>OZ004639.1:3906615-5128494 GCA_963924495.1 Nemapogon koenigi | reverse complement strand
ACGTAACCGGAAGTAAAGAAATTCAAATTCGAATGTATGAACTAAAACTGTAATCAGTAGATTTTAATAGTGTAAAATATTTACGTGAAGAAAGATCTCCTGAAAATGTTTTTCCCCCGAGATGTCCTATTTCGTAAATGAATAGTAAATAAAACCGAAGTGAGTCTGTCTGTGACTTCGAAAACATTTTTTTTTCACGGGTTGCTAATTTAAACATTTAAGAGTTATATAGCCAATTCGAGATCACTTTCAAATCTTAGTTGCTAGATTTTTTTGCGCAATAAAAAGCACCCGCAATCGAAGAGCATGCATGAAAATATGTATGGCTTTGAATGAATAAAAAAGGGGTTAGTTGCTACACCGTGGTGAGTGGATATCTTTGGTATAAGGGAAATAAGTATGTAGATTTTGTAGGCAAAGTCTGCCACGAGGAGCTTAAGATATCGCTTTAAAAACTCCGTTGGTAAATTTTGCAGGTAAAGTCTAATACTACCGGAGTTTTTGGACCAATTTAGTCCAAGTCTAACAATGTTAAGATTTTTTTTTAAATCGTAATTAATTGCTACTTACCCAAAATATGTAGTTTCTTAAATGAATGCAGCATGTTGTAACACTTGCACACTCAAATAAAAATTCAATTAATAGCACCATTTGAAACTAAATGAACGAAAAAATCTCGTCAAATTTTTCGCCATTTCGAAAGGGGTTTGATGGGGCACATGTATATATGCCGGCACCGCGCGCGGCACTGACTCATACGCATCCCGAACACCCTAATCGCCGTCTATTTTTTGAATTTCAGAATATGAACAAAAGAAGAGGGGAGGCGAGCGCCCTCAGTCTGCGCTTGTATATTTAGATCGTCGGCGCACGCGCAAGTCGCGTCCGTTGACTAGAAAGCCGACTAGAAAGGGATCCGGCGCCGAAGTTATCCGAGCCATTTATTGCCTTGTTACAAACTAGAAAGATAATGCAACGAATATCTAAAAATACACGTCCGGTCGCCGCTAGGAATTTAATAATGTCAATTCCGGTAATGGTTACTCCTTGATGGATTGTTCCCATTCTCGTTAGCGGTGTCTTATACGATTATGGCGACAGTAAGTGAAAGATATGTTTGTGTCCTCCGGGAAATACTTTGTTTATGTACCAGTAGTACTTTAATAAAACTTTTTAAACTCTTCCATGTGTTGGAAAACTCTCTTTAATACCTACAAGTTCCGGGTTAGGTTAGGTTGTTAAATTAACCAATATTTCTTAGAGATAGAGTTAAAAGTCTATAAAAGTAAATTTTATTGTGTCTATCATCGCATTTATGTCTTACAGCGTGTTCACGGTTCTCTTTCGTATATCTATACCTAACCTACTAATAGATATTATAAAGAAATTGATGATATGAGAGTTTATTTGTTTGTTAGTAAAAATTACTAAATTAATTTCAAAAGCTACCTTATCCATAGGGTATGTTTTATTTAAAAAAAACGTTAGGGTTCAGAAATATATGTATAGCTATTATAGCAATATTTGTAACTAAAAGTGGAGGATTATTATTTTTTCCCATACGGACGAAATTGGGACAGAAACTAGTCATTCACCTTTTTACACCTTTTCTGGAATCCAAGTCCAGCATCATCGATTCCATCATCCATTACGCAATCGATACTTTGTTCCATTCAGTAATTTTTTTTTATTAATATAAAAACCTTGAATCAAATTTAAAGATTAAAAATAACTATATAAACGCGTGGAATAGTAGCAATAATACTGGCTGCATTTCCCCGCTGAATCGCGATGCTGATTTAATTATAAAATAAAGTGATATTTGTATTAATTTCTCCATTAACATTAGGATAAACTCAAACTCCAAACTAAATTTAAACTTACATATGCGAGTAGCAAGTGGCGTTGATAATAAAAGCTCTGCCACGTCCCATTTCACATTCCTTGCAACAAGATTCAGCTGATGCAAGAGAACTAAGCGTCTAGACAGGAGAACCACACATGCTTGCCAAATTAAATCACAACCTCCGAAATAGCAATGTAGATTAATTTTAGAAGTGATGTAGGAGTCTATTAGTAGCAATGTTTAAGGACAATTTTAAGATACTATCTTTCTTGTGGTATTTTTTGGAATCCTTCGGTTTTAGTTACAAGATAGACCAGCTTTACTTGTCTTTCGAAGCACCAGAAGTCGATTAAATCGCACATTGTTAAATAAAATTGGTGTTCATCATTGTTGGCATGAATGAGATTTAAACCCTTTTAAATTGGACTTGCTATTTTTTTAATCAATCGATCGCGAATTACTTTTAAATCATTAAAATAATATTGTAAATGTAAATGCAGGCGATGAGCACAAATATTAAATATTCATTATATCTCTACAAATAAATGAAATTGAAGTACCTACCGATAAGTAAGTAGTGTGATATTATATTTATAACACACGTTAAAAGAATGAAGGATGAAAGATTGACTAAAAAGGTTTATATGGCGGAAGTGAAAGGAAATGCTGGCAGAGGACGACCTAGATGTACTTTTATTGAACATATAAAAAATGTATTGATCGATGGAAATATTAAAAGTGTTTATTTGTGTGTAACAATCGCCGAGTAAGTATGAAAGGTACGATGAATATAAAAGAAACGAAAGAGGTATGTCAGGATCGTAACAAATGACATTCGATTGTCTGCCTACCCCTCTTGGGATGAAAGGCGTGATGATAGTAGATAGATAGATAGAATTAATATAAACACAAATAGTTCTAGAACTTGTGGATAACACTCGAATCTATTCAAAATAAGCTTCCAAAATTGTTACTTAAAAATAGAGTTTTTAAAGTTAAATAATTATAATACTGCCAACACGCAACTAATTTTGTCAAGTTAATGATTCAGTGATATCAAGATAATACACAAGCTAAACCGTGACGAACATCTAGTAATAAATAATCAACTCTCATAAAAATCATAAGAAATTAAAGCGTGAAATTGTCGCACGCGTTGTAACAATTTAAAACATCAATTATATCACATAATAAACAAAAAATAAATATCCTGTTTACAAAATATTCATCGCGTTCATATTTTAAGGATTCAAAATGGTTACTGACATGACTGGGGGGATATAGATATTTTAGTTCCCTGACTGATAGTTACAGCATTTTTTTCAACTCCCTTTCCTTTTTTAGTCACGCCTCGCATATTAAAGTGTTTAATTTGTTTCCTCTCTGGCTTAAGATAAATGGGTGCATATCCGTGTCACACTATGTTGATATTCTTTGCTCGTTCCGTGTGATGGATGGCGGTTTAAACTGAAAAGACACTGATTGACATTTAACGACTGATGTGTTTGTTAAAAATAGTATTTATCTTATATCGATATCGATTGTGGCGGCTTGAGACTTGAGTTTGTGGCTATTTTGTTTATAAACAGGTTTGCAGGGAGAAACTACTTTACGGCGTGATCAGAGACAGTGGTAACACTGTCCATATATAGGGTGTCATGTTTCTTGTCTGTGACGTCATTGGATAAAAGTAAATCTGTAAAATTTGAAGACGGTTGGTGCCAAATTAAAAACTGCTTAGCTCCCAATCACTAATATTGAACAGATCTTTATCTTCTTAGATGTTTACTTAATTTTTATACTAATTTGGCATCAATCGTCTTCAAATTCTACTACGAAATATTAATTTGGTCGGTGGTCGAGTGGGTAAGACGTCGGCTCGCAACTGAAAAGTCGCGGGTGTTCGGTTCCTACATCCGGCCATTATTTATAATAAAAAATCCATGTACATTATCCAACAAACCGTGTACAAAGAGGCTTTTCCATTTATATACCCCAATGGCCACTCGTTAGGTATAGCCTCAAAAAAATCATTGGCTAAATGAGGAAGACTTTGTCTTCCTCTGGGTACCCCGGGGCCGGCAACGGTTCCCGGGAGCTGTAAGGCAACCCGTGAAGAATAAAAAAAAAATTCTAACTTTTTAGTGCACAAATTTTGAAGTCGGTATACTTTCTTTTATAGTTTTATTTTTCCTGCCCTGAGAGACAAATAATATCGCAAAATAAAAAAAAACATGAACATCCTGCGCTGCACTCTACACATATCCACTACCGTCTATACGAACAACTTAGCGTCAAAATATTTCTGCCATTCGCGTTTGCTTACTATCATTTCGGCTTTTCTGTAAAATATACTCCAAAAATAACATAACGGATTAAGTTACAAAATTGATAGGTCGACTAGGAGGTAAATTGATACTAGGGACCTAAATTGATAGGAGTTGAGTCTTTTATTTCTGATCACGGTGATCGATCAATGTCGAAAACATGTTGCTAGCATTAAATAGACTAAAAAACATTGTATCTGTCGAAACAATGGCTTTTTGTGAAGAGACACGGGCTGAAAGCATATCCATACACAATGAAATTTCATTAATTAATATTTAACATACAAGCGTGTGTTTTTCATATGTAGACCGAGTAATGCCAGACAAAGGCACATATTATTTTCAAGGAAAAATGCAGCAAGAGATTTTCTATTTCTGTTCTAATAAAATGAAGCCGTGGCCTGGTTGTTTTTAGCTCTTTTTTTTCTTTCTTTCCGTCCTGGCTTAATTCAAGGCTTTTTTAGGGTTCCGTACCCAAAGCGTTAAAACGGAAACATACACTTAGCTGTCCGTCCGTCTCTGTCTGTCTTTGAAATTTTAACAGATGATGTATTTCTGTTGCCGCTATAACAAAAAATCCTAAAAAACAGAATAAAATGAAATAAATATTTAAGGAGTTCCCATACAACAAACTTTTTTTTTTTTTTTTTTTTTTTTGCCGTTTTTATAGATAATGGTACTGAACCCTTCGTGCGCGAGTCCGACTCGCACTTGGCCGGTTTTTTATATTACTGCTGATCATCGAGATTAAAGGTGCCGGTCCACCGAAATTGACCACAGATTCGTCCATTTCCTATACCAAATGGCCCGCCTAGATCTTATGGCGGCCGGAATGGGAAATTTTCGCCATTTGGCCACGGAACCCTAGAAACGGTTGTTTATGTGCAAATATCGTACCCACTAGACATTTTCTTGACTAGATAAGACATTGTGGCGGCACATCGCGTCGATAGATGTCTCATCGTTACTGTCTCACAATCAAATATCATTGCTCACAATATTTAAATTGAAACCTGTATCGCGCTATTGAAAATATTTAATAGATTGGCATATATACAACTTTCCAGCGACTCGCGTTATTGGGGAGTATTCCTTTTACTCACAGTCGTTGGATTGTTGTATGTATATTGCCATTTGTACGATAATATTGAATTTTGTACACACGAGTAGTGTGACACTACTAGTATCTCATAAGACATTATACGAGACAATGTATTGTAATGTGCACTTAGATTTTAGTATTAATTTTGAAACCACATAACAGTCAGAAACAATTTTATAAAATTAAGAGCGAAATTTCAAAGACGCGTCACGTTTAGGCACATTTTGTTACATGAGAGAGAAGAAAGATATAATGTAGAGAGAAGGAGAAAGATAGTTATATATTGTATATCTAAAGACAGTGGACCATTATGGCCCAGACAACTCCATTTCCAGTGTGTACACGGGCTAGATATTTTTTTCAATAATGACGTTTATTTTTTACTTTTATCACGTGTACGGTGCTGCATGGCAATTTTAAAATGTTAAATATGATTTCATTGGTGAGACATTTTATATTTTGTAGAAGTGGGAACTTCATTCTAAACCTCTTGATGCCATCTTCAATACCTTTAGGTAGGTACACATTACTCGAAAAGGCAAATATACCTTTTTGTTCCCCCGAGAAGGGTACACTAACTTGAGTACAACGCTTTTAGAGGAAACAATGCTTCGTGTTGTATTAATGTTATGTTTGATAATATTTTCTTGTTTCGTTTATAAAAACAGAAATACATTATAATTCTGTAGAGAGACATTAAATTTGCTGACAGGTGGCTAGTCTATCGCTGGACAAAACCATTAAATAAAATATAAATTCTAGCACATGTTAATAGAGTTATGTCAGGATCGAAGCAAATGACATTCAATTGTCTCTGCCTACACCTCTTGAGGTAAAAGGTATGACATATTAATACCAGGTATGGGATTCTCAAAAGTCGGTATCTATGTCAGGATCAAAATAAATAGCATTGTATGTTCTTTTACGAGTATATTAATAGAAGATTGTATGCTTATACGACTTAGACTACAGAACTAGCCACTCGCTAGGCATATCCTCACAAATACCATGTCTGTCATACTTTGTCTTCAGCTGGGTACCCTGGGGCCGATTACACGGTTTCGGGAGATTGGAGGCAATCCATGAAGAAAGAAAAAGAGAGAAGATACCGTTTTGGTTGCTTATAGATTTTTTTCGGCAGTTAAAAGAAGACGAAGCAAAAAATAAATGATTATGGAATTGCTTAATGTTAATAGTCTTCTAATTTGGAAATTAAACCATTTTATCTTGGCTGGGTTTGCCACATTCTGTCTCTTTGTTGACACATTCCTTTCTATTCTGATATGAATTATTATGTACCAAAGCTCGATGTTCTAAGCACAGTGAGCCCAAAACAAAATACCAATTTTTCTACCATTTCGTTGTTTACCTAATTAAAAGTCTCCGTCAAAATATTGAATTGGGAGAAATTCTGTTACAGCAAACTTAATCTTCTTACATTTACAAAACCTTATTATACAGATTCAAATTTAAATAACGTTTCTGTTAACAAAACAGCCTTTTTGAGTCGAAATACGAAATGTAAAAATATAGGTATTTCCCTTAGGAGCAATGTTTCGGTTCGTTAAACGGCAATTGTAATTAATTAGGCAAGGGCAGAGTCCGTCCCAGTTCACCCAACCTGCGGATTTTCTTACGAACTCGCAATAAATATCTTTATAAAAAATGTAGGCCGGCTTTACAGGCTACGATGCGGTTTTCATTAGTTTATGTTTAAGTACCTACCTACATAAATATTAGGGTGCTATTTAAAAAAGTAAAATTATATCTTTTACACAGAAATACATTTTGATGCGTGAAATTAATATATATTACAACTATTATCATATTGCCCCGGTTTCGCCTGTGAAAATTTCGAATTTATAACTAACTATGCAAACAAATCAAATTTATCTATTGCTCTTTTTTAGCTTGAAAGAAAGACAAACAATCATACACTGCGGGCCTTGAGCCTTTGCATACCTAGCTTTTGTAATGTATGTTCCTTGGAGACGGTTAACAGTGGTGAAGTAGCAAGATGGAGCAAACCGCATTGCAGTAAGAAACAATACCTTATTATTACTTGTTAGCTACAATGGTGAAATGAGAGTCGTCAAAATTAATTCGGCCGTTTCAGAGCCTATATTGGCTAAAAATTCAGACAGGCGGATAGATAGACAAACACTCTAAAACAGATACTTATATAATGTTTAAATATCGTTTAATTAACATAATACCAATTTCCCATGTAGATATTAGTTTAAAAATCTCAGACAGACACATAAAATTTACATTTTCAGTTTTTGAAGTGAACAATTCTTTTGCAATTTTTGGTGGAGGTAAATCTTATGGATTCGCGACTTGTGTTTGCGACATGCTCTCGGCACGATCATGGATTGCCCGGCCTGATTATTCTCGACCAGAATTTCGGGCAGAAATTCGTGTACTGGCTTCTATGTATGCTGTGTCGGTCATTTTTAGCTGTGCATTTCTGGCCGGCAATTCTCGGTCCGGGCCGAGATTTTTTTTAAGCTATATGGGCGGTATTTTGAAGTAAAAACTTTATTCATAGTCCATATGACTGCCTATGCCTTTTTTCTTTCTTCATTGGTTGCCTTACGGCTCCCGAAACCGTGTTGATGGTTCCAGGGCAAAGCCTTATTTTTTTAGCCGATGGTATTTGTGAGGCTATACCTAACTGTTAAGGAAAAGTAAAGTGTGGTTGTCTGATTATGTTCATATGTTTTTAATTATAAAAAACCTATTGGTCAGGATCGTACTGTGGTCCGTCTAGTAACACTAGATGTCTTAACCACTCAGCCAACGACGCACAATTTCAGTTGTATGTATTAAAAAAAGTTTGCAAATTTTTCGTCTGGCCGTTGACGTGTTAGGATACTTGTCACAAACATACCTACATTAAAAGTTGGTAAAATTTAAACATTTACGAATAGAACAAGTTTTAATTAAGTTTTGCAAGTCAATCATAATTTCCAAACAAATTAACATAGGGTCTCTAATTCTCTATGTATGTTATAATACGAAAATAATGTATTCAAACATTTCTAAATTAAATAAAATGTGCTAAGTTTATGGATTACCTCCCTTCCAGCTTGTGCAATATAAAACAAGCTGGTAATCCTAGAGTTTCTGTATATCACATGTTATAAATATTATGTAGAGCTGGGTTAAACCCATTTTAAGATGGATAACTCTAACCAACAATGTTAATTTTACTGTCGGACAATGTTTTTCTAATTATTTTTAATTATGATTCTATATGTCTTATTTTAGAAATTATTTTCACCAAACAATCACTAGGTCCTTCTTAGTATTTAATTTACTTAGGCATAGTACTCAAGACGCTGCGTTCCCCCGTTGGATTCCTAAACTTATACATTGCTTAAAGAACGCACCAGCTCTTGGATTACCTACCTAAAGTATCGGCGAGCGTCTTAGCTAAAGTTTTGTAAAAAGTTTTGGCTCCCAAGCTCCACGGTCCCATTTTGTAAGACGTTGCTATATTTCCTATTTCTTTTTTAGGGTTCCGTACCCAAAGGATAAAAACGGAAACCCTATTACTAAGACTCCGCTGTCCGTCCGTCTGTTTGTCTGTCTGTCCGTCTGTCACCAGGCTGTATCTCATGAACCGTGATAGTTAGACAATTGAAATTTTTACCACAGATGATGTATTTATGTTGCCGCTATAACAACAAATACTACATAAATAGAATAAAATACATCAAACTTTTTTTTTTTTTTTTTTTTTTTTTTTTTTTTTTTTTTTGCCGTTTTTATAGCTAATGGTACGGAACCCTTCGTGCGCGAGTCCGACTCGCACTTGGCCGGTTTTTATATAATGTATATATAATTTACTGATTATTAAATAAGTGGAACTTGAAGAAAACTTTTATTCCTTCCACTAATACTACTGATATAAATATATTATTCAATATCGAAACTTACTTTCTAGTAATAGATAAGTTTTATGAAAAAAAATATGCAGTTAGAATATTTCTTTCGGTAAGATGAAAAACTCTAATTTCTCGCCCGATCGCTTTCGTAACAGAATTCGAATCCCATCTGTTGAGCAAATTGACATATCCATCGTCGGCGAATTCACGTGCCATTTAAACTTTGAAAATCGCGACAATTTATTTTTACATTTTTCTTCTCTTCGATTAAGTGGAATTTAGCCCTAGTTAAATCTACGTTTGGCATCGATTGTTCGGTGAAAGCTGTTAGCTTTTGATTTAATTAAAAGTAGGATTTCGAGAATCACGTGCTAAAATAAATCACACTGAATTATAAATTTTAAATTAATTATTTTATTTCTCCACTTATTTCAGTAGCCTTAATGCTTTAGTCCTTATGCTATTTTCTAGCTATCTATCTCTATATATTATTTCTCAAGGGTCGTACCGTATAGCGTACGTCGTATGGCGTACCGACCAAGGGTTTTTTGGTCGGTACGCCATTTTGAATATTATTTTCGCCTGTAAAGACGAAAAATAAGCAAAAAAAACAAAATTAAATGTTTATTTTAAAATTTTACGGGTCATCTAGGGTAGGTAGAGACAATCGAATGCCATTTGCTATGGACCCTGACATCCCTAATTCGCTTTCTTTATATTCATCATTTAAAATGACTTTCAGAAAATTAAAGGTGAAAATAAGGAAAATACACAATAATAATTGAAAAGCATTTAGTTATCTCTGTCGCTATTTGCATTTATGCACAGTAACAATCCGATTAACGAAGGCGTTGAGGTACACAATAATTCCCCAGCGAAATTTAGCCGTTTCATGAAAATTATTTGAAATATATTATGCATTTTTTTATCAAAATGAACATAGTCAGGGTAATAAGTAATGCACTTTTAAGCATTTTCCATTTTTGAGCTTTTACTTTTGCATGACTTTAAATGTTATAAAAATAAAATCTTTATGTTTAATTATAAAGCTTGAGCAAAGAAAAACATTAAAACAGTACTAAAACTCGTGAATATACTAGAAGTAACAAAATTCTTGTTAAACAGTTAATAAGTTAATAAGGCAGAACCTTGAAAATTTTCTTAAAAAATACATTACATTTTGAGTAATGAGAATAAAGCTCTACTCAGGGGAGTCGGTAACATTGTTTAATTTGATGAAAAGCTCTCAAGTTATATTTACTTTGTGTTTAATATTAGTTATGATCTGCAGAAAAGTGCAGATTAAATTAATTTCAAAACAAGTTTTCTAAATAAAGAGTTTATTGTAACAATTTATACAATTCTAAACAACAAACAGATAAACAGTTATTTATCTATTAAACTTTTAAACATCGTGTAAATAGCATACATCTCTGAAAACCTTTGAGTGTATACCAAAGAAAGGAGGCGTGAAGCAGAAAATCTGCGGGGGCGAGGGAATAGTAGACGCCTAGTACTAACCCCTGTACCACTGTATTTTTTTTAGCGGCTTAATTATGCTAAAATACAAACATAATAATTGTAATTAATGCCTTTGCCATTTAAAACATCACAAATAACAATTTTTCTAGGGCTCTGTCTCGCGATACAAAACGATACCAACATTACTGCTCACGGTCAGTTTAAATGGTCAAAGAGCAAAAAATTGGCGAAAGGGGGAGCCCGTCTATGGCCCCTCCTTAGGCTTAGTACTAATGCTGAAAACAGATAAACCAACATTAAATTTTTTTACTTATAATAAAGCTTTCCGCCCAGGCTTCGCTCGTGGAGCACATACAAAATAGTTCATACAAAAATCCTATAGAAAAGGCACTCTGGCACTTTCACTTTTTACCCATTTCTTTTATAGAGAAAACGACATGTAACCTTGCCACCGCCTGTTTATTAAGCATAGGTGGTTGGCCCATGAATGCGCGTCTAGCAGAACATAATACAGTCCGCCAGTCGCGCCCACTATGCCTGTAGAGATGCTTTTTCACGCTTCGCTTGAAGGACCCCAGGTTGTAGGAAGCAGGAAAGTCCGACGCCGGTAGTTCGTTCAACTTTTTGACAGTGCGACAGGAACGAACTTTTTCGTTGGTATGCTTTTCCAACTTTCCGGTAAATTTTTCCAATTTTTCTCTATAATACTAATTCGCGATACCCTATATTACGAACATTTGAAAATAGAAAATATTCCTCAAATCGTCCTCAAGTGATGCGGCTTACCAACGAACAGCATTTATTACGTTTATTAGCCGACTTCAAAAAAAGGAGGAGGTTCGTAATTCGTCGGAATCTTTTTTTTATGTTTTTTAAATTTTCTTTTTGTTTGAAAGGGTATACTTTCCAGGTGGTCCCATGGTCATCTGGTCAGGATTTGATGATGGGATCCTGGAGAAAAAGAGAACTCTTTAAATTTTAACACTTGAAGCGATTTTGGTATTTTTTTATAGTGACTTGCTTTCGGAAAGCACACTTTTCAGTGCATAATTTTTCAAGTCGGTACACTTTTTTAAAAAGGCATTAGGTACATATTATTTTACAGGTTTTTTAACATACATAATATTGTTTTCCTTCACAGATTGCCTTAAGCTACCGAAACCGTGTTCAGAGTCCCACTCAGGGGACCCAGAGTCTCCCCTTTTTTATCCGATGGTATTTATGGTGACATTTAACATATTGTATAGGAATCAATTATATGAATAGTACAAGCCAATGTATAGCTACAAGAAAGTTTTCTTTTGTATATAATCCTTCAGGTTGATAGCACAATAAATTGACGTCCATATACCCGCATGGAGACCCTAGAGATTGCGCGGTTTGACCCGTCAGGGGTTATGAATAATGAAGAACATCTCGAAGACATTTTGTCATCAATTTCCTCTTTTATTTAAGTGATTTGGGATCTTTTGAGACGTTTTTGAGGTTTTTGAATGTTTTGTTATGCTAACTGTGACTAAGAGGTAAAATTGTAGTTGATAGTCTAATTGATAGAGATTTGACTTGAAACCTGGAGGTTCCAGGATCAATTCCAACTCGTGCTAAAAATGCTAAGCACATTTTAACATGCGCGCGTAAAGCTTTATGTCTCTGGCCACACCGCTATGTATTAAGGCCATAAAGATGGGGTTGTTTTGTTTGTTTAAAATTTGTTTATATGTAGGGAGTAATATCTGGAACCACTGAACCGATTCTAAGAACTCTTTCACTTATAGAAAACTATACTTTCTCTATAGTTATATTATTTAAAAAGTTAAGGTTCTGTAAGATGTGCAACATGAGAAAAACCAGCCAAGTGCGAGTCGGACTCGAGCTAATTTGTTCCTGCGCCATACAGGACTATATTCCGCCTAGATCATCCGGCGGCCGGAATGGAAAATTTTCGGTGAGATGCCGGACCAATGTGTGGCCTTAAGTACCGACTTATTGCATCCGGCCGTAGCCATCAGGCTGGCGCAACTTAAAACAAAAAAAATGGGCTAGGAAAAATGAGCCAATATTAATGGCGTCGTATGGCCATCTCTTTCACGTCATATACAGATGACAGAGATAACAAATATGTCTATACCAATCCACAGTGCGATGTTGTTAGGTTGGCAGTACCTTTCAGCCCTGATTTGATTTCATTTTAATGTATGGCAGTCCCGACTCTTATTAAAGAACATAGTGATTGCTACTTACTCTATGGTAGCCATAGGCAATGGCTAGCCTATTATTTGCCTCATATTAATCTTGACCTCTGGATATTGTGCACAAGGTGACCTTCCATTTATATCCTAACCATCTTGCCTTTTATTGTAAAGTAACAACTCGTATATTACAAATTTGATAAGACATGTCTACCGAACTCTTTTTAACCGAACTTCAAAAAAGAAGGAGGAGGTTCTCAATTCGTCGGAATCTTTATTTTTTCCAATAAAATATTGTATGTAATGGCGTGGTATTTTAGAACTTTTACTTATTTATTGAAAAATTTAAGTACAGAAGGTTAATTCACAGAGTTCGGGCGCTGTGCGTTTTTCGAATATTTGCTATCTCCTCAGTCACCCCGCGTTCACTTACACGTGTGCGATAGAGAGAGTTGTCTTGAATTACGCGCAGAAGAGGTGTTTAGGTGTTAATGTTTTTCTCGTTTTGATTTTTTCAAAATTTTGTTTAGTTTCATAATTATAACGATTATGTCGTTTTAGTTAAAAAAAAACTGTTTTTGAGGATTAATTATTTCTCAATTTATAAGCAATATGAAAAAAACAAAAACGAGTCGACCTAGTTTTTATTTGTTTCTATAACATATAAAAAAACAGCAAGAACGCATTATGTTTAGTGGGGTAGAAACGTTAACGCATTTTGTATGAAAATTTAGCTAAACAATACCTAGTCTTAATAAGGCCGGAAGAAATATTGTCAGCTAAATTAGAATTATTTTATGACAGTCTGTGGTTCGGTAACGCAGCTATAGGGAGGCGTAAGGCATTGGAATTTAAATAATAAACCTTTTAAAAAAAGTGTACCGACTTCAAAAAATTGCACTGAAAAGTAAGAAATAATAAATATTTCGTCGTAGAATTTGAAGACGGTTAGGATAGGATAGAATTTTTAAATGTTCGTAATAGTCTGAATAAGGATGAACTCAAGATCATAATAGGGGATGAAAGTTTATCTGGGTTCCACGAGCGAAGCTAGGATTGAGATGGCCACACATTTGTCCAATCCCCGGCCGGTTGCCGTACGGTCCACCGAAATCGACCACAGACTCGTCCAATTCTTATCGCGCGGCCCACCATCCGTTATCAAATCGTTGTATTTGTGGTTGATTTCGATGACCGGAACGATCTGTCATACACACACACACATCCACACGCCTGTGTTTAATCGAATCTTGTGTCTGTGTGGGTGAGTGAATTGCATGTGATCTATATCGTATGATATACATTGCTAATGTGTGGCCTGTCTTCAATGTCGTTCATGCGGCGGCCGGACCGAAAATTTTCTATGAGATACCGGACCAGTGCGTGGCTACTATCTGCTATATCTACTAAAAAAATAATTATAATTAGAACGCCTTAAATTTCAAACTATGTCTATAGTAGTAATTAAACCAACAAAACTAGGCGTTTTCAATAAGAAGATTTCTTTGCTGAAACTGCTCATTATATTAGAATTCTCGTAATCCCAGTATGAAAATATATTATAATAAAGGATAGCATTCTACTTAATATTCAGTCCGTGTAACGCAATAATGCTTTCTCCTTATTCAGTACAATAAGCGCACAATTGAAGTACGGATCATAAATTCTGAACGTCTCACTTGCTAAAATGTGAAATTATCATTTTTCATGTCCAGAATTGCTATCAAAGACAACGACCCAGGACTATTCCTTGTTTTCTCAAGCTTATGGTTTTTCTTGAAATTTCCAGTATGAATGAGATATTAGCCTGCTATAAAAATAGCCTATTATGTCACAAAAAAATCAAACAAACACATACACTATATATTATATCCTTCAATTATGCCATACTACTTTAGTCACTGCAACCGTGCAAGCATGACCGTGTAAAAAAAATCTACAGGGGTTAGACAAAATCTATATACAAGCGGTGTCAGTTTGTCTATTTATGACATTTGTCACGTAATCCCTAAAGAAATTGTCTTCTAAGAGATCAAGTGATAGATGTGATAAATACTGAAAGATCATAATGTCCGTTTTGTGTATTTTCGCAAGACCAATTTTTTGTGAAATCTTTCTTTCTCATTTTTCTGATACGTGAATCTTGGCCTATTTTATCTTATCCTTAGTTTTGCAAAAAAAAGTTCAGAAAAAGGTTTACTGAGTTCATTGCGCTAATAACCTTCATTGTCAAAATTATTATAATTTAAGGAAGTAACAAATATATTAGATTATGACAGAACCCAGGAATTGCCTGTTTCCTCCTGTCACTAACCAGTAAGCAACGTGGGCGTATAATATTATTAGAAAATCCTTTAAATTGAAACAGGAACAAATATTTAGACAAAGCTTCTTAGCAGAAGGATGGACATTGTAAAATCAACAAACGTTTCATTAATATTCAGCCAGTGTCGAAAATCAAAGGGTGAAGGTTCATTTAATTTTGCACGAGCAAATTATCAAGTTTCTTAAACGGATTTTCACTCAATTTGTTATGTGTCTAAATGGTTTCTGACTATTTGTTTAGTAGAATATCATTATCACCATTACCTCTTGAATTAACAACTAGCTTTTCTACTCGGATTTTCGGAAAGAAGTTTCTTATCGCATGTTATACTTCAGACACTTTTTTGATTGTATATACTATTTTTTTATTAGCTGGGCCGTAAAAAAGTGTAAGATTTTGACCGTCATGACACTTTTTCTATAGTACGTTAATTCCATGCATGTAGTGCAGTGCAGCTATATCCGTTATAACATGTGTGTTTGTGAGCACTGTTGGAGTATTCTAAAGATCTATCTTGATCAATTTACATTTTGGCTGGCGATTTTAACATCAAGTTTTCTGATAAAAGCTCAGAGCTTTTGTTATAATTTCTTTTGGATGAATTTGATTTAAAAATTAACAATGATCCAGCAGAATCTACAACAAGATACTTACCTATCGATGCAGTTCTTTCGAGACACTTGTAACGTAACGGGCCCCTAGGGTACCCTATAGGTCACAAGAAACTCGGTTCAGTAGTTTTTGTAGAAGCGGTGCCTGCCTAGCTAGTTGATAGATAAAATTAAATCGCAAACATAATATGTGTCCTACTTTAGTTACCACAAACCCATCGTTATTAAAATTGAATGTACTGATTAAGTTTATAATTAGTTTATATTTTTATAATAATTCATAATAATATTTTTTTTTATTTAATAGAGTACATAACCAATTGTTTATTTATTTCATTATGCCTGTTATTTAATACATAATATAAAGCGAAAGGAAACTAGGTGTCCCACTATACCTCTCGAATTTATTTTATATATATATTGCACAATCACTTATCTTCTAATCTAATCTACTCCTAGGTAAATATAAATTTTCGGTGCAGTCGCCTGCTCTACATATCCTTCGAAGCACAAAAAGCCGATCAAAGCACTTTTTTATAAACAAACTAGTGCTTACTTTTTGCTACTGCCAATCTATGCTAATATTATAAAGAGGTATATGTAAGTTTGGATGTAGGAAGTAATCTCCAAAACTACTGATCCGGTTTAATAAAATCTTTCACCAATATTTAGAGTGGACCTTCAGGGTGGACATAGGCTGTATATTATCTCGTTAAATTGAAAGGGCTTTTCGTGGAGACCAATTTTATATACAAAGCGCTTACTAAATATAGGAACATCACCAACCTCCATTTTATTTCTCAGGCGTTACGGGTGTTCTAATTCCACGCGGGTGAAACCTCAGGCAAAAGCTAGTTATTAACAAAGTACTGAAAGTATCTGTAAAACCAATGAAATTTCAGGACACGTTTTCTATTCCACTTGGTGAGTACGATTTTAAATCTAGAGTAAAGTGATGTATAAAGTTGAGACGTGAGATTCGAGAAGACGGAATTTATGGGTGCATACACTCGTGCCACACCATCGCAAAGTACTATACAATTTTCTATTTGATATGTCCATTCTATACCTAATATTATTACTTTATGCTATGGAAACGCCAGGAGTTATCATCTATGCCTTTTTAATAAATGTCTGAATAGAAAGTGATATTGCTGAAACGAATTTCAAAAATAGATATTTTAAACTTAGAAAAACAAGGTTTCGAATTCCTCTTTTCCTTCTTTAAAACTGCATTAATAAAATACTGCATTAACGCTATTAACATTTTAAAGAATTAGAGAAATAAAAAGATAATTAATACATGCAAAAATGTTTATACAAGTGGAGTACAATAATACCTAACAAATTTTACAAAATGACTTTGGACAAGATTATTAATGTTGCATTACCTAGATGCATTTCAGAGAAAATTCTCTGTCTCTTGGTACATGTACGTGTTCCACACTGAATACTTTATTACAAACATTTCAATACAGATCTTTGCTGTATTTAGAAACATAGTATATTAACTTTACCGTCTTATTATCTTAACTTATTCGAAAAACTTTTTATTACGAGTATATTACTAAGGGAAAAATTTAAAGTATCAATATAATGACTATATATAAATTTGAAAATGTAATGTATGTCTGTAAGTGATATGTAAATGCAAGACATAAACATAAACTCGCACCGCTCTCTGCGGCTCCATAAGGTGGGTGGTTCATTTAAATGTTATTGTGTGAAATTTTATAAAATATTTCCAACTAGAAGTATCAATTAATAATTTTTTTTAATTAAAATTAAACTTCCGTCTAATAATATAGACGATTATTTGGACTAAATTGTTATATATATATATGAGTTATATTTATTTATTTTGGTTTGACATTGATAAGCAATCCATAACGATTATTTAATTTGATTTGATATGAAATAAATAATAGATTGGAAAAGAAAAGATATAAGAATTACTTACGTTATTAGCCTTAACCGGAACAATGTTTGTAAATTCCGTGTTACCTGCAAGTGGAAATGAGAAAATGTTCTCTTTATTACAGGTACGAGTCTCAAAGGATTACATATGAGAAAGAAAAGGAATAAAGTACAAATTTATGGCTATAAGATCCACCACCAAATTTATCACTGTGTTGAACCGCGATATTCAGCAGACGGCGCGAAGCGGGGAAACGTAACTTTTGTTAGTAGGAATTATATATATATACCTTCAGATAGTTATGTAATATAGGTATTTTCTGTTTCCTATGTATTTGCAAACATATTTTATGAGTAAATAAAACCACAACGTGGACACATAGACTCGTTTCATCTCATAGACTCGTTTCATCTCAGGGAAACAGTAAAGAAAGAGGGAACTGCGGCGGATATGTTCAGTTATTGAAAACTACAAATGTGTGTCGTTTGGTGTAGAAAGTCTAGGTCCGTGGGGTTCAAATGCCAAAAAGTTCATTAAAGATATATATCCCCACGACTGATCATCTCTTCTGGTAACAAGAGGGCTGGCTCCTTCCTTGCTCAACGAATCAGCATCGCGATTCAGCGGGAAAATGTAGCCAGTATTCTTGACACTATTCCACGCAAACTTGGTTCTTTTAGTTATTTTCAATGTTTAGATTTAACTTTAAGGTTTTCATATTGTTATTTGTAAATAAAGTTGAAGTTCATGTTTTCTTAAAAAAAATATGTGTGTATGTGTCATATTATGTGTATCCAAGAGAGATATATGTTACTCGATGTTTGTAATTTATAACCAGCTCTTTATTTTATCTTAATGTCTTTACTTATCTTTTAATTAAATGAAATAACATGGGATTGTAGTTCGCCTAGTTATTTTTTTTCAAGAATATCATTGTATTATTCCACTGATCCACATAAGAAAGATTCAAGTAGCGTGGTGTGAGAAAAGTCACCAATAAGTTTGTGATTTGAGTCTGTCTGTATATAATACTAGCTTTCCGCCCCCGGCTCCGCCCGTGGATATTTTCGATCAAAATGTCACTCAGGGCTATCGTAATGAAATAATTTTTAAAATCTGTGTAGTAGTCTGAGAGATTACCCCTTACATCCAAAATTACAAACTTCAACTCTTTATAATATTAGCATATTATCTACTATTGATGTCTAAAATAAATAAAACTGTAAAAAAGATTTAAATTTCTGAGTAGAATCGTCGGAGTATAGAGAGACACAATTTTCAGTCTTATCCTAAAGGACCTACAAATCCTATTTATTGTACAAGAAATCCTATAAATACGTTTACGAAGGTCAAAAAGACTAACTTTGACAAGACTAATAGTGCAAGCAATTAGAGGGATTTGTCCATACTTAGGGGTCCTTTTGAAGAGCCAGGTTGCGGACGACCTTTAGTGACAATACCATGGCCAAGTTATCAAAAGGCCTTCATTACTTTGATGACAGTGTAAGCTATTATCTTCTTGTTCTAGTATAGAATGCATTAAAGTCATAGTCAGTTCGCTATGACGCGGTTTCAACATCGTCATCATTTCAGTATTTTTGAAATTCGCTGAAAAATAAGTCCTACAAAATATTATTTGTAATTACACATGTAAATAAATAACATACACATTGTTTTTTAGTCTCTTTTTCTATATTAATTTTATTGTTATCTAAATAAATAAAAATTATATGCTGTTACTTGGTAAGCGCATCACTTGAGAACGGCTGGACCGGTATGGCGATGCTCGTAATAGTCTGAATAAGGTTTTCAGGGAATGAAAAATTGGAAAATTCGGGAAAAACTGTAAATTCTTTTTTCTATGGGATTTTTGTATGACCTCAAGATCATAGAGGATGAAAGTTAATATGGGCTCCACGGGCGAAGACGGGGCGAAAAGCTAGTGTTGAATAAAACTTTAATGATATAGAAATATTTAAGTAGATTTCGGGTACCTACCTAATTCATTTATTTCCTTTCTCTAGAAAATAACTTATTTTATGCCTTTCAAACAATATATCTTTATAAATGTTTTTATTACAAACTCGAAAGGTGTTTCCCACATACCTTATGTCCACAAAGGTGTCGCATTGAAAATGAAAATTTAAGATTACAAGATAAAATGAGATATAAAAATATTTCAGAAAAAGAACGAATCATCATCATCACTTGCAAAATTAATGCTGAATCCGAATTGCAAAAGTCACTAGCTGAACATTGCACGTAACACGGCAGGTTTAATTTTCGAAATTTAATACGTCGCACTTTTATATGTAGGTACAAGTTTTGATTTTAATGCAAAAATACGATCTACATAAAGGATTAAATCGCTATCACAATATTTCTTATGAGATGATATTAGTCTTTGTATAAAAGACCTGCCACTGGCATTTTTACCAATTTTAGCAATTTTCACATTTCAGCATTGTAAAGTAAATACTTCAAAGTTCCATTTACTGGAAAAGCAAAACCTTAAAACTTTAAATTAAAAACTACGGAAATGTAGATAGATGAGAAAACGTGAATGTTTGTGCCGCACAGTCATCGATCAAGTTTAGAAACGTGGGAAGCAATGCAGGTTGCATGGGTTTTTGCAACGGATATGTGGATATCGCATGACTATGCATTTATGCTGTCTGAGTGCATTTTCCAGCGGTTACTTGCAATAATGATAGACTTAACAAAAATGTTCATTCTCTATGATTATTACAAGTATACATTATTAGACATGCAAGTTTGTTGATATCAAACTAAACCTAAAACTGATAATAAAACAGTAATCGTTCCAGTTTTAACTGGTCTTGCAATCCAGCCAGATAACTTCAGCTGGCCTTACAGACAAGTCAACCTCTGCATGCCCCACCGTCAGGTCCGCGTCATCTAGCCACAACATGGGTGGCGATGGACCACTTAACAGCTCTAGCCTGCAACCTGTGCGTGTGTTGCGTAGCTTTTGTTGTCGGGTGCACTGCGGAGGCTGTAGCACAGGTCTTAAATACACAGGCGTATAGACGCCCTGGCTTATGAGGTTTATGATCGATTAATTCCGATAGTGGTGCAAGGCCTAAATCAGACACCAAAGGGTAGTTGGACCACAATGACATGTACCTCCACCGACCCAAAGATGGATACTTCAGCGCTTCGCAAGCCCCAAGAAAGTTCTTCACTCAATAGACAAAACACCCCTTAACTTAAAACATTAGGGTACAGCGGGGCTCTACCCCTAATTCTGCAAAAAAATGTTTGGTCATTCGTTTTTCTGTCTACGAATCGTTATTAAAATTAGTTGTTTATGTTTATTTGTAAACATACATACATTCATACAAACTTATCTAGATTACAAATATGGAGTGTCTTAATATTCTTCTGCAAATACTCAGTTATTTTTGCTGAAATTTAAAGACAATGAAAATGAATGAGGAAGCTTAATACGCTGTCTCAGCCTGATAAGGCGTCACACCTTACAGTTTACGCGACGCGAACTCAGCATTTCTTTTATAACCAACTTCAGGATTCGCTGACACAAAAACTCTTCTTTCCTTAGAATTTATTTCTAAAATAGACTCTTTTTACATTGTATATTTTATCCTATTGATACAGCTTCGTAAACGGCCTTCTTACCACGGTGTGGCTTATACTTAGTGAAGAAATAGCCCACTAATATTGATGACTGAAGCTTTTTGGCTTCACAAACTTTATTGAGAATATCGTATTTCCATTTCAGAATCCTTTCATCAGTCATATCAGAGATCAGAGTCAGATTATATGATGTAGGTGTATCAAACAGAAAAGTCAAATTTCAACAAGTAATTTGGCTATAAAATTACTCTTTACCAATTCAAGCGTATGATTTAAACCAATTTGATATTATAAATAACCGGCTAAATGCGAGTGGGATCGCATAGTGTTTCGTAATATGAATGTTTCAAGTACAAATATTTACTTAAATACAAGCTTTTGTCTGCGGTTTCACTTGCGTAGAAATAGATCCAAAAATAAATAATCCCGTGGCTGTAATTTGCTCCTCCCCCGCCCACTTTCGCGGTATAAAAAGTAGTATATGTCATTCTCTGACCCCTAAACTACCTCTATGCAAAAAATCATGTCGATTCCGTAAAAAACAAAAACAAATCTATCCCACGGGAACCATACATTTTTCCGGGATAAGAAGTAGCTTATATGCTATTCCAGACTATATACTATATATGTGCCAAATTTTATCCAGATCCGTTCAGCCGTTCTGGCGTGATTGTTTAACAAACATACATACATCCATTCAAACTTTCCCGTTTATAATATTAGTGGGATATTTTGTCAAACATTGAAATTGAAAATTGCGAATTTCTTCTGAAAGACGAATGACGGAAAAACACAAACAAATCTACACTGCAAGGTATATAAACCGTGATGGTGCGTGTAAATAGAGTTCGGCCCAACAAAGATCTCGCTTATTGATTGTAATGAAAGCTTTTTATCAATATTCTTTATTGCTTTCTTCCGGATGTTGGCATTAATTCCCCCACTTTGTTATTACTTCCACTCAAGTCGCCTCTCCAACGTTTCGATAGACTCTTTCATAAATTTTTATATAAGGACCAGATAAGGAGGCAATATTAGTTATATTGTTTAGGAACAATTGGATGTTAGATTATGTATGAAACTAGAGCAAGAAGTATCCATTATACTGCCATACGAGAATAATTTAATTTTGTACCATATTAAATCCCTTGAAAGTTCCAACATTATCTACACGTGGATTTAAAACTCAGATCAATTAATAATTTAAAAGGTAAAGTTCTGACTGACTGATTCATTCACTGACTAATCATCGCGCAGCCCAAACTGTTAAGGACCCGTAGCTCTCAGTCATATTGTATCTGTCAAAAATATGACAAATCTAAGTTAATCCTGGAAACGTGAGTTTATTTATACAACATTTCCTAACACCAAAAGGATTGTTATTATTTGAAATTGGATTGAGCCATATTTTTGCCACCGCGGTAAAGGTCATCTTGTATCTGTCAAAAATATGACAAATCTCAGTTAATCCTGGAAAGTTTTCCATCTCACATCGTTTATAGTTATTATTTTAAATTGGATTAAGACATATTTATGAGCCGGTGTGGGATGGAAATGTTGTATGAATTAAATTAACTCTCTAGGATTAATTATATATTTTGACAGATATAAGATGACTGAGAGCAACGGTCCTTAAGAATTGAAGTTTAAAATTTGTAGAGGGTGCTTCTGAGGAATGAAATTTGCTTCTATATTGTAGGCATCATTTAAGAAGGGTTGTCTCGAAATTCAACTCTTAAGGGGAGAAATTGCATGGCAGAGTTTATATGGGAAATAATATTTTCAGGTCAAAACTTGGTATTTATGCTAAGTGAAAAAGTGTGTGAAAAATATTTATATGGATAATAATATTTTCTGGTCAGATTTATTTAAAACTTAACTCTAAAGGGGTGAAAATCCGGGAGGGGAAATCTAGTCTACTTATATACTAATATTACAAAGAGGTAAATTTTGTAAGTTTGGATGTAAGGGGTAATCTCTCAAACTACTGAACCGATTTTAAAAATTCATTCATAAAGTCTACGATATCCCTGAGTGACATATTACTACTACGACCACAGGAGTAACTACGACTACCTATATTTTATTTTGTTAGAAAATATTCACAGGCGGAGCCGGGGCGGTAAAAGAATATATACTTAATGGCATTGAAGTACGTTTTTAGCCATATTTTTGAGGCTACCTAATAATATAATATTAGTAGTACTATGGATTTGGACGACTAACGACTAATCAGACCCAACATGACCGACTAGTCGCCGACTATAAAAGTGGATAGACAATTTGAGATTCTTTAAGACTGATTGTTTTGCTAAAAAAGTAGAAAATATAGTAAGCACTGGCATTTTAGTACCATTTATTTACCCCTATTATTATTATAATAGTCCCTAAATATTAGAATAAATAAGAACGTACCCGATCGATTTAGTTAATATAACGTCAGAATAAGAACACGAGCATATCCATATTCTCTGGCACTAACTAGAAACTCCATCTATCACAAATTCCCTCAAGATTTCAATTACTGTCAATAAAATGATGTCAGCAACACGTTCTACGTTTGCCAGTTGCGGATGATAAACACCTTAGTATTCAGAGAGAGCACTTTGTCGTTCTAAGAATTTCATTATAGATCTCGACCTTCCGCGGAACACTTAGGAACCGCTTTAATTGAGTTTCGTAGCTACCTTTGGAGAGGCTAGACGGATATACTAGCCTTCAACTTAGGGCTTCGTATGTTGAATACCTATAGGTATATGTATATATGTATGAAAAATTATATTAAAATCTAAAACCTATGTATTAATGTAGAAGAAATATTTATACAACGGTTATTTATTAGTTTTGTACCTGACAGCTTATTTTCTCCGAATTTACTCAATGAAAAACTTTTAAAAGTTGGTACATATATACACTCTTATTAAGAAACTCGACGTAGTAACTAAACTGTATTTCGTCTCCGTCTAACAAATTATGATAAACGGAGACAAAACACAGTTTAGTTACTACGTCGCTACTTCGAGTTTATTAATAAGAGTGATAGAGTTTTATGACTCAATCACAGACGTATAGCGTAAATAATCACATTTCGATTTTGGACGTTAATTTTCGGGAAAAAAAAATCTTTTTCAAGTGAATCAAGTGACATATCAAATGAAAGGGCTCGTTATAAGGAGTAACCTCCTCTTTTTCTTGAAGTCGATTTAAAATGACCACATTTTCATGTATCTACTGTAACTTCCGTTTTTCTTTGTATTTTGACCAATTTGGCCCAAAATAGGCTTGAGACAACGCAAAGTAGAGTTAAAAAGTTTTCCGTCACTAAGGTTTAGCCACCTCTTCAAGATTTTTCTTCTCAGATATTAATAAAACACGCCAAGAAATAAAGCGCCCGACACTTGTTTAATAATTCAACATGTACTATTATTTCCAACAAAATATCAAAGGTCTCTGAGCTTGACAAGGCAAGGAATGTTAATACATTAGTTTACATACATACATTAAATGTTAGTACATTCATCTTAAACAGAAATCGTTTATACACAAAGTTTGCTGTCAATAAACTCTATTAAAGTTTAAAGTCCTAGCAATATTTTGCTATGCATGGAAACCTCAGCCGCATGGTGGAGTAAATGCAAAACGCCGTCGCTCGCTTCACTTTACATACGAATGAGTTTGCCATTTCATTTCGATATAAAACGCTGTGAACGTTGCTAGTAGGAATCAGCATTGAGTGTTCGGGGAAATTGGAACAAAATATTATAACATCAACACAAATTGAAATAAGTAAAACATATTTGTGAAATTGCATTGCATTATCCGATATAATTGCCAACTATTATGAAGGTTGAAAGAAATTAACGTATTTATTTAAGTTTGTAACGCATCATTAAAAAAGTTTCAAAATGTTTAATTATGTCGCCGCATTTAAAATGGGGGGCTAGAGCTGTCACTTCTATTCTTATTGTCGCAGTGCTCTTGACAGCTCTGTCGTGGTCAATCATGGCGGTCACAGAACTATATAAAATATTTGTGATGGCGGTCCACAGGGCAACGCACCTTGTATTGACTCGCCATGGCTTCAGGCTCGCTGTAGCCTCTTCCAGCCACTTGCCTAGCCGCCATTGCTCGGTCGTCAGAGCCTCGTTTGTTGTCTAGGATTTTATTAAATGAGGTATGGTTAGATTTGTCTAAATCGTGAGAGTGATATAGGCTATATATATGATTCGTAGCCACATAGGAAAAAGGGTTCATAACTTAGAAGTACGAAATAAAAAAAATACGCAACTGCAAAATAATTGAAAAGTAAAAAAGAAGCTTTAGATAATAAATAACTAGGATGATAAAAGTTATAGCAGGCGAGACAAACAAAACGAGGGAGACTTGGTCTTCCGCTGGGTAAACTGGAACCGTAACAACCTGTGAAGAAAGAAAAATAATTGGTTTATTTGTCCCGCCCGCGGTACTTCTATCATTCTATTTTTTCTAGAGCTTGTTTTTTAATTTTCAGTTATTATTTGGGTTTTTTTAATCTAATAATTAACTTTTTAAATATCAATATAGGAACAGATTGTTTCAGATCGTTAAAATTTAAAGTAGGCTTTTGCAGTTGTTAATATTATTTGCACAATCTCAATTAGTATCAGTCATATATATGAGAAAAACAGCAAGTAATCAATTCCCTAACCAGTAAAGATGAAAATATTCTACGTACTCCCATAAATCAAAGGAAACCGAGAGAAATGAAAAAGTCCGCATTATGTTAAAAGGCCTTTGAGTACGACGTAAAACGTTTGATCCTAATTTGATGGGTCAGTGGAACGAGCCATAGAAAAGTGAATTACTGATATCGACAGTATAAACAATATTATAGGAATAGTTAAAGATGCCCTTGCCCTTAACTTGGAGGAAACAGGTTCGGTTCCCTGCGCTGCAGTATTAATATAGGTACCTAAGTGAAAAAATATTGTAGGTATTAAATCTTATACATACTAAATATCAAATTTTACAGTCATTTTCTGTTTATCTATAAGAAAATTTACACGATACAACTCATTAAATTATTCCAAGGAATGACAAACAAACAAACAAACAAACACACACACTTACTTTCGCATGATACTCAGGTTTAGGTTACGGAGGTCCCTGGTTAAATAATATTCTCACTAGGTTCAAATGAAGACATTGTGAATAGTGTCTGGCTCATATAGTACTATCCTATGGAGGGGCCATAGACGGGCTCCCCTTTCGCCAATTTTTTGCTTTTTGACCAGTTAAACTGACCAGGTGCGCATTAATAAGTTAGATTTCGTTGGTATCGTTTTGTGTCGCGAGACAGGGCTCTAGGAAAATAGTTAATTGTGATGTTTTAAATGGGAAAGGCGATCTAGGACGTCAAACTTGCTGGAACATAGTGTTTCCAATCATTAATTATAATTATTAAGTTTGTATTTTAACATAATCATCATATAACGTAAAATCCGTTGCGACAATGAAACGACAGAAAAATACAGTGGTACAGGAGCTAGTACTAGGCGTTTACCTGGGAATATGTATTTCAACCTTTTTCGTCCAGTAGATTCGGAGAAAATAAGCTGTGACAGACGGACACATGAGTGATCCTATATTGATGTACGAAAGTCTAATAACAAATACCTAACTACTAACATATATATGTGGAAGACACATCCACTGGCAAAAAGTGAACATTCTTATTGCAGGTGTCTCTTGTCACATCGCAAGGTATAAAGCCGTTAATGTGTGTTTTTCTATCTTGTTACGATTCCTCGACGTACGTATGTACCTACATACAATATTGTTCATAAATTAATCCGTAATGTAGTACATTATACAAAGCTGAATGTGTGTAAATAAAAGTTCATTGGTTATTCATGGAGTGAGCTCTAATGAGCCAACTCAAGGAGCTTACTTTCAAACTAATATTGCATTCTGAAATTCCGCCCGTGGCAGTTTGCAACTGAAAGTGCAACTTTTTAAGTAGGTTATATTGTTGTCACTTTACTTGGGACGTTAACTGTGATGAAAACAACCCAAAACTTATCTTTGCCTGTGGATTTTTTTAAATATGTCATAAGAATTTATGCCTAATAATTTGGCGTTTTGAAAAATGTGCTTTCCGAAAGCAAATGCACTAGTCACTATAAAAAAATACCCAAATCGCTTCAAGTGTGCCTATAAAATTTGAAGAGTTCTCGATTTCTTCAGGATCTTATCATCAGATCCTGACCTGATGACCATGGGACCACCTGTGAAGTATACCCTTTCAAACAAAAAAGTATATATGTACTAAAATAATAACTAAACGAAGAAAAGTTCAAATAACTCTTATTTAAAAGAAAAAATTCTTAGAACACTTCATCCAATAAACATTTTAAAATTTGCAGCAAGACACTGTCTCCACTTTATTAGCTTATTATTCATTTTATGTATGAATATGAATACATTATCGTTCATACAAGTCTTTGAGTTGCAATTTAAGTATTAAGTCTTAAATGCAAGTAGACAAACTTTATATTATGCCGTTTTAGAACATTATAATGAAATAACCGTTGACCGTGAGTGACTTCACACGCGCATATCCCATATCTAGGAATCCCCGTTTAAGAAAACCTTTTTACCCTCTTGGTGCAAATATTTTCAAAATTGTTAAAAAAATATCTTTTTATTTATTTATTTATTTAAAATGTCAATTATTTTTATATTTCGTACTAAAACTAAACTAAAACTGCCTTTAAATTTAAATAACGTACGCCTTGTATTAGGAACAGTGTTTGAAAAAGTATGGGTACTTGATATTCCCGTCTCCGTAATTTTTCCGGGATAAAAAGTAGCATGTAACATTCCAGGTCATATCTGTGTTCAGAATGCTATAAAAACCCATCCAGTACTTTTTGCGTGATTAACTGTCAAACATCCAAATATCGGAACATATTTTTTTTTTATTTATAATTTTAATAGGATAGAATACTGAAAATCTTGAAAATACTGGCCAATCGTTAGGTATAACCTCACAAATACCATCGGCTAAAAGAGAGAGACTTGGTCTTTCGCTGTGTACCTAAAATATTAAATAAAGTAATTTCATTATTGACAAATTAGCAACCGCAAACGTTTTTAATTCAAACACAGGTGGTTCTAGTTGAGATGACCAACAAAACTTTAATCTATTCAGAAATTCACTTTAGCAAGCTTTGCATCTATACATGTTTCAAAGCAATTAGTCTAATTTCCGGAGCGTGTTTGAAAAATAAAAAGAAAAAAGCTAATATTGCATTTTCATGATGAAAAATAAACAACTGTTTACTATACCGATATCAAAATGTGATGAAATTATTGTTCATAAAAGATTATTAACAGTGAAATCGCTACGTTGCCTATTAAAAATTCAATTAAAATTTTTAATATCTCTTCATGAGCTGAAAATAAGTTTTTAATTCCGTTGAAGGTAAAAGAACAAACTTGATTTTAAATTGAATCTCCAGTAGGCGTATTTCGTCGTTCTTTTTCATCAATGAATACGGTTTTATCTAAATGGCAAATCTCCTTAAAAATTGCGTGTAGAATTCAAAACGAAACGGTGCCGGTGTTCCTAAAGATTAACCCAAAATTTACTGTTCCTATTTTAATGTACTTTTTGTAGAAATTATTTCTGGGTAAATATTCGTATTGAATACCTATTCGATTTGAATTGAAGGTACATTTTTCTTCACCACGAGATGAGACAAATATCTAAGTACATCCCACTAATATTATAAACGCGAAAGTTTGTATGGATGTATGTATGGTTGTTACTCAATCACGCCAGAACGGAGGGACGGATCTGGATGAAATTTGGTACAGAGATAGATTATAGTCAGGAATAGGCTAGGAGCACATAGGCTACTTTTTATCCCGGAAAAATTTATGGTTCCCGTGGGATAGATTTGATTTTGTTTTTTACGGGATCGACATGATTTTTTGCATAGTGGTACTACTTTTTATACCGCGAATGCAGGCGGGGGAGGGGCAAATTACAGCAACGGGATTTTGTCTTTTTAGATCTATTTCCATGCGGAAGAAGCTTATTTATTACAATAAAATTATCACGTGTTTTATAGTTATTTTTATGACAGTTTGACGATGATGACATGGCGACGAAATAACCAGCTAGCTTCCGCGAGTATATTCACAAAATACCTCTATAAATAATCTATTTCCTTTAAAGATTTCAGAGCTGGGGCCCGCTATCGAATACGCGAAAGAGGCGTCGCCTAAACGCCATCATTTCGGATGATCGACCCCTTAACAGATTTCCGATGGCAACCACAGCACAGACAGATTGCTTCTCCTTACATTAATGCGACTTGCGATTTCGAATTCTCACTCAGGGAAACGCAAATATATGGTTCTCGCTGCTATCTAATATGGATTTTCTTTAGTAGACGCTGCGTTGAATGGTATCATACGATAAACGAGTGCAGATCCGATTTCCTGCTTCGTTCATAGGCAATGCACTGTCAACTTTTGCTTGCATTTTTATAAGACTGGAATGAATGTAAAGAATATGAATTTAGATTATAGAAAGTCTTACTAATATTATAATGCGAAATAATCAAGTTCTGTTAGCATATTATATAACATGTATTTTTTTTATTGTAAAAAAACCTGACTTCCACTCAACTAATTTAGTTAGTATGCAGATATCATTTTTATAAATAAAAAAATCTTCACGGGTTCCCTTACAGTTCCCGGGAATCGTTGCCGGCCCCAGGGTACCCAGTGGAAGACAAAGTTTCCTCTCTTAGCCGAAGATTATACCTAACGAGTGGCCAGCTCTGTTGATGTATGTAGATGGAAAAACCTCTTTACTTTGTACGGTTTGTCGGATAATGTACATAGATTTTTTATTTAAAAAAACCATTGGTACATGATCGGATGTGGGGATCGAACCCGTGACTTCTCAGTTGTGACTCTTTATATTTTACTTCAAATTATTTTTGTGATCAATTGAATATATTTTATTTCTATTAGATAATATGACCTAATTTAACAGAAACACGATATGTTTTCTGTCACACCCTCCTTCATACAAACGCGTCGAAAATGTTCAAAAACAATTTACTTCTCTGAGCATATGCTATGAAGATTAAAGTGGTTATTCAGTGGAAATATTGCCCCGTCAAGCTTAGAACCGCAGGCTGACAGATGAAATAGCTGAATAGTTTCCCGAGTAGAGCGAATATGAACGATATCTAGGAAACGCATCTCTATGAGTTATTTACTTATACACTGTGCGAATTGTAAACTTCTCTGTGATGTATTGCACAATTTTCTCTGTGAACTTTACGGGAAATGATGGATAAGTTGTTTGAAAAGCAATTTCATAGTATTTATTGAAGTGAACGTATGATTTTCAATTTGAAAACTTAAATATGTCTACAAAGTATAAAAAATTGGTAACATACTTTCTAAAACCACTGAGAAGATTTGAACCATGTAAAAATAATTATATAGAATCCTAGGACGGACTTTTTTTATTTGACTGAATTTAATAAATACAATATGCTTTTTTTTACATTTCCCGACTGATTTTAGACATACTTTACAAAAACAAATAAACAAAGACTCCTTCACTGCCTTTTAAATACCTTGTGGAGATAACATATAAAATAAAACATTATGGCAAGCCTGTTGCTGCACTTAATGGACTTAGCTTTGTCACTTTTGTATATATGTTATTTTTTTAGGTTGCGACCTCATTTGGCATATTCGTGTTCGAATGTTCCTTCTAATTTAATTTTTTTGACAACAACCTATGGAAGTTATCTGTCGAAATACAAATACGCCAAGTGAGGTCGTACTTTGGTTTTACGTGTCCTCCGAAGAAGTAATATATAGTAAACTCTTCTCAATCTCTCTGGAATACAGATGTGAGTATATATTTTATGCATTTACACTACTCATTGTAAAAACTGTGTTTAATTTATTATTTATACATTTACAAAATAACCAAGAATCTCCCTTGGCAGTAATAGGTTTATTATATAATAAATGCAAAACTATTCAAACGCTGAACTTCGTTATAGTTGCATTATGCAGTTTCTGTCCTTTAGATATGTTCCCCTAAGGCCATACACCTAGTACATCACGCTCATAAGTAAATAATTTACTTGCAGGGTAATAATTTTTGGGTTGCCTAAGTTGCCTTACGGCTCCGAAAACCGTTTAACAGAACAGCTTATTACAGTCCAGAGTCTTCCATATACTATTTTAGCCTATTAGCCTAAGTCTGTATAATGGATGTATGTAAATACTCTACTTTCGAAAAGTTCAAAGAACGAGCAAATTTATTGTCAGGGTTTCCGTGTAGATTTCAGATTAATTGTCTATATAAATATAAATAAAAATTAAATGCTGTTCGTTGGTAAGTGCATCACTTGAGAACGGCTGGACCGATTTGGCAATTTTTTAAATGTTCGTAATAGTCTGTATAAGTTTTTAGAGAAAGAAAAATTGGAAAATTGGAAAATTCGGGAAAAACTGAAAGTGCTTTTTTTAATGGAATTTTTGTATAAACTCAAGACCATAATAGAGGATGTAAGATAATATGGCCTCCATGGATAGTTTTGAATAAATGTTTTAATCCAAGCAAACTTTCCTCATATCCATGGGTTTGTGAAATGTGAAAATTGTTAACAGTAGGGACTTATTTCTGGTCCCTCCGCCAGGTGCAAAAACCGAAATGCCACGTTTCTGAATGTAAGATAAATATGATAAAGTTAATTTTCAAACTATAAAATATTATTTTACCAAATAGAGAAGTTGAAAGGTAGTAAAATTTAATAAATGGTGGTCGCTGACCGTAACTGAAACGGGCAACTAAATTATACATTTTCACAGCCACATTGGCTTTATTTTTCCTGAAAATATCTAGTTTGTTTATACTAGACCTTATGATAGAGAAATAGAGGTAACGATATAATTAACAAGAAAAATTGCATGGCTTTTCGCCCTAGCTTCGCTCGTGGAGCCCATATTAACGTTAATTATTTTATTATGGTTTTGAGTTCATAGAAAAATTCCATCGAAAAAAGATTACTCAGAACAATTTAAAAAAAAATGACAAATCGGTCCAGCCGTTCTCAAGTGATGCGCTTACCTACAAACAGCTTTAATCCTTTTTTTTTTTACCGTGTTGCGGTTTCAGGGTACCCAGCGGAAGACCAAGTCTCCCTCGTCTAGCAGATGGTACTTGTGAGGCTATACCTAACGAGTGGCTAGTTCTGTTGAGATATATTTAGATGGAAAAGCCTCTAAGTGCAGTGGATTGTCGGATTATGTACATAAGTTTTTGATTAAAAAACCCATTGATACATGGATGGGATCCGGAATTGAACCCGGGGTCTGCCTAGTTAATACCAGACGTCTAAACCACCGACGCACCTTTTTTTTAGGTCCACCAGTAATCACATGTTGTGATAGTTTCAATGGAAAAATAACTCATTCGATTGAAATGCAGCTTTATAGTTATGTAGAGGTATTCTATGAATATTTATGCAAATGGGAACCGTGAAGAAATTGCAAGAATTATTTATTTTTATAATTATCTTTCAATAACGGAGCGAATCGCTAGTAACAGATAAAATGAAATAAAGATTGTAATATATTTCTCAACAGGCTGTAGGCGAGACAAAATAATGGCCGAATACAATGTTTAAGTCGATGACAAATTACAATTGAGTAGCAAATTGTTCAGTCATTTCTCGGGCCATCTTTTGTATTACTTGATGACATTTATTATTTTCTAGAACACTTTGTCTCCCCAAAGATATTCCTTCTGAGTAGGATATTAAGGAACTAACGATGTTTGCCTCGTTTCTTTATTATATTTTCTATTGTTACGAAAATTGACGAAGATTATTCAGAAATATTGCCATTAATTAGTTCATTCAACGGTTTATTTTAGAGATATTTTAATCAATTATTTACCAAGTGGAAGCACTCGGAAACGTGTTCAACAAGCCGTTTTCGTTGTAGGATTTGAAATTTTTAACTATTGTTGTGTAGAATAAAGTTATTTTAACTTATTCTATTTAAAATTTGACATTGTAAACTAAGTTAAACCTCTTCTCAGAAATTATTTTATTCTCTCTGATTAAGTCTATCGCTCTCTATGTTGTCTCTCTACCAGTATATCTATTATGTATACTAGTCTATACTAATATTATAAAGAGGCAAGATTTGTATTTTTGTATGTGTGTATGTTTGTAATGAATAAACTCAAAAACTACTGTGCCGATTTCAAAAATTCATTCACCATTGGAAAGCTACATTCACCCTGAGTGACATAGGCTATATTTTATTTTCAAAAAATTAGGGATCCTTACTAAACCTCCAATAATGTAACCCAAGGTGTAAAAAAATTGACTTAAGAAATTCCTTACATCGCGTGCGGTGCGAAAACTATGGATGATATAGAGGTAGTGGTAGTGGTAGAGGGTAGGGGGTAGGAGTAGGGGGTAGGGGTACGGGTACGGGTACGGGTAGGGGTGGGGGTAAGGGTAGGGTAGGGGTAGAGGTAGAGGTAGGGGTAGGGATAAGAGTTGGGGTAGGAGTAGGTATAAGGTATATTTTATTTTGTTCGTAAATATCCACGGGCGAAGCCGGGGGCGGAATGCTAGTAATATTATAAAGAGGTAAAGATTGTAAGTTTGGATGTAGGGGGTCATCTCTCAAACTACTGAAGCGATTTTAAAAATTCTTTCACAAATGGAAAGCTACGATACCCTGAGTGACATATATGCTATATTAAATTTGATCGAATATATCCACGAGCTAAGCCGGGGGCGGGAAGCTAGTGTTGGATAAACTAAAAATGTCTTTCTCTTAGAAATATGTCCACATGTTTTTTAAAAAGCTTTATTTGTGTTTTAAAGTGGTTAAATTCTTATTTATTCTTTATTTTTCTCTGTCTATAACACAACACATTCTATGTTTATTCTTCCGTATTTATTTTGCACGCGTCGTCGCATCGTTTACGAAACGTCGTTCATAACACTACTACCCTTACGCACCCGGCTTCGCCCGTGGATATTTTCGAACAAAATAAAATATAGCCTTTATTACTCAGGGCTATTGTAGTTGGGGGGGTAAGGGGGAGAACGGAATAAAATCTATACGACCTCAGATGTCATCCTCACCTGCACGCTTACCCTCTGCTAGACAACAAACGAGGCTCTGGCGACCGAGCAATGGCGGTATAACCATACACCTAGCATAGGCAGGAACTGGCTGGAAGAGGCTACAGCGAGCCTGAAGACCAAAATAGTCTCAAAAATTCCTGGTGCAGAAGGCAAGGGGAAACCACTGCACTATTCTTCCCAAGAAAGTTAACCATTACGAGTCAATACAAAGTGCGTCGCGCTGTGGACCGCCATGATTGACCACGACTGCTATGTCAAGAGCACTGCGACTGAGAAGATCATAGTTTTCTATTCGCGAAATAATTTTTAGAATCGGTTCAGTACTTTAATAGATTACCCCTTACATACAAACTTTAAACTTCTTATAACGTAAAATCTCTATTAAAAAATCGAATTATACTTCATAATGATATGTTTTACATACACGCGTCTCTAATATGTCAAACTTCGATACTATAATGTATTATAGTACCGAAGTTTTGATACAAAAACGATATCGTAATGTTTTTTTTAAATGCAGAAAGGGCAAAGGATATGTGTTATGCAGCCACATTAAACTCTATGAAAATATCGACACTCCCATGTAGGATTCACTTGACAGTTAACGCGTATGCGCAGAAAGTAGGTAACCGCGATTTGCTGCCAATTTGTCGATTAAGAAAAATATCTTGGTTCAATTTGTTTTGTACTATTGCATGGGATTAGATAAAGTAGTGCATGAACGGGCACTTAACTTGGAATTAAAACACTCGTGGATGCTATTAAAAAATTCCACTTGTGTTTTAATTACCCCTATTATGATCCCGTATCATAAACTACTATTATAATATTAGTATAGATTTGATACTCTAAAGTCAGTAAATTATAAAACGATACAGCATTGACGGCATTAATTTCAACTTTATATATTAGGTAGGTAACTTCACTCCAAGAAGGTAATTTACAATTTCTATAGAAACGTCTAAATTTCGTTTAATGGAAATTTAATGTAGCATACAGTACGTCACGATAAAAATAGATCATTATCGTTTAAAGCCAGGGTTCCATGAACAGAAAGGCTTTCTGTAGGAACGTCGAGTCACGTGGTCTCATTCATTGCGCTCATAACGCACGAGATCCGACTGCTGATATTATTATGAACAATTTGGGTGCGAGTTACGTGCAATATTGACTAATGGTATTGTCAAATTACACTGGATTCCCATAAAATTGGCAAATTTTTAATAATTGGTGTTTTTATCAAGACGATTATTAAGATCATATCTCAAATGTAAGGTGTTTGTTTGTTTCCAGAAGATGTGTGGACACCAGCCGGCTTATGTAGGATTTAAGCATTTATTCTTATAGAAAACTAACTTGGGCCCATAGGTACTCACTTTCATCCCTTATTATACCGTCTTAGAGAGGTTGATTTAAAAAAAAAAAGAGCGAAACTTACAGTAGTCGCATACGATGTGTAACATCTGACATCTCATCTTGGTACATGCACACACTGTTGGCTAACAGTACCAACCACTCGGAAAATGAGGTGCCATCTGACGGCCAACTCTAACACCGCGCGCGCTTCCCCGGCTTCCTGTTACAAACTTCCGCCCCTTTTTACGAAATCACTCCCACAGATTGCAGTAAAACGAGAGGAAAGATGTTCCACATCAAAAAGTAGCCTATTGACCTTCTCTAGGGTTTAAATTTTCTCCATATCCGGTTCAGTGGTTTAGCTGTGAAAGCGTAATAGACATCGCATTTATAATATTAGTATGGATTGATGCTTACTGCTTGCTTTGTCGAACCCGGGAACACTAGTTTCAAGTACAACTTTTTTTTTCTTTCTTCACGGTGTTACGGTTTCAGGGTACCCAGCGGAAGACCAAGTCTCCCTCGTTTAGCCGATGGTATTTGTGAGGCTGAAATCTATTGTACAAGATGGGGTCTTATCATACATAATAAATAGCGATAGTATTTTGTGTCAAACTTCAAAATACTAACATTTTCAAAGCGACCAATCGTCACGATATATGCATGTTAACCCCCACAGATATCGTTTTCCTCACAGCATCAGCGTATAAGCACGGAGCTTTATCGTATGTTCACATTCAAAATGATGAATTACACAAATTTTGACGGCGGCGGTATACATAGGTAACTGAAGCAAGTTCGATTTATGCGTGGAGTTTCAAATTAGATCAAAGATAGATTGGATTAAAGTTCAAAGTGAATTAATTATGCGCGGTATGCGAGGGCTTTGATAGACTACAGTAATTAAAGCCATAGTTAGCTACAAATTAGACTGATAACAATGATATACGTTTAGGAAGTTGTGCTATTTTATAAGTGAGATATCGGTATTCTTTTCAAAATGTTTATAATACAACATGTAGTCGAAATTGAGTTTCAGATGCGGATTTTTTCAGGAATTTGATTAGCAAGTGCATTCTTATTAATTAAACTTCAGGAAAATTGTGTTTTTGTTGTTTTAGGACATTTGGAGGCTCAAAGCTCGACCGTAGTCCTTATGTCCTTTTCATTAAGTAGCTGTAAGACGTAACTTCACGTTTAGTACTTGAATTTAGATCCCGTGTCGTAGCCGAAAAATCTTGTTTCGTACCAATGATACTTATAGGTAGAGAGATGGAGACAGAAAGTGGTTGTAAGTTTTTCGTGTAGTCTGAGCCTCCATCTATAAGTTCTTGTAGACGAGTAGTAAAAATTTAATAGTATAAATAATAGATAAGGTTTTTTTTTATTTTTTTCTTCTAAATCGGCTTAGCGGCGTACCGACAAGCGCTGGACCCCTACTCTTGCTGAACTTGTAGAGGGGGGCTCAGACTACACGAAAAAGAGGTTTTCTGCCGGCAAGTGCTTACGCTTACAACCACTTTCTGTCACCATCTCTCTACTTGCATAGATAATATTTTTTCTTCAAGGGTTGCCTTACAGCTCCCGAAACCGTGATACGGTTCTAGGGTACCCAGCGAAAGACCAAGTAGGTCTTTCTTCCTCCTCGTCCTCTTTTAGGTAATAAAAAAAAAACTAGTACATATTTTACAAATATGCCAAATATATTTATTCTATGGCCATATTAGCCGAAATACGTAAGGCACTGCCTCCTACTTTGACGTTCAAATGTGATGAACTTAAAAATGATATCTAAAAAGCCTGACATCTGGCAACCCTACGTACACATCCATAAGGTGTCATCAATTATTATTAGTCTTTTAAATTTAGAACAATAATTTATCTCGAACGAATTACAAAATAAAAAGCAGCTATGTAACTCTTCGGCCTTAAATTTCATTGCAAAAAAAAAATCACGTCGATCCGTTGCTTTGTTGTAGCTTGAAAGAAAGACAAATAAAGGTACAAACAAATACACTTTCGCATTTACAATATTAGTTTGGATTAGGATTTGTGTAAATAAATACGGTAACCAAAGCAGCGTATATATGTGACCACAACACACATCACCAGAACGGACGGCATGTCACCAGAGTCCCAATGTCCACAACACAATAAATATTCCTTGTCCACACACAATATATTGCCTACAATGCGCCCAAATTCTAGCCAAATCTAGACATTGCTTTCATTATACGACTGCCCAAAAATAGAGTTTATTTAGGTAATATTTTAGTGTTCATTATGTTTGTCTGTATTATTCCACTTACCTAGTTTAACATAGCTTCAAAAAATTTCACCAACAAAATGGCCCTGGTATAAAAGAGTGCAGTAGTACCATTAGAAAATGTGGAACACTTCGATACTTGCCATTGATAAAATAAGATCGAACCAAAAAATAAACACAAAAGGCAACATATTGTGTTATTCGATTAAAAAAATACATTTTTATCAGCGTCTCTATTCTCACCTCGAGGTATAGATGCAGTAGCGATGGTGGGTTATAGTAAAAAATAAATATATGTTTAAGGGTGATGACAGTGAAATAAAATAAACACATAATAATATTTTTATATAGTCTAAACATATCATTACTGAAAATAATGTTTATTTATTTGTTTAATGAATATATCTTTTTTAATAACTAAATGAAAAAACTTTAATTCATATCTACTTCCGGTCACGTGACCACAAACGGTAAGTGGCGTCATTTCTAAGTATATGCCAAATAAATAACCACAGACTAGTAACTATACCTATATATAACTGTATGTCAATCAGTCACTGACTAAATTGTTTTCTTGTTATTTTATCTAATCTGTGACCATCATTTTGTTCGTTACAAAGGTGCTCAGATTAAAGACTACGTGACGTCATCATCACGCCCAGAACATTTTCGCGGGACTTTTAAAATAAAATTAGAAATACAAATATAAAAAATTATACTTAAAGATTTTATTAGGTATAATAAACCTTACAACTAAAATTCAAAAAGTATTCCCAAAAATTGTCTTATTGGCTATATCTGTAAATATTATATGTAATTATTTTGAGAGCATATTATTATTCATGTTGACAGTAGCAACATAGTAGCGACCGTGTTACAATTCTGTACATGACGTCCAATTAGTTGAGTTTGTGGCAACTATAGAGCAGAACACACGTTCCTTGTTCTACGAGTATAATACGTTGACAGTTTAACAAAGGCTGTCCAAACATTTTGTAACACATGCATAGTTATGAGTCAAGAAATCCGCAAAATGCTTCGCTTTAAATAAGCATACTCCATACCACTTTGAAAAGGTTTATAAATAACTGTAATTTTGTTATAATAAATATATAACGCCATCATATTCTATGAGAGAGCGCTAGCGGCAAAGCTTTTTCTTAATTTGTGTCACGGGCGGCTTTACGAAAAAGAAAAGTTTAATTTAATCTATGAAATTTTTGAGGCTATTTAACAAGTGGCCAGTTCTGTTGAGGTATTTTGAGATAGAAAGGCTAGTCCCTATTATAAATTAGAAAGCGTGTTTGTTTGTTTGTCTTTCTTTTCATGTCAAAACCGTTTTTTTTTTGCACCGAGATAGTCTGAAGGCATATATAATGAAATATCCTTCAGAATAAATTCTTATATCACATTTTGAAAAACGGGCAAAGTGTGGGCCATGTGTACAAATTATTTTAAAATTAAATTGTACCTAGACGAAGCCGGTTGGGTCGTTAGTTCATATAATAAAGAAAAGGATATGAAAACCCTATAATTTCGCATTTGAGAGGTAAATAAATTTTCGTGCTTATGATTTTGTATTTTTACGAGAAAATACTATTCTTCATATTGTTGAAGCTTTTTCATTGTGTACGTACAATGAATTTCTTATTAATAACATCATTTCATATTTCGTTCTTTAGCAGTTAAATTATATTCTAGAGGTCACCGTGGACACAAATCCTCAAGGTTTTGTGTGTCCGAAAGTAATCTCAAGGGACACGTTTAAATATTAACAAGAACTTCACAATCTAGAATCGCCATAAAATGGAACATTTAAGAACAAAGATACTAGCGACCCGACCTCGGCTTCGCACGGATACAATGTCGTTCTACAATTTAAATTGTGACGGCTCATCGATATATAGCTCTACTGTCTCTACCGACACCTGTATCACGCTAGTGAACATATTTAATATATTGGCATATATATAACTTTCCAGCAACGCTCGTTGGGGAGTATTCCCTTTTACTCGGGTAAGTAATATATGATATACTAGCGACCCGCCCCAGCTTCGCACGGGTAGCAGAGCTTACCTTGCTCCCAGTCGGCTTGACTTTTTCCAACGTCTGACTTCAACAATCATCGTCATATTTCAATAAGTTTACACAAAATATTAATGAGTAGCGACCCGCACGGGTGCAATGCTGATACTAAACACTACAGAATGTCTTTATAATACGTTCACAGCTTTTTTGTCATTAGGCCGGTACCGCCGCCGCCGTAACCTCTATGTCCCTGCATTTTAAATCTGTAATATCTTCGAAAATATTCATTTAAATTACATGCTATATTAAATGCACAAACTTAATTGGATAAGGATTAATGCTGTATTGCTTGAAATCGCTTCGTAAATAAGCCATTATTTCTCGTAAAAAGTAAAGGATAAAAAATGGTTATTGTGGGTTATACCTAAGAGATAGACATATACTTTTCACTTAAAAAAGACATATTTGTTGCGGAATACTTATTTAAATTTTCTGGTAAAGTATCTCACCCATCGTATTAATGTCGGTTCTAACTGATAAGCTCCATTTTCCTGTCCCACAAACATAACACCTACATAAGTCTTTCTCCTGTAATATTTCTTAGAGAAACATGAAACTATTGATGACTAAATAAAACATAGGTAATGCTGTTTTAGTTCCATCTACTTATGGAAGCGAGACTTGGGTATGGAATAAGAAGCATGAAAGTAAGATAAATGCAGAATGCGGAGTGAAAGATGATGTTGTGACTAAAATGAGGGAAAAGTAGTTTAAGCTGGTTTGAACACGTTGAAAGAATGAAGGATGAAATATTGACTAAAACCGTCTATATGGCTGACGTGAAAGGAAATGCTGGCAGAGGACGACCTAGGTTTACTTTCATTAAACAATATTAACATTCACACAATCGCCGCGGCGAGTATGTATGAAAGGTATGTTGAATATAAATGAAGCGAAAGAGGTATGTCAGGACCGTGGCAAAAGCCATTTAATTGCCTCTGCCTACCCCTCTTGGGATAAAAGGCGTGATGATAGATAGATAGATAGATAGACTAAATAAAAATAGAGGAAACTTTAAGTAAATAACAACCAATATTTTGAGTTTGAATTTAGTTTTAGTTTAATACTACCGATTCATACGCGATCACATGCAGCGTCCAATAAAATATATTTCACTTTAAATTTTCAGGATTATGCGGGGCTCGTGGTTTAAATCGTTAAAGTTTAATCAATAGCGGAAATTTACATTGATCCTAGTTTGATTCGTTTCAAAGCCTCCCATTAGGTCTCACACATGAACTGTTTTAAATGCCAGTTGAATACGGCCTCGACACGTCGGTATACGTTTTAGTATTGATCAATATGTATTTCGTTCTAATAATTTCGTGAATTCCAATTCCATATTCGATAAAGCAATGGTTTATAGGGTTGGTTTTGAAATAGGATGTCCCAGGTTCTGTCCTCATTCTGATCAAAAAGGCTATCAATTTTTTTATGAGTGGGTATTTAAACCAATTTTATTTGTTCCAAGAAGTTCAAAGACGGATTTGTCACTTGTGAGAAATTGGCTGCATAATGGGTGTAATACTCTCTCATGTCCGAAGCAAGTATTTCGTTCAGGAATGGTAATGGTACGAATCCTTTTATTGATTTGACATCAACCGACACCTGCTTTTCAGTGTATTCATTTTCTGTCACTGCAGAATGCGACGATAGCGTATTGGTAAAGCGTTGGAATTAAAACTGGTAGGACGGTGCCTAGAACGCGTTCCCTCGCTGTATAGCGATACTGATGATTTGTGCGAGGAACGAGCCAGCTCTCATATTAGGTGTTATTATTTTCATTACGAAAAATTTACTTAATAAAGTCAGTTATTTCAAAATGACTGAAAAAGCAGTGAACCAATGTTCATGAGAAAAAATGGGACTAATCCCGAAGAATTATCTGTCGAACATAAAGAAACCGTCAAAATCGGTTAACAATTACAATACAATACATACAAAAATACGGTCCGAATAAAAATGAGAACCTTCTCCTTCCTTTTTTTTCTAAGTCGGTTAAAGTCATACTTGACGTTAAACACTAATAAATAATAATTGGCCAAGTTGCGAGTTGCTGGAGTTTTCGTCTAGTATATTCGGAGAAAATAAGCTGTGCTGTGACCCCTAAAAAATGAAATAAACCAATTATTTTAAAGCGCTTTGACAGCTGTCATAGACCTCAAGTTATATTTTATCAAAGTACTAGCTTTCTGCCCCGGCTTCGTTCGTGGACATTTTTGATTGGCTGACGTTTATGGTTTCTGCTCCGCTCCTTTGGGTCGTGGCGTGATGTTATATAGCCTAACCTTCCTCAATAAACAGGCATAAGGAATTTCCCGAGATTCTAATATATCTACATACAAAAATACAAACTTTTCAACTTTATATATTAGTATAGATAGTCGACACTAAAATGTAAATTGGAAACTCGGTCTGTTTTAAACGACTTCATAACAAAATTTCTCAACCGATTGCATTCAATCAAAGTTGAGGTGAGGAGAGTTAAACTATTTGACCTCATTCCAAAGAAATTCAAGTACAATTATTTATGGAAGAAATTAATAAATAAGTACCTAGTGGTTTACCACTGTTTCGATTCCCGTAAATAAAATTGCTCTATCCATACTAGTCCATACTAATATTATAAAGTAACTCTGTCTGTCTGTTTTGTTTTCACGGCTAACCACTGAACCGATTTTGATGAAATTTGATATAGAGTAAATTTAAACCCTTGGGAAGGACATAGTCTACTTTATTTTTAAATCCACCCCCCTAAGGGGGTATAAAAGGGGATGAAAATGAGTATGGGCGGAAAGCTAGTACAGAAATATATATTGCTATATGGTATCTTTTATAAATAGTAAATATCAAATAAGTAACAAAAACATCTTCCAACCCGGCTGGTCACCGTGGAAGATCAAGACCAAAACCCTCCAAAGAAACGAAGAAGAAAACAAATCGATTCAAGGAATAACAAACTCTACATCTACATTAATATAGTAACTTACAATGAACACTATCATCTATATTATGAACGTAATTATTAAGCTCTCGCTGGCTACAATACAGATTGAGACAGATGTAATTATTTAGAGGAGTCCTTCACCTGTGTAGGGTTTCTTGCAGATTAAAAGAAGAAAAAAATTATATAAGTATTACTAATATCAATAGAAATAAGCTACAAATAGTACTAAGTAATAGTTATTTAAAAATTGTAAAAAACTAAACTAAACTAATTTTTTTTCATACCTATTAATTTTGTTTTCTGCAAGAATTAAAAGGCTTTTTATTATTTATTATTATTATTATATATGGTATCTTGCCAAAATTAGATCAGAAACATAAACAATTTAGCTGTTGGTCATCTTTTAAAAGAGGACACTGGTCTTTGACTTTGATGCCATGTTAATTATATTATTCAACTCAAGGTACAGTTTGAAAGTAGCCGGATTAGAGTCTTCTCGAAACCTATTAGAAAGTTAGCGACCACTACTCGACTTATATAAAGCATACGACTGAAATGTGTGCAGTTACATAAATAGTTGCACCGCATTGATTATGCCTAAATTACTAGTGCCTTCATTCAGGTAGAAAAGTTGGTTATAAAAAATACATTTTCTCGGGGGACTAAGATATTAGTAGCCTATATAGTTATGGCTTGAAAAAAAAGGCAAACAAACAAACACACTTTCGCATTTTTAATATTAGGTGAGAAAACTCCAGTTTTTCAAGTCCAACACTCTAAATTTGACACAATGGCCGCTGTTGAAGGGTATAACAGCGGTTTAAAAAACTTAAGAATTTTTTGACAGATTATGAAAGAGAAAATGGGGGCAAAGGTTAATTACCCATATTTCCTATTTAATAAAACCCATTGAAAAAATAACAGCTATATTGAATAAGTAACTATATGCTAAATTACAGTGACACAGGTGGATTATTTACAGAGAAATTGGGAATAGTTTATCCCAGAAAAATTATGGATATAGGAGCTTTATTAAAAAAATATACATTGCAGAAAATATCTAATTAAAAATCTATTAAATTATACAACCGGTTTTTCAATAGTTTCTTTAATATATTTATTTATTTTTGATTTATTGACGGTTACTGATTCGTAATTATTTTTTTAAATCGGAATTATTTCCTGAGATAGCGCGTTAAAACATACCTACGTACAAACTCTTCAGTTTTATACTTTAGTCATCGAGATCTCAAAGCGTATGCATCAAGAAGCGAAATTGACACGTTTTCAATCCGGTTCAGTCAGACTTGAAATGCGATACCGAAACGAGAGAGCGATATGAGATTATTTACAGTAGTTAATTATATCTAAAATTTCATTTTATGTATTTTCAATTTACTTGAGTAGGGCAAAGTTAAGTTATCAATAAGTTTTGCGGTATAAATGCGGAAATAAAACGATATAGGGGCCTACTTCTGACTAGCTGGAAATGGGCCAATACATCATTCGTAGCGATGCGGGCGGTACGGTAATATATAGCGACATATATTTTTTGAAATATGTTATTTGAAGTTTAACTTTAGAAAACATGTTTTTGTTGATAGCTATAATTAAAGAGTCAATAGCGTTGGGTTACAAGTGGAGTACCCGTAGGGTTAGCATGGTTAGAATAAAATAATTTCAGTGACCAATATTTGAAATCGGTGTAAGTACTATTTTAAAAAGTAAACTTGTTTACCATCATAATATAATATCCTTACAAAAATAAATAAATGAAATCGGCATACATTTTACGAAAATTGCCTGAAAATTTTCTGAAAAACTACTGAACCAATTTTCACCAAAACAAAATAAACCCAATCCGAAAGAATTATTTGACGATTAAAAAAGAAACCATCAAAATCGGTTCACATTGACGGAGTAATCGCGTAACATACACAAAAAATACAGTCGAAACCTCTTCCTTCTTTTTAAAGTCGGTTTAAAACGATATCGATGTGATTCGTTTGAAAAACATCAAATAACTGTTAAATAAAGGTAAAAAAAATGATTTAACTTCTCCAAACTGATAGAATTGACACAAAAATATAAATTATCGTTTTGTTAAGTAATTTAAATATGCAAACCCCCACTGAGTTTAATTCGCACTTGTTTAAAAAAGCTAAAGCCGTGCACTCGTTCTTCGGAGGGCGGGACAATTCTGCATCATGCCCCTCTCCCCTGCCTCCTCGCCTCTCCCTTTTGTGTGCGTGGCGCGTATACTATATACTTCGATGCTTCTCCGTGTGAGTGCAATGTGTGTGACTCTCTATTAGACTACAGTATACTTGACGCGTCCATCTGCCGGGCGTCCCGTAACGGCCACTATTTTTTCTTACCAACAAATGAAGGCTGGTCACAATTTGAGATTGTATTGTATGTGGTTTGTTCAGTAAATTAAAGATTTGATAAATTATTATTAATACTTATTTATTGTAACATTATCGGTGTGTGAGCTCGTGAGAATGCCAGCGTGTCTCGCCACAAGCCACAGAGTGTGCGTATCTAATTATATGTTAATATAGGCTGTGCGTTGAGGCAAAGGTATGCCACACGTACACAGCCTACACTACAGAGATCATGGCCTAAGTAAACAAATTTATTTCTAAATTAAAACAATCTGTTGATTTCGTAAGTTCATATTTTAAGAAATCATCTTTTACAAACAAATAACAATAAATCTACTAACAACTAACAATGTCCACAATTAGCTAATTTGGATAGAGGGCAAGACATTTTCAGGAGATTACAATTTTCAATTACTTTTTTGTAATAAATTTTCTCAAATTCCTAGAGAGACTTGGATAACAAATAATTAAGACGTGTCATCGCTACAAATGTTCTCAATAAAGTATGTGGAAAAACGGAAATAAAACATTTAGGAGACGCTGCGGAGTTGGGAATGACCAATAATTCACGCGCTCGCCGCCGCTCTGGGACAGAATTTGCTTCTGACGATATTTCAAGTGTCGATTTGCGGATAGAGTTTTACATGAAACCGACCTCATGGCTGCTAACTTTTACTTCGTAATAATTCATAATGGCAAAAAATTTACTTCAAAAAGCTTTTTTTTAGAAATCTAGGTAAAATGCCCTGTCACCTGATGATTATAGCCCAAGAGGCGGCGGAAAATTGGGAGAGGGCTCTTGATAATAGTTGAAAGTTATATAGAAGGTGATTATGGAATTGTTGATCTGTCAACGGTGGTGGGTTTGCAAGTAATGATTTTTTCCTGCCAATATTTTTTTTACAATAATACATTTTATACGATTATTTTCATATAAATAAATAAAGATTAGTTTTTAACAAGAACCATATCAATATTGAAAATATTTTAGCAGATCAACGATTGCACAAACTACTAACTTTCATAATTTAATTCAAGTAAGTACACCTACTCCAAATCTTCCGATGCCTCTACCGACAATTAGATAAGTACACGAAAATCTTTTTGAGCTCTGGTGATATCACATGACAAACCTAAATAATTTTTTGAAGTGACACTTCTTTTCGATAATTTTTTAGACGAGAATTGAGAGTGATATTTCAAGGACGCGTTACATTTCGTTACATGAGAGAGAAGAAAGATAGAACGTAGAGAGAAGGAGAAAGAGAGCTATATAAATACATTGTATATCTAAAGCCTCTTGTACACAGTGGACCATTAAGGCTCAGACTGGTAACGGAGCCTGGCTCCTACGAGCCCCTTGTTTAAGCTATCCGCGTCTCCCTTTTTAAGAAGATTCACTTCTATCACGTGTACGGTGCTGCACGAGCAATTTTTATGTTTATTTTTATAAAAAGGTTTGAAGAATTCCTCCATACTCAAAAGGCTCTATAATTTATAATACTTAACTAATGGTATTTAATCAAACAAGCATATAACTTCGGAATTAAATTAGCTTTCCAACAAAACCGTTCACTCAATGTTCTTCGTAGCGCACATTTAATAGAGCACAATTCCAATAACTCACATTTACGCTTGATGTCCTCAACGGGTATAACGCGAAGAAAATCCTAGCTTTTCCATGATTTATGGACGGTCAGAAGACTGTGGGTAGAGAAATAAATCTAAAGATATTAATATCGGACCTTCCCACTGTTCTACGGTCATGTACTGTTCGGGTCACCGCAATATAGGATAGGTTATCAATGAAAATGACGAGTTTATCTGTGAAGTAACATTCAATGTAGGTATTACTAGCGATTGGCCCCCGGGTTCATTAGTAAAATATATAAGTAAATTGAAATTGAAAACACACTTAGAGGCTTTTCCATTCAAATATACCTCAACAGAACTGGCCACTCGTTAGGTATAGCATCACAATTAGGTACCATTACCATTTTCCGCTGAGTACACAGGGACCGATAACACGGTTCCGGGAACCATAAGGCAACCCGCGAAAAGGACCTTTCAGAGCATATGCATGCAGACCTCAGACAATCCGAAATAAAATTAAAAAGAAAAATAAAGTCACAGATTATAACATAAAAATACACTATTTATGATTTTCTAAATTGTTCAATGAAACATGTTTAACTCAAAATAAAAGTTGAAATAATTGTATTTAAAAAAAAGTGTACCGACTTCAAACATTATGCACTGAAAAGTGTGATTTACGAAGGCAAATGCACAAGTCACTATAAAAAAATCCAAATCGCTTCAAGTGTGCCTATAATTTGCCTTTTCAAAAGAGTGTGCTTTCCGAAAGCAAATGCACAAGTGCAATGCATAAAATTTTGAAGAGTTCTCGATTTCTCCAGGATTCCATCATCAGATCCTGACCTGATTACCATGGGACCACCTGGAAAATTTTCCCTTTCACCCTTTCAAACAAAAAATAAATTCGGCCCAGGCGTCTTCAAGTAATCGGGGTACATACATAAAAAAAATAAAGATTCCGACGAATTGAGAACCTCTTCCTTCTTTTGAAGTTCGGTTAATAAAATGAAGAGTTCTCGATTTCTCCAGGATCCCATCATCAGATCCTGACCTGATTACCATGGGACCACCTGAAAAATTTTCCCTTTCACCCTTTCAAACAAAAAATAAATTCGGTCCAGGCGTCTTCAAGTAATCGGGGAACATACATAAAAAATAAAGATTCCGACGAATTGAGAACCTCTTCCTTCTTTTGAAGTTGGGTTAATAAAATGAAGAGTCCTCGATTTCTCCAGGATCCCATCATCAGATCCTGACCTGATTACCATGGGACCACCTGGAAAATTTTCCCTTTCACCCTTTCAAACAAAAAATAAATTCGGCCCAGGCGTCTTCAAGTAATCGGGGAACATACATAAAAAAATAAAGATTCCGACGAATTGAGAACCTCTTCCTTCTTTTGAAGTTCGGTTAATAAAATGAAGAGTTCTCGATTTCTCCAGGATCCCATCATCAGATCCTGACCTGATTACCATGGGACCACCTGGAAAATTTTCCCTTTCACCCTTTCAAACAAAAAATAAATTCGGTCCAGGCGTCTTCAAGTAATCGGGGAACATACATAAAAAAATAAAGATTCCGACGAATTGAGAACCTCTTCCTTCTTTTGAAGTTGGGTTAATAAAATGAAGAGTCCTCGATTTCTCCAGGATCCCATCATCAGATCCTGACGTGATTACCATGGGACCACCTGGAAAATTTCCCTTTCACCCTATCAAACAAAAAATAAATTCGGTCCAGGCGTCTTCAAGTAATCGGGGAACATACATAAAAAAAGAAAATATTCCGACGAATATAAGGGTCACGTAAAACACCGTGAGCCTATCGTTATTTGAAGCTGCCAAATTCAGAATCATCACTACATGTTATAAAACCAAGTCCCGGACGGATTTTATTTCCACCAGCGAGTTTCCATAGCGTATGTTGTCTAATCTGCTAAAGATACAACAAAATTATGTAGGAAAGAATTGTATAGAATAAAATTATCTAAAAAAAGTCCGTTGTAGCATATGTCTATCTCTAATAGATAAGTTATTTTTTAATAAGTTATTTGTAAAGTTTTTATTATAAGCGTATTTATGTAGGTGTTCCATTGTTGAATATGGCGCATATATATTGTAAACAGGCGGGGTCGTTATGAAATACATAATAAATTCCTTTTGTTACTTAAACTGGAATCGAATCCGAGACATCCGAGTTTATATTGTTACATCTTATTATATTTTACAAGCTTGCGTGGAAATAGATCCAAAAAGAAATAATTCCATGACTGTAATTTGTTCCTCCCCCGCCCCCTAAACTACCACTATGCAAAAAATCATGTCGATCCCGTGAAAAACAAAAACAAATCTATCCCACGGGAACCATACATTTTTCCGCGGTAAAAAGTAGCCTGCCTATGTGCTATTCCAGACTATAATCTATCTTTATGCCAAATTTAATCCAGATCCGTTTGCCGTTCTCGCGTGATTGAGTAACAAACATACATACATCCATATAAACGTTCGCGTTTATAATATTAGTGGGATTTATTTCAAAAATAATATTTCCACATTTTCCGGATTATCAATCAAAAACAACGATTATGTAACGACAAATATTTCTAACACCCAAAAAAATACACTCTTTTGTTGAAAACACAAATGAGAATAAATTAGGCGCCATTGAGAGAAACGAGCTCATTCCGTGGTTATATATCCCGGTCGTTATTTGAAGACGTTTCTTTGATATCATTAATTGGACTATTTATTTACTGGAATAAGAAAATTACTTTTTAACGAAAAGCTACGATTAGGCGTAGGAAAAAAAAATATACGTAGCTGTTGTAATAGCTAACTTTCTTTTAATCCGATCAAATAAAGGGGTTGAGCTATACCTACAATAATTCCCTCGGTAGTAAAACTTAGCAGTTTGATAGAGTTCAGGGACGATCAGTACAAATTCTTTACCTACTTTATCAAATTGCAAAAGACACATTTTTTATTGTTATGGTATATAATGGTATTAACTAGCCAGACCACGGGTTCGATCCCGGATCGCAGCCATGTACAAATGGGTTTTTATAATAATTAAAAAGTTATGTACATAGTCCAACAAGACTTTTCCATCTAAATATACCTTAACAGAACTGGCCACTCGTTTGGTATAGCCTCACAAATACAATTGGCTAAAAGAGGGAGACTTGGTCTTCCGCTGGGTACCCTGGGACCGTAACACGGTAGAAGCAAAAAGTGAAGAAGAAAAAAATTTAAAGACACAAATTATTCTCACGCCTTTTCCTCTACGCACGACATGACAGGATTAATTACGGTGACTATTCAGCGACACACCACACCGAACGACACCGATTTTCCAAAATCGTGACGATATAGCGACAGTACTAAATCTACCATTTTTCCACGACGAACGACACGACACGACAGAAAATTGTCTTGGCTAGACACCGCTGTCGTTGCTGGAATCATTGGTACCTAGTGGAAAAACGAACGAATGATATTGTGTGTGCCTTTTGGTTTTGTAGCCGTAAATCGTATCGTGTCGTGTGTCATGGAAAAAAGGGCTTAAGCATGGATTCTGCTGTTATTTAAAGCATATAATCTGAAAAGATTTTAGTCAAATTGTAAAACGTTATTATATTTATTGAAAACTAGCTTTCCGCCCCGTCTTCGCCCGTGGAGCCCATATTAACATATTAAGGTCTTGAGTTCATACAAAAATCGCCATAAAAAGCACTTTTAGTTTTCCCCGAATTTTCCAATATTCCGGGCAGCATTTCCAATTTTTCTTTTCCTAAACATCTGATTCGGGCTATTATGAACATTTAAAAATAATTACCAAATCAGTCTAGCCGTTCTTATTACCAACGAATAGCATTTCATTTTTATTTATAAAAATTTCTGCAAAGTCCATTAATAGACATGGCTTAAGTTCGGTGTAGAGCAAAATCCATGAAATCGCTAGAACGTAGTGGCATTACTTTGGATCAGGTTGAGAAGTGTGGAAACGGTCTAAGCCTTGTTTCTTCGATAGCGTGAAATGAGCGAAATATTTATGATTTTGTATTCAATTTGTTGATTGTATTTTTTTTGTATGCTGCCTTCGCCTTTACTTGATTTGAACGTGAACTGATTCAATGATTTTAATCAATAATTATTTACTTATGTATGGATATCATCTTGACAGGAATATTCGCTGTTTGCTAAAAGTATATTACAAATATGTCAAAATAACCCAGGACGTGTAAAAAATTATTGTCTATCTGTCTACCTCTCAATATCTTGAATATAGTTTCTCAAAGAAATCTATATATAAATTAAAATTAAATGGTGATCGTTGATAAGTGCATCACTTGAGAACGGCTGGGCCAATTTGGTTATTTTTTAGGGAAAAAAAATATGTAAAAGTTTCCCGGAAAATTGGAAAATTCGGGAAAAACTGAATGTGCTTTTTTATGCGATTTTTGTATGAACTCAAGACCATAATAAGGGAGGAAAGGTAATATGGGCTCCACGGATGAAGTCAGGGCGAAAGGCTAGTAAAAATAAATGTTATATTTTCTCAGATTGTAATGGATCGGACGAAGTCATGAGCTGCATCTTGTTTTGAAAATAATAATATGAAAGATTATTTAAATATTCGCTTCTCGCTCCGCTTTATGCAGGAGTGTGATATCGGAGATTTGAGCAAAATCACCCTGACAGGCTGCTTATGAAGTGATGTCTACGAAAATTTCCCGTTTACTTTTTGTGAAACACGGAAGAGGTTTTTCCGAGACACGCATTTCAGTCGAACGGGATTACGGTGTTAGTTAACATACTCACTATCGAGTTGAAGTATTATAAAAATGAAGTTGTAGCTTAATAGAGAAAAAAACTATGTCTACTTATGTACGCGCTTTAGAAGTTATGCTTTTTTGGCATAGGTAATACAAAAATTAGTTTATTTAACACGCAAATAATTAATGGAAATAAAATTGCGTGATCATATAGTTGTTAAAATCTGAATTCAATTCAATAATTGAATTTAAAAAATGGCTTGTTATAATTGAGAATAAAATATAGGTAGGTATTAAATTGTCAATTTAACATAATAAAAAAATAGGCTTGCATCATAAAATTTCTCTTATTTTTTTCATAACACGCCAAAAAAAGTTTAATCTGATGAATTATATGGAGGTATATGAATTATCTGCAAATATTACAAGCAAAATATATGTATTTTTTTTTAAAAACGAAGGTATTACCTACTTACCTACTTTCTGAATAGCCTCAATGCTATGACAATATTGAGATAAATTTAATTTTGTGTTGTGGTTTATTCTTTGCTTATTTTTTATTAAATTTACTATGAGTATTGTGAGAAATAGTAGTCACACCTAGTTATCAAATTGTGTTAGGTTTCGTAGTTACTCTCAACGCCCTCGGAGTCTCTAACTGGAGAAAATCTAATAAAACACTTCTCGTGCCCTTACTCGTGCTACTTCTTATAATATTTTCCTAGAAACAGAGCGGACAGAAACATTTTATGTCCGCTTAGCGGGGGACGTGCTTACGAAATATTTCACCGACAGAAAAAAATTGTTACTTACTAAGTAAAAACAAAAAATAGTAAAAACGGAAATGTTGTGATTTATATTGCTTTTATAAGTATTAATGTATTAATAGGTAAGTAGGTACTTACCTAAAAAGATAAGCTCCCAAAACCATGTTAGTCCCAGAGTACTCAGCCGAAAACCAAGTCTCCCTCTTTTCGCCGATGGTATTTGTGAGGCTATAACCTAACGAGTGGCCAGTTCTGTTGAGGTATATTTAGATGCAAAAGCCTCTAAGTGTGGTCCGCCTGTAACCGATTTTAATTTACGTAGAAAACTGTGTCCTTTATCAATAAGAGACAATCAAATTAATTTAGCTACTAGAAACCTGAGCTCTCAAACATTATTTTCATGAAAGTTCCCTTTGCATTTTTGCCATCTTTTATCCTTCTTAAAGAAATCCCAAGAGACAAACAACTCTGAATCACTTCAATAAAACGGCCTTCCTCTAAGGAACACGTCTAAATCTTTGTTTTAAATCAGGGTTAAGATAATTCGCAGAGTCGCAGACTCCAGCCGTCAACTGAAGTGACTCTCAGACCGCCACTGAAGGCTTCCTAGGTGCCCAAGTCACGTTTTACGAGCCTTTAAATTGGGTCACAAGAAACGCGACGCGCTAAATAAATAATGCCAACCGGCCGAGATGAATAAGAGCGGACAGCCGAGCGGTATTGCTTGTACTCAATTTTCGTAATTATTTACCAAGATGTTGGTGTTCAAGGTTTTGTTCCGAGATTGCTTCTGTCAGGGATTTTTCATCTAAATTACTCGAAATTCTATCCCTGAAATGTATTTTAATAGTACATTGTGATACAAGTGTGCTATGTTGGTCATTACGTACGAGGCGGTATTATCAGCGCGAGCCACTAGGCGAGCGCTATAAGAAAGCTTAGTGTGAGCCCCTTCGCAGCCCACACTTTTCTATGCCGGTTCGGAAGAAATGAAAGATGCGGTTTTGCGGTAATCTTCCTGTCGGGTACTTGCTTCGGTGTTGGTGACTGGTTAGCGTGCTGTGTTCTTGATCTTGACCCCGCTTGTGCCTTTCCGCGCGCCCGCTTATATAGGGGTGCGTGCGCGCACTTAGACCTATGTCAACCGGGCGCGCGGAGGCGATACTATTGACCAATCACCGCAAGCAAACACCGTCGTGGGAAATCGTTTATTATGTTTCTCTTAATCTATTTACAAATTACATGAGTCTACACAAGAAGTCGAGAACACTTAGTATGTAATGACCAATGCATACGCGTTTCATACGACGTTTTTCAACACACTTGCGAGGAAAAAAATAAACTTCATGTGGTTTTAACATTTAATTATTAAAACAATTAATGAAAGTACAATTCTCTACAATTCTCAAATGTTTTGTTATTTTCCGCGTCGCGCTAGATAAAGCACGGGTAACTTCGCCCAACAGCCTACAAAGTCTTGATTGAAAAATAAAAACTGTATTATGCGGTTAAATAAAGAATGATTTATTTTCAACACACAATTTGCAATCTTGTACGAATTTAACTTCACTGGGTTATATTATAACTCTTGTGCTGTAATGTAAAGTAAAAAGCACGCGTGTTTTATATAGAGGATTATGGGTCTAAAAGTGAGGTAATAAGATTCAGAAGAAGAGTAAAAAATTATTCAATATAGTGGCTGTGTTACCCTGTTAAGATCTTTCTATTTAGATGGAAAAGCCTCTAAGTGTATTTATAAAAAACCAAATAGCCATTATAAATCCTTATCTGAGCTATGATTCATTATATTAAGCCAAAAACAGGCAGTCATGGGGACTACCGACAGAAGTGAAAACTTAAAACTATCCCAGCAATTGCAAGCCAGTACCCGAATTCCTGACCGGACTTTCTCGGGCGGGCAATCCATGGTCTTGTAGCAAAAACATGTCACAAACACAAGTCGCGAATCCATAAGATTTCCCCATACCAAAAATCGCTCAACGCGCCTAAATAAGTTTTCACTTCAAAAATACTACACTTGTGTCATCCATTTGTAGCTAGTTGTGAGACGCTCCCCCTTAAATCTTAAAATCCTTGTACGTGTCTCAGAGTTAGTTAACAAAATTCCGCTAACTTGATGAACACTGAGGAATAATCCAAGCTATTAGAGAGACTTGCAACGCGGTTTCTGTTGTTCGACAAGGTAATTTTAGTTAAGATGTGTGATTTGTCAGCTTCAGAAGATTTAGAAAAAATATACTATTTACACATACATCTTTTAAAGAAGTGATATATCCTAGGTGATCAGAACTGGCAAAAATTGGACGCTGTTACCGATGTCTCTGGCCACACCGCTAGGTATAAAGAGCTTGAAGATGTGTTCCATATTTTTCCGGGATAAATTATTCCCAATTTCTCTGTAAATAATTCACCTATTACTGTTACTTATTATTCAATATATCTAAGTAAAATAGCTGTTATTTTTTCAATAGGTTTAATTAGATAGATTATGAAAGAGAAAACAGAAATTCTTTATTTTACCACCCATTTCCTATTACATATATAAAACCAATTGAAAAAATAACGACTAATTCACTTCGATATATTGAATAAATAACTATATGCTAAATTACAGTGAAACAAGTGGATTATTTACCGAGAAATTGGGAATAGTTTATCCCTATACAAATTATGGCTCTTAACGTAGCTGCAGTTGTCTATATGTTTTAGATTCTCGATAAGAAATTGAAGATTGGACGTACATGTCAAAATTCTCACTGGTGACTGATTTAAGTAATAACAAGGTAATGTTATCAAAACGGTTTTTCCCCTCTTGATTTATGAGGAGGAAAGTGTGTGCGTGGGTTATCATTCTATCGCGCGTACCTTTAAGCCTTGAGATTTATAACACAGCAGGTAATAAGGTTCAGATAATCTCTTGAATTAGCAGTTAGACCCTCGTTTCTTTATCGTATAAGATGAAACTCCAAATTACCTTACAAATAGATTATAGAAGTATATTATATACTTGAAGTTTTTTTATCCAAATGAGAGTGTCGATAGATGTTAAACTTAAGAACCAATCTATCTATGCTAAGCACTAATTTACCTCCATGCTTCGAAATTCGGCGTCCGCATTTCATCTGAAAATAATAGATATGTATTTCCATTTAAGAAGTGACAGGTCTATGCTTGGCACCTTTTTAGCTAAATATAAGATAAGATCGTTCAGTCTGTCTGCCGTCTGTCCATTCCAGTCTTTAAAAAAATTCAGTGTCTACTTTTTGAACTGAATTTGATAAAATATAGTATACCTACCTATATTGATCCTGAGATCTGGAATACTGGAATAAATACTTTCAATGAAAATTTAGCTGGCACCATGTGAAATAAAATATAAAACAATATTGCAAGTTGCAACATCCTGGGTTGGAGAAGGGACTACGGAACCCTGCTCTCTATGCGTGTCCCGACACGCACTAGGCCGATTTTTTGGTTATTATGATCAACAAACAGACAGCGCGCTGGATAGTGATACTGCTTTAGGCATATTTAGTAATAAATTCTTAAAATTCACCAGAATTCGCCATTTTTGTTACTTGTTGGTCTTTAGTTATGTATCTGAGCATATTGTTATACATTTTTAAAGAGAAGAACTACATGTGACATTGCCAGGGGTTGGTTCATGAATTTGGTCTGGAGTTGAAAATCAATTGAAATCTATTTTTTTACATTAGTTGTACATAGATTTAAAAATATGTTGCAGACTTTTTTTACCCACCACGGAACGGAGACGGTATATGCGCGAAGGTGTTTGTGTGTTTGTATGTCAGTTACCATTTTTCTCGAAAACGGCTGGACCGATTTTTATACAGTTTTTTTGCATTATTTTTTTGCGGTATCACATCAGACGGGCAAGGAGTTTCCAAAATATTCAGGTTTCATTAGAGCCTGTATAGGGATCTTAGGTTCTCGACTTCTACTAAAGCTAGCAACTACTAGTTTGTGCTCAAATATTTGAAAAAAATTGTGTGTTACAGTAGGTTTTTTAAATTGTTAATTATATTATTAATCTGTTGTGATATAATTATCTTTTTTGATAATTTTCCCTCAATAGAGTGCGGTCAAAAGGTCTCCAGAAACTTTAAAGGGCTCCAAAGCGACAATTAATGATCTTTGAAGTTTTCTAAGTACCCTAAACTACTGAATCGTAGAGACCCTAAATAAACTTTGGTTGTAGTGCTATATTGTTGGTTTTAGGATGTGGGTTTGAACTTTCATCTGTTTACTTACATACACAAATATATTCTAATACAAACAGTTTATTTGCCGATATGTTTATACCTAGTTCGGAAATTTCACTTAGACTAACTTGATCGGGTAATTTTGGAATAATATTAATTTCTAGTCTAAATTGCTCTCATCATGCCATAAAACTTGCAAAAACATAACTGCTTGTGTTATCGACTGACTGTAATCTAGTTTTAATGTAAACCACTGGTACTTTTTCTGATAACATATATTTTTATTTTCTTTATAAACCAGACAATGTCATACCAAACAATAGACAATTAAAATCCATAAAAAAGATAAAAAACCATAATTACTATAAATTAGTAAAAATAAGTGTTTTATTCAAGACAGTTTGGACACAAGACAATCTGTACAATTATTGCGAAATGAAAATAATACCTATAAATATGCGGTAGGCCTTTATAAGAAATGAGGATGAAGTTCAATAAAACAATACCACGATTAGCCAACTATCAAATTACGCTCAACTGATTGCTTTGACTGGATTTATAAAGGATTGTGGCACGCCGCTTGATTGGAAAATTGAAAACATTATCTGTGAAGTAGTAAAAATGTTGTTCCTTTAAGCATCAAAGTTACAGTTTTAACGAGTTAAAAGATTTGGAATCTTTCAAAGTGTTAAAAGCGTTAATCATTAAACTTTTATATACTGGCTGCCAATTTCCCGACACCCGCTACCAAAGTACCTCTCAATATTTTAGGAAAGAACTCCCTTTTGTTACAGTACAGTGAACCTGACCTTCTTTGTTCACTCTAACTGGATGGTGAAGTTTGGCGATTTAAAAGTTTTCAGTTAATGCTACGTTTTAAGTTGCCGAAATATCCGCAACTTTTGAAAACTGTTTTTAAAGTAAGAAAGACGGACAGTTATTTTAAATTCATTGAAGGGTATAACTTTGATACAAGACTAACAAGCTTATCATAAAGTTATTATATAAAATTACTAGCGGCTTCGCACGGGTACAATATCTATTTGAGACATATTGATATATCTCTGACGGTTTAGACAGCATACGCCATGAAAACTTGCTGGGGCTAAATTTTTCCTTGACTTTATCCATTTATACTGTTAATGCTCTGATTCTATACATGTGCTATACCCGTAAACCTTCCCGGTGAAACAACAAATCTAATAGTGACAACCGCATTAAAATTCGTTCAGTGGTTTTTGCGCGAAAAGGTCTTGCGGCGAGGGACTTTGTTTTAAAATATGTAAAATAGGCTGCTTTCGATCTTGAAATACAACAAAGTCGAACAAAATAAAATATACCCTATAGCACTCAGACATTTTCAGAATCGGATCAGTAGTTTCAGAGATTACCCTCCACCTACACACAGACTCACAAAATTCGCACTGTCTCTTTATAATAATACTACCCCCTACCACTAACTTTGGATATTGTTCATACAAAAATACTAAAATCGCGATAAAAAAATACTTAATTTTTAAACTCGTGATATATTTCGAATGGAATGTCCGAATTCAATAATTCAAAAAGTTATATAAAGGTATTGAAGCATAGTAAATATAAAGTAATTTATTTTGATAAGGATTAATACCAAGGTACAAATAAAGAGGCTTTTCTGGCGGCGCCGGCGGTATTTTAATTATTTTTTTAAAATAAAAGAACACTTATTTTGACTTAAATATGATGTCGCGACATTTTTTGTAGATAATGATGTGTTCTGCAAAGTCGTAGTATATCTATAGTATTTTATTCTATCATCAACAGTTTTTGAAGCGCACGCAATGTACGGAATTTTTTAGGTCTTTTTTTACACCTTGGGTTACATTATTGGAGTTTAGTAAGGATCCCTAATTTTTTTGAAAATATAATATAGTTATGTAATCCGGGGATAGCGTAGCTTCCCAACGGTGAAAGAATTTTTCCGAGCTTATTCAATGCAAACAAAAACACAAAAAAACAAACAAACAATCAAATCTTTCCTCTTTATAATATTAGTATAGATGATCGCTGAAAATTTCATAAAAATTTAGGCGCTTCTTAAATCAGAGGCCCAGCACTTAAATATTGGTATTAAGACAATTTTAAAATCACTAGATACATCTCAGTTTAAGTAGTTTTATAAAACCCTAAGTAAAACTCTACAAATGCGATCCAATTAGGATATTTAAAATAACCATAGAATTAAGATAAGTACTTCAATATAGAGGTACAGCAGAAGGTAATTTCATTGTACAAGAGCTTTCGCCGTTGCAGTTGTTTTCATACAGTATAATTGTCTCTCCTGGGTCAGACGATTAAGCTAACAATTACGTAGTACCAAATGAAAGTGCACTCTCTGCCATCTGCGTGTTACGACTGCAAAATTTGTGGATGCAATCAGCTTTGTAGCTCACTGAGGTTAGAGAACTTTCTTAGTCAGAATTGTTAGTTAGTTCGTTAATGCTTGGTGAGATTTTATGGATCATTTGTTAATATTATCAATTTAAATGATTCTATTTTTCCGAGACAAAAAGTAGCAATGGTCTTGTTTTAGTAGATACCTCCGAAAACTTAAAATCTACACGTTATTTCATCTTGGTATCCATATAAGTACTTAATAGATAAAGTATGCCCACATATAATAATGCAATCGAAGCTTTAAGCTAATAGGTTTTGGTCGGATGATAGTCGAACATCCGGTGGTATTCCTATGGCTCTATGTTGGGCGCCATTGTAAGCGTATATGATTCGGGCATGATCGACCATACCTGAATAAATCCTTTCTCATTATATAGCATTGAGAAGCATCTAGTACATAATATTATTAGTAATTAAGCCAACGACCTTAAATTCTAATACCAAATTATAAAAAGCATTTGGATGAAATTTGTATATATAATCTCGAAAACCCTTATCCCTAAAATGGTCCATAACAATAATTTTCTTCTAATCATTGCCAAAAGGTCATGGAACGTAGTTTCTAATATATAAAGTCCTTTATTGAGATATAGTAAGGTAAGTTTAGCCGTGTCGTAAGGAACACTACGCTATAACACTAAATCTTCTTTGAACAAGAATAAAATACTATTTACCTAATTATTTTAGACTGTTTCTTACCCATGACTTCTCCCATTCGCTATTACTTTTATGTCAGTACAGCCAGACAGAAAATAATCAGAAAATAATCAAACACCATACAATAAAAATTACGAGTCCTACTCACATTTGGCTGTACTGGTGTTTATTATTCAAATGGTTTTTATTATTTACAGTTCAAAAGATACAGCCCTGTGACAGACGAACGGACAGACAGCGGAGCCTTAGTAATAGGGTTTCCGTTAGCACCCTTTGGGTGCGGGACCCTAAAAATAACCTGTGACATTAAAACCAATATATATGCAATTTAAATTAATAATATATACAATATAGAATAATAACTATAAAAATACAATACGCAATAATTCACTGCGGCACAGTTCCTATAATGCTAATTATTATGTATTTTTTGTGTGTTATGTTCATTATTCCAGTTTGTAAATATTTCATTGTGCCTCATGGAGGAATTTTAGAGGTTAATTTTATTTACATAATATAGGGAATACGAAAATATTCTAAACTTTGGCATCTATATGGTAGTAGTAAATAAAGGATTCTTGTTGTCAGAGACTTAAATTACCCTCAAACAAATTTACATTGAAGCTTTTGTGCGATGCTGGAATACGTACTAAAACTTCTAACGTTTAGAAAGAATATATTTGTCTGATTCTCTTTGTTGCTAGGATTTATATGTTTTTATACAATATTATTCGAAATAGTATGTAAGATTCTGTGAACATACTGAAAACACTCATCGTAATTACAGCTACAAATTTGATTATATTATCGTAGCATGTTATCGTGTGTGGATTTTAAATAATATTAATTGATTTTAGGTGGTAAATTAATTAATACGAAAAAAATAAAAACAAAACAAAAACAAAACAAAGTCAACTACTGAACGGATTTTATTGCAGTTTCACTATTAGATAGGATGATTCACCGGAAAGCTTTTCGAGTATTAAACATAGACCTATCATGTTTAGGAGCTGAGCATTAACAGTGTAATTGAATCAAGTCGGGGAAAAAGTTGGCCGCAGTGAGATTTCATGGCGTATGCTGCGTAATCCGTCAGAGAGATAACAAAATGATGTAGTAATGAATTGTATAGAATAAAATTATCTACAACTAAGTCCGCGGTAGCATATATTCTTATGTACTTGATTAAGTTATGAAACTTTATATATGTATTTCAACATTTTTCGTCCAGTAGATTCGGAGAAAATAAGCTGTGACAGACGGATACATGAGTGATCCTAAAGGTTTCCGTTTTTTCATCGGCGGAGATGTTCGAAATACTAACTCAATGGAAACAAGCATCTACGTAAAACATGTCGATAACTTCTCAGAAACACCTCACAAGCTAAGGGTTCAGCTATGAAAAAATATTTTAACGAAGGCCCAGATGGTGCCTTCTTTTATAAGGTAACACAGAACGCGAGCACGTTTCATTGCCTCCGACGTAACATTTCTTGGTAACACGTGAAAGCTATGCCCTATTTTGGAGTAAATAATATATTTTTATTATGGAACAATAACTTTGACTGACTTGTAATTTGAAGTAAGTTTTACCTACGAATTCGCTGTGTTTTTAGGGTTCCGTCCAAAGAGAAACCAATGGCTTTTTGTCCATATGTCAATGCCGTTATTTTCAGTAAGTACTATGACGTAATGGAGACGTAATGGTAATGCCTCAGGGTATCATCGGGTTCAGGGATTTAGTCAAATACGAAGAAAGATGAATAATGTTGATTTATTGAATCATGGAAGGATGAAAGGGCCAAAAGGAAGGACCACAAGGATTAAGAGGACCAACAGGGCACGCTGTAACAAATATTAACTTATTAAAATCTATATTTATACAGAGTTTTTAGTGCAAGAGATGTAGAAAATAATAGAAATTACTTACAATGTATTCGTGTTTCACTTAATATAAATTATTAAAAATAATTTGAATTGAAAATAAGCGCTTCTGCGCTCTTGAATTATTATGATAGGAATTACCGAATACAGAAAATGGGTTGTAATAGAAGACTTCTGAAATGAAAAATAATATAGAAATTTTGAATAGAAACACAAAAAGATTTAAATTATACGTTTTCATGAAGTGCAGGGAAAATGACCAAGAAGTTTTATTCAATATAGCCAGTTAAAACACAGTGTTCACAAAATGAAGAAGTGGTTTAGCCACATTGTTACGGTAAAATCTAAATATAAAATGTTTCTAAAAAATTACATGCTAGTCTATTAGTTTTGGATTTAAAAATAAGAACAAACGCGGTGTTTGATAACATAATTTTACGAGATCTGTAGAGAGCACACAGGCACAGTGAAACTTATTATTATCATACTAGCTTTTGTCCCGGCTTCGCCCACGGAGCTCATATTAACTTTCATCCCACAACATACATACAAAAATCCCATAGAAAAAACACTATAAAAAAGCACTTGTAGTTTTCCCGAATTTTCACTCAGACTACTACGAACATTTAAAAAATATCCAAATCGGTCCAGCCGTTTTCAAGAGATGCGCTTACCAATGAACAGAATTTAATTTTTATTTTTATAGATTGGCGAACACAAATGTCCTTTTCATTCAGCGGATGCTTACTCCATAGACTAAAACTGCGACTGCTTCTACATATTATGTTCCGGCGGTCTGCTCTGCAGCAGTAGAGAGCGCGAGACCCAGGGAACTGACTATCAAGGTAGGGTAGGTAGGTAGACTGGGAAACTGGGAGACTATTGAAACTGCACGATGTAACTTCAATCTAGCCCGGGCGGCCACTGGACGGCTGAGCTCTTCTTGGTTGCTGGGAGGTCCTCTTGTCGCGAGATCTTGACGCAGACTGACGATCGCTCCGTTTGCTCGCCATTATATAGCGGGCAGCGCACGGAACGTCGCCGCGACAACAAGAACCTCCCACGCGGTCAACGTCAACCAATCAGAGCACAGTTCGCTCAGTGAAACACAACGGGTATAGAATCGTTTATTATTATTTTAAACAAACATACATGAGTTTACCACCATTTCGGAAATTATATCTGTGGAGAAGAAATGGCAAGAAACTCCACAGATTTAAATACAAACAAGTCTTATAAATATTATATTAAATACAGGGTTATAAACACATAAGTCTCGTTGAGCTGTACACGATAATCCAAATATAAATAATGTAAACATATGTATGTAACATCATTAGGCTTTACATATTAATCCGAACATGAGTAATATATATGCAGCAATCCTCGCCAAACTATATATTAAATCCGAACATGAGCAATATATATGCATCAATCCTCGCCAAACTATATATTAAATCCGAACATGAGTAATATATATGCATCAATCCTCGCCAAACTATATATTAAATCCGAACATGAGTAATATATATGCATCAATCATTACTATATCTCTTTGACGCTTTTACCCTTCTATTAGGTGAACCCGAGGTTGTAAGGCTCGGTTCGAGTGATCTCAAACTATTTCACGACGAAAGACTCACATCAACAAATATGAGCGTGTCCTCTAAACTCCGAATATGAGTTTGGGAGGCTCCCTTGTGGAACTCTCCTGCCAAGAGGACGTGGCTTCTATCAAACTCCGAATATGAGTTATATATATGCATCAATCATTACTATATCCCTTTGACGCTTTTACCCTTCTATTAGGTGAAACCGAGGTTGTAAGGCTCGGTTCGAGTGATCTCAAACTATTTCACGACGAAAGACTCACATCAACAAATATGAGTGTGTCCTCTAAACTCCGAATATGAGTTTGGGAGGTTCCCTTGTGGAACTCTCCTGCCAAGAGGACGTGGCTTCTATCAAACTCCGAATATGAGTTTGGCAAACTCCGATTATGAGTTTGACTGCTCCCTTTGCACCTACATGTCTCGAGGACATGATTTCCATCAAACTCCGAATATGAGTTTGGAGGTTCCCCATTTGGAACCCTCATGCCAAAGGTCATGGTCTTCTTCAAACTCCGAATATGAGTTTGGCAAACTCCGAATATGAGTTTGTAAAGCTCCTTCGGGCGGGGCGTTCCCGAAGGAGGCGAACAAGTCAAGTCAGTCGTTCCCTGGTGGAACCTTCACGCCACAAGGACATGGTAACCATCAAACTCCGATTATGAGTTTGGAGAGCTCCTCCGGGTGGTGCGTTCCCGAAGGAGGCGAACACGTCGATAGTCAAGTAGTCATAAGTTTATCCTTGGGAGTTGATCAGGCCCTCAAGAATAGTCAAGTAGTGTTAAATACTATTTCACATCAATATACATTATTTTAGGGACATAGTCCCTAACGATAGCATGGTCGAACGAACCCTTCGACCGCCTCGTGGTAAGCGAGGTAAGTTTACACATGTGTAATTCCGAATAATAACATTAGGTACAAATGGCAAGTTAGTTGCCGTTCCAATCTGTAAACAAGTTATACAGTACAATATTCCGAATCAATTTTCGTCTGAAGCTATACCTTTTCAGAGGAAATACGAATCTATGCCAGTCGCTGCAACAATCTCTCCGTCTTAGACAGACAACGGGTATTGGTCAGCGGATGCCTTTCGAGCCTACGGGTTGACATAGCTCGCGGTGCGAGCTTGCCTTGGGGGTCTACCCCCGCCCTCGCGCAACGCAGTGCACTCGCTCACTTAGGCCTATGTCTAAACTCTATATTGATAGTCTATGTTTCACTATTTTAAGCACTGGCACTATGAGACATTAATTCACTGATTCATTTTCGAATTCTATTTCACTTTCACGGTCACTGATCACTTCGTCGCGAACATTCTCCCGCCGTGCAGCGTTGGTCGTCACGACGCTGCACCTAGCCCGTATGAGCGACGGGGTGCTCAGCGGCCGTAGGCAGCACGACGAGTTTCTTAGTGGCACGTCGCAGCACGCCACCCGCGGTCTTTACATCGACGACTCGTACTGCGCCGTCGGGCCCCGGGTAGAGGGCGACGACTTTTCCTCTCGGCCACGTATTTCGTGGCAGGGAGTTGTCCACTATGAGCACGAGGTCTCCGACGCGCGGAGTCTCACCCCGCCCGCGTGGCTCCCGCCGGTGTTGCAGTAGCGGAAGGTATTCCTTCAGCCATCTCTGCCAGAAAAGATCGGCGGGCCTCTGGCCTCGTCTCCACCTCGCGCGTAGATGTAGGTCGTCGTCGGTGAAGATGCCTGGTTGCCTCACTAGTCCCGAGCCGCCCAACAGGAAGTGGTTAGGTGTCAGGGCGCTCGGGTCGTCTGCTTCTGTGGACACATGTGTGAGGGGCCTGTTGTTTACGGTGTATTCCACCTCACACAGCAAGGTGGCGAGTGTCTCGGTGTGCGGGTGCTGCTCCGTCAATATGCTGTACAGGGCGGTTTTTACCGCGCGCACAAGTCGTTCCCAAACGCCTCCCATAAATGGGGCGCCTGGGGGGATGAAGCGCCATTTGATGGCGCGTGTAGCCGCTTCGTCGATTAGGGCCTCTCGTAGTTCTCTGTCGGCTCCCCGAAAGTTCGTCCCGTTGTCGCTGTATATTTCTTCGGGGCAGCCACGTCGGGCGATCATCCTCCGCAATGCCATGATGGCGGAATCGGAGCTGAGGCTGTCTGCGATTTCTAAGTGCACGGCTCGCGTGGTTAGGCACGTGAAGAGGGCTACATATCTTTTCTCTCGTCGTCTCCCCACTGTTACTGACAAGGGACCGAAATAGTCTAGGCCCGTGTAGGTGAAAGGGCGCTTGTGGTGGGCGAGACGATTGCGTGGGTGGTCGCCGGTGGCTGGGACCGCGGGTTTTCCTTTGCGTATACGACAGCGCAAGCAGCTCGTTACTATGCTCTTAACTGTGGGTCGGAGTTTGATGATCCAAAAATGCTCTCTGACTTCGTTGACTATTATCTCCGTCCCCCCGTGGTGTAGTTTCTCGTGGACCATTCTTATGTACAATCTTGTCAAGTGATGATTTCCGTCGAGTACTGCGGGCGACTTCTGCTCTATGCCAACGTTCTCTACTTCGGCAATCCTCGACCTTAGTCGTAAAGTAGTTGTGTCGTCCAGGTGCACCGCGAGTTGATGGAGTCGGCTGTCATGCGGCAGCTCCTTTCCTTTTTTCAGCGCCTCGACTTCTGTTCCGAATGTGGTTTCCTGTGATGACCGTACTACTCTTCCCCCGTTGCTTCGGTTACTGTCACGTTCTTGGTGGCGGGCCACTCTTCTTGGTCCTTAAGTAGAAACTCTGGCCCGGTAAACCATCGGTGAGTAGACTCGAAATCTGCTGGAACTCGTCGTGTGGAGTCGTCGGCGACGTTATGTTTCGAGGGTAACCATCTCCATTCTTTTACAAGGGTGTGCTCCTCGATTTCTGCAACCCTGTGGGCGACGAAGGTTTTTAGGGTCCGTGGTCCGGCGTGTAACCCTGACAGAACTGTCAATGAGTCCGTCCAATAATATCGCTGATCTATGTCTGCTTGATACTCTGTCTCGGCGGTCCTTGATAGTCTACTCCCGAGTAGGGCCGCTTGGAGTTCTAGTCGTGGGATGGAAGTAATCTTCAGCGGGGCGACCCTTGCCTTGGCTGCGGCGAGGCTAACGTGGACGCGTCCGCTGTCGTCGATGGTGCGCCAATACACCGCGGCCGCGTAGGCCGTCTCACTGGCGTCGACGAAGGTGTGTAGTTCTCCGCCGGGCGTGCGTCCACCCGCCATGGCATCGGGGTATGTTCAGTCTTCTCAGCAGGGTCAGGTTCTTTAGCCAGGTGCTCCAGTCGGTCTTTAAAGGCTCTGGTAACGGCCGGTCCCATTCGACGCCCCTGCGCCAAGTTTCTTGCAGTATTTTCTTCGCCTGTATCGTCACTGGCGAAGCGAGGCCGAGGGGGTCAAACACTGACATCATCGTGCTTAAAGCTTCGCGCTTGGTCGGAGTGCGGCTTCCGTCGACTACTTCCGGTGCGACACGAGCCATATCTAAGTTAAAGCTCAAGGTATCCGTGCTGGGTTTCCAGGCGAGACCGAGTACCTTTTCCTCGGAGGTACCGTCGTTGAGCTCCACAAGCGTATCGGCTGGCGGAGGGGGTGTCCCTTGTAGGGCCGTCACGGCGTCGACGCAGTTGGAGGCCCATTTGTGGAGTCTAAAGTTAGCTCTCTCATGTATAGTTCTTACTTCTTTGGCTATCTTTACCGCCTTCTCTATGGTGGGGAAGCTCTGTAGGTAGTCGTCCATGTAGTGGTGGATCACGATGGCTTCAGCGGCCTCTGGAAAGTCTGCACGATATTTCTCGGCGTTGAACTCCTTCACGAACAGTGCGGCGCATGGCGAACTCGCCGCACCGAATATCACTGATTTCATTCTCATTTCTCTCGGCGGTCCCTCCCGCCGGTCGCCTCGCCACAGGAGGCGTAGGGAGTCTCTGTCTTCTTCTTTATTCCGATTCTAATGGATATTTCTTCTATGCCCTTGAGGCTTCTTGCCGCCCTGTCGTAGTCGTCGGATAATGCGCCCTCGCTCTCCTTTTTTTCTGTTGTCGGGGTTCGTTGTGCTAAGTCGTAGTTGTCGGTGGGACGTCGAGTTGTTCGAGGGTTAACATTTCCCGAGCTCTTTTTCTGCCCTCTTCTCCTTGGTGAAGTGTATCGTATGCACTCGGAGATGTGTGGAGCGGCTGCAGGCTCCGTGTAGGGTCCATCCCAATGGGGTGAGGGAAGCTACCGGTTCTTCTCTCGTCCCTCGCCTCATGTCTTTTGTTACCAGCAGCTGCCAATTGTCTTGGCCGATGAGGAGGGCTGGCCGAGCGGTTTCGTAGGTGAGGTGTCTTTCTATCTCTCTTAAATGCGGGTACCGGTCGATGCTTCGTTTATCGACCGCTTGCGTCGATAGTTCGATGTTAGCGAGGGTGCGCGCGCTAATGGTGTGTGTCTCGCTCTGTCCTTTTACATCGATGGTAACTCGTTGGGACTCAGCCGCGTCGATCTTCTTTCCCGCTATTGCCTCCATTCTTAGCGGCTCTACTTGTCCTCGGGCGCCGATTTTCTTCGCGACAGTGGCGTCCAGTAGTGTCACCGTTGAGCCGTCGTCTAACAAGGCGTGTGTGTCGACGTGCCCTTTGGGGCCGGTGACGCGTACTGGTACGATCTTCAAGTAGGCGAAGCGGGATCGGCTCGATGTGGTAGCTACAACCTCGGGGATCCTTCTTTCCTTCCGATGGTGGAGCAGGGAGTGATGACTCCGAGAGCAGTTCTCTTCGCCGCACCGTTTGTACCGGCATTGGTGCGATACGGTCATGGGTCTGAGGCACCGGTAGCATAGGCGATGTTTCTTGGCAATGTCCCACCGTGTGTTGACCGGAGCCTTTTTCATCTCGTTACACTGGCTCGGCTCGTGGTTATTTCTTTGGCAGATGGGGCAGGGAAGTTGTGGTTTCTTGTTGCGTTTCTCCTTCATCGTATATGCTCGCTGTGGCCGTGCGCGGCTTGGTCCGGCGTCTGGCCCTCTCTGCGTGGTCACGACCTCTGGTGGAGCGAAGTGACGACAGCGTCCGGCTTCGGTACTCATAAAGTTAGCGAAGGTCACTAGGTCCGGTTCATGGCTCGGCTTCGTTTCATAATGTTGATACCAGCGATATCTGAGTACAGCTGGCAGTTTCTCCGTTAGGTGTCGTACCACTTCTGGATTGTGTAGGTAGTGCGGTCTATTCAAGGCGCGTAGGACTGCTACACTGTTCACCAATTTGTTGGAAAATTCACACACTTCCTGCGGCGAATCCGGTACCCGTGGTAGTCGCTTCACTCGTTCCATCTCTGCTATTGCGATCGAATCTGGGCGCCCGAATCTGTTTTCTAGTGCTGTTATGACGTCGGCTGGTGCTGTATTCGCTATAAGTAGATTCTGTGCTGCTTCCTTGGCTTTGCCCTTCAGTGCATGACGGAGTCGTGCTGTGTTTTCTACAGCTGAGAAGTGACCCGCCGTCTCGTTGTAGGCTGCTCTGAACGCCAGCCAGTCTTCGTGCGACCCGTTGAAGTGTGGTAGCTCTCCTAGTAGGTACCGGTTGGTAGCTGGGTGTGGCGTAGCAGCTTGTGGCGCGGCCGCCCGGGTAACTTCGGCTACGGCAGAGGCTATCTCCACGATTCTCTGCCTTTCTTCTCGAGTCAATACTGACGGCGTCCGTTCGGTTATTTTTGGCCTCTTCGGTGGTAGTGGAGCGGCTATCTGTCCAGTTGTCTCGGGTCGTACCGGTCTTGCTTCCGGGTTGCCTGCGGCTTGTGGTTGTGCGTCAAGCCATTCTTCGATCCTTGGGTTCGGATTGGTCTCTGGATCGGGGTCGCTCTCTGACGGGTCCATCAGTGTTTGCTCTTCATCTTCGGCCTCTAGCCGAGCTAGCCTGGCTTCTGCCGCTTCCATCTTCAAGCGGGCTAGGTCTTCTCTGGCTTGGTAGATGCTGCGTTCACGGTCCGGTCTTGCTGTTGCGGCACGGGACACTGCGCGATCCGAGGGAGCGCGCGTCGACGGAGTGCGGTGCTCCTGGGCGGCCGTCGACGGGGGTATCGGCCCCGTTTTCGCGCGCCGGCCTTTCTGCGGAGCCTGTCGTGCGGCGACGGCGGTGGCGGCGAGCTTCAACGGAGCTCGGGGCTCCGGAGCTTTCGACCGACGGGGTTCCGGCGACATCGGACGCGTCGCGGGCTTCGACAGAGCGCGCACCTCTGGAGCCTTACACGGGGAGCGCTGCGCGAGCGACGGCTCAGTCGACACGGACCGCCTCGGGTGCTTCGACGGGGTGCGGTGGCCCGGAGCTTTCGGACGGCCTCGACCGCGCTGCGCGAGCGCGGGTACGGACGTTGCGGGCTGCGGCGATGCGGGGCGCTCGGTGCTCGTCGGTGGGCTTGCTTCGTCCGTTGGGGACAGTGGCGGCTCTTCGTGACGAAGCGGGCACTGCTGGCGCTCCCCTGTCTGCGACCGTGTGATGGGCATTCTTGTGGACTGTATGTTTCTTCAGCTTCCGTAGTCTTGAGTGATCCGGCCTTGTGGACTGTATGTTTCTTCAGCTTCCGTAGTCTTGAGTGATCCGGCTCGAAGTCGACCAATTAATGTTCCGGCGGTCTGCTCTGCAGCAGTAGAGAGCGCGAGACCCAGGGAACTGACTATCAAGGTAGGGTAGGTAGGTAGACTGGGAAACTGGGAGACTATTGAAACTGCACGATGTAACTTCAATCTAGCCCGGGCGGCCACTGGACGGCTGAGCTCTTCTTGGTTGCTGGGAGGTCCTCTTGTCGCGAGATCTTGACGCAGACTGACGATCGCTCCGTTTGCTCGCCATTATATAGCGGGCAGCGCACGGAACGTCGCCGCGACAACAAGAACCTCCCACGCGGTCAACGTCAACCAATCAGAGCACAGTTCGCTCAGTGAAACACAACGGGTATAGAATCGTTTATTATTATTTTAAACAAACATACATGAGTTTACCACCATTTCGGAAATTATATCTGTGGAGAAGAAATGGCAAGAAACTCCACAGATTTAAATACAAACAAGTCTTATAAATATTATATTAAATACAGGGTTATAAACACATAAGTCTCGTTGAGCTGTACACGATAATCCAAATATAAATAATGTAAACATATGTATGTAACATCATTAGGCTTTACATATTAATCCGAACATGAGTAATATATATGCAGCAATCCTCGCCAAACTATATATTAAATCCGAACATGAGCAATATATATGCATCAATCCTCGCCAAACTATATATTAAATCCGAACATGAGTAATATATATGCATCAATCCTCGCCAAACTATATATTAAATCCGAACATGAGTAATATATATGCATCAATCATTACTATATCTCTTTGACGCTTTTACCCTTCTATTAGGTGAACCCGAGGTTGTAAGGCTCGGTTCGAGTGATCTCAAACTATTTCACGACGAAAGACTCACATCAACAAATATGAGTGTGTCCTCTAAACTCCGAATATGAGTTTGGGAGGTTCCCTTGTGGAACTCTCCTGCCAAGAGGACGTGGCTTCTATCAAACTCCGAATATGAGTTTGGCAAACTCCGATTATGAGTTTGACTGCTCCCTTTGCACCTACATGTCTCGAGGACATGATTTCCATCAAACTCCGAATATGAGTTTGGAGGTTCCCCATTTGGAACCCTCATGCCAAAGGTCATGGTCTTCTTCAAACTCCGAATATGAGTTTGGCAAACTCCGAATATGAGTTTGTAAAGCTCCTTCGGGCGGGGCGTTCCCGAAGGAGGCGAACAAGTCAAGTCAGTCGTTCCCTGGTGGAACCTTCACGCCACAAGGACATGGTAACCATCAAACTCCGATTATGAGTTTGGAGAGCTCCTCCGGGTGGTGCGTTCCCGAAGGAGGCGAACACGTCGATAGTCAAGTAGTCATAAGTTTATCCTTGGGAGTTGATCAGGCCCTCAAGAATAGTCAAGTAGTGTTAAATACTATTTCACATCAATATACATTATTTTAGGGACATAGTCCCTAACGATAGCATGGTCGAACGAACCCTTCGACCGCCTCGTGGTAAGCGAGGTAAGTTTACACATGTGTAATTCCGAATAATAACATTAGGTACAAATGGCAAGTTAGTTGCCGTTCCAATCTGTAAACAAGTTATACAGTACAATATTCCGAATCAATTTTCGTCTGAAGCTATACCTTTTCAGAGGAAATACGAATCTATGCCAGTCGCTGCAACAATCTCTCCGTCTTAGACAGACAACGGGTATTGGTCAGCGGATGCCTTTCGAGCCTACGGGTTGACATAGCTCGCGGTGCGAGCTTGCCTTGGGGGTCTACCCCCGCCCTCGCGCAACGCAGTGCACTCGCTCACTTAGGCCTATGTCTAAACTCTATATTGATAGTCTATGTTTCACTATTTTAAGCACTGGCACTATGAGACATTAATTCACTGATTCATTTTCGAATTCTATTTCACTTTCACGGTCACTGATCACTTCGTCGCGAACATATTATGTACTAGCTGTTCGTACATGCCGTGATGGTATATAGCCTATGTTACTCAGGGATAATGTAGCATTCCAATGGTGAAAGAATGATCAAAATCCGCCCAGTAGTTTTTGAGTTTATTCGTAACAAACATACAAAAATACAAATCTTTCCTCTTTATAATATTAGTATAGATTACTTTTATTTAATTCTGATTCAAAGAACATTTTTGTCGACACCTATATTAGTTTAATTACACAATCCGAAAACATGCAAGCTGTTTTAAATAAATACGATGTAATAATAAAAGTAAAGCCCAAAGCCATGTTTTCACTGAAAATATCATCGTAAAGTCTTCTAATAGCCATCCTTTTTTTCATGTTTGACATTTTTACAGGCAATTTGTAAGCAAACTGGCTCATGAATAAATAAAATATTCCATAGAATTAATTTAATCGCTAGCTTAATCCTCCACATCTTCTATACTTATATATGAAGTTTATGTCTGACGAATATTTATTACATACAGTTATATTATTTTCCTTTGATCGTAACGGGAAAAATAATTTCCAAATTTAGTATGTTTTGGACAAGTTGTACCAATTTGAATTCAAAAACAACAACAATTGAATAAAAAATACAATAAATAAATAAATAAATAAATAAATAAATACAATAGAAAACCCTCTCAAGATCGCTGTTCTGCGTCAGGGTCCTCAAAATATATACGTTGTCCTAGATACGTACCAGCTCTTCGTTCTCCCGATACTTTTACGAGATCAGAGTCAAGATGTTTAAAAAACTTAAATGGGCCCATTGTCTCAACTGCAAAATATATTTACGTCTGTTTTTTTATTGTTGTTTTTATTTAGGGGTTGTCTCCTGGAATTTTATTATTGACCCCAGGGTACTCAACGGAAGTCGATGTCTTCCTCTCTTAGCCGATTATATTTGTGAGGATAAAGAGTGGCCAGTTCTGTTGAGGTATATTTAAGTGAAATAATAAATTTTAAAAGTCCCAGTATTTAATGCAAAACATTTTAACGATATTTCAGCTGACACCGATCTCAAATGAGAATCTCTTCAACCCTCAACGAGTCAAATTTATCTTTTTTCGATAAAGTTAACGAAGTGAAACTCGAGAGCAGACTAGTTAATTAATTTTGGTGTTTGATTCAATTTATTAATTTTACAATAACAGTGATTTCACGCCGATTTCGCTAAAGTAATTTCTTTAATCTATACAAATAAATAAAATTGTAATAATAAAGCTGAAGAGTTTATTTGGAATTACCAGTCGGATTTGAAAATATATTTTTTTCTTTTGATAGCCCAATTTTTGAGGAAAGCTATACGCTACGACCCAAAGGAGCTAAGTAGTAATCATAAACGCGGGTGTAACCGCAAGGCACAGCTAATAAAAGACGTATAAGTGGAATGTGATATTATATTACACGATCTATTTATATATTTTTTGTCTGTCTGTCCAGATAAAGGCTCAGAAACGGCTAACTTAATTATTATGGCTAATTTGTATACCATTTAATCAAATAGAAATGGCAGAAAACATGTCGTTGCACAATGTTGTACTTGAATAAAACTATGAGGAGAAACTCACTCGAGGTCAAAATTTTTTTTCTTCACGGGTGTTATGGTTCCATGGTACCCAGCGAAAGACCAAGTCTCCCTCGTTTAGCCGACGGTATTAGTGAGGCACCTAACAAGTGGCTAGTTCTGTTGAGGTATAGTTAGATGGAAGAGCCTCTGTGTGTGGCTTGTCGGATTATGTACATAAGTTTTTAATTAAAAAACCCATTGGTACATGGCCGGGATCCAGGATCGAATCCTGGGTCTGCCTAGTTAATACCAGACGTCTTAACCAATCGGCCACCGAAGCACCTTAGGTTCTTTAAATGCAGCAACAGTTTTGCCTCCTGTTCTGTTTAATATGGACAACTAGAAAAGTAAACACTGTCAATGGAGCCTCTGGCAAGGTGCAAAGGCCGTAAATATTTGTGTTTGTTTGTGTTTTATATACCTACTTGCTTTTTGTAGTTTAATGTCTAACACCATATAGTTTATTCTATCAAGCCAGTAAACTTTAGAGACACTGTCCATTCTCTAAAATAAACTTTGCGATGCACACAAGAGTGTTCTGCGTTTTTAGTACGATCAGCAACAAATCTTTTTGTTTTAGGAGAACTTTTACGTAAGTAACGGAGGAAGGAAGGCATTTATTGCGCTAAAAGCTCCGCAGGAAGTAACTTTAAAATGGATTCAACTTTGTCCGTTGCATTTAAAAGAAGATTTTTCTATGCACTTTAATGTAACTGTTAATCTTACCCGTTGTTATTGTTAGCATAAGTCCAAAGTGCTTTATTCGACTTTTCGATATAGGACGATAGGACGAGGCCTTTGAGATAGCCCAGTGGGGTTACCATACTTAGGGCCGTGACATCTTTCGTTTCGACTCTAAGGCTAAAAACGACGGGTCCACACCAATGGCCAGCCATGCCATGCAAATGCGAGAATGTCCAACCGTGGAAAATTGCCCGACCCAGCAATTTACCTATAATTTAATAATTAACTTTAAATTTAACCTCATCCTTATTTTTAAAGACGGTTAAAAAACTCACTAGCACTAGCACGGCCGCTATAGCCAGGGACTTATAGCAATCTCCACATTTAGCGAGTTGACGATACTAAATGGAACTGGAAAATAAGTACAAAAGGGTTTACTTACTTTCCCTCTGAAGCAATAGTAGGTACTTATTTTGTTTAATTAAGTACTTATACTTAAATAAAAAATATATGTGGCCAGAAATTATGTCTCTGTAAATTTAATGTCAGAATTAATATTGTTATCTCAATTTTACAAATGAATATAATATTACAATACTAATCACGTAAACAATTCGGCTTGATATACTATGAAAGTTTTGGAAATATTATAACTATAAAATGAAACAATTTCATGATTACAAATTCCACATTCAATTATGAACTACTCTCTCCTTAACCAAAATGTTATTAAATTGACCGAATGAAAGCAAATTAATTTACGAGGTATCCTAAATATACAGTAGTGGATAGCCGCCTCTAATAAACTTCTTATTTAACAACTTTTTAGTAATCATAATATTATGATCATCAATCTCTGTGTGAAAAAAGTGTACCGACTTAAAAAAATATGCACTAAAAGTGTGCTTTCCGAAAGCAAATGCACAAGTCACTATAAATTTTGAAGAGTTCTCGATTTTTTCAGGATCTCCAGGATGTATGAATTTGAATGAAGCAAGAGAAGTATGCAAAGATCCTGAGAAATGGCGCTACATACTCTCTGCCTACGCCTTTGAGAGACAGGCGTGAAGGTATGTATGTATACCTACTACGGACCTGAAATAAGAGCTTGTAATGGATATAATATTTTTTTCCATATTTGTGTTTCCAAATTAAGACAAAAGCAATTAAACCACAACCTTGCCACATTTAAAAAAATATATAAATAAATTGATTAGTTGTCACTCCAAAGAATAATGCCAAATATATGTCTAGTTAATTTTTTTTAAGTAATTTTGTTTTTGATGACTTTTCCTTAGCATTCCCATTATGCCCCTCCTTCCTCTACTAATACATATATCTAATATATTTATTATTTCTAAATGATTCTTCCCTTTGCAACATTGCTAAAAGCACTGAACTACATTTGCAAAATATGTTATGTATATTGATTTCGGCTAAAAGCAATGCATTTACTTCCGAATCCGCCATTAAGTTTTGCCATTTCCTTATAATTTACGTATGCCACTGTAAAAGCTTTCTCATAAAAAGAAGATAAAATACGTGCCAGCGATTCCATTTCATAAGAATGGCTTATAAATCCTTAAGAAGCACGGTCAAGGCGGGAGTGGCTGTGCATAAAAATTATACTTAACTGTCTTTTAGTCCGAATAAATCATGTTCGTCCTAAGTCTTATTTTAGAACTAGTGCAAAAACTACTGAACACATTTTGTTGCGGTTTTCGCTATTAGATAAACGTAAATCTATCATGTTTAGGAGCTGATAATTAACAATAAGTGAATCAAGACAGCGAAAAAGTTAGCCTCAGCAAGTTTTCATTGCGTATGCTGTCTAATCCGTAAAGTCTACGGTAGCATGTATCTATCTCTAATAGGTTATTTTCTAATTAGTTATTTATCTTCGAAACCTTTGTTTACAAAAGCTAATCAGATTGAACGATAGCCACAATGATCGCTGAACTTTTTTTTCAAAATTAATTCAGCTATAATGGTACTCATTTCAAATTCTTCACATAGAGAAAATGATCATGATTGGATCCATTTTGGAATATTTTGAATATTATAGGAAGTCGTGGGAAATAGCTAGTTCTGTTTCCTAAATTCAAATAATATAGTGTTCGTAGAGAAGTAGTTTTCAAGCAAACAACTATTCAGATTCATGTAAGTTTGAAACTAAATACTGAACTTGCAGTCAGTACAATGCTGTACGAAGCAACGTCATCGAATTCGTACGAACTATGTACTGGAACTGAGTTACTAAACTATAAAACAGTTTGGAAGCAACGAACCAATGTTTATCGAATTGTTTTAACAAATAGATATAACTGTTTCACTTTAATGTTCTATTTAAGTATATGTAGAAATATGCATAACTAAGCGATTTTTTTTCATAGATTCCAATAAGCGGAGTGCTGAGATATTTTCCAATATATGTTTGAATTGAAAAAAAAATCCACTAAAATTATAAAGAGGTTTGTAAGTTTGGATGTAGAGAGTAATCTCTAAAACCACTTATCCAATTCTGAAAATTATTTCACTAATAGGATTAAGTAGGTACCTATATCATTGTAAAATCGAAATCTAGGTCCATTAAGTGTAGCAACATGTTTGCCACCTGTTCTGTTCAATATGGACAACTGGCAAAAAGTGGACACAGTTACTGGTGTCTCTGGCCACACCGCAAGCTATAAAGGCTGTGACGGTGTGTATGTCATTGTAAAATGAGGATGACTTATCTCTGGTATCTGACTTATCTACAGAAATTACACGTACGTTCAATCTAATATATAATAGTAGTTTATGGTACGGGATCATAATAGGGGTAATTAAAACACAAGTGGCGCCGAATTTTTTAATAGCATCCACGAGTGTTTTAATTCCAAGTTATGTGCCCGTTCATACACTACATTATCTAATCCCATGCAATAGTACAAAACAAATTGAACCAATATATTTTTCTCAATCGACAAATTGGCGGCAAATCGCGGTTACCTACTCTCTGCGCATGCGCGTTAACTGTCAAGTGACTCCCATATGGGAGTGTCGATATTTTCATAGAGTTTAAGAGCGTAGACGGTCTGCAAGGGAATTGAGAAATAGGTATTTGAAGAAACTATTGCCGTCGCGCTGCGCCCGAACAACCGAGTTATGAATGTGTGAGTGAATAGTCTGTGTTTGGGTGAGCCCACCGACCGCGCCCGTCCCGCACCATCCACACTTGCTTTGCGTTCTTCCGTCCAGTCGGATTGGAGATATCGGTGTTCGCAGTGTTTGGTGTTATCGTGTTACTTTGTTCCTCATATTATTTTGTTAGACGTTGGCTATTGTTTACGGACTTTCTATTCTATTCTATTTTTTTCAAAATGGCTCCATCAGGGTTTTGATGATTCCGCCAATGTCTCCTTCCTGAGATAATTGATGGTCGCATACCACGAAATTGGCAGTGAGAGAAAGGACAGAAATGACGGCAGAATAAATGTACATATTCATAGTTATATTTTGTTTTTGTATTAAGATATCCACAGTCCCTCTTCTGCACATCCATACATATTAAAAATGTACATCATAAGAGTAGTAATTATTTTTAGAAACACACCACTAGAGATACCAAATCAAGTAAATAGAACTATCAGACCCAGCAATAGCATGCCTAGGGAGCTTGACACTACTTCACAATATATTCACGATTTTTCACCAACTTTGGCCGCCATTTTCTATAAGACCCCTAATATTGTTTTAAAAATATTGCATTGAATTTTACAGAAAATTTTCGATTATGTAAATCTTCATTTGCTGTATAATGGTTACGAAAAATTAACATAAGAGCTCAAAATAGACTGACTAATAGGAAAAACGACGATAAAGATGGACATCACTAGATTATTAATAAAAATTTCGACAATTGTCACTTCCCTAGTTGTATACGTATTAGTCGGACCCTCCCTCACCCTTTGATCCCCCCGTAGAGTGCGATAGGGACAACTGCAGCTCAGACCGATTATACCTATAAAACCATGACCAGATAGACGTTTCGTATTCCCCTGTTTTCTCCTCCAAAACTGATCCGATTTAATTATTTTTGGTATTGAAATTTAAAGAAAGAGTAGATCTATGCTCCTATTTTTCTTTTACATTAAAACCTTTTCAAATTTGTCTGGTAGTCGTCTGATCACGGCGGTAAAAACGAGGCATTTTTTTAGGTTTTTGGAAGGTCATATTTTTTAAGTTAATTAGTTGTTGGAAAAAAGTAAATAACAGGGGCATGCCTACAGTAAACCTAGATTTTATGAAAAAAAAACGATTGCTCTAGAGGCATTATCCGTGAAGAAAATAGGGGAATACATTTGTATGGAGAAAATGCAGCCCGGCTACCCTCTTAATGTGGCTGCATAACACATATCCTTTGCCCTTTCTGCATTTAAAAAAACATTACGATATCGTTTTTGTATGAAAACTTCGGTACTATAATACATTATAGTATCGAAGTTTGACATAGAAAAGACGCGTGTATGTAAAACATATCATTATGAAGTATAATTCGATTTTGTAATAGAGATTTTACGTCATAAGAGTAGATAAAAATCATTATTTGTTTGTATGTTCGTATTCGATGTACTCAAAAACTACTCGACCGATTAGAAAAAATATTTTTGCATTTGATAGCCCAATTCAATTATAGGTAATTTATCATCACGCTACCTACCCAAGGGAGTGAATTGTATTCCTAATACAACGCGTACGAAGTAGCGGGCAAATAAAACCAACAAACGTTCGAAATATCTAGCATAACTCTATAATAAATCTCATTGTCCCTTCCCGAGAATATTGCCGCAGACAAAAGAGACTCGGACAAAAAACAAAAAGGATTGTTGGAAAATATTCATCACGTCAAAAGTCACGTCTAGGCACTCATGATGGCTATTCGCCACGGCTATCGGGGGCGTGATCCGACTCGAAACGGCGCAGCGGCGTAGAGCGTATTCCAGACCGCTTATCTGATACAATGCTCTATAAGAGTAACCTAGAAGCGGCTAGTGCGCTTGTTAAAAAGTATTTCCTCAGTACTGTTGCAGCCGCAATTTATTTTACCTGAAATAAAATGTTGAATTTTAAAATGAAACTGCAGTAAAGTTAGTTCCTGTCTACTGTCTTCTTAATACTTAGAATTAGATGTCTGTTTTTTTCAGGATGGAAACGATTAACTTGTTTTGCGCAGTTGTAAAAGTAATTTAGAAAATAAAAAAAAATAGTTTCAGATATTTACTTTAATTTCCGAAGAAAATAAAATGTCTTTTTTAATCTACTTCCACGCGGGTCAAACCGCGGACAGAAGCTTGTATATAATATTAAAATTAGATTAATTGACTGAATATGGCATGAACCTAAAGACAATGTAGGTAAGAAACTACATTCTATACAATTGGATGGTAAAGACTTTACATGTCAAAGTGTCAATACCAATCTTTGACCCATGTTATATTGCTGTCAATACAAATCGCTTACGTATTTGTCTTTGTATGAAATATTGTTTGGGCGATAATGTATTTAAATAAGGAGGTTTTTTAAGGTTCCGTACCCAAAGGGTGACAACGGAAACCCTCTGTCCGTCCGTCCGTCCACCTGTCACAGGGCTGTATCTTTTGAACGATAATAGGTAGATACTATCGGCCTTATTCATAAACGTTTATTAGCAACGTTTTTGTTAAAATGTGTTTTGTTTCTTTCTATTATTAGTAAAGACAGGTTTAGATATAATAGGAAGAGCGACAGAATCAGGAACGAATGCCTCAGAGAAACAACAAAGCTAGAAGACGTAACAACTAAAATTAAATCTCTAAAATGGAGATGGGCAGGCCACGTAATGAGAGGAAAGGATAAGTGGAGCAAATGTGTAACTTTTTGGTACCCCAAATACAATAAGAGAAAGAGAGGAAGACAATATAGAAGATGGCAAGACGACATCATGGCAGTAGCGGGTAAAACATGGACCAGGCTGGCCCAATGCAGAGGAAGCTGGAAGAATATGGAGGAGGCCTATGCCAAGGGGCACGCAGACACCGGTTATCGATGTAGTTTTTAGAAATAAGTTTTTTCGCCCTGTTTTGGTAGATCTTAATAATGGCAATAGGTAGATACTTGAAATTTTCACAGAGTATGTATTACTATGGCCGCTATAACAACAAATAACAAAAATAAAATTAAGTTAAAAATTTAAGGGGGTCCCCATACAAGAATCGTGTTTTATTCGGCGTTTTTTTGCTACATCTTATTACTGTACACTAGCGATGTGCCCCGACTTTGCACGTGTTTATTAATAAATCATCGAAATCGGTTCACATTGTACTGAGGTAATGAGAAAAACACCTTTTCAAATTTCTTGAAACTGCTGAACCAATTTTCATGAAATTATTTTTTCAATTACTCTGTCGATCATAAAAGGAAGCATATCAAAATCGTGTCATAATTATTATTAACAGAGACATGCGTGAACATACATAAAAACACCAATACATCCGAATTGAGAAGCTTCCTTCTTTTTAAATGAAATAGGTAGGTGTACTTATAAATCTAGCTTATTTTTAATATTCGAGATGAAACAAAAGAGTATCATAGCTGAAATACTAAATTAAAAGAAAGTTCTATAAAGAGTTAATTATATTAACATATCCTATAACAATATACATGCATAGACAGAAATGACAGACAGACACGCTTTTAATGAAATTCTACAACGTCTACGGATTTTTCCGGAAATATTTTGGTTCCTTTCTCGTTGTTGCTTTTTCATGCAGCTTTTATTCATATTACCACACAACAATATAAAAACGCAAAATTAAATCTTCTGCATTTCCCGGCTGAATCGTGATGCTGTTAGTATTGCCCAAATGCAAGACCAAGACGAGACTTAGCCAGTCTTGGTCTTTCACTCCCAGTCTTGGTCTCGGTCTTGCAGCAAGAGTCTCGAGCCTATTGCTATTTATTAAACACGACACGTTAGTTTAGATCTTAGAACAACGCAACAGAGTAGTTACATTGACATAGACATAGTAAAGTCCAACCAAATTAATAAAATTAACTTGACAATATTTTAATGACACTGTCAAGTCAGTGTACAGAAACCGTGGTGTTCCTCAGGATTCCTGAGTCAGGAACGAAAGCGTATTGTATTGAATGAGCGAATCTATACATTGATGTAGGTACTCAAACTATTATTATGAACCTAATTTTTCGATTTTCGGTATTTGTTAATGCGTATTTCGCTAACCTTGCTAGAAAGAAATTTTATTTTGTGCTACATTTTATCACATGTCATTGTATTGGTAGGTACATATTTTGTTTATGTGTGATACTAGGGAACGTCAATCAATATCGGTATTGGAACCAAAATACCTAGCTACTCAATAACGCCTAAATCTCAGATTGACTTAACTGCGAGACGCAAGAGTCCAAATCTTGCAGGGTCAGTCTTGGTCTTGTTCTTGCGAAAATGCAAGAACAAGACCAAAACTGCAAGACCAAGACCGATTTTGGGCAACACTAATATTATTATTATAACATGAAGAAAAATCCAAAATCCTGTTCTAAAATGAAGAGCAAACCTTTGAATCTGCTGTCAAAATAGGTAAGTGGAATATGTTATTTAGGTACACGATTTTAAGAATATATTTTAGGGCTCCATACCCAAAGGGTGCCAAAGGAGACCCTGCTACTAAGGCTCTGCTGTCTGTCCGTCTGTCACAGGGATGTATCTTTTGAACCGTGAGGGACTAGAATATAGAAAGGGGATTGCGTAGGATGCACGGCTGCCGCTTGAGAGCTTCCATAGAGGCGCATACATTTTTGTCTCACAGCGCCTCGTCAGCGCGCGCTCTGTCCGCTTTCTATATCAAGTCCCTTGTAGGTAGACACTTGAGAGGTTCACAGAGTATGTATTAATATGGCCGCTATAACAAAAAATAAGATAAAATAAAAAATTTAAGGGGGTCTCCATACAAGAAACGTGTTTTTTTAGCGTTTTTTGCTCGATCTAACACCTATATGTACTAAACTTTTAAGTAAAACAACAAATTACAAAAACCAGCCAAGTGTGAGTTGTATTCGCGCAAATTTTTTTACAAAAAAAAATGTAGTGTTAAATATTGTACAGTGGTACGGAACCCTTCGTGTGCGAGTCCGACTCGTATTTGGCCGGTTTTTAGAATGCATGTCTGTCTGTTTGGAACTTTTTCTCAATAAATATTACGAAGATAATACATTCTGATATTCTATCTATTTATTGCTGAAACGCTTCTTTGATATAGGTACTAAATATAATAACTAACTGAAACAATTTAGAGGATATAAAGCAATGTTGTACGGAAATCGCTTTAAAATAGCGAGTAATTTATGAAACATTAAACTTAACGAAGTTGTAATAAAATTATTAATAGAAATAATAATGAACCGTAAGATGTAGGTAATTAATTTGGCGTCTTTCTTCAAATTTAATTAAAATTATATTATAAAGAACAAAGTTCCAGCATTTCCCTCCTGTAGCCAAGTTCGTTCATTAAACTCTAATTATACATTTCAAAATGTCTTTTCTGTATAACACTGGCTCAATATGTCGGTTACGTCGTAGCCTTTCCAGGTATAAAATGTCGAACCCCACTTAACAAAGTTTGTTCAATAAAGCTCAGTTCCTACTACATATTTCCATTTACATAAGCTAGGGAAACTTTACCTTTTGATAGTGGTTCAAAATAAAAATGAAATAGTTTGGCTGTTTGAATCAGTCACATCGTAACGGGTATACGAATTTTGATAAGGTTTTCCTCCCTGACCTTTGGTATACTTGCGTGTTCACCTACATGATTGTACATAATTGTAGACCACAATCATTGGTCTAGCCATTGGAATTAATGAAAATGTATATCTATACAAACATAAATTAGATTTCTTGTATGTTTGTTTGTAATGAATAAACTCAAAACTACTGATCCGATTCTAAAAAATATTTCACTTGTGGCGACACTGTGTGGTGACACGACAATTTAAGACGACAAGTCAAGGGACATTCTGACAGTACACATGTACGACGGTGTAATGTTATTTTAATTTAGTTGAACAAAACGTTTAATATTATGTTTATTAGAATACACCTTGTAGATATACGTGCTGTTTTAATATCACGTCGGGGTCACCAATTATATAGGCGTATGTTGCGCCTATATTTGTAATATTGAAACAGCACGTATATTTACAAGGTGTATTCTAATAACTGAACCGATTCTAAAAATTATTTCACTAATAGAAAGCTACGATATCCCTGAATGACATAGACTATATTTAATTTTGTTATATAATATCCACGGGCGAAAAGAGTAGTTTAATATAATATAAAACTACTAGCACTCCGTCCCGGCATCGCCTGTGGAAATTTTGGAAATGCGTCATAAAAAAATACCGAAGGATTTTCGGGTAAACTAGCTGTTCGTTTAAAGTTTATGTTTTGAATAAAACTCACTTATTTTAACTATTTTGTATAATTTTGAGAGATTACATACATGAGGTAAACGCGATAGAAGAGAAGAGAGTGAATGTCAACAGTGTACAAACTATGGAGGGAATGTCCAGTGAGCCACAGACTATACACTCTTGTACAATATAGTGTTCGTTAGGAACACTAGCATATGTCACTCTTCGGTCTTCAAACGATCTCTGTGTAATACTGCCGTTGCTCTATATTGAAGTTGAAAAAAGAAAAATCAAACAAAGGAGGAGGTTCTCAATTCGTCGGAATCTTTTATGTTTTTTTTAATGTATGTTCCCCGATTACTTGAAGACGCGGACCGATTTGGATTTTTTTTCTGTTTGAAATGGTATATTTCCAGGTGGTCCCATGGTCATCAGGTTATGATCTGATGATGGGATCCTGGAGAAATTGAGAACTCTTCAAATTTTATAGGCACATTGGGTTTTTTTATAGTGACTTGTGCATTTGCTTTCGGAAAGCACATTTTGGTTTTGAAGGCGGTTTATTTCTTCATCAGAAATAGTTATTATACAATATGATTTTGAGTATGAAAGATACATCTATTTTTAACTTTTAATTAACCAATGTCGAGGCCTATTCTAGCAATATTATGTAAGTAAAATTCAATATATTCGAAATTGCAATCAAACATGCAAATATTGTTTGTTGACGCGCAGTGTAAAGTGAAAATATTGACTTAACTTGTGTTTGTGATATGATTTGCTTAATTAAATTAAGGTGAAACTTCCAATATATAATAAACCGATAACCATATGATGGGGGAATATGAGAGCTTAGAAGGCAAACTTATCAAAAAACACACACAAGATGGCAAGCCTTTTGCTGCACTTAATGGACCTAAAGATGTGTAATTTCTTTACCACACGTAAATATCTGTTATTTTTAAAAGAAGTGCGGACACCGGCTTTACTTGCCTTTCGAAACACGAAAAGTGAATTATAGCACATATTCTTGAAGAAAATTGCATTTTATTTATTAAAGTAAATGTATTTATTCACTAAAAAGGTTTATATGGCTGATGTGAAAGGAAATGCTGGCAGAGGACGACCTAGGTGTACTTTTATTGAACATATAAAAAATGTTTTGATCAATGACAATATTAAAAGTACACGCAATCGCCAAGCATGTAAAAGAGGAAGGTATGATCGGCGAACTCGCTGGGTATGATGAATATAAAAAAAGCGAAAGAGGTATGTCAGGACAGTAGCAAATGGCATTCGATTGTCTCTGCCCTACCCCTCTTGGGATAAAATGCGTGATGATAGATAGATGTTTATTTACAGATTTCACTTTATGTTTAGTCTCCTTGTAACATATATCATTTTCTTATATTCTTTATCTACTCTTTTATCGTAAAATTTCTATTACAAAATCGAATTACTTCATAATGATATGTTTTACATACATGCGTCTCTAATATGTCAAACTTCGATACTATAATCTATTATAGTACCGAAGTTTTCATACAAAAACGGTATCGTAATTTTTTTTAATGCAGAAAGGGCAAAGGATATGTGTTATGCAGCCACATTAAACTCTATGAAAATATCGACACTCCCATGTGGGAGTCACTTGACAGTTAACGCGCATGCGCAGAAAGTAGGTAACAGCGATTTGCCGCCAATTTGTCGATTAAGAAAAATATCTTGGTTCAATTTGTTTTATACTATTACATGGGATTAGATAAATAGTGTATGAACGCGCACATAACTTGGAATTAAAACACTCGTGGACGCTATTAAAAAATTCGGCTGCCCTTAATTTTTTAAAATTCCACTATTATGATACCGTATCATAAACTACTATTACGTTACTATGCTTCGTCCATGGAATTTTAGGAGAAGCTGGATGGGAATTATCCTAAAGAATTTCTGGGATAAAAAATCTCTCGCATCGATCCGTTGCTTTGTTTTGACCTGAAAAAAGAACAAATAAGCAAACAAACAAACATAAGTTCTCATTTATTATAAAACTAGCATTAGGATTTCAGTCAGTTTCACATCTTACAGGTAGAGAGTTTGTTGGAAATCCTACTGAAGTTCACCAGTTCCTTCAAAAACAGGAAGCTTCTTAGTATGCATTCTTTAGAAAATATTCCTGTTTCATTATGTAAATGATGACGACCAATCTTCGTAATGGCAGTGATTATAGCTTTTCTCAGAATCTACAGTTATTACAGAAACAAACCTCGTATAAATTATGAAAATTTTAAAGTAGTTCACATAAATAAAAAAAGTGCTTTTGTATTTTGTTATGGTTAACAAACTAGGATACTTAAAAGTTTTGTAAGTACTTCGTTTTTTCATTATTTGGATTAGCCTCAGTAATAATATTAATAGACATAATGCTGTTTTGGTTTTGGTTCCATCACTTACTTATGGAAGCGAGTCTTGGGTGTGGAATAAGAAGCATGAAAGTAAGATAAATTCAGTAGATGCGGTCTTTACCTAGAATGTGTAAAGCGTATTGACCGCATCCGGAACGATGACATTAGAGAAGAATGCAAAGTGAAAGATGATGCTGTGACTAAAATGAAGAAAAGTAGTTTACCTGGTTTGGACACGTTGAAAGAATGAAGAATGAAACATTGACTAAAAGGTTTATATGGCTGAAGTCAAAGGAAATGATGGTAAAGGACGACCTAGATAATTTATTGAACATATATAAAATATTGCTGGATAAAAATATTAAAAGTACACACAATCGCCGAGTATGAAAGGTATGATGAATATAAAAAAAGTGAAAGAGGTATGTCAGGATCGTAATAAATGACATTCGATTGTCTCTGTCTACCCCTCTTGGGATGAACGGCGTGATGATAGATAGATAGATTGGTAGCATCAGCAAAATTCACTTTTTAGGGTTTCTCCTTAAACGAACCCTCAAATGACGAAGACTTCGGCGTCGGCCTGCCGTCTGTTCGTCCTATGTCACGACCGTTTTTCTCACAAACTACTGTATTGTTATCGACTTGAAATTTCTAGAAATAATTTGCGAGCACATTGAAAGCGAACTAACTTCGGAGATAAATGGACGAATACTTATTAATATTTGTGATTACTTATTATATAATCATCTATCATAACGGCTTTTATACCAAGAGGGGTAGGCAGAGAAAATAGAATACCTCTTTCGCTTCTTAGGTATTCATCATACCTTTTATAAATTATCATCGATTGTGTAGTATATTTTTAATATTGCCATCGATCAATACATTTTTTATATGTTTAATAAAAGTACACCTAGATCGTCCTTTGCCAGCATTTCTTTTCACTTTAGCCATATAAACTGTAAGAGAAAGTTATTTTTAATAGAATTTCTACAGTAGAAAATCTTCGTTAGTTTTATTAGGAACTGACCTCAACGTGGTTGACATTTAGGTATGCGTTTTCAATACTATTGAACCCTTTTCAGTTTTAAAGGGACCAGGCGTGTAGGAAGAATTTAAATGCGAGTGGAAAATTTCAACCTGTTTGGAGAACGTGTTCAAGTCGCGAGTTCAAATTCCAGTTGAAATTATTTTAAACAAACTTGTATGTAGGCTATTCGATCACAAAACACGTTACTTCTACATATCTGGCCAGTGGCCATTCATTAGGACAAATGCTCGCTGGGTACCTACCGTGCGATACAAGAAATTTTGACTGAAGGCCTCAGTTGTATATAGGATCTAGGAATGAGGAGGAATACAAGACACTTCCGCTTACTTGTAATTCCGAGTCATACCTAATAATAGTTAAATTTAGTGGGACCTATAATTCTCTTATTTATACCTCCTTAGGGGAGTGGATTTACAATAAAATGCATATGTCCTTTCCTAAGGTTCAACCTTTCTCCTTATCAAATTTCATTTAAATAGGTTCAGTGGTTTAGCCGTGAAAGCGTAACAGACAGACAGACAGAGTTACTTTAGCTTTTATAATATTCACATGGAAGCGTTTCAGTTTTGATACTTGCGAATTTATTTGCTTACGTGTAGGTATTGTTTTAAAATAAATTCCCTACAAGTTTACACCAAAATTATCTTTTTCGATATTTCATAAAATAAAAAGTAATTTTAACTTTTAGGTCAGACATTATTTCCAGTTGTTTGTTATAAAATTATTAAGGAGCGTACATTATTAGGTAAGTAGAGAAAAGTAGGGACTTTGCGTTTAGACCCCTGTAATCTCCGTTTGAAACGTAAAATTACGTACAAAGCTTTGTGGACTTACCTTTAAATATCAATATTGTACAAAATATTATATATTTTTATCGTAGTTAAAGTACTCTAACGTTGTTATTATTTTGAAATCTAGTACAGAACAAAAAATCACATCTTCTCAAGTCTTTATACCTTGCGATGTGGCCAGAGACATCAGTAACAGTGTTTACTTTTTGCCAGTTGTCCATATTAAACAGTCCAGATGGCAACTCTGTTTGCTGCACCTAATGAACCTACATGTGTCACTTCTATAACAGACGTGTTATTTTTAGAACAAGTGCACACCAAAATTAAAGAAAATTATTGGTACCTACTAGTGATGGGCCGAATATGGATTTCACCGAATATGAACTTTCGGCCGAATATTCGGTTAAACATTTACCGAATAGAATATTTGGCCGAATGTTCGGTTTAAAGTAAAATGAAATAAGTTTATTAAAATGAAAGTAGAAATATTTTAAATATTTTGAATTATATTATGTATGAAAAAATGTTGTAGTAATGCAACGATTTCTTACCAATTGCAATAAACAATTATATTAAAATTTTGAACACAAATAATATTATTTTATTTTGTATTATATAGGTAGCTTGCCATTCGGGCAAGACCAAGTCTGACTCTGAGTTTTATTTTTAGTTTTATTAATTTTAATGTAAGTATATGTATTAGCTATATAGTTTTTAATTAAGTAAGCTATTACTCTAATAGTCCTTTTAAGAAAACTAGTGATTTTTGGTTTAAATTGTTTGAATGTTCTTATCATGAAACTATGAATTTCCTCGCAACTACAACTACTACTTACTTACTTACTAAGTATCGCATTTTACAAATTATAGTAGGAATTGTCGCTATATACACGTCGTTATAGTATGAAAGCCTCAGATTTAGTAGGCTTTCGTTGTAGAATTCCCAGGAAATCCAATAATAAATATTAGTGAACGAACTCGTAAGAGGTACTTCTTGAAATAAGTGTGGCTTGTGTATTCTGATCACGCATGCTGCGAACGTAATTGGAATTCTCCTGAAGATTGTGATCTTATAACGACAGATAGGCGTACGTTTGTAGGATATTGGTTGAAATATCAGCTCAGCAGCTATTGCTTCGCGCTTCGTTTGCTAGAAATTTGTGCCGTGTCATCAATTTTAGACGATGAAAACCTCTGTAAACTAATCTTCTCTGTCTTATTTTTGATGCAACAAGTTTTGTTTGAATCAAAGAAGAGATACTTTTTTTATAGAGAAGACTACATGTGACCTTGCCACCGCCTGATTGTTAAGCATAGGTGGCTGGTCCATGAATGCGCGCGACTGGCAGATCATAATACAGTCCGCCAGTCGCGCCCACTATGCCGGGCCCGTAGAGATGCTTTTTCACGCTTCGCTTGAATGACCCTAGGTTGTAGAAAGGAGGAAAGACCGGCGCCGGAAGTTCATTCCACTGTATCAATGTCCATATGGCTGCATTTGATAATTGTTTTATACAAATGTACATTTCCCCCTTATACACGAATATTCCACTAACATTATAAACGCGAAAGCTTGTATGGATGTATGTATGTTCGTTAATCAATCACACCAGAACGGCTGAACGGATCTGGATGAAATTTAGCACAGAGATAGATTATAGTCTGGAATAGCACATAGGCTAATTTTATCCCGGAAAAATGTACCTATGGTTCCCGTGGGATAGATTTGTTTTGATTTTCATGGGATCGACATGATTTTTTGCTTAGTGGTACTTTAGGGGTCAGAGAATGACATATACTACTTTTTATAGCGTAAAAGCGGGCGGGGGAGGGGCAAATTACAGTCACAGAATTATTTCTTTTTGGATCTATTTCCACGCGGGTAAAACCGCGGGCAGAAGCTTGTATTAAAATAATTTAACTAATTTTAAATTTTATTTATTTATGAAAAATAGCTAAGAGCTGGCCATTCTTTAGGTATAGTCTCAAAAAATCATCGGCTAAATGAGGAAGACTTTGTTGTCTTCCGCTGGGTACCCTGGGGCTAACAACGGTTCCCGGGAGCTGTAAGTTAACCTGTGAAGAAGAAAAAAAGCTAAATTAAACTATGTATTTTTTGCTAATGAAAATCGCTTGAATTCCTAAATAGAGCCGTATTCTCGCTCCATTTCGCTTCCCAACCTACTCTATCTTCATAAAAAAGGGCAACAAAGTCTAGAGAGAACTACTGTCAACATACACACACAGTAATCTCTGTTTAAACAGACAATGTTAAACGAATTTGTAGTAAATTTTAAAATTGTTTGTTAGTTTGGTCGAGGTTTAATCGATTTAAATAATTGTAACAACATGCAAGGTGCGTCGGTGGCCGAGTAGACAGATCACGGGTTCGATCCCGGATCCCGTTCATGTACCAATGGGTTTTTTATAATTAAAAACTTATGTACATAATCCGACAAACCACACTTAGAGGCTTTTCAATCTAAATGTACCTCAACAGAACATGGTCACTCGTTAGGTATAACCTCACAAACACTATCGGCTAAAAGAGGTAGACTTGGTCTTCTGCTGGGTACCTTGAGACCGGTAATACGGTTTCAGGAGCTGCAAAGCAGCACGTGAAGAAAAAAAATGTTTATTTATTTCCTTGAGCTTAAATAAGTATGAGCTTAAATAATATTTATTTATTTAGAAGTATTTGTCACAAAAATCCTTTGCATGATTTGCAAAAATGCAATATATCAGAAATGGGATCGAGATAGGCACCAATTGCCTACGTCAGTACTTAGCATACAAGTCGTTGGTTTATGTTTAAAATGCAATAAATTACGTGGTTACAAAATAAAGAAAATTGTATAGTTCTTAGCTTTTTTTCGCGTTGTAATCGCCGCATCTGTCTGTCTATCTATCTATGACATTTACACGCAAAAAATACTGAACTGAAAAGTTTTCACTATTAGATAGGTATTAAACATTATAGGAACTGAGCATTATAAGTATAAGTGAGTCAGGTCGGGGGAAGAGTTAGCATCTGCGCGTTTTTATGGCGTATGCTGTCTAATCCATCCTATATATAACAAAATTATGTAGGAAAGAATTATTTCGATTAAAGTTATCTAAAAAAAAGTCTATGATAGCGTATATATATCTCTAATAGATACGTAGTTATAAGCGTATTTGTGTGAGTATTCAAATTGCTTTAAACCCATATTAAACCCGTGCGAAGTCGGGGGCGGGGTCACTAGTTATCTGTAATATATATATATTTGTTATATGTTATATATTTTTTCTTTTAGTCGTTTCAGGGTCTGTTCTGGACGAACTTCAAGACAGACACAAAAAAATATTCTGAAAGTTGAAACTTTAGCCATTTGTAATAAAATATCAAAGTATGCATGCGACTTGTCATCTGCCATCAAAGTTTAACTTTTTGTCCTTGTCGTCTCTTTCAATATTTCTAGACTTTATTGATACACATTTCGAAGAGGTATTTATTACCAATTTCTGTGAAATACTCTGGTATTCGAATTATTAAATTAAATAAGTTTCAATTTGAATTCCTATTTAACTTATTTGATTCTCAATAAAGTTTTGTAATTTGCTAAACTATTTAGTGCTTTGGAAAACTATCATAATTTATTCCTATATAATATTCCAGACTAGTCAAGACGTAATATATTTTACTGTATATACTAGGATTTGATTCCCTTTAAGCTGTTCCAGATAAAAATAACAAGAGGAGGTGAAGTTTTTAAACTACCTATACAAACCTTGACAATTTTTTTATTTTATAATACTAGCTTTTTCCCTCGCCTCTCGATAACTAGGTATTTACCTAGGTCCCCATTATTCCATTCTTTTAATACAATTCGTGTTTGTAAAAACAAATAAGCTCATGCTCTGTTTGCTGTATTATTTTAATCATAAACTAGCTTTTGCTTGCTTTTTCACCCGAGTGATACTGTAAAAATGAAATAATGCCTATATCAAACAAAAAATTCAATAGGGAAACATAATAATGTGTAGTTTCGAAGCCTGTTGTGTCTGAAACCTGTGAAGACTCTTCAAGGCTGTCTGAAAAATATTTGGGAATATCGCCTTTCTTCTTGAATTAGACCTTTTAAGTAAGTACTATTAATATAAGCCTTCGCCAGTCTTTAAAATATCGGTTTACTTATCTATTTTCTTAATGGTACGATATTTTTAAAATCAATTAAAAAGTATTTACGCACGTTTGACAATAACGATAAATGGATAGAATAAAAACTTTGCTGTTATCCTTTACTTAATACCTAATGGTCCGATATTTACAAAATCTATACATAAGGAATGGCCATATAATTTGTCGAATTACTAAGCAAACTTATAACTAAAATCGTTAAATGTACGTTTGACTATAAAATTGTGCATAGAATAAAAACTTTCCTGTTATCCTTTATTCTATACTTAAGGTAGCCACACATTCGCCCAATCCCCGGCGCGTCGCCTTAAGATCCACCGGAACCGACCACAGACTCGTCCAACTATAGTAACGAACGGTCCGCCTAGATCATCCGGCGGCCGGAATGGGAAATTTTTGGTGCGATGCCGGACCTACTTTAAACACTGACTCACGGACAGATTAACTGCATCAAATTACAGGTGACTTTCAAACACATATGATGCTGATGTGTCCGTCAGTATAGAAATCTGTATATATAAAATCGTAATTTGAACTTGACAGATTTAAAGTAAGGAATCTTAAATCAAGAAAAAGCTTTTAAATTATAATTTTGTATCCGGAGTTTCGAATCATATAATTTTCTATGTGTATCTAATCATTAGTAACTAACAGTTCTCTACTTTGATTTACTTTGTAAAGCTGCTTTTCGTTTACAGACATCTTAAACATCAAAGGACAAAGATATTTGAACGCAAACTAGAAAGTTATTAAGTACCTACCTCCATATTTATGTTAACAATCTGTTGGTAAATTGCGGCTCAGGTATTTATTATGAAATTAAGTGAGCGCTTCAAAGATGATCAAAGTTATTTCATATTCTGTTTTCTCTTTTAAATTAAAACTCGGACTTTTTGATGTGAAATTAAAAGAAAACTGTCGAGAGTATGAGCGTTCCGTAAAAATATGGGCCTTTTTTTCTACGTTTTGCGGCGAATTTGCCATCTTTGTAGCCGACGGGATTTCCAATGTGGTACGACCGATTCGCCATCAACGGGTTAAAATGAGTAGATGTGGCTTTAAGGTCTATTATATGAAATTAACTAACTTATCTGCGTTAACCCTGCGATTTCGTCCGGGTGGAATAAAAAGTAATTTTATTATTTTTTTTATTTTTTTTTAAATATTTGTTTTAAAAGGAAGCCTAGATCACTTCCTGCTCTACCTTAAGTCAAAATCAGATAGACCGACGTAAATTAAAAAAAATGGATTAATGGGTCTTGATATTGGGTTATTTTCAAAATTAATTTAAACAGAATTAAATTTTATTTATTTGTATGTACCTTTTTCACCCTTGTGCTAAAATCCTTATTCCTGAAAAACCTACGATTTATTCTGGACTAATTTTATTGTTTCTTTTTTTTCTTCACGGATTGCCTTACAGTTTCCGGGAACTGTTGCCGGCCTTAGGGTACCCTGCGGAAGACAAAGTCTTCCTCATTTAGCCGATTAGTTTTTTGAGGCTATACCTAACGGGTGGGCCAGCTCTGTTGAGGCATGTAGATGGAAAAGCCTCTTTGTACAGTTTGTCGGATAATGTACATAAATTTTTTATTAGAAAAAACCATTGGTATATGGTCGGATGTGGGTATCGAACCTACGACTTCTCAGTTGTGTGACGACGACTTACCAACTCGACCAACGACGCCCATTGTTTCTTTTATAAATATAAAAGAAGCGAAAGAGGGATGTAAGTAAGGATGGTTTTCGATTGTCTCTGCCTACCCCTCTTGGGATAAAAGCCGTGATGATAGATAGATAGATAATTTATTAGTTGGGTGGGCATTGTGGGGAAGCTTAGGTGCTGTATAAACTTTGGATTTGAAATAATACATCTGTATGCGATTTAATTATTATAATATACAAACAAAGTATTATTTACTCAACATTAACTAAAATAATTTAAAATTAAAATTTACATAACTACATTTTCCATGAAAAATTGCTGTTAACTTTAATATGAAGAGTGATGGTTAATATTGTAGTATGGCATGTAATGAAGAATTTCCAGATTATACAATAATTATTCGCAGCAAAACAACTTTAAATATAATTATTATTTATTATAATTAGCTATTATTATAAATTGTAAGTAAGAAAGCAGTTGTATTTATCTAAAGATTATCAGAGAAATTTAATAACTTATTAGGCCATTCCATTTTAAAAATACGTCACTGACTGACATGTCTCAGCACCTCAGCTAAAAACGTATTCATATTGTCCTTTTATTTTCATTCGCCATTCATAAAATTTAACAAAATTAAAAAATGTATATGTACATTTTGTAAAAAAAAAGTAAATACATATAGATTTGGACAATATGTAGGTCTCCAAGCATATATCTAACATTCGTAGCGAACCATATTTAAGTTCTCGTCATACAAATGCCAAATTTAAATCAAGAGATTTTTTTTTTAAAACCAAAGCAAATAATTATCTACAATAAAAATTTGAATGACATTTTTATACATTTTGTAGTCTATTTTATTCATATGTCTAATAAGTTATTTTTGTTATTACAGATTTAATTCTTAGTTGCTTGTTAAACTAAAAACCCATTGATAAATCTTAAAATTAAACAATAGTTATATTTACAAACAAGTTACAGAAGAAATATAGTACCACAAACTTTTTCAGAAACAAACACAGAACTTAGACTTAATATTACACTTTCTTCAGAAATATCTTTGAGAAACTTTGGTCTTTTTATGTAAATGGCTACGTCTGAATTGAAGTCACCATAGGCGATACGCTATGCACTTGACTGGAACATTGCTTGTGGGCTTGACCTGCTTTAGGCACCAGAACTAACTGCTCCAAGTCTCCCTAAGAACAATACAAATTTAGAATTAGCTTTTGTCATATTGGTTTCAAACTATACATGATAACGAAACTTCTACAAAAATTTAACACAACCTAGAGTTTGTTCTATCTATCATCACGCCTTTCTTCCCAAGACAATCGAATGCCATTTGTTACGATCCTGACATATCTCTTTCGCTTCTTTTATATTCATCATGCCTTTCATACATGCTCGTCGATTGTGTGTACTTTTAATATTTCCATCGATCAATATATTGTTTAACTACTCTTATATCGTAAAGTCTATATTACAAAATCGAATTATACTTCATAATGATATGTTTTATATAGACGCGTCTGTAATATGTCAAACTTCGATACTGTAATGTATTAATTACAGTACCGAAGTTTTCTTACAAAAACGATATCGTAATGTTTTGTTTTTTTTTAAATTGCAGAAAGGGTAGAGGATATGTCTTATACAGCCACATTAAACTCTATGAAAATATCGACACGCGCATGTGCGAGTCACTTGACAGTTCGGTAGGTAACCGCACCGCGGTTTGCCGCCAATTTGTCGATTAAGAAATAACGTTGGTCAATTATTTAAAATACCTATTGCAAGGGATTAGATAAAGTAGTGAATCTTACATCATTCATTCTTTCAACGTGTCCAAACCAACTTCATTTTAGTCATAACATCATCTTTCACTCCTAGTGTTTGAAATATTGATGAAAACAGAACTCCACTTGTGTTGGCATTACTTATTTATGATCTTCATCATCAAATAGAATTAAAAGGATAAAATAACATTAAAAAAAAATTTTTGACAAAAATTTGGATTCGGACCCCAGAGCACTCTGCTTCGAGGATAACATCACTTCATCAAACAGAAATAGAGTATAGGATTCCTTGGAAAATATTTACGTAGGCCCTTTTCACGCTTCGCTTACGATTTTATTTAATAAGATGTCCACTTACAGAGAAGAGATAGCCTATAATGAGATCAGCGTCCCTCGGTGTGTCGAGCGCGTCCTTCTCAAGGACATCGGTGCGCAGCCAACGGCAATCCACGTAAGATCGCACAGTGTTGTCATCGTGTACACTAAAGAAAAGTTTAAAAAAAATGCTAATTTACCATCACGACTTTTCATCAATTTTCCCATCTGGCAGAACAGGTGATAAACCTATCCTTGCATTTTATAGGGCTACAACCTTCAACCAACTGCCATTTCTTTAGTTCTAATATAATCAGAAATAGTACGTATTTGCATAAATACGGACACATATCGAGTAAAAATAATTTCACGTACTTTATAGGTCCATTAACTAGAACTTGCTATTTATAATATTTTTTGTTTAAATACTTTAATTGTTGAAGTCCGTTTAATGTATTTTATTGTAGCGATTTTGTTTGGTTTTCTTTCTCTATTTATTTCTTTCGCTCGTCCGTTTTTTACTTGGTTACGCGACCAATAGAGCTCATTTTGCGCAGTGCAACTTACAAAATAAAAATTACAAAAAAAATCAAAACTTAACATATTTCAAAATTTACACTGAGCTTTGTTGTTTTAATTTTTGTAAGCAGATCAACTACACGACAAATTTGTTGAGCTTCTCAATTGGTTGATCCATTGTCCTGATAATTTCGTTCATTGTAGTTGTAAAAGTTATTCCCAGAGTGGTTTAGGAGTTATAGGGTTGTATCTTCTATTGTAATTCTAAATTGTACATTTTCTGGAAGCTGCACGTTTATAGTCTACAAAACAGCTTCATGTTAACCATTAAAGTGTTGTAAAACAAACTCCTTACCTTATTGCTATATGGTGCCAACGAAAATCATATAGAGGCACTGCCAAATATATAGATTTCGAAGGTCCATCGCCAGCATGAACTAATCTTGCTGCGCCACGACCGGCTAACTCCAATGACAAAAAAGCCCCGACTCGTCGTCGAGACCGCAAGGAGAATAACGTCCCTTGACCGAAACCACCACTCTGTGGAAAGTAATGAATAAGGACAATTTAGAGAACAATCTATCTGATCTGGCTTAGCACCTTGCTATCCTGTTACAATTTAGCGTCATCAAATTGCTTTGAAATGACAATGATACTTGTAATGAAAAATTGTTTTAGTCGATTATGTTAAAATATTAGCTTTTATATATTTATATGAGTCAAAGGTCCTGGGTTTCATGCATAGACAGGACAGTTTGTCGGAAGTTTGGTAGAATTGCTACCAAAATTTATCTAAGAATTTACTTGTCTGTGCAAAATAATTCATTGAAACCTCCTCGAAACAAACGAGGCATGCGGTTGCTAGCTCATCACGCAGTCAATCAAGCGGTCACACGGCCCTGTCTGTTACAGAAACGCTTAAATAATTAATGAGAACTAATTAATATCACTTTCACTTCTGTTAACATTGACCGCCTTACAAATAAATGTAGTTGGGCTACTAAATCTCTATTTCGACCCTAGCTTTTCGGCTTAATTTCCATACTACACATCATAGAAGCAGCTGTACCAATTTCAGTTTAGATATTTATAGTAGATATATACCTGAATACACTTCACTGAGCTTGATGCATACAATATAAATGCATACGATATTATGTTAACTAACTTGGTCTAATTTGGATTAAATCTTCACTGATGTGTTTATTGGTTTGTTAGAATAATTAGAAATAAACATATATAATTATGGCAAATCTTTTCCCAAGTAAACACTAATGAAATTCTAAAGCTGAGGCAATGGATGAAAGAAAGAGGCAATAAGCAGGGAAGAATGAAGATAAAAATAAACATTTGTGATATACAGAGTGTAACATCGAGATAGATCAATTTATCAATTCAATTATCATTTTAGAGATAAGAAAAACTGCATTCATATATTTTTTTAAAAACTCATACACTACTCGGGAATCGAACCCGGTCATTTAAAAAAAAAAAAAACGTTGAAGAACTAGCAGCAGTAAATAGAGACCATTTTAAAGGAAATTCACCACTTGAAAGTACAAAACGCAATAACCCGATCATTACCTCATTTCGAACATTTATTTTACTAAAATAAATAATATAATATTAAATACATGGTTTCATAGCAACATTACCAAATAATCAATGAGTTTTTTAAAATCTTTATATGCAGTTTTTCTTGTCTCTAAAATTGAATACATGGTTCCTTAGAACACATTTTTCTATATCTTATAGTTTCGGAGGTACCTATACTGACCCATCTCGATGTTACACTCTGTATATCAAAATATGATAGGTCCTCAATTTGATACATAATATATTGGTTAACTACGCACAGCAATGAAACTCTCCTAGTACTTACTTCAGGTCTTAGCCTAAGCGAGACGAAAAGCGTAAATTCCCTCGGGAAATGTCTTCCTGGGGAGAAAACTTCTGATGACGCTATCCAGATGTAAGAATTCGGCTGCAAACTGTATGCATGCGGACGATCTGGTACTTTCTCCCATCTTGCTTGAGCTGGATGGAAGTTACGACGCGCGTCTGGCGCCAATGGATTTATTGTATCTGTATACAAAATAAATAATCACTGTTACTAATATTAAATATTAAATAGTAGTTGTTTGTTGCTCAATAACGCCTGAACGTATTTAGATTAAACTTTGATAGGATGTCCTGGATTAGATTTTTTAACCCGGAAAAGAGTATATGGAAGGGCATAAAATATATGTCAACCACAATTTGAATATAACAGTACCTATTTCATTATTTATGTTGAACAAATCTATTATGAAAGTTATGGATACGACTGCCAAACTATTTTTTTTTTATTTTAACGACCTAGCACGTTGACTAGTGCCAGCTAAGGTTGCTAAGTTTAAAAGAAATTACATTAATACAATACAGATACAGATACAGGTACCCGTGTACCTTACGATTCCCGAGAACAATGTTACCGACTCCCGGTACCATGAAGAATATTTAAGCCCAGAATACAGTTGAGGTACCTACGATTAGCCAGTTTCTCAACTCATCATCTCATCTTTCTTAGTCTGCCCTTTCTGTAGAGATACGTTACTTAATATATTAATTGTTTTATATTAAAATTTAAAAAAATTACCGTCACATAAAAATGAGTTGCAGTTACGACGTTGTTCGCCGTACCCCTCACAGGTTGACTTTGAACAATATCGACGACGACTCTGTGTTCCGCCGGCACAAGTTCTGCTACATGCCCCCCATTCTCCCCATCCTGCCCACCCTGTTAAAGCAAGTAATAATTTTTAAAACCCCCGCTTGAAGCCTTTGTCTGTCAGTGTTTGTGTCCGTCTGTGGCTTTGTAGCACCCAAACAGATGGACCGATTTCAATTAGGTTTTTTTTCACGGGTTGCTATTTTTTATATCAGGGCAGATTTTTAATGAAGAAAGCATCAAGTTTATGACTAACAATGTCCATACTTGCGACATGCAGGTGAAGTGGTCATATTAATCCTAATAAAAAATATTTCTAGAATACTTACCAACAGCGTTCCATATTGCAATATCAACCCCTAAACTCCAAGGCACAGCTGATGATGTGGCTTCTAACCAGGGTCCATTTGGTGGCGTGGTCTCAAAGTCGACTTCTGGTTCACTAACTCTTGCAAAAACTATGAGTTCACTCTGCGATGGTGCATAACTCCAGTTAAAGCATCCTTGAATTTGGGTCCTGATTTTCAAATTTACTTGCCTGTTGAAATAAAAATAAAAGTAGGTATATTAATATGAATATTAATGACGAGACAAATATAATCATGATATTAAAGTTTTTTTGTAGCTTTCTTTCAGGCCAGTGGTTTTTAGATAACCCGAGTTAGAACCACATGATGATAGCTGCTCGATTCGATAACGCAAGTAGAATTAACTAGTCTTAATTTCGTAGCAGTCCCTTGGGTCAAGTCAAATATTCTAACTTATTTATTTACCTAAAACTCTAGTTAAAGTAGTGTTTCGTTTTAGACTTGTAAGTCAAGACGTTTACATTTAAGTTAAATATTCTTGGAAAAGGGAAACGCGTGATCAGACATAAAGTAAGAGATGACAGTGTTGACAATCGAAAATCTGTTGGTATCGAAGAGGGTTATATATATATAGGTAGCCTACTAAAATCAGATTACATATCCTTTTATTTTGTTAAATTTTCAAATCTATGTATACTACAGCAGACATTTTTGTAGATAATTAAAATTTACACAATAAAATTATTTCCTACATTCATTTTGTTATACTTTTGACAAGATACGCACGCGTCATATGCCATAAAACTCGCTGGGGCTAACTTTTCCCCCGACTTGATTCACTAGGTACTAAATATGATAGGTCCATTTAAAATATCACGCGATAACTATTATATAACATATTAAACATTTTCTACACATAAGTGTTATGAAGCTCTGAAAGTTTTTGCGACTCTAATTCTTTTAATATGTACATTAATGTACAATTTTATTTAGTTTATTTCATAGATAATTTCATATGTTTTAAGAAAACAATAATTTCAAATTGCTTTTTTTCTAGTAGTTTTGTTTGTCTAATACTATATCTGTAATACTGTATCATTGCAAGACAGGTTTTGTTAAGAAATCGTACTTTCTCATGTTTCAGGTACGTGAATCTTGGTCTGTCTCATCTTATCCTTGATTATCTTATCGATTTTAATAGCAGTCCATCTCGGTCACCTCTTTCTAAAAAGATATGGACAAAGTAAGTCGCGCGTAAAACTGAGTTTGGCAACAAAATACGTTCAGGGCACAAACAGACAGACGCGGCGAGAGACTTTGTTTTATAATATGTAGTGATAATTTAAAAATAATGTATAACAATAACTTACTCAGATGTTTTTACATAAGTAACTACATAGATTAAACATATCTGATATAAAGAAGTATTAAAAATATTAAGTGCAAAGTTTTCCACTGTTGGTAAAGTTTTCTTTTACTGCTCGTAATAATGTTGAGTTTGAGTTACTCGCTTGAGTTACAAAACTTTGGATTCAGATTATTATATTACTTTATAAAACTTTACGCACGCACGGCAAACTAATTAACTTTTTTCGTTTCTTCGACACAATACATAAGAATAATTTTAAATAATTTTATAACGTCTGTTAGTAACTGGGTTTTTATATAATTAAAAACATATGTACATAATTCGACAAACCACACGAGGATTTTCCATCTAAATATACCTCAACAGATATGGCCACTCGTTAGGTTATAGCCTCACAAATACCATCGGCTAAAAGAGAGAGACTTGGTCTTTCGCTGGGACCGATAATACGGTTTCGAAAGCCGTAAGGTAAGCCGTGAAGGAAAAAAAAATCGGTGGATGTAAAATGGTGGATTAATTTATGCAGTAGGTAAGCATGGTATTTTTAAAATTACCTGTATTGGGTTTCGTACCTCAGGTTAGGTTTTTCGTCTTCGTAAAACCCTTTTTCTCACACTTGTTAAGGACAAATTTTTAAACAGAAATTAAACGTATTTCTTTAGAATCTAATTGCTTTTCTTTTCAGCAAATCCACCCCCTAAGTCAAAATTGGTTTCTAACCATATTGAAATCCCGATTTTCATATACATTGAGGCTGTAAATTGGAAAACTTTTTCGTTTTTATGTTAATGGGGGAAGGAAGATAAACGCTTACAATTCATGTATGTGCGACTATTCTTTTCGGAGATCCTAAGTCGAAAACCACGAAATGTTTAGCATAATTATTGTCTCTATCTACTAATTATAAATATAGAACTAGACAGAAGACCTATAAAATTACATAATTCTCTTGTATTTTAAAATAAATTATTGTATGCAATTATGTATTCATTCCTCACACCGACAGACAACAGATACAGTTTTTAATTGAAACTTCAATAAGGTACTCCTAAAAATATTATATAATATACGAGTGTAAAGACCCGCAGGAGTAGAAAAGTTGTTTATGAAAAAATCAATTTTCTTCACGGGTTGCCTTACAGTTCCCGAAACCGTGTTACGCTTCCAGGGTACCCAGCGAAAGACCAAGTCTCCCTTCTGTAGCCGATGGTATTATAACCTAACCTAACCTAACGAGTGGCCAGTTCTGTTGAGGAAGTCAACTTGAGGTATATTTAGACGGAAAAGCCTCGAAGTGTGGTTTGTCGGATTGTTCCCTAAGTGTTAATTATAAAAAAACCCATTGATACATGGTAGAGATCCGGGACCGAACCCGTGGCTAGTTCGGCCACCGACGCATGTTACGACCTATGTTACTTCCCGGCTCTCTATGAAATTATATGAAGAAAAAAAAGACGAGGAACGACTCAGAAATTTCTAATCGTGAGCCACGCCCTAAACTCGTGGTTCGGGCGCATGATTGGTTCAGGCGCAACGATCACGTCATGCAAGACAACGACGGCGCTTTGTCCGTTCTTGCTGCAGAAGTGAGAAGAGCATAATGTATCGCCTCTCGGAATAAATGACGTAAGCGGCACATTACAAATAAATAGTTTATTAAAAACGATCACATGCAGGGGAAACATCTTCTTAATCAATACTAGGTACTGAAATTGCCTACAGATTCGTATAAAATTTAAACGTAAATCCTTTCAGAATATGGTCGTATGACTAAAAAGGTGTTTTTGAAGAGGTGATTTCAAAAAATTAAGTTATCGAGAAAATTTTCACCAATCATGTTTTCATCCTACACAATACTAGATAAAATCCTCTAGTTTTCGATGCCCAAATTGTATGTTCATAGCATTCGTAAAATTCGGGAATTTCAGTTTAGAAATCAACCGAAATTATTCGTTTCTCCCCTTATTTTACATGAAAGAACGACAAATAAACACTTTTGCATTTTAAATAATAAGTTAGGATGATAATTACGAAATGAGGAGATTTACGAAAGAAGCAGAAGACAATCATATCAAGTTCGTGATAATTTTTATACTCTTTATATTTAGTTTCACCTGTAAGTCCTGTAACTAAGTACATACTGTGTACCTATGTAAACAAATCTTGGATCTAATTGTCGTATCGATTTGAGGCTTTGCAAGTATATGTAATTTGGATGACAATACTATAATTTGACACCATCGATCTGACCTGATGATGGAGCCAGGAAGTGGATAGTGGAACTCTGTAACGAAATTACGTAACCCCATCGAGTATTCACAAGTGCTCTGGTCCTAGATGATGTCCAGCGTTCTAATGATGGAGCCGGAAGGTGGCCACAGGAACTCTGTTACGAAACGACGTAACTTCATCGAGTTTGGGCTCATTTGGTTTTCGGAAGTGTGCGTTACTGATAAAAGCTGTTTTTTTTTAGTTTTTTTATAAACTATTAATTCTTATTCGTTTCTTTTCAAAATAATTTAACTTTAGTTTGTGGAGTTCGACCAATCGGTACAGGAGTATTTGACCCTTATATTACATTCCGATCATGAAGCACTTTTCGTGAGAAAATTTAATTATACAGATCCCGATCTCTCCGAGTAAACTTTGTGAGTGCTTTAATTGAGTTCTGCACTAATCTTTAACTTCGCCGCACACTGTAAAACTTTCTGATATTCGCGCGAACCTTCGTAGAAACTCGAACAGCTTTCTCCACTCACGATTTTCGGTTTATTTCAGTTTTTTTTCGTTTATTGTCAAAAATAACACGGTTGTCAATTTAGTTTTAGCAAGCCAACTATTGAATAAATTTTATTTAAGTCAACGGTAGGCGATTCTAGGAGCACAGTGACTGCATATTAATAATAATAAATAATAATAAGGGGCGCAGGGCGGCTTGTGGCGAGCCGTGGGTGAGTAACGACACCGCCGAACCCGAGTGCTCCAGAGAGTAGGTTAAGGCAGGCGTCCCCACTGCCACACCTGAGACTCTCGACCCTGGCTTGCCGTAATTGGTTGTCCAGGGTGGAGTCGTTAGAGTATAATATTATGTATTATGCTCGAGGGTGGAAGTGTCTAAAGGCGTAAAAACGGGGAAGCTATATGTGAAACCGGTGTCACACCTCTCGACACCCCCAGCCGCTTACACCAATGTTGCCTGTCTTACTGCCGGCAGAAATGCTTAAAATTGGTGGTTGTTTTAGGAGGCCCATTTAGTAAACGGCGAGTCACCACCTGCCAATTTTACGTTTCATGAGATGAATGATATATATGATCTGCAGGTGACCGTAGTCTCAACCAATAAACTTGATAAACCAATCCATTTAATCCAGTCATGTTAGTATTATTAAACTTACAGCTATGTTAGTACGTATACATGTATTGCATTTATATCCTATCTATGCTATCATACCTTAACTCTTTTTTCTTCATGGGTTACCTACGACTCCTCACCCCATGTTATCGATCCTAGGGTACCCAGTGGAAGTCTCCCAATTTTAGCCGAACTATTTTCTTTATAGACTAGTTTTTCACAATATTGTCTTTACAGTACAAAAGTTTGTTTACACTGGTTTATGCTAGGTATTCTTTACAATGTTCTGTGTACAGATATATAGACAAAAACTGTCTTTTGCTTCCTTCAGCATTGTATAAATATCATATCCCACTTATGTGTAAATAATTATTTAGAAACCGTGTTATCGGTCTCAGGGTACCCAGCTGAAGACAAAGTCTCCCTCTTTTAGCCGATGGTATTTGTGAGGTTATACCTAACAAGTGATTAGTTCTGTTGAGGTTTATTTATTTAATATAAATAAAAGGCGCCATTTCAAAATGATTGCACTATAGTGGCATTGACTAGAAGTTTGTAGGTTTTGGAGATTGATGGTTGGCTGTTGTTTCTGTTGCAAATGATGTTTTTAAATATGTTTTCTTTTTTTCTCATTCAAGGTGTGATTGTGTTTGTTTAGGTATGTTATGTGTGTAGGTACTAGTTGGTAAGTTTTATGTGCATAATGTGTACAAGTATACATCTGGTTTGTTGCAATACAGGTTCTGACTAAGTGTAACACCAGGAGCTCACAATAATTTTGTAAATGTTTTATGTATGTATATAAATAAAATTTAACGTTAAAAAAATATATATTAGTGTGGTTTGTCGGATTATGTACTAGTTTTTAATTATAATTAAATAAATGGGTTTTTATTTGTATATATTGTTGAAAACATCTTCCCTTTTTCTCCAAGTTGTTCGGATCATTGTGTAAGTATTTTCACAACATAAAGAGATTGTTAATCTTGAGAAATAAAAGAGTACACTTACCTATCTGTAGTATTGTACAGCGATCCGGAATACTGACTCACTGATGCTAAGTCCACGCCTCCTCTGTATATCGACACTAAGGCTAAGTCCAGTGTCTTACTCTAGAACAGAAAGAAATATCCGTTAGTCACTGTTGTTACTTAGATAATGGGAAACGAATTTCGATAGACAATGCTGTCTTTGAAAATGTAAGAGGATAGGTTAGGATTAAATCTATAAACCTTTTAAAAACAAACATAGATAATATTAAACAGATCTTATTTACGTAGTTTTGTATCCTAATTTGGCACCAACCGTCTTCAAATTCTACGACGAAATTTTTATAATTTCTTACTTTTCAATGCAAATTTTTGAAGTCGGTACACGATATAATTTTCAGCCGTAAACAGGGGCAAATTACTGAATTTATGAAAAACTTCAAAATTGTTTCTTTCTCCTTGTAAGAAATATCAAATTATTTGCTTGCCTCACGTCTGTCATTTTAATATAAATTGGCATATCTTTTATGAGTAATTTTAAGGACCGTTGCTCTCATTTATCTTGTATCTGTCAAAAATAAGGCAAATCTAAGTTAATCCTAAAAAGGTGCGTCGGTGGCCGAGTGGTTAAGACGTCTGTTATTTACTAGACAGACCCCGAGTTCGATCCCGGATCCCGGCCATGTACCAATGGGTTTTTTAATTAAAAACTTATGTACATAATCCGACAAACCACACTTAGAGGCTTTTCCATCTAAATATATCTCAACAGAACTAGCCACTCGTTAGATATAGCCTCACAATTATCATCGGCTAAACGAGGGAGACTTGGTCTTCCGCTGGGTACCCTGGAACCGTAACACGGTTTCGGGAGCTGTAAAGCAACCCGTGAAGAAAAAAAAAAAAAAAAAAGTTAAGTTTATTTATACAACATTGCCATCTCACGCACCGTTATTATTTTAAGTTAGATTAAGCCATATTTTAATTATTTAGGTTCTAAATAGCCGTTGTTTTTAAAACGAACATTGCTTTTGCGTTTTGAAAACTATGGCTATTTATCGTATATCTAAGTCGTATAAATAAATCAACAATAGAATCAAGCTCCTGATTTTTGGGGAGGTACCTACCACGAAATTAACATTCGATTCATTCCACCAACCGTCTTCAAATTCTACGACGAAATTTTTATAATTTCTTACTTTTCAATGCAAATTTTTGAAGTCGGTACACGATATAATTTTCAGCCGTAAACAGGGGCAAATTACTGAATTTATGAAAAACTACTGAACCGATTTTCGTCATATGTCTGTGAGATAATGTCGAAAAACTATTATATAATTAAAAAAATAAGTCATCAAAATCGGTACATATTTCATCGAGATATTAAGAAAAATTGATTTTTAAACTTAGGTTTTTCAAATTTTATCAAAAACTAATGAACCGATTTCTATGATAAAAAATGGGACTAATCCGGAAGAATTATCTGTCTATTAAAAAAGAAATCATCAAAATGGGTTTAGAACTGACTGAGTAATCGATGTATACATAAAAAAACAATACGGTCCGAATTGAGAACCGTCTCCTTCTGTTTTTGGAAGTCAGTTAAAAAAGGTACAAATTTATGAAAAAGCCTCTAAGTGTGATTTGTTGGTACAAATTTATATAAAACCCATTGGTACATGGCCGGGATCCGGAGATCGAACCCGTGGTATGTCTAGTTAATATCAAACATCTTAACCACTAAGCCACCGACGCACCTTATAATAAAATATAATGTATGTATGTTTAGGTGGAGAATAACTGAATTTTTATCCTTTTATTCCAAGAAGGGTAGGCAAAGACAATCGAATGTCATTTGCTACGATCCTGACATACCTCTTTAGCTTCTTTTATATTCATCATACTTTTCATACATGATCGGCGATTGTGTATTGTACCTACTTTAATATTGCCTTCGATCAATAAATTTTGCATATGTTCAATAAAAGTAGGTACAAGCTAGGTCGTCCTATGCCAGTATTTACTTTCACTTCTGCCATTATACCTAAACCTTTTTAGTCAATCTTCTATCCTTCATCTTTCAACGTAAACTACTTTTCTTCTTTTTAGTCACAACATCATCTTTCACTCCGCACTCTTCTCTAATGACATAGTTCCAGATGCGGTCAATACGCTTGCAATATACGTAAAGGTCGCATTTTTCTTACATTCATGCTTCTTATTCCTAACCCATGGAATCGTCTTACTAAAAATTTAGTGAAAACGACCAATTATATAGATCTCGATATCCCGTAACTGGTCTTGTCACATATAGCCTCAGTAAAATATAATTGGCAAAATGAAGTTGATGTTTCTTCCTTTGGGTTCCCTAGGGGCGGGTAATACAATTCTCTGAAGCCCAAATCAAATACACCTCATGAAAGTAATTCTTTTACCGTTTTTTACAACTTTTAATGTAATATTTTATCCCTACTATCATTTAGAAGCATAGAGTTCTAAGCCAAAGGAGGGGCCATACACGGACTTCCCCTTTCGTCAATTTTTTGCTCCTAGTTTTCGTTGGTATCGTTTAGTGTCGCGAGACAGATCTCTAGAAAATAGTTAATTGTGATGTTTTAAATGGGAAAGGCTATCTAGGACGTCTAACTTGTGGGAACATGTGTTTCCAATCATTAATAATAATTTATTATATTTATATTTTAGTATAATATTACAGTGGTACAGGGGTTAGTACTAGGGGTCTATCATATACTCAAAGTTTAGAAATTTAGAAATCGTTCTGTAATTTTTTGTCAACGGAAAACGCACTGCGGTAGGCAGTGCTATAGGAAAACTGCACACTATTCGGCTAGATAAGAGTCATGTCAAATTATAAAAAAGTTCTAAGTAGGCATACAAAACCTAATTAAAATTAGTAGTTGTGTATTTCAGCTTTTAAGCTTTTATAAAACAAAAAATCCCGAACACGAACTAACCTAAAAAAGTCTTGTTTAACAACTAATAACACGCGATGTAATCACGTAAAAAGGCTAATAAATAAACGATCCAATATATTACGTGGTAATCAGAGGCTCACCGCGCCACGCCGCCCTAAACCGATACCTCGATACAACTAATTACAATCCATTATCAAACAAACGCTTCCATCATTCGCACGCTCGAATTCCCGATAGTGTGGGACCACAAATTAGGCTGAACATTTTCTTGGCAAAGCGTAGCCCATTTTCTGTGCAGATCTGGCCATAAACTTCGCGAGGCAGTCGGGATCTAGTGCAAATGAAAAACAATAATGAGGCAATTTGTCTCCGGGGTCTTGTAAGACGGGTCGGATCAACCTGATTTTGACCCTTATTGTATCTGTATGGACGACCTTTTGTTTCTATCAAAATACTAAATTAGATAGTGATCTTTTACGCTATTTAAATTGCGAGGTAAAAAAACAGCTTCAAAATTGTTTCTTTCTCCTTGTAAGAAACATCAAATTATTTGCTTGCCTCACGTCTGTCATTTTAATATAAATTGGCATATCTTTTATGAGCAATTTTAAGGACCGTTGCTCTCATTTATCTTGTATCTGTCAAAGGCAAATCTAAGTTAATCCTAAAAAGTTAAGTTTATTTATACAACATTGCCATCTCACGCACCGTTATAATTTTAAGTTAGATTAAGCCATATTTTAATTATTTACGGTTCTAAATAGCCGTTGTTTTTAAAACGAACATTGCTTTTGCGTTTTGAAAACTATGGCTATTTAGAACTCTTAAATATAAATCGTATATCTAAGTCGTATAAATAAATCAACAATAGAATCAAGCTCCTGATTTTTGGGGAGGTACCACGAAATTAACATTCGATTCATTCCACAGACAAAATGATTTAGCGATAGTTGATATGTCAATTTGCAGATTCTAAACTAAGTTAGCGATAATTAAGCCCTCCTTAAAAAGTAAGGCTATTGTGTGTTTCGACGTTTACAACACGTTATTTACAAAATTAATGCATTCTAAAATGGGAACGTTCTTGCTTGTTTATATTTTATTGTAGATCCTGAATTCTGTGTATAAAGCTTTTTTATTATTATTTAATTTCTAAGGAACATAACAGGTTATTTTGAGCATATTTGCATAATTTTGAAATGGTATTAAATAAGGAACACTTTTATCCGATTCTGCTGTTGACAGCGATTGTTGTGTCCGAAAAATCAACAAACAAAAAGTGTTTATAAAAAGAACACCCGAAATTAAAACAGTGCCTTTGTCTGTACGCTTGCTCCTGGCTAAGAACTTACCACAAAGAAATATTTTAATATTTCAACGCTCTCAGGATTGAGAAATACTATCAACAGACGTATTTTTTCTTTTCATAGCGAAATCTGTAATTTTTGGTTTAAAAAATACTTCCTCGATAACATTAAATGATTTATTATTTTTTTTACAAAACGTTCTACTTTTCCAGTTACCAAGAGTTTCTGACCTGATAAATATTTTCACGGATTGCAATAATAGTCTATGGCATTTAGGCTACGGGAAAATACAGCACTACTTTTATTTTTCCAATATTAATTAAAAGTGGTATGGCTATCTTCTGTGTTCACACCCCTATAATTCTGCTTGTAAATCCATTTACACTATCACTAATAGCTTTCATATAAAGTTTTGTTGACTCACCTGGAGATGTGTCTGTATCACAACTGCCCTAAATACTATGGAAGCGTCTTGTACTCTAGTTTCTAACGGTTTCTCCGCGAACTTAGGACACAAACTGTCACACACTATTGTCCTGCACAACAACAGAGCAACTAACAATAGTTTACTCGATGTCCCCGTCATCACTCGTTGTGAAATAAACTTGAGTTTCGTTCTATCTTCGTTTGTGACCTCCATAATGATCCTTGTTTTTACATTTTCTTCATACATGTTCTATCTAACAACACTAATTTGCTTGTTTCTCTTTCTTTTCACCCTTTTTCTGCTCGGCATTTTTCTGTCTGCAACAAAGAAATAAAAAGGTTTAAACATATGTTTGTGTAGGAAACAATGAAAAAATGTGCTAGTTTTTTGTGAATGTTTGCGCAACCTCCGGTATCATTTTCATCGCCAACTATTTAACTTTGTTGGTAACGGAAAGTTGCTAATATTATAAATGAGAAAGTGATTTTGTTTGTCTGTTTGTTTGTCCCTATTTCACGTTGAAACAGATCAACGCATCGACGTGACTTTTATGCACAGAGATAGTTGGAGGGCCTAAAGTAGCCCACGCACTGGTCCGGTATCTTACAGAAAATTTTCGATCCCGCCGCCGTATGATAGAGATTGAAGATTAGCAATGTATATCATACGATCTAGATCATATGCAATTCAGTCACCCACACAGACACACAAGATTCAATTAAACACAGGCGTGTGGATGTGTGTGTGTGGGACAGATCGTTCCGATCATCGAAATCAACCACAAATACAACGATTTGAAGACGGATGGTTGGCCGCGCGTATAAGAATTGGACGAGTCTGTGGTCGGTTTTGGTGGACCGTACGGCGACCGGCCGGGGATTGGACGAATGTATGGCCTCTGGCCACCTTAGAGTGACATAGGCTACTTTTTATCCCGGAATTCCTTTGGAATGAATTAATGACACATTTCAAAAATTTTCACAGGTGAAACAGCGGTGGAAGGCTAGTAATCGGTAATAATGGAAAATCTGTATGGAAATTTAATTAGAATCGGTAGTATGCTAGCTAAGCCTCGCAAGTTGTGGTCTTGATGTTAAAAATTAATAAAGTTCTAAAATGATTTTAATTTTCATTGCAATTTATAATTAAAGTAAACCAACCAATTCATTCAAAGTCAAGGCAAATATTTACATAAAATTAATTTATTAGTAACTATATAAAATAAATAACATAAGTAATTATTATTCCCTTCTCCTACAACAGCTTGGTTTGAATAATTCAAGACACCGATATTCGTTAGAAAACCACCTTGGCGTTAATTTTATACAATATACCTACATTTTCTATAAACAGCTTTGTGAAAATATTTAGTTTTCAGAAGTTATAGGTCGTCATTTCCCTTTGACGTGAAAAGGCGTTAGGAGGATATTCTATAACAAGTTCAAAGCTCTAGGCAATAAAGTGGCAATATAGACGGTGTCGCTTTCAAATTTGTCCTCTAGACAAAATGGTCGTACGTTAACTTACCGCTACGTAATATGACGTTCATAAAATGAAATTTAACTATTACGTTCCATGTATTCAAAATTCTTAATATCCAATTTTGTGCTAAGTTTTAGTACTAAATTTTAACATGCATATTGCACTAGACTATGTAGCAAATTATGACCATTTTTTAAATAGTAATTCAAATAGAGCAAATAGATTAAAAATTTCATTGTACTTCTCACGAGCAAAACCACATTATCATAAATCGATCATAATGAATTAAAAAAAAAGTGCACCGACTTTAAAAATTATGCACTGAAAAGCACGGAAAGCACGAAAGCAAATGCACAAGTCACTATAAAAAGAAACCCAAATCGCTTCAAGTATGACTATAAAATTTGAAGAGTTCTCGATTTCTCCAGGATCCCATTATCAGATTCTGACCTGATGACCATGGGACCATCTGGAAAGTATGTATATAGCCTTTCAAACAAAAAAAATCCAAATCGGTCCAGGCGTCTTCAAGTAATCGGGGAACATACATAAAAAAAAAGAAAAATTCCGACGAATTGAGAACCTCCTCCTCCTTTTTTTGAAGTCGGTTAAAGAAGAAAACGAGACTAATGACGTGTCACATTCCATTGTAATTGACTCTACAATAATCCTATGGGTTTAAAGGAATATTGAACAAGAAAAATGCTTACAAAACAGAAGCTGTGAAAGATCAGTTATTTTCAATATATTTTCAGTTTGTTCTATCACTGAGACAAATAAATTTTAAACTTATCATATACTTCATAAATATAAAGAAAATGTATTTAAGTGATTCGATCTTAGAGAGTACAAAATAATATGAAATAACTAAGAGTTGCTAAGAATACTGAATATATAGAAAGAAAAAAAAAGTGTGATATAATAAAATTCAGAGAAGCATTTTCGTATAAAGCCGAAATAATCGTTTACCAACATTCAATATTAAGCGAACACTTGCGACTGAATGTGGGAAAACGTCTTGTGCGAATATTTCGAACTAAAATAAGAAAGTTGGCGAAAAACTTACTGAATAATTCCACGAAAATTACTGTCGCAAAACTAGTGGGGAATTAGAAAATTAATTGTAGCTTCATACAATGATGTGTTAGGTATAAAATTATGACACAAAAGAGAAAAATATGTTATTACGGCATTTACCCTTGCTAGCGTAGCGATAGACTTTCAGAGAACTACAGTGTGAATTGTTTACCTGCTCCCATCACCTCTGATTATATTATCAATTCATGTATCGTTAATTTTTCACTTGAATTTTAATGAATTATTTATCACAGAAATACAGAATTAACAGGGCAATGGGGAGTCAAATATTATTATAATGTAAATATTTTTGTAATTTATAAATATCTACAAATTGTAAAAAAAATATGGTTGTGTCGAAAGACATTGTAGCGATCTGGTGCCTTAATTTACTGCTTTGGATAAATACCATGTAAATAAACTCATCGTATTTTTGAGGAAGGTCAATGGAATCTTTTTTTAATTCTAAAGGTACTTAAATTAAAAAGCTATAGTGTTATTCTGTTACCCAGAGACATATTTTGACAAACTATCAAAGGCCTTATAGAGTTGGACACTTGTTGGGTATATATCATCCGCTAAATAAAGACATGGCTTCCTGAAGCCTTAATCTACCCCTGAGGACCCTGGCTCCAGAGCCAATAACACGACTTTGAGAAGCGTAAGCTACGCCACAATGACGGCGCGTAGTGGCTACGCCGTAGTCCATGTCGTAACTATACGTAGATGTAAATTTCGTTAAAGACAGTGCCGAGCATTTCAAAATATAATAAGGATACAGGAATAATGAGCCAGCTTCTTCCGTGTAATATTAAAAAAATGAAAATTTAACATAAAATTGTGTACCAATCTTGAAAACCGAAATATATTTCAAATAATACTGTATATCTTCTTCAAGAATACATAAAATAATGCATGATTTATCAGAAAATCTAAAACTGGGTAAAGAACTTGAAAGGTCGTATTTAAAGGGGTTAAACCATCAAGTTTGATTCATTTGGGAATAAATAACATGATACATCAAGAGTCTCATCAAGGCCTTCTGAGGTAAGCAAATATTTGTAAGCTAAGCAAACATAACATAGGTGTGTGTACTTAAGTGAATGTTTGTTTTGTACGAATTCTCACATTGTTTTCACTGATTTTAATTTTAAATATCTTTAAAACGCAATTGTATAAAAGTATTAAGGCCGTCATTTGAACAGTAGTCATTCTTCTTCGGTTAAACTAATTTAACTCTAGCATCACCCGTTTAAAATCATCCCTTTAAAGATCGGACTTCGGTCCGTCGGATTGTCTAGGTATAATTTTTATCGAAAATACCACTATATAAAAATAATTAGTCTGAATATACGGAAAAAAATAATTAATATTTGGGTCGAGTGGTTAAGGCGATTGGTATTAACTAGGCGGACCTCGGTTTGATTTCAAGTACCATTGGATTAAACCGACAAACCACACTTAGAGACTTTTCCATCTAAATATACCTCAACAGAACTGGCCACTCGTTAGGTATAGCCTCACAAATACCATCGGGTACCCTGGGACCGATAACACGGTTTCTTTTTTATTATTTTACTTTATTCTGGGCAACAAACAACCATACAACAAACATTACTACAACATAGATACATATTTAAAAAATAACAATCATATCAGTGACGTTATCCAAAAATATTGTTTATACATACATTCAAAACAAGATATACTACAAAGAAAAAACAAAACTAAATCTAAAAAAACATAATTAAAACAAAACACAATTAACTACTATTTAGAATGTTACAGACATTTTTCCTAAACACATACAAAGAATGCGCAAATATGTCCACTTCGCAAAACTGCTGGTTGTATCGTTGCACCCACAGATAGTTATGTGGTTGCACCATACGTTTTAAAGGGAAAAAATTCGAAGAAAAAAAAAGTCCTTGATGTACAAGTCGATTGATACTTGACTGACGGTTTTTATATAGGAATTAGAAAGTAGTAAATTAAATATTCCTAAATAATACCGTTAAAACTACTTCACTTTGAATGTCGATAATATATCATCTATTTTTGGATCAAAAGTGGTATTGGATATTAAAAATATAGTGAATAATTATGAAGAATAATAACCGCCTAATAGCAAGGCTCTATGGCTAATGATACCTTCTATACTTAGTTCGTATTATACTTTATTGAACATTACCAATACCGTTCAACTTAATATTGCCCTGTCACGCTATATTCATTTTTACATAAAATTCGAACAAATAATTTCTGCTATAATACCGAGATTAAACATGTAGATAAAGTGTTTTGACGCTCAAATGACGGTCGTTCATTCTACTTGAACTACTATGTAATTGTTCTGGTATAAAATATTGAATAAATAATGTCGTAGGTAAAGGAAATATTTTTAGGGTTTAGTGCAAAACGAAGCTTTAAAATTTGAGACTTACTTGGCCACATTCGTCTTCGTCTAATCCCCGGCGTGAACTAGTCACCGAAACAGACTACAGACTTGTTCAATTATTTGAACGAACGGTCCGCCTAGATCATCCGGCGGGCGAAATGGGAAATTTTCGGTGCAATGCCGGACCAATGTGTGGCCTACTTTAAGTATCTGTATATCTCGACCTTTAAGGCACAGTTGGCCAAGTCATTTATTTCCCAGTATTAAAAAATGTGAAAATAGGAATAAGAAAAATAAAACGAAGTTTTAGACATTTAGAGCTTCCGAAAATTAGTAAATTTGTTAATTTTACGGAATCTTCAGGTCATGTGCCGTTGCTCAGACTGCTCTCCATACTATATATTTTTGTATCTTTGGGCTTGGACAATAGAATTTAGAACAGATAACTTTAAATGATTTTATGAGACCAACTGAAATACAACCATTGTGATCTAACGAAATCATTTTCGCATTTGTTATTATTTAAAAAGTAGTAAAATGCATAAATTGAGTTTATTCTTATCTTCTTATCATATAATTATTATAATTCGGTTATAAATTTCATCACTATGTTTTAGCATTGCCAGAGAATATAATACTAGAGTTTGTACATTGTTGAAGGGGGCTGATCTGAAATGCGACTCCGAAAACTGAATGTGACAAGCCTAGACTATAGAATTCAGAAAAATCGGAATTATTTCAGTATAAAAAGTTGTGTATCTGCCACGTTCGATATCATTTTTTGATTAATCGTTGCAGGTGGTGAATCTATCGTCATTATTTTGAATGCCTGAAAACCAAACCCAAGGCCTTTCAAGTCAAAATCATTTGAATCCATCTAAGTCACGGATTAATTCCACGATCGTAATATTAGATAATATTGTTCTCAACATAAATGGGAGATTATTATCTTAACTTCCAATTAAGTATGTACATTTATTTAACGCTGGCTTAGTAATATATCAAACACAATGCGAAAAAGCTACTTGTATTTGGTATTTTTCTTTGGTAATCTGTGAGCAGTGTTGCCTTATAAATAATTCATTTTCTATTACACACTCTCTGCGTTATTATGAAGAGCTAAACAAGAAATTCACTCTTTGTATGATAAAAAACATACTTGATAATAAATTTCAGACCTGAAACTGAATGGCTTTATATTGCACATTATATTCTTGAAACACTTTTAACTGATTTCATATTTTTACATTTTCCGTGTGGAAATGATGCATAGAAGAAATCATATTTTATAATGTAGTAGCTACCTATTCCTAAATATTCTGTAAATCTAATAAAAATAACACGATATTTAAGCAATACTTTTTATATTTTGTTTGTTTGTCTGAATATTTGTCCAGAATAAGCACAGTAACAGGGGCGGTATCCAGATGGAAATCCGTCGTTGCATTGGTATTATTTGATATCTGAGAACTTTTATCTACTACTTTGTCTATACTAATATTGTAAAGAGGTATTTTTTTTTTAAGATTGGATGTAGAGGGATCTCTCAAACTAAACTAAACGATTCTAAAATTCTTTCACAAATAGAAAGCTACGATATCCCTGAGTGACATAAGCTATAAGTATTTTATTTTGTTCGAAAATATCCACGGGCGAAGCCGGGGGCGGAAAGCTAAAAGAAAATAATTTCCTATTTTCTCTGTTTATTCGATCTCCTCTATGAGCATTATTGATCGTTAATTTCGATTATTAATGTGTTTCAATCAACGACAAACGCAGGTGCTTTTATTATTTGTGTTAATTCGCGCGCAAAATTGCGGCTATTAGTTCCATAGCGGACGTATGTACGTATAATGACAGTAATGAATATTGAAACCGAGTACAATTTACGAATTGAAATGTACATATATATTTTATTAGTATGCTGTCCATGCTTTTGGCCAAATTAATTAATGTATGTAAAATAAAAAAATTAAATGTAAAAAATACAAGCTGAAAAACTGTAAAGTATTTAAATTTGAAATATTTACAAGAAATAATTGTATGATGTCTGTTTGTATAATTGTATGTGCACCCATCAGGTAAAAAAAGGAGTTTAAGGAGACGCATCATAACTTATGTCCCATACAAAAGCGGACTTCTGAAATTCAAGTATTGTACAAAACTTATTAAAAATAGCAAGTTCTAGTTAATCTATCTGTGCGATACAGGGCCCGGATTAGAGGCTTGCTGTATGACGCACGAGATGGGAGTAAGATAATGGGAATCTCTGACCTGATATTAGTGGACTGTTCTGGTTGATCTCTCTTCTTCTTCCCGCAGTGGTACCACGCGTTTATTTTCTGATCTTGAGTCCTGGTTCTTGTGGGAGTGTCCCGTAATCCCGTTAGTTTCGGGAGAGAGTGATATTGCACAGAGCACAACAGGTAGGAGACAATAGAAAAAAGTGGATATGAAAAAAGGGTAGTTGGGAAATAATGCAAATTTAGCCGGTCACGGTTGCCACACGAAAATATACCGCTAAAGTGTACCAAACATACTCCCCCGGAAGAAATCATTGAGATTTCTTATACAGAATACAAAAAACAATTTAAACATTCATCAATTAAGAGGTATCTTATCTACTACCAAGATAAGAAATGCTACATGGAGCAGGATATAGAAGCAACGACAAACAATTAAAATCAAACCAAACTATGTAAATAACTAAAACTAAAGGTATACTAGACAAGAAAGATGTTCTTAAACTAAGTTTGATGTGGCAGAGGGCTAAGTTTAGTTACTGGCCTCTTTATGTTACCCGTTGCTGTTTTCACGGTTACAACTCTAACCACCCCATCCTTTCCAGGAGAAAGGTCTATAATACGACCTAGTTTCCACCTTAATGGGGAAATGTTTTCCTCCATGATGAGAACTACTTCACCCATTTTAAGATTTTTATGATTTTGAACCCATTTTCCTCTCTCTTGGAGGCTATGCAAGTAGTCCCTATGCCATTTGTTCCAAAATTGTTGTGTGATCCTCTGAATTAATTGCCAACGCGACAAGTGACCAACAGAAACATCTGTCCAGTTAGGTTCAGGTAAGGTGAACATGGTATCACCCACCAAGAAATGAGCTGGTGTTAAAGCATTGAATTCATCCACATCATCCGATATCAGACACAACGGCCGAGAGTTTAAGACAGCCTCCACCTTTGTGAAAACAGTGGCGAGTTCTTCAAATGTAAGAACCTGCTCTCCAATGGAGCGTTTTAAATGTAATTTTGCACTTTTCACTGTAGATTCCCACAGACCTCCCATGCTAGCCGCCGCAGGGGGGTTAAAATGCCAATGTATTTGTTTACGAGTACAAAAGGTGTTAAGTTTACGCTCTAGACTGGGATCATTTAAGAAGGAGTACAATTCCTTTAAATATCTATTGGCACCTACAAAGTTTGTTCCACAGTCAGAATAAATGTCGGAACAAATTCCGCGCCTACTCACAAACCTATCTAAACAGGCAATAAAACACTCACTACTTAAATCCGATACTAATTCTAGATGTACAGCCTTAGTGGCCATACAGACAAAAATGCATAAATAAGCCCGCTGTATAGGAGCTTTGCGCAGTTTAGAGGATTTTATAAGAAAAAATCCTGTGTAGTCAATTCCTACTTTTGAAAATGGACGAGAGCAAGTCACTCTAGAGGCCGGCAAGTCAGCCATGAGATATTCAGCTCGGCGTGGCCGAGTTTTAAAGCATTTTACACATTTAAAAACTTGCTTCCGAATTACAGTGCGACCAGATATTATCCAAAATTTCCTACGCAGTAAGGAAAGTAAAAGTGATGTACCACAATGCAAATAATTAACATGATAATAATCAATAATTAAATTAGTTAAATGATGGGACTTTGGCAAAATGATAGGGTGCTTATGATCAAATTTGAGACTTGAGTGCCTAAGTCGTCCACTAACCCGTATCAGACCCCTCTCATCTATGAATGGAAACCAACGCCTAAATCTTGTTGAATGCGGTCTGTCTTTCCTTATTAATCTAATTTCATCAAGAAACTGTTGATATTGCACTAATTTAACTAAAGAATGGAGTGCGTTAGTCCACTCTAGGGTGCCCACTCTACCTGTTAACTTTGAACTAGGATGTCTAATATTATTAATAAACCTTAAACATAGAGCCTGAACATATACGAGTCTATCAAGAGTACTATACTTATTCATAAATTCAGTTTCAACAGCGTCTACGACATTGTTTACATTACAGGAAACAGCATTAACATCCGATGGATTGTGAACTACCTTGGATGCTATATTTTCCGGCCAAGACTGTGAGGGGTTTGCTAACCAAACTGGGGACCACCACAAGTGATGCTTAATGAGCTCACTGGGAAGCAATCCACGTGATGCTGCATCAGCAGGATTCATTGGAGACGGTACATATCGCCACATTGTGGGCGAGCTAACAGATAGAATTTGAGAGACTCTGTTACCTTCAAACGTTTTAAGGAGATGCACAGGAGTTCGCAACCAGGCCAGTACAATGCTGGAGTCACACCATGCACAGATACTCTGAATGTCGAGAGGGTGTAGCAAACTTAGACAGTGATTAATGAGTTTTGACAGAAGTAAAGCTCCACAAAGTTCCAAGCGAGGAATAGTCAATTTAGATTTTATTGGTGCTACTTTGGATTTGGACAAAAGTAGATGTATTTTAACACTGCCATCAGAATTCTCTATGCGTAAATAAACGACCGCAGCATATCCCTTTTGTGACGCATCACAAAACCCATGTACCTGCAAATCGACTACTTCATTACAAAGGACATAACGGTCTAATCTAATATCCGAGATGAAAGAAAGTTCTTTCAGAAATGAAAACCAATGTTTCAGATATTCATCTGGTAGGGGATCATCCCACCCTAAGCCAGAAAGCCATAATTGTTGCATAAAATATTTAGCTGAGAATATTACAGGCATGATCCACCCACATGGATCATATAGACACGCAATATTAGAGAGAACCGCTCTCTTAGTAGTGCCATAATTAGTTATACGACTATGATACATGAATGAATCAGTGGTTGGGTTCCATTTGATGCCCAACACTTTGATGACATTATCACCCTCAGGTTCAAAAGTCAGTTCACGCAACTCCTCGGGTAGGTCAGATAGGAATTCAGGATGTGAACTTGCCCATTTACGAAGTTCAAAGCATCCAAGGCTTAACAAGTTGTTTAATTCATTCCTATAGTTAATAGCAGTAGCTACATCTGCAGCACCACTGACAATATCATCGACAAAGATATCCCTTTTAAGGATAGAACTTGCTATAGGGTGACTGTTCTCCCCTTCTATAGCTAATTGAAGAATGCACCGCATTGCTAGAAATGGTGCAGAAGAAACCCCAAATGTTACAGTTTTTAGTTGGTATTCCCTCAATTGTTCCTGAGGATCTGATCTCCAGATGATTGTCTGGTATGGACAATGCTCCGGGGCCACTAAGACCTGTCTATACATTTGCTTAATGTCTGCAACAAATGCCACTTGGTTTAATCTAAATCGAGTAATGATATCAACAATGTTATGTTGAAGTTTAGGTCCAGCTAAAAGAATGTTATTTAGTGATATACCATTTGAAGATGGCATAGAAGCATCAAAAACTAGCCTAACTCGAGTCGTAGAGGATTCCTGTTTGATTACACAATGGTGTGCAAGATAGTAATTTGCCTTACCGTATTGAAAATGGGAAACTGGTTCCATATGACCAAGTGCGAGATACTCGCGTACAACCTCTGAATACTGTTCTTTTAACTCTTTATCTTTGGCCAATCTTCTTTCGAGAGAATAAAACCTCTTAACAGCTGATTCATAGGTGTCACCGAGCATTTGATTGCCTCTAAAGGGTAGAGCAACAACAAACCTACCTGATCTGTCCCTTCCAAATGTGTTCTGGAACACCTCCTCACATCTCACATTATCTGGGTCAATGGGAGAGGAAGAGTCGGGAACATCTTCCAGATCCCAGAATTTTTCCATACATTCATCCAATGTTGCATGACACGACAACGTTGGAGAAGCATGAATAAGCTGAACACATTCATTCGCCTTACCAATCACAATCCATCCAAATATTGTAGAATAAGCAGCAGATGCACTGGGAGGCAAAGATAATTTTTGACCCAAAAATATTTCATTGAAAACATCACTCCCAAGCAGTATGTCTATTGGTCTAGATTTGTAATAAGTTTCATCTGCAAGTTGAATATGTGAAAGATGTATCTTCACAATGTCAGGAGATACAGACTGAGACGGCAAATTGCCAGTGATACGACTTAAAATAATCGCAGATACCTCAACCTTGTGATCGGAATGCCGAGAATTTAAAATAAGGGAAGCTGATCCCTTAGATTTCATTGGCTTTAAGGAGCCTACACCAGATATAGCCATATGGTCATGTGTACGACCTAATTGTAGTCGCTGCATGCATGACTCAGTTACAATTGAGCATTGCGATCCAGGATCCACAAAAATGCGGACAGGCTGAACCGACCCATCTCCACAAACAGCATTCACAACTGCCGTGCCCAGCAGTACATTTTGACAGAGATGGTTCACACTGTTAACATGAATATTATCAGGTTGTCTATCAACAGATGGCGACGGATGGTCTGATCCACCCGAGACAGGGCGCTGTCCCTGGTAACAAAGCAAGGTATGATGTTTACCATTACACATCTTACATTTAGAGGAGGAAATGCAATCTGAGACCCTATGATCCCTCAGACAATTGAAACAGAGCCGCTTGTATAAAGTTATCTATACTCAATATGTAAAAAATATGTCAGTATCAGCTACACCTAAGTATCATGAAGCCCTTAAAGTAATCAATTTCTCTTAATATAATTTACTAATGTATATTTTTTTTAAATGTAAGAATATTTTCACATACTTTATGAATCCATTAACTACAACTCGCTATTTCTAATATTTTTTGTACAATTGAATTGCTGGAAGTCCATTTTGTATATTTTATTGTACCGATTTTGTTTGGATTTTTTTTTCTCTATTTATTTCTTTCGCTAAGGTATATATATATATGGTGAAAGAGGTGCAAAATTTATGAACACATGCGTTTTTTTATATAATTTTGAAGTAAAATTTAGTTTAAATACCGAATTGCTTTACTGAATGAGAGGATACATTACTTTATGTTAATTTCCTCTATGGTCTACAAAACTTATCATAAATAAAAATTCACATAATTTTATGTGTAATTTTTCCTTTTATTGCTTTACGTACAATGTTCGCCCCAAACAAATAATGCCTATGAATGAAAAGGTGAATACAAAAAGCTTTCAACCTATAAGTCGACACATCCTGTTAGCTGAGCCCTTAAAACCAGATTTAGTAAGTAAACCACTTATATTTGTGTTTCTGCGGAAAACAAATAATGTAGAAACGTACTACGTTATCTGTAAAGGTTGAAAAGAATGTTAAAGAAAATTTATCTTTTTCTTTAAGTGATAGTTGTAAGGAAAAGCTGTAATAAGTCAATTTAAAAATAAATTCAAAGGCGCTATCAGTTCCAGTTCATCTTTTTTTATTTATTTTTTTAATAAAAATATGTTCTGTAATGATAAAATAGGAAAGAAACAGAGTGAGGAAGTTTTTTTTTTCATCTTTCTTATTTTAGGTATTACAAGCTTCTGTCCGCGGTTTCACCCGCGTGGAAATAGATCCAAAAAGAAATAATCCCGTGGCTGTAATTTGCCCCTCCCTACTACTTTAAAAAGTAGTATATGTCATTCTCTGACCCCTAAACTACCACTATGCAAAAAATCATGCCGATCCCTTGAAAAACAAAAACAAATCGATCCCACGGGAACCATACATTTTTCCGGGATAAAAAGTAGCCTATGTGCTTTTCCAGACTATAATCTATCTCTGTTTCGCGTTTATAATATTAGTAGGATGGGATGAGTTAGGCTTTTCAATAGTTGCCTATAATTTTACCATTAGATACAATTTACATATTTTGCACTTTGATAAAATATAATTTTTGCATAGTTTGTTATATGCATTACAAGCGCTTAAATATTATTTGTATGCCCATGAGGCAGACCATAGTGATCAAATATGAGATACCTAATATCTGTACAATTACCTATGATCCACAAATAAATATACTTGAATTTGAATAAATAAATGGTAACCCACTCTATTAGGTGGTCGTCATAATTCGGTATGTAAAGTAAAAACTAAGGTAATATGCTTTTTATATTTAAACATAATATTTAAATCAACTTAAATATTTTTGTTTTCTATGCAGTAGTTTTTTAAAATATTATTTTTTTAACTTTTGCCGACAGACGACAATATGACGTCATCATTTAGGTAAAGTAGCCATTCTGCCACATTTCTCAACTCATTTGTATTACTGGTAGTACTATGGGGCAAGTTATGGACCTTCTTTTATCACAAACGAGTAGTAACACGGCACAGAAACGCAACTTTACCTAAATAATGACGTCATTTTGTCGTCTGTCGACAAAACTTTAGACGTTTATTATGAAAAAATAACCTTAGTTTTTAATTTACATACCGAATTTTCATTTTCAAGATTTCGTAGCCAACTGACTTAAACAGAACCCTTATAATTTAATTACGTCCGTCCGTCTTTCAGTACCTACGTTCGTTCGGTAGGTATAAAAGTTTGGGCACATTGAATGAATTATAAAAAAAAATACGATATACATGACAGAAGTATAATGGAAAATGGTGGCAGAGAGCGCCTTCGATCTACTTTCGTTGTACACTTATGGATTTAGGGCAATGTTAGAAATACATACAATCTTGTCTATGTATTATAAAGAGGAAAATTTGTTTTTTTTGTATTTTTGTTTGTTACGAACAAACTCAAAAACTACTGAACCGATTCTAAAAATTCACATGACATAAGCTATATTTTATATTGTTTGAATATATCCACGGGTGGAGCCGAGGGCGGAAAGCCTAGTGTTGAATATAAAGAAGAGGAACACGAACAAGGTATAATATCTATTGCTTGGATGGGTAAGAAAATGCTCGAGTTATTTGAAACTAATTTTCGCCACAAACCGAGAATAACTTAGTAGAGCGTAAATTATATTGTTTTGAACTGTAAAAGAATCTCAAAGTAATAAGACAAATGAAATTAAGGTGAAAGAGAAAGATTACCGTCTCGAGGGGCTACGAACAAATTTGTCACGGGAAGACGTCTACTCTAATTTATTTTACCTCAAATGCTTAATGAAGCAATTCACAACTTTTTTTATATGTCATTATCTATTTCTTATTTATTTGAAATTTACAAATAGAATCTCTGAATGAAATTCGCAAGTAGCTAGGACTTAACGATTGTGAAAGACAAATAAATTTCTGCTTTCCGCTGCGAATTTCCTTTCTTGAATTTAGATTTTCCATCTAAGGTATGCCACATACTTCGAAGCAAAAACGTCTCAAAGTCTTTGAGGAGCATATTTTAGCTACTATCTAAATAGAAAGAATGGTTGGAAATAAACTTGAAAACTACGGCACAGATTTGAAAATGCATTCAGATTTTAAAGCTACTTTATGCCAGATGGGTGTGGCTGGGTTATGTTATACATATTCACTGTTGTTATACCATGTTAGAGAAAAAAAAGAAAAAAAAACCGTTACGGTTCCAGGGTACCCAGCGGAAGACCAAGTCTCCTTCGTTTAGCCGATGGTATTTGTGAAGCTATACCTAACGAGTGGCCAGTTCTGTTGAGGTATATTTAGATGGAAAAGTCTCTAAGTGTGGTTTGTCGGTTTAATTAAAAACCCATTGGTACATGGCCGGATTATTTATACATGGATTACTACTTGTCTTGTACTATTTACTTTTGTACTAATATACCTTTCATTCGTTCGCATAATACCTACATTCTGTTGAGAACGGTAACACAAATATTGTTAGTACTAATTACTGACATAAAATGCTGTAGTTATTTCTATATAAAAACAAGGGATGTGAGATTGGCAGGACAATTTATCATTAGACTGCGTAACTTCCTCACAGCACAACGCGTTGTATGGTACATTAGCTACTCGAGCGATGGCCAAATAATTCCTAAATAAATGATCTGACATTCGCAATAAGGAGCCTATGTGGTGTAAAAAATTGGCGTTATTACTTTGTATCTGCTTCAAGAAAGATTTATGAACTTTGTGGACAATAACGCACGTATCTAGTATCTAGGTATGTCTAATTGTCTATAAATAAAAATTAAATGCTGTCTATTCATTGATTATTTCTTGAGAACGGCCCGATTTGACTTTTTTTTTAAATTTGCGTAATAAATAGCCTGAATAAGTTTTTAGTGAAAAAACAAACTGGAAAATTCGAGAAAAAGTGCTTTTATCTATGGATTTTTTGTATGAATTTACCGTAATAAAGGGATAAAAGTAAATATGGGCTCCACGGCTGAAGACATTCGTAAAAGGATAAGAAAAATAATATTTGTTAATGTTTTGGAAGATATTATATTATTATTTTTTTTTAATTTAATTAACATAAATACATACAAAACAAAGTTTAAAAAAATTAAATTAGACTTCATACAGCAACGCCGTTTCATTTCTACCTTCTTTAATAAAAAAATAAGTGCTTTCATTTACCAAGTAAAATTGCATAGTGACGACCAGTGCAACATAGTAGTTTGAAATGTAAATAAAATCTTAATTGCTTTTATGAAAAAGACTTTTAATTACGGCTTCTATAGAAAATTATATCAACTAGCTATTTCTAGCGGCTTTGCATTTCTAAATAAATAAATTATGTAGGTATTAAATGTATTTATAAAATAATTGCGTCGGTTGCCGAGTGGCTAAGGCGTCTGGTCTGGTATTAACTAGACAGACCCCGGGTTCGATCCCGGCCATGTACCTATGGGTTTTTTAAATTAAAAACTTATAAAGGTATATAATCCGACAAACCATACTTAGAAGCTTTTCCATCTAAAAATACCATCAGCTCAAAAATAACCTCTAGATACTATGGTGACAATGTCCACATTTTGTCAGTTGCCCATAGGTTATGAGCCTGATAGCGTGCTCATGATATCTGTCACAGGCTTCTAGGGTTTAATCTAAATTAAAGGACTAGAAATTCACACATTTTATATTAGGTACTGCGGCCCCAAAGACGTTTTTTCTATATATTTTGTGATTGGTACCTACAATCAAGCTATGTTTCTGAATGGAGGATAAGCAGTGACTTCAAATAGCTGTATAAAAGCCATATAAAGAGTTCATTAATTTCTCCCGCAGCCTTGATATAGCTTCGTAATGTTTTACGGTCATGCCTCGAAATGTTGGGATGTTATTCAATCGTGGTTTAAGAGATTAACACTGTGCATGTGTACACATGAATATCCCGGATTAAGGTACGGTTTGTTTGGTGTTATATTTGCAATTAAAAAGGAAAAACGAAATCGAGAAAGTGTTATATATTTATAACATCGAATGAACCAGACTTTGTTTGAATTAATTTAAAGATTAGGTTGATCAATTTGGAACTCACGGACTTTCCTGCATAAAAAGTGCAGGCAGGCTTTCTCGCCACAGCTCCCTCAATGATACCATCAAAAGGGCTCTTGCGTCAATAGACGTCCCTGCTCTCCTAGAGCCAACGGGAATAATCCGGAAAAACGGCAAGAAAACCGATGGAATGACTCTGATTCCCTGGGAGCGAGGTCGGGCCCTTGTATGGGATGCTATGTGCGTGGACACATTAGCCCCGTCTCATCTCAGGGAAACAGCAATCAAAGCGGAAGTTGCGGTGGAAATCGCAGAGTCTAAAGTAGCCCACGCACTGGTCCGTTATCTTACAGAAAATGTTCGGTCCGGCCGCCGTATGATCGAGATTGAAGACAGTCCACACATTAGCAATGTAAATCATACGATCTAGATCACATGCAATTCACTCACCCACACAGACACACAAGATTCGATTAAACAAAGGCGTGTGGATGTGTGTGTGTGTGACAGATCGTTCCGATCATCGAAATCAACCACAGATATAACGATTTGAAAACGGATGGTAGGCCGCGGGATAATAATTGGACGAGTCTGTCGTCGATTTCTGTGGACCGTATGGACCTTAACAAACGGCGCAAATATAGTTCAATTATTGAAAACTACAAGTTTGTGCCGTTTGGTGTAGAAACCTTAGGTCCGTGGGGTTCAAATGCCAAGAAGTTTACTAAAGATGTGTCCCCTCGATTGATCATCTCTTCTGGTGACAAGAGGGCTGACTCCTTCCTCGCTCAACTAATCACCATCGCGATTCAGCGAGGAAATGTAGCCAGTATTCTTGCCACTATTCCACGCGGACCTGGTTTAGATTTGTTTTAAGGTTTATTAATAAATTGTATGTAAAAAAAAATTAAAGATAATCTATCTACCTATAATCACGCCTTTTATCCCAAGAGGGGTAGGCAGAGACAATCGATTGCCATTTGTTACGATCCTTTTATACCTTTCATACATGCTCGGCGGTTGTGTGTACTTTTAATATTGTCATCCATCAATACATTTTTTATATGCTCAATAAAAGTACACCCAAGTCATCCTCTGCCAGTATTTACTTTCACTCCATATAAACCTATTTAGTCAATCTTTCATCCTTCATTCTTGTAACGTGTCCAAACCAGCGTAAACTACTTTTCTTCATTTTAGTCGCAACATCTTTCACTCCGCATTCTTCTCTAATGCTTTATATTTAAAAGATAAATGAAAGTGCGATATTTAGACATAAATAACCAAAATTGAATCAAACAAACAAATCTATACTAAACTGCTTTCCGCCCCGGCTTCGCCCGTGGAGCCCATATTGACTTTCATCCCCTATTATGGGTCTTTACTTTCATCCCCTATTATGGGTACAATGTTAATGAAAAACTAATGAACCAATTTTTATGAGATAAAAATAGGACCAATCCGGAAGAATTATCTGTCGATTAAAAAAATATCATCAAAATCGGTTCATAAACGACGAAGTTATCCACGAACACACATAAAAAAAAATATACGGTCGAATTGAAAAACGCCTTTTTTTTAAGTCGTTAAAAAAGCATTTTCCATTTTTTTTCTTATATTTCCAATTTTTCTTTCCCTAAGAACCTTATTCAGACTATTACGAACATTTAAAAAATAGCCAAATTGATTCAGTCGTTCTCAAGTGATTCGTTTACCATCGAGCAGCATTTAATTTTTCCAACGTTCCTTCTTCTTCTATTGTTGCTCCACCATTGTTAATCGATGATTTACCAATGTCAAGTATTTTTAAATATGCCGATTAATCGGTTACTATAAAGATTACTCCGCTGACTGTGATATGTTCTATTAATCACATATTAATCACAACTATCACAGCGCGGGCAGGATTAAACCGGATTCCCCATCATGACACGACGGGACGCGTGCGTCGCTCGCCATGACATGACGTAGAATCTCCAACCTTTATTTTTGCCCAAAGTGACTAGATGTCAACTCGTTATTGAAATTTACAAGAATTCATAGATTTAAGTTTCCGAAAATAGAAAGGTTTAAAAGGTATTCATGTAGACTGTAATTGAAAAGGGGTAGTGAAATTACAATATTTGAATATATTTTTAGACATTGCCTTTTGCCTTGGATTCCGTCTACTATTTAAATAATATTTGCTTTGTTTTTTTTGTTTTTTTTCTTTCTTCACTGGTTAACTTACAGCTCCCGAAACCGTGTTACAGTTCCAGAGTACCCAGCGGAAGACCAATTCTCCCTCGTTTAGCCGATGGTATTTGTGAATTTATAAGCATTAACTAATGTGCTGGGTATTTGGTCATCTATCGATAGTTATAGAAAGTTGTGTCCATACAGATCAGTAACAATGTCCACTTTCAGCCAGTGGCCCATCTATCTATATAAAACACAAATAAATGTTTCTACCTATGTCCGGTAATAATGCAAAGATAGTTTTAGAAAAAAAAACTATAACTAAAAAAACACTTTTGAGGTGAGGTTTGTATATAATTGTTACCCCGGGCGAAGTCGGGGCAAGCCGCTAGTATTAAATAGAACAAAACTTTTCACAGGTGTTAATATCTTTTATTTTAGAAGAAGTGCGGACTTCGGCTTTAAGTGTTCTCCGAAGCACGAAAAATTGATTAAGGCACATATTCTTAACGACAAGCGCTTTGCATTTTTGGCACAAGTGAGGAGGAACGGCGGGTTAGGTAAGGTAGGCCTTTTTATAAAATTTAACTAATATACTACGAACTCTCGTATTAGATTTTACTTATTTATAATTTCTGGTTCGCCATAATCGAAATCGCAATAGAAAATAAATTAAATTATAAAGAAATGTGAATTGTTTTTATAACTTTGTAATAAGTTCTCACTTAGTTATTAATTTAGTGAGTGAACGAGACTTCTCTGGATGCGCTAAGTTTTATCGAAATCGGATTAGCGGTTTCAGAGTTATGACAGAACATACGAAGCTAAACTTACTTTGCTGTAAATTGATTAGCAACTATGTACGATTTTCACAAGCGTTCTAGTTGCAATTTAAACCGTACCCTAAAATAATACAAAGGAATATATAATTTGAACGATTGTATGTTTATAAGTCCTTTATAAGTCCATTCGTTAGGTGAGTGTCATTTTGAGATATTTGGAAACTAAAGGCCTGGAATTTGCTCAAAAATAAGTAGGAAAAATATTATACTCATTAAATATGGACATTGTAACCAGGTATAAACTTTTATTACGAAAATTATACACCTAAAAAGGGTGTTAATTTTCACCTTTACAAGATTACTAGGAAAATCTCGTACGGGAAGTACATTGAATGACGCAACAAAAACATAATGGCGACCTAGACTGGAACTCTCCAGAGACAATGGCGGTGACTAAGTGATTTTCGTATAATAAATTTGAGGCTTGATTGTGAACAATAATAACTTTTCATTGGGGCTGTTAACTCCGTGGTTTCTATTGTCTTGCAAATAACTAGGTAATTCATTAATCTATAAATCTAAAGGGAGGCGTTGAGATCTGAGCTCTTTTGAAAGGGAGGCGCAGTTTTTAATGTCAATTGACTTTAATTTACATAAATTATTTAGCTTTTGTTTTGATGTCTTCGGTGTCTGTCCATCTGTCATAGTACGCCAATTCTATTCTATTCTATTTTTTGGATTATGGTTCCATCAGGGTTTTGATGATTCCACCAATGTCAAGTATCATAGACTAAGATGTTCCCGCTGATTGTGATATGCCTTAATCAGTGACTAATCACAATTATAACAGCGCGGACGGAATTAAACTGGGTTCCCCATCATGTCACGACGAAACGCGTGCGATATAGCTCAGAGATAGAAGTGAAATATAAACAGTAAAATTAATCTGTTTAATATGGATAACTGCCAAAAAGTGGATACTTGTTCTGGTGTCTCTGGTCACACCACAAAGTATAAAGTCCAAGAAGGTGTGTGTTTGTCTAGGAGAAAATTACAATCGGCCGGACAGAATAACAGGAAAGGCGGCGGAATCAGCTGAAACTGCAAAAGCCACAAATATGAAGTCATCAATAGAGACCACATATTTGTGCCTTTTACCGTAGAGACTGGGGCCCAGAAGCAAAATCATTTTTTGTCGCGTTGGCAGCTATTTTGCTCAACGTATAAGCATAGATTAAATAATAAAATTATTACTACTGGTATAGGCTGGACAACGGTGGAGTTTATTTTTATTTTTTAGATAATTGAGATTTGAAAATTAGTATACACACACACCTCTATACATTGTCAATATTTTTTATTATTTATTCTTTAATAAACGTATTTATAAAAATACTTTAAAATATTTAGACACGAGTATTTTAAACCGAGATGAAGTAATTAAGTAAACTTCTCTAACAAACACCCCTCAAACAATATCCTGTGCATGACAGTAAAAATTACAGTCAGGTCATTAAGCATTTTTGTCTCATCATGCCAGGTGGCTTTTTTGCTAAAACGAGGTTTACCTACCTAAATGCTACTCGAAGAACATGGCTGAAAACGTTCTTATTTAAACCAACATTATTAGCTTTTGAAAAAGAAGAGGTAAGTACAGTGAAATCAAAATAAATTCATAATTCTGCTAAATTGTCAGAGATATATAAGGAAAAATAAAATTTGTTAAAAAAAGCGTAGCCTTTTTACCTATAAAGATGTGAAAAAGTGTGTATGATTAAAGTGTACATCTATATAAAAATACATAATCAAATGATGACAAGGATAAATTTTTATAAAAATACTCCAAATATCCTAATAGTATACTAACTTTTTTTATTCAGGTTAATAATAACACAACTATGTAAAAAACTTTAATATTAAATCTAAAAATTAAATAAAACTAAGTGAACCTGGTCCGCGTGGAATTGTGGCAAGCATTTCCTCGCTGGATGTATACTAACTAATATAAGGGCCAAAGTTGCCTTACAGCTCCCGGGAACCGTTGCCGGCTCCAGGGTGCCCAGTGGAAGACAAAGTGTTCCTCATTTACCCAATGATTTTTTTGAGGCTATATACCTAACGAGTGGCCAGCTCTGTTGAGTTATATAGATGGAAAATCCTCTTTGTACGGTTTGTCGCATAATGTACATAGAGTTTTTATTATAAAAAACCCATTGGTAAATGGTCGGATGTAGGAATCGAACCCACGACTTTTCAGTTGCGAACCGACGTCTTACCCACTCGACCACCGACATAGGCTACATACACATTTATTTTATCCATAGGCGAAATACGGGCGATTGTTTTTTGCGTAGAGATAGTAGGAAGGCCGGAAAATTAAAAAAAAATCTTCTGATAAAATTTTATGTCACATTCCAAAACTTTCCATGGGACGGATAGCTAATATTATATAAATGCCACATTACAGTATTGCCTGCTTGAAGTTCCTGAACACAAACCACTGAAATGTCAAATTTCAAAGGTTATTTACGTAATTAAAATATGTCAGGCTCCACTTCTGTATACAACTGTTTAGTAATTTAATATCATTTGTTCACCTTCCCAGAGCCTTGGGGAGTAGCCGAGTTACAAACAAATTTAAATTGTACGGGTCGATAAATAACTGAAATTTACTTGTTTACAGAAGGAAATGGGTAATTTTATTTGCGATTTTCAGGCATTCATTATTTATTACTAGGGAGCCCCTTTGGTATATACTCAAAGATCACTATAGGTAAGCGATCTTGAGTCTGGGTTATATTAGACTTATTTTAAGAATCTTTCAAAGCTAGATTTTCACAGGCCATTTCGAACGAATGAGAAAACCCTTACGTTTGACCTTATAACTTACTAGCGGTAGCGACCCGCTCCGACTTCATACGGGCAGAGATTTTTTTATGTGAAAAAAAGGTGTGTGTGCTTATGACCACACGATAAAAGTGAAAACTTGAAATATTACACTGATTATATATGATTTTGTTGTTACGCTATTTCTCCCTTAATACTCCATCAACATTAATGTTTGATACGCCATTATGAAGACTATTTTCCCCTCTAATAACGACGTATAAACAACGTGTCAATCAAATTAAAACAAGTAAGTACTATTATTTTACTCTATATATTATTTCTCAAAGGTGTTTTATGTTTATTTTAAAATTAGGCTGAATTACCTATTAATTTTGTAAACGACGCCTTCTATTGGAGATCAGATCAATTATGACAACAATATTGACACCACTAACTGTGCGAAGTATTCGTACGGGTCATATAGTAAGTAAAACATAATAATAAAACTTAATTCAAGAAACTATGCACTCTTTGTAAGACAATAAACGTGGCTGATGACGACTTGAGCCGAGTATTGAGATTCGAGCGTGACGGTTCAGTTTCGTTTACTGTTAAGAAAGAGCGCAAGGTAAAGAAGTCTCTGGCCACGCCACTTAAAAGACTGTGATTCTGTGTCTTTAAATATTTCATCCTTCGAATCAAGTTAGAATCCCAGGGCAAACAAACTAGATTAAAAGTGCAAGAATGTTATTGTTTGTGTTTTCTAAACGTGTATTCTTCGTTTACTACGCCACATACCTACATTATATTCCTTTGTTATTAATAAGTATGCTTGTTTTATTCCTAAATACGAGATAAAACTCCAATGATGTTGTATTTTATGATAGTTTTTCATGTTCAATCAGCTCCTTCGTTCAATTTGTATCGCGGGTTTTCAGCATTTAATTACAAAAAAAAATCAGGACTGCAAAAAAATCTTTGCATTGTACCTAGGTATAATAGTTTTCTGGTAAAAAATCGTGTATATACTTAATTGTTTTCAAAGAGAATTTGTGATATTTTTAGGAATTTTAATTCCAATTAAATAGCATTTTCTTTTCTTTCTAAAGTTTAAAAGTAATTTTATTTTAACCTAAATTGGCAAGTCGATGCCAGTTTTCATCAGTTTTCCATTACTTATTAATTCCTCCAATGTAATTCAAAACGTTAAAAGCCTGTCTCTTCATTATCTATTCTATACTATATAACTACTAATATAAAGGATCTGTGATAACTACTAATATTATAAAGATGAAACTGTGTTTGTTTGTTTGTCTTTCTATCGCGTCAAAACAGAGCAATAGTTAGATGTGATTTTTTTGCACAGATATTATGGGCTACATTTTTTTCTTTCTTAACGTGTTGCCTTACAGTTCCAGGCTAACCAGCGGAAGAACCAAGTCTCCCTCGTTTAGCCGATGGTATTTCTGGGGCTATACCTAACGAGTGGCCAGTTCTGTTGAGGTTTATTTAGATGGAAAGAAAAACTACATTTTATTATAGTAAAATATCTAATTGCCTTGGTAAAATTATTATTAGATTATTTAATACAATATTTTGAATATCCATGCGTATGCATCTTGTCGTTAATACCTATTAATACAGCCTTGCTTTGTAGAATATTCTGAAACCACTCTATTTACTTAATACATATTGCACACTCCAAATTAATTAATTAAGCAACGCTGCAACTCTAAAATAAGCTTCTTAGTGTAAAATATTTTGAGAATTAATAAATAATCTTGCGTCGGTGGCCGAATGGTTAAGACATCTGCTATTAACTAGGTAGACCACGGGTTCGATCCCGGATCCCGGCCATGTACCAATGGGTTTTGTAATTAAAAACTTATGTACATAATCCGACAAACCACACTTAGACACACCATCTAAATATACCTCAACAGAACTAGCCACTCGTTAGGTATAGCCTCACAATTATCATCGGCTAAATGAGGGAGACTTGGTCTTCCGCTGGGTACCCTGGAACTGTAACACGGTTTCGGGAACTCTACCGCATCGCCGCCGTCCTTATCGTCTTTAACTATGATAATATGTTTAACATTTTAATTAAAATACCTACAACTATTGTACGCCTTTGCGGGCAGGTTTCTTTTTCTATACGAATGTTTACAAACAAATAAATTTCATTTCATTTAATCGCTAAAATGTGGACACTGTTTCGTATCCCAAGGTATTGGAGGCAGTGGGGTTTATTTTTTGGTTCGTTTTACACTAGATTTTTTTTGCTGTTTATTTTAATAAGTCTCCTTTTACTCCTTTAACTATATCAGTAATATTATTTTAATTATCTACTTGCCAACCAACAAGTGTAAATAAAATAAAATTTGAAATAAATATGGAACTTACTCAGAACAAAGTAGAATCTTGATTTCAATCACAAATAAAACACTGATCACTTTTTATTTATTTTAAAATATGTTTTTTTTTCAGTTAAATATTACAAGTTCTATCGCACAGAGTCGATATTATGTGCGCTCTTTACACAATCGTCCAACCCGAGCTTTCATCGGATACTGCGGGTTGCTGAAAGCTGATAGTACCTCGCTGAATACTCTGAAAATGCGATACGGCAAAACGCGATAACTGAAAGTTTTATGCAACTTTTATTTAGAAAACTATTTTTGAAGTCAAAAGCTTTTAAGTCGAATTTCTAATCTCTGTTTAGTAATACATTATGTAGTAGTTTCTTTTTAAATTTATTATTGAAATGAAAAAGCTTTGTCGTGTTTTTGTCTCTCTTTATTATTTAAAATAATTTAAAAAAGGGCTGGATAGTGACACAAGTTAACTTTTTATACCAGAAATACTTCGGGATAAATCCGAATGTCACTTTTAAACATTTTCGACGGGTGAAACCGGGACACAACGTTAATTAAACATGATACATTAATTTGTCACGGGTTCACAATTACTGCAAATGTCGTTTGTGACAACAATTCCGAAAACAGTAATTTCAAAGATTTAAATCGGTAGACTAAACAAAAATGTTCAAAACGCATGTTGTTTCTCTTACTCGCACGCATTCTACACTGTTTCTATCTCTGCATTATTGAGTGCACGCAAAGCTTTCGGCGAGAACACTTTTATTCGTGCGCTCAGTATTGTTAGGGTATATCTACCGATTTAAATCTTTGGGTTATTTCTATCTATCTATCTGTCATGACGCCTTTTATCCCAGTATGTAGTAGTGTAGAGTATGCAGAGACAATCGAATGCTATTTGCTACGATCCTGACATACCTCTTTCGCTTCTTTTATAATCATCATACCTTTCATACATGCTTTGAGTTATTTATGCTTAATATGACATTATTATTTTTTTAATGACAGACATTCATTTTGTTTCTTTTTATACAATGGCGTAAATACTTTTTATTTTAGTCTACATTCTCATAAAATTTACATTTAGTTCTAAAACGTACGAACTAATTGGTCTCTACTTCGTTTTCAAATAGACGTGTACAGCTCTAATGAACATACATTGAAAACTTACCGTTTCAAGGCAAAACTTAGGACTTAACATTACATAAAAGCTTAACCGGCTTAAAACTTATAACTAAGCTGGCATGAAATCTTATAATCCGAGAGATGTTTTGAAGTTAAACTAAATATTGTACGAGGATTTTAATCATAAAAATATTGCATCGTAAAACTATCAGTTTTTTTCTTTCTTCACGGGTTCTCTTACAGCTCCCAAAACCGTGTTACAGTTCCAGGGTACCCAGCGGAAGACCAAGTCTCTCTCGTTTATCCGATGGTATTTGTGAGGCTATACCTAACGAGTGGCCAGTTTTGTTGACGTATATTTAGGTGGAAAAGCCTCTGGGATGTAAGGTATAAATACCTATTCAGACCGTTTGTAGAATATACTGGCTGTATTTGTTGTACTGGCAGCTAAAGTTTTAGACAGAGATTCAAATATTAAAATATTATATTAGAATCTCTGAAGAATTCGAAACTGAAGGCAGATCTCTGTCAGGGACCCATGTGCTATGTAGATACTTATAAAATACCTACTCTTATCATAAAGTGTGGTTTGTCGGATTATGTACATAAGTTTTTAATTAAGAAACCCATTAGTACATGGCCGGAATCCGGGATCGAACCCATGTAACCTGGTCTGCCTAGTTTAATACTAGACGTCTTAACCACTCGGCCACCGACGCACCCACATTCAGATTCAGATTTATTATTTGAAAAGTACTTATGAATATATTTGTTAATTCTATCATAAGCATCAACGTCGTAATTATCATCACGACTTTTATTCCAGGAAGAGTAGGCAGAAACAATTGAATGCTATTCCCTACGATCTTGACATTATTTTGTCCTGTAGAGATAGATATTTTTTGTAACATTTTGTTGAAATTCTAAACTTTTACCATCTAATCTAATCTATCCAGAAAAAATTCATCTATAATAATTGTATTGCCTACAACACTTTTCTTTTCAACTAATTTCCTTTCTCCAATCTCTATAAATGCTCTCTTTTTTCTTCTTTCTTTTGCTTTATCATTTTTAAAAACAGATTTATCAAAAAGTGACAATAAGTCATCACTGTACTCACTAATAAGGTTAATATCCAATATATAAATATTAATATTTCTTTGTTTGTTCGTATTCTATGGACTCAAAAACTACTGGACCGATTTAAAAAAATATGTTTGTTATTTAATAGACATTACGCTACCTACCCTAAGAGGGTGAATTGTATTCTTAATACAACGCGTACGAAGTATCCGGCAATCAGCTAGTAATATATACAATATTCGACAAGACTAAATTCAGTTGCTTATTTTACATCAAGCATTTATACTATATATTTTAATGGTAAGGCGGTCCATACTCATATTAATGGAATATTCTTGTAATTTACAAGCTTATCCGTTCAACAATTACGCAGTATGTTTACTTGAATTTACATACCCAGTAGAAATTTGTGTACATAATAAAGATGAGAGAGAAACACTCAAGCATTGCTAATTGTTGATTAATTACTGAATTAAAATTGTTATTTTAAATAAAATGCTGTTTAACTATAGTTAGATTATGTAATAATTATAAATAAATAAAATTCAAGTGAATGTCAGCTATAAGCATAATTTTATCCTATTATAAGGGAATGATGTTTTTCGTTTTCCTGAAACGGCTCAATGGATTTGAAAAAAAAACTACGATTTTATATATTTTGTTTTATCTTCGAAGATAGACGTTAAATGTCATAATCCCGTGACTTCTTTTTCTCAGTCGTAGTGCTCTTGACAGAGCAGTCGTGGTCAATCATGGCGGTCCACAGCGCGACACACTTTGTATTGACTCGCAATGGTTAATTTTTTTGGGAAGAATAGTGCAGTGGTTTCCCCTTGCCTTCTGCACCAGACATTTTGAGACTATTTAGGTTTTCAGGCTCGCTGTAGCCTTTTCCAGCCAGTTGCCTAGCTAGGTGAATGGTTATATTGCCATTGCTCGGTCACCAGAGCCTTGTTTGTTACCAAGCGTACATGTGAGGATGACATTTGGGGTCGGATAGATCTTATTCCGTTCTCCCTTTTACCTCCCTACTGGGTATTAAGTTACTATAACAATTAAATTAACAAGACGATCAAGAAAATTGTTAACTGGCTAATTAATAATTAAATAAAACAAAAATAATCCACTTTAGCCAAAGAAAACCAAAGAGTTATGCTATTGTGTCATTGCTAAATTTCAAAATAAATTATAATATAATGTCTAGAACACACTAAAGTTTTTAGAACAACAAATTAAACAACATGTGGAGATAAATTTGCGGCAAAATTCATCAATTCACATATGCATTAAGAATTCATTCAAAGGTATGAAATAATAGTACCACAAAAATAACAGGGTTTTCTGGGCACCAAAGCGCTGTATTAGGGCAATGTGTGGAATTAGTCCGACAGAGAGCTGTTTTCCTAAATTTAAAAGTTTAAAAATTCCTTCATATGCCTTTCTCTTTATTTATGAGATCCTAGTATTTACAAAATATGACTTGTATCTCTTTAGTGTTAGAAAATCCTGATATAGAACTCTACGTTCCAAATATAAATTTCAAAGTCATAGATGTAGTATGCTGGCGCTCTACTAGATCGGTAATGTCGCGATTAGATCGAGACCAAAAAATGAATACCTACATCAGTGTGCGAGACAAAATGTGTAATTCTGTGGATTTTTCATCTTAGATGACTTACATCCAGGCACTGCACCATGCACTGAATTAACCACAGTTAATCACGTTTACTAAATACTAAACTATACTTTAATAGAGGATATTTTATAAAAATAAGCGAAATTACTACTGACGCTAGGCTGTTACAGTATTCAAAAAACGGTCTCGTCTATCTGTCTCGCTTTAACATACGCGTATCTATGCGCTTTCTCTTTTGTATTGCCAATCTTAGAGCACCAGCGCGACTATACTACATCTATGTTTCAAAGTGAACAGCTCTTATATTTCGTTTGAGAGTTAACTGAAGTAAATACTTTTAACCACAGAACTTGTTATCTGTGCTTTTAACAAATGTTATTATTCTGTTCGCGAATTTTTTAGTGACAAAAAAGGAATGAAATAGGATATTGTATAGTATTGAATTGTATATCATAATCTGTAAGATATAGCTGAACAATGTAATCACCTAAACATAAAAAAATTACCAATATCTAAGGATTATCAATATATATCTTCTTCTTATTTTATTGTGGCTACACCAATGTTACCAAAGAGAAGAACAACAGAAAGCAAATAGATTCAAGAAATATATGCAAATATATACCTGCAACACATTATCATCTATATTATAAACGTAAAATTAAGCTCTTGCTGGCTACAATACAAATTATTTGGAGGAGGCCGGCCTTCACCCGTGTCCCCTACACTTCTTGCACATCAAATGAAATATTAATTTTAGATACTTAACTACTAATAACACTAGAAATAAGCTAATTACCTAAATCACTTAACAAATAGTACTCATAGTTATTTAAAAAAAAACATGTTTAATTTTATTGTTATTTTTTCTGCAAGAAATTAAAGGCTTTTTTATTTGTTTATTTTTACACCAATGTTAATTAATCGATTATTTGCTAATGTCAAGTATTATAGCCTTTATAGTATATATATATATATATGCCGATTGATCGGTATTCTTATCACAACTATCAGAGCGCGGGCGGCATTAAACCGGATTCCCCATCATGTCACGACGGAACACGTGCGTTGGTTGCCATGACATGGCGTAGAATCATCTAAGAATTTAATACATAATTTGATTTGATTTGACATTTTACGAACGGTTTAAATTAGAAATTCAATTAAATTCGAGATTCACAAAATAATGAATGTATTAAACAATAAATAATATGGACAACTGGGCAAAAAGTGGACACTGTTACTAGTGTCACTGACCACACCACAAGGTATAAACACCGTGAAGGTGTGTTTGTTGTAATAAATAATATAAAGTGTAATTTATGTCGAACGTTTCCTAGAAGTTTTTGTGTAATTAAGTATCTATACTTATGTAAGAAAGTATATGAAACTATATGGAAAGGTCAAAAGAAAGAATCCTTGAACTTCGGATCTACTAATGATGTGGTTTTTTTCTGTTCTTTCGAAACTTCGTCATGGAGCTACAGGGTGAAAATGCTGAAGGTTTTGTAATTTTTCGTTTATTTTTCCCATTCCGTCTTACTAACTTAATTAGGATTCCATATAACCGATGAAAAAACGGAACCAATATAGGATCACTCTTTTGTCTGTCTGTCCGTCCGTCCGTCTGTCACAGCTTTTCTTATTTGGTAAACAAACTTTGCATGTCTTTTTACTGTAAAATATTTAAATAAGAGTTAAAAAATATTATTATTAGTTCTGCAAAATTGTTAATATAACGTCTTCTAAGAATTTTGGATGACAACTTATTTTAAAAAGACACGCAAATTTGTTTCTCATATAAGACAAGTAAAAAAAACCACATAGTTAGGTGACCCAAATCCCGGATTTTGGAGGTTAATTTTGATAGTAAAAAATATTTTTACAATACATAAGAAAATATACGAAAATCAAGAATTCCCTCCCCCTTATCTCAGAAACTAGCTTAAAATTTTGAAAATCTAGGAAATATATAGGGCCTACTTAGATTATAGGAAAACCTAACCGACCTCGATAAGCTTTATAAGAAAGCTCGAAGGTGGTACGGAACCCTTAGTGCACAAGGCCGACTCGCAATGGACAACATTTCATTTTTTTAATCACCCATTTTTATTACTTTAATTAAAAATATATTAAAAAATAAGTTACACGTATTTTTATATTTTATTTTTGGTTGTGTTTTTATATTTTTAATTTAATTATGAATTTCTATAAATTCTGAGGACTTATAAACTAAAAACCTTAGCTAGGACTAAAATTAAGAAATATAAACTGTCACCCAAAGAAAGTGACTGATAGTGTCAGTCAAGCCACAGAGTATACGTTATAGAAATGCAAAGAGTATAATATACCGTGTTCCAAATAGGTGTTGCCGTATCCGGAACTCAAATCGCCTACAACATTATTCATAATGTATATAATAATACTAGCTTTTGTCCGCGGTTTCACTCGTAAATATATTTCCTGTGATAGCCCATTCGAAACTAGCAAAACTTCCAAAAAAATATTATATAAAAGAAGTATTTTTATAATTATATTTAAAGAACAATTATTAATTTAGCTTCAAATGGAATAAAAATGGGTAAAATTAAGAGAAGGCAACACCTGAGTTCAATAACTAACAACTCTGCCAACAGACATTAGTATTTTTAAATTAGAGGGTTAGCACAGATTAGGGCACCTATTAATCCTTATTTTTCAATATTTCAGTATTTTTAAAATAACTCGAAAATTAAAGGATATAAAAAATAAAAATAAAATAAAAATAAGCTTACTAGTATGTAATCTCCAAACGGTTTTCGAATTTTGGTACCTTACGAAAAATGAAATGTTGTCCATTGGCTGGTTTTTTTTAGAATGTCTGTCAGCCGTGCATGTATAAAGGATCTTTTTACTTAGACAAAATCTCAGTTAGAAATAGAAAAATGTAATTTCTGATAGTGACAAAGCAAGACAAAAATTAGCATTGAGGAAATTGATTTTAGAAAAAAAAATCTTCACGTAGGTACAGTTGTCGGCGTCAGGGTAGATACCCAGCGGAAGACAAAATCTTCCTCATTTAGCCGAAGATTTTTTGAGGCAACGAGTGGCAAGCTCTGTTGAGGTACCTATGTATATGGAAAAACCTTTTTGTACGGTTTGTCGGATAATGTACATAGATTTTTTTATTATAAAAACCCATTGGTACATGGTCGGATGTGGGGATCGAACCCGCGACTTCTCAGTTGTGAGCCGACGTTTTACCCACTCGACCACCGACGCCACCGGCCTTTCTGTCCTGCTTTTTCTCTATGGGACATCATCTCTTTTTCTGTGAGGTTTTGTCTACATAGATTGTTTCTACACGGTCATGCTCGCACAGAAGTATCTTTTCATGATAGTTTGTGAGCCTATCGCCGTATTTATACTGTAAAATAAATATAAATCCTTTAACCACTAAGTAACATAACTTTAAAATAACAAGTCAAGAAATAAGAGAAAAGACGAAACTCATAGATGCACTTCACCAAACAATGAGACTAAAATGGCAATGGGCAGGCCATGTAGCGAGATACACAGACCAACGCTGGACTCTAAAAAGTACTAAATGGACCGGCCCATATGGAAAAAGAAACGTGGGACGACCACAAAAGCGTTGGGTAGACGACATAAAATCGGTGGCGGGAAACAGTTGGACGGAAGCAGCACAAGATAAGAAGGAATGGAAGAAAATGGAGGAGGCCTATACCCTATCAAAGGGGTTCCTATAATATATGTGTATAATGTAATATAATAAAATAAGTTTAAATGTAATAGGTTATAGGAAATTAAAAGGCTTTTTATTATTTATTTATTAACCACTAAGTTAGTACCGACTTCCCGTCATTACGGTATAATCAGACTATGTCGGTGCTCTTGGGTGATTGATCGAGCCGCGAGCGGGGACGCTGAGAATTGGGCAATCTATCTCAATTCTTGATTGGTGCTTAGCGGCGTCTTATACTCGGTTACGGATTTACGTCGTTTACATTAACATACTGTATTCTTAGTTTAGGATATTTTAGGGCATTCTGCGGTGTCCAGGGTTCTGTTTGGGTGCAGCAATAATACCTATACTTAGCTATTTCTTAAATTAATTAGTCGGTGCTAAAATTAGACTAATCGTATTTTGTCATGGTTTTATATCTCCGTTTATCTATCTATCATCACGACTTCTATCACAAGAGGGGTAGGCAGAGACAAGCGCATGACTGACATACCTCTTCGCTTCTTTTATATTCATAATACCTTTCATACATGCTCGGCGATACTTCGATCAATAAATCTCTATTTAATTTAGTATCATTTAATAATTACTGAAAGATTGACCATTTGTTTCAAGTAGTTTTTTCCAGTTATTACGAAATCTTTTATATCTAGTCTGGGAATAAATATTATGTGTTTGTAAAGTGCTAAATTCATATACCGCACACCTTAATTCCTTTGAGGTAGGTAGATACCATATTATGAATGCGAAAGTGTGTGTGTGTTTGTGTGTCCTTTGAGAAATCTTCGGGATAGATTCTTACGCCATATTTATTTATAAATAATATTTGTTCCCTCTAATGACTAATAATAATCAAATTAAAATGTTTCTTTTAAAATTAGACTAATTTATTTATGTTGAAAAATCGCCGTCTGTTGGAGATCAGTTGAACCAAACTAGTCATCTAATTGTAACTTATTTCAATTCATAGGTTAGGTATTTATAGAAAAATCTATTATATACCGAAATATCAATATCCTGGATAACTTAATTGTGTGCCAAACGAAAATGCCTTTACTCAATCAATCACGCTTTACCTAGAAAATAAGGAGACCATATTTTTTGTAGCTCCTCTTTAGTTAAGTAAGTCAATTTTATGTAACAAACACAAATTATTAAATAATATAAAATACCTATAAAAATTACAACTTTTACAGAATAAGCTCCGAAACAGCTAAATACGATTTGATGAAATTTTTAACAGCATAAAAAATACTTATCTAAGACGCATCACTCCAAAAATCATCGTCAAAATATTACTGTGCCACTGGTGATAGGGGGGCTGGCTCTTTCTTCGCCCAGAGAAATAGCATGCAGGAGGAAATGCAGTCAGCATTTTTGTCAATATGCCACGCGGGCCAAATCTTTGTGATAATTGCTTTTAAAATTAATTTAGTCTTATTTTTTAGTTTTTTTATTTCTAGATTAAAAATAAGATTGTAAATTGTAAAAAATAAGTTTGAAAATATAATAAATTGATAATTTAAAGGTTTACAAAACAAACCTCGCGAAGTCCATGCCCATTTTTAATTAAAAACGTATGTACCTACATAATCCGAAAAACCACACTTATAGAGGCTTTTCCATCAAAATATACCTCAACAGAACTGGTCACTCGTTAGTTATAGCCTCACAAATACCATCGACTAAATGAGGGAGACTTGGTCTTCCGCTGGGTACCCTGGGTACACAGTTTCGGTAGCTGTAAGGCAACCCGTGATGAAAAAAAATATACATGCCCATGCCTGGAATACATTTTCTTTACTTATTTTATGCAATTTAAAAAGTTAAACAAAGTTTACTATGACATTAAACTTTTATTTTTATTATAGGTGTTAAAAGTACGAATGTCAAATAGCAAATGTAATGCGGCCATATACCACTTTTTAGAGCTTCATATTTCTTTATGAAGTTGAAAGTTTGTAAGACCTAAATTAACGCATAGTAGTATTGCTTGATATTGTTGTGAAAAAAAAAGATATACCTACTTGCTGAATTATTACTGTTCCATTTCGTATTCAAATATACACGCCAGTTATATTACTTATGTGAGAGATAAAGAATATGGAGTAGCTACTTATTAAATAAATTTCTTTTTACTCTATAAAGAAAATTCATGAAAGAATAGATAGATCAGATATCGCGACAGCCGCACCACTAGAGTGTCTGCAAATATAAATTCAAGAACCCAATGTTGAAAATAAAAAGAAAGTCGCTGAAACAATTCATCTACATATTGATAATGAGAGATTTGGTAACGTGGATATATTCGGTAGCACTCTTCCTAAGTTTAAGAAAGCCCTGAATGTTAACTATGATAACTGACTGGTTTTTGTTTTTTAAGTTTTTTTAAGTTTTGATTAATTTTTTTGAATTCTCGTGTCTTTTATTCTGTATTCTATAATGTGTTTGTGTACCTATTTGTGTAATTAATGTGTGGAAACCTTGTTGGTTAATATGTATTATTAATGTTGTGTATGAAATTTGTTATTCTGTATACTGTTTGTTTCCCAAATATATAAATAAATAAATAAATAAATAAATAAATAATCGGTCACTTTGTTGTACTTGCATAACTGCTGTTAACAATCTCACAAATAATAGCCGGTAACACGGTTCTCGGGAACGAAAATCGAAATAGAAATTAATTGTGTTGTATAAAATTATCCACAGAAAAGTCCATTGGTGGTATATGTCTCATTTACTCTACATATTTCTAAAACGTTAAGTTTGTCTCTGTAAAGGTTTCAACCGGAATGAAACCGAGTGTTAAAGTAGTCTAGCACAATTTAATCTATACTAATATTATAAAGACGGAATGACTGTCTGATTAATTTATATTTTTATTTTTTAATTTGTACAGCACTTTGAAGTTTTAATTGGTCAAAGTTTAACCACCCATATTTCCTATTCTATAAAACGCATTGAAAAAATAACAGCTTTTTCACTTAGATATATTGTAACTATATGCTAAATTACAGTGATACAGGTGGATTATTTACAGGGAAATTAAGAATCCCAGAAAAAATATGGACTGTTAATATCATGTTTAGAAGCTGAGCATTATTTCATGGCGTATGCAGTCAAATCCGTCAGAGACATAATAAAGTGATGTAAGAATTATTGTGTATAATAGAGCTATAAAAAATCCTTCGGAAACATATATCTATCTATAATAGCTATAAGCGTATTTATGTAGGTATATCCATATTGTAACTGTGCGATTCCAGGGGCATGTCGTTAGTAAAAATTAAGTTCGAAAATATCCACGAGAGAGCGGAAACTTAATACCTACCTAACAGATAAATTTCTTTTAAAGAAATGAAATGAAATACATAACTTATTTCAACAATAATTCCTTAATTTCTGCTGAGAAACAATATCTTCGTAAAGATCAGAAGGAAAATGTGTCGAACAAAAGAATTTTTCTATTGTGCCTTTTGTCTGGTGGTTGAAAATTTTTAATGTAACAAGAGTTCAGGACACTGTTTCACTTGATTAAATTGCAGAATCTCTTTGTTCTAACAGCTGTACAAAATTGAACAAACGAACATTGACATTTCTACTTTTCTACATTATCACTTTATTAACTGCATTCATAGCATAAAACTTCTTCAGAGATTTTAATTCAGTTTTTCTTAATTATATTTCTACGCAAATAGATAATTTTATTATTTTCTTTACTCACTATTACTGATCTATATTTATGCATACCTTAGTCCTAAATTCTTGCGGCTCTGTGGTTGTGATTTTAGATAACAATGGTTAAGCAGCGTGTATTAATTAACGGTATTTTATTTACAGCATATCGGGTCAGTAGTGATATAAAAATGTTCACGGTCGAACCCGGGGCGGAAAACTAGTCATAAAGTTTTTTTTTAAACTTGACCACCTTTTCCATTATTTCAATACAAAATGTGTTAGGCACTAATGCATTTTTAATGTACAACTAATTTAGTGAGTGTCATTGCAGAGAATTTATATGTCCTTGCTGAAAGAACGCAGCCTACTTTCTATGCATTGTTCCGTCCATAAAGTGCGAAAGATGAGTTATAGTCGCCGGAGCCAGTGAAAGCGCTGCCTCTTTCAAAATTTATAACAAAAAATACATAGTTATAAATTTCATAGTCATCTTTTCTCACCTATTTCCATTTTCACACTGAAATTTTATATTTATTAAGAATACTGTTGCATGCTTGCAATATTTTTTTTAGTTTTAACGATATCTGTACTTCGTGGCCTAATCAATTTATGTTATTCAGAAATAAACACTGAATTGGAATTATTCAAACAAAAAATTATAGGCTTTTGCATTATTCTGTGGATGAGACAAAATAGATGTACCAGGGTAAAATTTATTTGGGAAGATATGCCAACCTCAGAGGAATTAAGGCTTGAACATATGATACTTAGGTATAACTATAGTGACGGAAATGTTGAGGTAGATTTTTTAAACTTTATTCAACCAAACTTTTCAAATCACACATTTATCAATAGTTTGGTATTTTTATTTTTAACTAGCTTTCCACCCTTTTCATCCCTTATTATACATTCATACAAAAATCCCATAGAACAAAGCACTTTTAGTTTTTACCGAATTTTCTACTATTCGAATTTTTCTTTCTTTAAAACCTTATAAGGTGGTCACACATTCGTCCAATCCCCGGTCGATCGCCGTACGGTCCACCGAAATCGACCACAGATTCTTTTTTTACACGCAGCCCATTATCCGTTGTCAAATCGTTGTATTTGTGGTTGATTTCGATGACCGGACCGATCTGTCAATCCACACGCCTTTGTTTAATCGAATCTTGTGTGTCTGTGTGGGTGAGTGAATTGCATGTGATCTAGATCGTATTATATACATACATTGCCCACTCTGTCTTCAATCTTGATCATACGGCGGCCGGACCGAAAATTTTCTCTGAGATACCGGCCAGTGCGTGGGCAACTTTATTTATAAGAACATTTAAAAAATATCCAATTCGGTCCAGCCGTATTCAAGTGATGCGCTTACCAACGAACAGCATTTAATTTATATTTATACCTATAGAATTTTTGAAGTGGTATCCAAGATTTAATTGAAAAATTGTTTAACGCTGTCGTATATAAAAGCCAACTAGAAAATTGCCAAGAATTCATCACGTGCCAGATACGGGAATTTCAATCAAGACCGAGTAGAACCTGGGAAGCCTAGATTAAAACTGCTGGCGGTGTTTTCCACAAAGGATCGGAGACAATGCGCTGCGCTCTTACCTACCTCTTCAGATGTGACGTGCCTTTGCTCGACGCCCGTTCCTTAATAAATTGCTAAGAGCCCAACATCGCACCTAAACTAAGCCATGTTTTAACACAAATTAAAAACTTGTCTGATATTTAAAACTGCCGCCATCATAAAAGTGACTTATAATTAAAGTAGGTAATCAAATATATTTCATCTTTGTGTCTTTGGAAAGGGTATGCTCTTAAAATCAATGAAACTTTATTTTTTTAACTACTTTTTTTTTAAATATAATCTGAGATCCTTAGGTCTGCAGCTGTCCGTCCCCTTTTAAACTACGCCATAGAAACAATATTACATTAGTAGACTGTGGCCATAGCGATATGTGGGTGACATCTATCTATCTATTACACATAACAATATAAATCAAATTTAAACTTAATAAATGACAATTTATCTATCATTTTGCCTTCCTTTTATCCTAAGAGGGGTAGGCAGAGACAATAGAATTCTTACATGTGGGTAACAATGTTCGTATTTAGCGAGATGTCTCCAGGCCCGGATTTTCGCCCCGGCTAGGGCGGCGCGGCGTTGGCAATTATGGAAAAAAAATCCTGAGAATTTTCGACTTATCGGCCAATCTTAGTGGAGGCCGCAATTGTCAAATGCCTAGGGCTTGCACTTAGTGGAAGTTCAGCTTTTCCAATAAGGTAGGTACCATAAACTTTTTGTAATTTTATTTTTAAGATACAATCTATTTTTTATCTCTGAAACGCACAAAGGATTACAAATACCCGTAAGAACATTGATTACAAAGTTATATTAGTTAGCGAACTTTTAGATTAAAAGTTTGAATTTAAATATTTTTATTTCGTAATTTCAGACTTACCTCAAAGGGTTGTGTCTTTTGAAAAATATGTGATCTAAGCATAGAGTTTGTAAAATGATTTGGCAAACTCTAACAGAACGTAAGTCAAAAAAGTTAAATCAGAAATTGTCTTATTTCAAAGTAACTAACAAGATTACACAGAGAGCGACAGAAATCAAAGCTTCTTGAAACATAATCCGTTTTATTGAACGTTTCTCTGTAAACAGCCATTAAGGAAACTCTAACTGGACCAGTGTCTAAGACAAATCCTGTAACGTGACTAAGTACAAACATTTACTTTCTTAATCATGTGGACCGCCTCCGACGACTCCAACCTCAAATAAAAGGAAACTTATCCTCTTGAAAGTAGATCATTATATTACAATAGAAAGAAATATGATACTTCTGTTTTTAATTATAATTATAAAGTATGTCGATGGCCGAGTGGTTAAGACGTCTGGTAATAACTAGGCAGGTCGACCACAGGTTCGAACTCGGATCCCGGCCAATGGGGTTTTTAATTAAAAGCTTATGTACATAATCCGACAAACCACACTTAGAGGCTTTTCCATCTAAATATATCTCAACAGAACTAGCCAAAGTATTCGCAAGTTTATGTGGTTATAGCCTATAGTAGGCCACACATTGGTCCAAAATTTCCCATTCCGGCCGCCGTACGATCTAGGCGGACCGTTTGTTACAAGAATTGGACGAGTCTGTGGTCAGTTTCGGTGGACCGTTCGGCGGCGCACCGGTGATTGGACGTATGGGTGTGGCATCTTTACAAATACTATCACTGATCATGGTCTTTTTAACAAACACTTATTTGACATTGGTAGATATTACAGATAGTCCGTTATGCAGGGCTTGCATGTTGACTGAGGAAACGGCTGCTCACATACTCCTATTGATTGTGTGGGAGTGGACGTTTTTAGAGTGAAGCACCTCGGCTCCACTAGAACGCTACCGGAGGCCTGCAACAACATCGGAGGTCTGCTGGGCTTTTTGGAGGAGCTGGGTTGGGAAGAGTGATGTAGTTCCCACCATAAGCAAAATAGGCGCTTTTGACGTCGAGTTGAGTGCCAAGCCTTACAAATACCATCAGCTAAAAGAGGGAGACTTGGTCTTCACATTTCTGGAACTGTAATTTCGTGAAGAAATAAAAAAACCTGGATTTTTGGAAAATTATACTTTTTAAAACTAGGAACAGAAACAAATATTGAACTCTGGCGCAATAATATGTAGATCGTAGGGTGAAATTTAAATACAGAAGTGTGCGGTCTATATATATTCCGGTTTCCACTACGTAAACAAATTCAATATGCATTTATTCTGAATTTCGTACCCGCTTCATTTAAATAAGTTCTGAGGATTCTCCTACCTGATCTATACATTTTTGTTAAGAAGACTTTATTGGGGACCCCCATAGCTTTAATAAAGTTTATATTTACTCCATTAGCTTTGACTACATACAAAATAATACTATTTATCGGTACGTCCTTTTTCAGAGGAGGCCAAAGATTTCCCAGATTTCTTTGCAGGAGGGATAGGCTATTACAATTGGATACTACTTACTACGATTCTGACATACTTCTTTCGTCTCCTTTATTTTTTCATAAATTGCTTTTAATTTTCAAGTTTTTAATTTGATCAACAAAAGTAGGTACATCAAGGTATATAGCCTTCTGTCAGTATTCCTTGTCACTTTATAAAATCTTTCGAATACTTCTCTAATCACAATATCTACATATAAATAATGTAATAAATTATTATCCCATATTCCTAGTTTAGCAAATAAAAACGAAAATGACTCGTACACTCGTACTGCAGATGCAATTTAATTTCATGTTATTTCAATAAATAATGAGAATGAATGTGCATATTTTTCATTGTTATTAAAACACAACCCAAACTATAAATATTATTCGAACCTCGCCACTTTCACAATTTTACAACATTGCAATTTACAATTCATTAAAATCCTTTTTTTTACAATTTCAGAGGACATAATGAGAATTTTAAGCTGATAGTGCTGCGGTAATGAATGAACAATAGTTTTAAAACAAATCTAAAAAATCTTAATAAAAAATTATAAATATAAATTAAATAAATATATTTGTTCCTTACGCCGTCGAGACGATGGACCCTTGGGCCGAGACGGCTAAAACTTTCACCCGCAGCCTCATCAAGCCTCTCCGTCTGACCACTGGATACCCTCTGAGCAAGGAGTACTTGGTACAGAGGATCAGCGTGGCTATACAACGAGGTAACGCGGCAAGCGTACTCGGCACCCTGAGCACATCGTCTAGTCTAGACAATACAAGTTTGTAACCTTTTATTATAATATTTAGTTAATAAACTAGTTTAAATTACGTAAAATAATAAATATATTACTGTATCCTACTTATTGGGACTAGAATTGTCACTTCTTAATAGAAGCACTTAAAAAGCTATAAAATTTAAAATGTATCGTGACTAAGAAAAAAGTGTATGGATGGATGGACATAAAACACTGCCTATTCTTTAAACTAGTTTATATTTAATATAAGTTATCCTATCGATCTTAATTTTGGAACAAAACTGAAACTTTGTTTAAGTTAACTCCTTATAAAGAACGATGTGGATAAAGAAAGTTACATCATTCACTTTATTCTAGACTCAAATAGTAAAAAAATAAATATTTTTTACATATTCACATGATTTTTGTACAAGTTAGGTAAGTATATAATACGTTATGATAAGAGAGCAGTGAAGGAAGTTGTAGTAAAAAATTGAGAAAGAAATACTAAAGGTGCCCAGTTCACCGAAATCGACCACAGACTCGTCCAATTCTTGTACGCGCGGTCCGCCATCCGTTTTCAAATTGTTGTATTTGTGGTTGATTTCGATGGCCGGAACGATCTGTCACACACACACACACCCACACGCCTTTGTTTAATCGAATCTTGTATGTCTGTGTGAGTGAGTGAATTGCATATGATCTAGATCGTATTATTATTTACATCGCTATTATCGCTAATGTGTTCAATCTCGATCATACGGCTGGCCGGACCGAAAATTTTCGGTGAGATACCGGACCAGTGCGTGGGCTACTTAAGATGGTTTGGGCATGTAGAAAGGATGAATGCAAGAAGATTAACGAAAGAAATATATGAGACCTCGGTGGACGTATGCAGATCTTTAAGAAAGGCCAGGTCAGAAGTACCCTAAACCGACGAACATGCATCAAGAATATAATGAGAATGAATAAGAGGATCGTAGCAAATGGAAATGTGTGGTTTCTGCCTATACCCCTCTGTGAAATGTATAGGGTATATAAGGTTAATATTACCAAGTAGGTAATAAATTTTATGAAATCTTAAAAGCTCTTTTGTTGAATGAAAACCTCAAAGCATTATGCAAATCACAGATGTTACTTCAGAGTTTCAATTTACGCATCGAGTGGATGTTCTTTTGGTGACTAGGGGTGGCCGCAGTCTTTACGAGATCATAAAGCTGCAAGTCTATTCATTTTTATGGTTTGAATTTCATCACTGTTTCCCTTGAATTCCTACTTGAGTTATCTTTATTCAGCTTTTACGAGCTACACAGATGAGATTTGCCATAATAAATTTAATGAAATTGTCATAAATTGTGAACTTGGACAGTTTTCGGTGACCAGTTACGGGCTTTTGATCGGGGCTAGGTAATTTACTGCCAATTGTTTTTAGGTGGTATTCTGTTAGCTATATCACATCTGCGTTTGACTTTTTTTAGATAATTTATTATAGTAGAAAAGATATTTGGGGGATAAAAAGGTAATTTAAACAAAAATAATGTAGGATAAAAAAAGTCACAAGGCGGCAACGGTTCCTGGGAGCTATAAGGTAACCCGTGAAGAAAGAAACAAAAATAATATAATCTATAATTAAAAATATTTAAAATTATAGTCAATAGGTTTGATTAGTAGTAAAAGCCAGGCGAATGTGACATAGTTATCACAATCAAGGTACGGGATTAGTTTCTGGTGCCAATGTTCAGACAATCATTATTGGTTTTAATAACCTTGTTGGTATTATCTAGTCTTATCAATTTAATTTGTTGAACAGAGTTTGAGATTTTTTACGATTGTAATTGGCCTCAGGATACCTAACCTAGCGGAGACAAATTTTCCTCGAAGGATTATTAGTCTAGTTATTAAATTATTAATCAAAATGTCAACCATTCTGAATCTAACACCAAAGAAAAGTTAATTAATAAGAGCTCTATCAAAAACATTAAGAGTAAAATCTAGAAACGTTAAATTTAAATTAAATATAATTAATGATTTGCCATAATGTAGCTTTTCCTAAAGATTTTCTCAAGTACAAAAGCTGTTGAGAGAATCATTGCGGATCTACGGTTGTAAACTCAACGACGCAAGTGTCTATAAAATGGATCATGTAACACATAGTAACCAGACCATAAAAGTTAGATACAAACCAATATTATTTTCTGATGCCAAGGACTTATATTTTCTTTAGTTTTTCACACACTCTTTTCAAAATTGTAGTTTATGGAAAATGACAAAGACTCCTGAAAATCTCTATGTCTGTTAAACTATTTCATTTTATGTTTTAATATAAAATATAATAGCAAATATGAGAAAGAAAACGTTCCAGAATAACCTTTTAGTATAATATTATGGCTTTTAAAACGACATTGTCTTTTTACTGTCATCTACTTTGTATTTACATACATACATTAGGGTGTCCCGATAATTTTTTTTTTGGCTTTCGTTAACGCAAGACCTCTTAAAATTTGCGTAATTGATAGTAGATTACCAAAATAATTTTAAAATCAAAATAAAACTATATCTTTAGGGTAGCAATCTTCAAAGTTTTGAAAACTTGTCATTTTTAGGGCAATATTTCGCTATCCTTAATTTCGGCTCCTGAACTAAATTTAAAAAAATATTTACTTTTTGTTCTATTTAGGAGTAATACATACACGACGTTTCGATTTGCATGCAAGAACACGTTATCAGTGACTTCAACTTACCTCAACTTACGACTTACCTCAAGTTTCACTAGTTTCGAGGACTTCCTTGACTGGACTCGCGAGTGTTTTCTTCGTAGCCAAAGTAATTTTTACGCTATATAAAAGTTCAGTTGCGATTGTTACAGTGTTAAAAGCGGATTTATAAAAGCGGAGTTAAAGCAAAATAATAAATTGAAGGCGTAGTGAGACTAATTGTGCTATATTGTGACCATACAAATAACTTGACGATCAGCAGCTACCAATTATAAGGGACGTCATTAAATTGATTTCATTTGTAAAGAACGAACTGAAATTGTAGTATAATGGCAAGGATCCATCCAATTCAGATATACATATATGGGATTGTATGAACAGATCAACAATATTTGGACCAAAACTTCGATTCCAATCATAACTAAGGAACGAGTTATTCAATTACTGAAATCCTATTTTAAAAAGTACCTCAATTTGAAAATATACCCAAAAAGCAAACGAAATTATAGTTTTGAAAACAAACTGAAGTGTTTTTGGAATAACAAGGTACTCTTAAATTCTTAATCAATCAGAAAATTTGCAATTGCTTGTCAACTACGTGGTTAAAGTATACGCTCCGATATGATTCTTAATCAAGCCAAAGACGTCTTTTATAAGGACGGAGCCAAACATATGTATCAACTGATTATGTACTCTCAATTTTTACCCGTAAATCTGAGATCTGTTGTGGATTCTGTTATCTAAAGAAATTATTTTATTTATTACCCAGAAAACCTACTTGTCAGTATGTTTTGTTTGATGATAGAGACCACATTGGAGAGCTGGCATTGCAAAGAATAATAAAAGCTAGAGAAACTAAAAGTAGCACTAAACGCAGGATATTTAAATAACCGAAAATTAACTTTTCTGCTGAAGATTAGACAGAAATGATTGTGTAGCACGAGTGTCAGGTTACAACACCACCAGTTTTTCGACATATTTCTAATGAGGACCTTTAAATCATGGCAAATAATAAGAACTTGGAATTTGTTAACTTTCCTTGTCAGTTGTCACATACAATTGGAAAGATGTATTAAACCGGTAACAGAGGTCTCACAAAGTGTAACTGACGCTACTTCTAGTGATGGCTTTATTAAAACCAGTTTGCAATCTCGAGCAGAAATGCCAAATTTTGAACACAAAAATAAGTTTAAATGTTAAGTTTTTTTCATTGAATATAAGCTCTATTTTGTTTACTTTGTTTTCTTGTGCTTTGTTTCATTAATTTTAATAATAAAATACCTTTTAACTGGATTTTTAAATTATTTTAGGCATATGCTTTAGGTCTGTAAAAACGTTAAATTTTCAAAACTTCAAAGTCCGGTAGAGCCCTAAAGATGGCACGCAATTCTAGTTTTTATACTTTTTGTGTAATCTGTGTAAAATTACGCAAATTTCGACACCTCTTGCGATACTGTAGCTCGAAAAAAAATTTTTTTTTATACATCGACGGGACACCCTAACATACATACCTTCACGCCTCATGCCCAAAGGGCTAGGCAGATAGCATTGAATAATAAACGTTCGTCTTGGTGGTCCTTTCCTTGTTGGTCCTTTCGGTACGACAGTTTCGTCATTCTTTCATCACTCATTCGTTCAACATGTCCAAACCATCGTATAATTTCCCTTTCAATTTTATATACAACACTATCAGTCACTTTACACTTATCACGTGTACATCATATTATTTAAGTTCTATTTATAGTGACAATCCCTAAACTTATTGTTTCTATTATTTTGTTTTTTTTTTCTTTTATTTATGTGCCTAATGTCATATAAAAAGTAACATAACACATTAGTTCCGGGAGCATTATCTTGATTTAGGGCCACCTCGACCTCAAATAGTACATAGTATACCTACTTCTAGAATATTTATAATACATCCACTAATAGTAATCTTCTAATGTCAGGGTTGCTCATGAAAGCCACTATTTTTTATTATTTTAACATCTACTGTGACTTCTAAATAAAAATAAAAAATGTAATATGAAAAGAGAAAACCTTGCCAATTTTGTTTATATTTGTAATTTAGGAACAAAAATAATATAAAGCAACTCAACTGGCCATCATCTTCTCGTAACAATTTCCAGATTTAGCGAGTTGCCCATATCACTTAATAGGACTTACACTCACTTCCTAATTACACATATTTTTTAACTTTTTGTCTCGAATCTGGAACCTCCAACAGAAAACCAACGACGCATTTTGTACTTCTTTCACGACAAAGCAGAGTGACGGATCGTCGTGATTTTTTTGCACAGAGATAGTTGTAGGGCCCAATTATTTTTCGAGATAATTCCTACATCACATTTCAAAGATTTCCACGGGCAAACGGGGCCGGAGAGCTAAAATCGTATATTATCATAACAATACGACTGGTGGCCGATTTTCAGTTTGTAGTTACGAATACTGAAGTGAAACCTCAGATACTTGTACTACAAACTTTCACCGACACTAAGCTCTGTCTGTTGGAGAGCTTCCTCTCTTGATTGCACACTCGGCGAGCAAACACCTGCCGTACAATGGTATCCTACTACATTGCACGTAGGTATTATGGTTTGCAAAGGAAATTAAGTTTATTTAAGTTTATGTATGATTTTATTTCTACTTGATAAGATTTGATGTCATTTTAGAATTAAACAGTCCTCAGAATTTTTTTTTAAATACCGTAATGTATCTAAAAAATGTTTTTGTTAGTTAGGAGGACATCCTTTGACGTCAGAACAGAGAAACAGACTCCTTTTCATCCTGGAAATACTTCGGGATAAAATCTTATGTCACATTTGAACAATTTCCACTTGCTAAGCCTGTTAAATATTTGTTTTTCTTTTGGTATGTTTGGGAGGTCATAAAAAGAAATCTAATACTTTCATTACAAACTGCTCTAACCAATTTCTTAGAAATATTTTAAGGCATATCGCAGTAATCATATTCTATGAAGTAAGAAAAAAAATTATTAAATATCTTTTATAAGAATCACTTTACAGAAATATAATTTATATTTGGTATCATAATAATCCTAAGTCGGGATAATTGAATTGTTAGCTACAACATTTAAGCTTCTTGGACATTGGTATTTGCAAGTATGAAATATTCTAGAAGCGTTTTGGGATTTTTGTAGGTATACCATATATTATAGATATTATAGGTACAATAGATATTATACTTATTTTATGAAAGTCTATTTTTTCAGTCTTCATATAAGTATCGCATTTTCTACATAAGATAAGAAGTCTTGAAAGGCAAACAACCAAATTATTCTGTTAGAGTACCTATTCTTATTTATTTTTAGCTTTGAGTATATACAAATGGAGATGTGAAGACCACTGTATTTTTCTGCCGTTTTATTGTCGCAATGACTTTTATTTTATATGGAGTTATGCTGAAATACGAACATAATAATTGTAAATAATTATAGGCGACACTATTATCTCGCAAATTTAACGTCCTAGATCGCCTTCCTTAATTAAAAACAACACAATTAACTATTTTTCTAGAGCTCTGTCTAGCGACACAAACCGACACCAACGAAACCCAAAGTAACTTATTATAGTATCATAATGGCCAAAATAGCAGAAAATTGGCGAAGGGGGGAGCCCGTCTATGGCCCCTCCTTACTCTCAGTATTCTATTTTTCTATTCATCTTTATTCTCAGAACAGTCAAATAATTTTCATTTCAAAAATATCAGATGAGTAAACAACGGGCTTCTTCATAAAGCTACACCTTCATTTCTGAAGAGGTCAAGTCGTATTTTGAGTGTTCATATTTAAGGTACCGCTTAATTAAAACTTCAATTTGTTTTCTGGGAACTTTTCAAAGACCACTATTTGAATAAAAAAGTTACAAATTAATTATATTCTTCAAGTCTTTAAAGAATTGCATACTTTTATTTACTTTTATTCGTCTCAAGATTCTAATAAAGGTTTTATCCATCATGAAAGTTATGTTTATTGAAAGTTTATAATTTTTACACATAATTATGTTTATCTCCGAGGATTTGAGAGTATTAAATGTTTGGAAATGTTCTCGTGGAAAGTTAATTAATTTCAAGTAAATGTGAAATAGATATTTTCAAATTCCCTGAACGTTATTTCAGACTTGATTAACTTGTGAATAATCACCGTTTTCTTATTATATTATGTAATATATGTGAATATGTAGTCTTTAAACGGGTAGGTTTATCTTTATTAAATCTGTCTTAAAGAAAGCCATATGTCCCACGAGAGGTATTCAAATGCTATTTGCTAAAACCCTGACATATATACTCCTTTGCGTCTCCTACTAGATAAAATTATTATCCATTTTATGATATTATTTTATATTTTTTTTTATTAAAATAAAAATGTTTTAAAACTCTCGTTGTTACTTATAAAATACACTTGCTCACAGACGCTTTCAGTAATAGATACAAAATTTCTACATTATTTTGTCTTAAAACTTTATTAACTACGCAAAGAAACATTAATTTAGTTAATTGCAAAGGGCACAGTGTTAATGAGGGATATTAAATAAATACAGAATAAAGAGAAATTCTTTCTCTTGTTTAATCTAAGTAATATATTTAGTTTCGACGCGTTGCGAGCTTCAACCAATTAGAGTTGTGCCGTTATCAAGTAATTTAGTGTTGCAATCAGCAAAGTAGGAAATCCTAAGACGGCAAGCTAGACTGTGTAGTTCTGCCTCGTGATTAACGCCCAGTACTGGAGCTTCGGGGGCAATAACAATAATTTTCCTTTCAAGATTTATATGATAATACACCAAGAAAATAACTTGAAATTGTTTTTGTTTTTGGTCGAGCATATCCTACTTTAGCCAACTACGCAAAAAAAATTGTTTGACCTTTATGTATGTTTGACACAAAATTTTATCAGTGATCACGACCGCGCTCGGCTTCTGGCTTCATCAGAAAAGGAATCTGGCCACTGGTTACACGCTCTTCCATCTCGAAACGTCGGTACATTTTTGGATAACGAATTTTTTAGAATTAGTGTAGGCCTAAGGTTAGGAGCACCAGTATGTTGCGAACATAAATGTCCGTGTGGAAAAGATGTAGATCAATTTGGAACTCACGGACTTTCCTGCATAAAAAGTGCAGGCAGGCTTTCTCGCCACAGCTCCCTCAATGATACTATCAAAAGGGCTCTTGCGTCAATAGACGTCCCTGCTCTCCTAGAGCCAACGGGAATAATCCGGGAAGACGGCAAGAGACCCGATGGAATGACTCTGATTCCCTGGGAGCGAGGTCGAGCCCTTGTATGGGATGCTACGTGAGTGGACACATTAGCCCCGTCTCATCTCAGGGAAACAGCAATCAAAGCGGGAGCTGCGGCGGAAATCGCAGAGTCTAACAAACGGCGCAAATATAGTTCAATTATTGAAAACTACAAATTTGTGCCGTTTGGTGTAGAAACTCTAGGTCCGTGGGGTTCAAATGCCAAAAATTTTATTAAAGATGTATCCCCTCGTCTGATCATCTCTTCTGGTGACAAGAGGGCTGGCTCCTTCCTCGCTCAATCAGCATCGCGATTCAGCGGGGAAATGCAGCCAGTATTCTTGCCACTATTCCACGCGGACCTGGTTTATTTAGTTATTTTTAATCTTTAGATTTAATTTAAGGTTTTTATATTAAAAAAAAAAGATCGTATGATTTACATTGCTAATGTGTGCAGGCCTGTCTTCAATCTCGATCATACGGCGGCCAGACCGAAAATTCTCCGTGAGATACCGGACCAGTGCGTGGGCTACTTTAGGTGGAGTTAATATTTTTAATTCAGCAAGAACATTGTATTACCAATTAAAAATTTTTTCAGGTTACTAATGAAGTATTTACATAGGTATTAAAGTTATCTTAAATAGGTACTATATTACAAAAATAAAATAAAATTACAAATAAAAAATTTCGTGTAAATCGCTATCTACTGGGAGAGTACCCAACAGACTGGCTGCATTACCTCGTTGGATGGAAATGCTTATTCTTTGACCGAAATAAGAGCCAGCCCATTGGTCATGTGAACGTTCTATTAGTCGTTTACTAATATCTATAAACAGACTGTGTGCACTAGGTTTTTCCACTCCAAACGCCTCGAATATGTATTCTTTCGGAAGAGACGCATATTTGCGACGTTAAAAAAAATATAAACAGTGTATTCTAATTTTAACTAATATTTACTAACTAAAAACCCCGAGTTAGTAAGGAGTTGGGTATCTGTATTGATATGATGCAGCAGCATCAGGTCAAGGTTAACCATGTTGTTGTAATATCATTGAAGTCACAGAATACTAAATTTCGAATCGATCAAACCAGTAAATTGGTCACATCCCTTCTACGACTACGACTAGAAAAGAGCTCATGATCTTCAAACGGCTAAACAGATTTTCTTAAATCATATAATCGAACAAAAAAAAACTAAATCAAAATCGATTCATCCGGAGCTATGATGCCACAGACAGACACACATATAGGTAAACACGTTTAACTTATAATACATCTTTTTTTTGTTCGTAAAATATCGTATATCAAAGCGTTATTTTCCAACCCACAGTTTTCAAAAACAAAAATAATTGGCATAATTTATGAACATTCCTAAATGAATTTTCACAGAAATTACAAAGTTTTAATAAACTTGCAATTATTTACAATATAAATTATTTTCACAAACAATCAATGATTGATGATAAATATTAATTAAATACGCCTATTTGTATAATTTTAATTTATTGGTATTCATAAAGTTAATACGTTTTTATTATTTTCAAATTGTTTAATTTCATGGCTCATCGGAGGACGTGATGTAATATGCAAGACCCTATTTACTGACGAAATTGAATTAATTTTATATGAAATTAAAATTTTCCTGAAATTTGACATCTGATATCGGTTTGACAGTAAAATATTAATTTTTATTAGTAATTTATAAAGAAAACTTGTATACCTACATGTTATTGACGGGATATCCATTTGACATATCTCTCTATATATATCATCACGTATTTTATCCCAAAAGGGGTAGGCAGAGACAATCGAATGCCATTTGCTACGATCCTGATATAGGTACCTCTTTTGCTTCTTTTATACTTACTCGTATCATACATGTACCTTCAACATTGCCTTCAACAAATATTATTTTTATATGTTTAATAAAAGTACACCTAGGTCGTTCTCTGCCAGCATTTCTTTTTACTTCTTGACCATTTTAGTCAATATTTATATATTTATTTTAAATATAAATAGTAAATGTCAATGTATTTTTGGTTACTATTATTTTAACACATAATATTCGGAAACACCACACAACAGTGTCCACTTTTTGCCAGTTCTATATTGAGACTTTTTCTAGTAAAAGTATGTATGTTTGTATACATAAGAATGCGGAGTGAAAGATGATGTTGTGACTAAAATGAAGAAAAGTTGTTTACGCTGGTTTGGACACGTTGAAAGAATGAAGAATGAAAGATTGACTAAAAAGGTTTATATGGCTGAAGTGAAAGGAAATGCTGGCAGAGGACTACCTATGTGTACTTTTATTGAAATCGATGGAAATATTAAAAGTACACACAATCGCCGAGCATATAAGAAAGGTATGATAAATATAAAAGAAGCGAAAGGGGTATGTCATATATCGTAACCAACAGCATTCGATTGTCTATGCCTACCCCTCTTGGGATAAAAGGCGTCATGATAGATGTGCGGACGGTACTTGCCCTCCGAAGTACGAGAAGTCGATTTGAACTTACGTACGTTATCGACTCCTCCGTGTATAATATATTCACTGTAGGCGCATACTGACCGTAACTCGACTAATTTAAGTACAACTAGGTGAACAGTGTTTAGACAGTAAATACAGTTGTTTGACTACTGTGGGAGAAATGTTGGTTACTGATACGATGATCTGAGACTTCATTATTAAATGTCTATATAACTACTAGCGGACCCGGCAGACGTTGTCCTGCCCAAACGTTGACTTGCCCGCACTACCCCTACCCCTACCCCTAACTCTACCCCTACCCCTACCCCTACCCCAACCCCCACCCCTACCCCTACCCCTACCCCTACCCCTACCCCTAACCCTATAAAAAAAAAATTGGGGTGGACCAACCTTAACATTTAGGGGGATGAAAAATAGATGTTGTCCGATTCTCAACCCTAACGGATATGCACACTAAAATTCACGAAAATCGGTCGAGCCGTTTCAGAGGAGTTCAATTACGTACACCGTGACACGAGAATTTTATATATAAGATTTCGCATATAACAACTGCATATATTGAAAGTTATACAATGGTTTGTCTCCCTCTAACAAATCTATTGCGAGTACGACTCGCGCGCTGAGTGTCCGTACCATAGACTTAGGATTTCGTACCGTTTTTTGTTTAGGTGGCGGGGGCGATTCATTTTTCTATATTTTCTTTTCTTTAATATAATTTAAACTAGGTATGCATTTTAAAATTATAAAAAAAAAAATTGTATTCCTTATAACGAGACGAAAAATTAACCCCCAAAATCGAAATTCTATTATTTACGCTATACGTCCGTGATTGTGTCATCAAACTATATATATGTAACTTGTTTCTGTCAGTAGATTCGGAGAATATAAGCTGTGACAGATGGACAGACAAACACAAGAGTGATCCTATAAGCCTTATAGTATAAGGGTTTCCGTTTTTTCATCGCAGATATTACGGAACCCTAAAAAGTCCCTGATTTAAAGTTATACCCTGAATTACCCTGCAAGGTATAAAGTCCGTGAGAGTATGTATAGTGGATACCTACTGACAACTTTAAATGCCTCTTTACTCTATATAATGGTAGGAAGAGTGCACTGGAATCACTCTTTAAATTAGTCCAAATCCACATATAAATTCATAACTCATCAGCTTCTCCTCAATTATCTTCCTGCGTCGGCTGCTTCCTCTGTCTGATGAAAGGATGTGATAATAGTGAGTTCAGGTTTTCGGACACTTGATTGAACCATCATCTAAGGGTTCGTTCTCGATGTGTCTCTCTATCCACCCTGTCCATCACCACAAGCTTTTCTAAGTTGTTGCCTAATTACAATATTATGATCCGGTTTCGGAGAATCATTGATACTTACAAAATGTAGATATTATAAAAACTGTTCTGAAATTGGTTTTATGTTTTGAAATTTCAAGAAATGTAATCACTTGATCCAACTATCCCAAGTCCCACAGAAATTAATTTCATATCTTTTCTAGATATGACTTAAATATATCCATAAAGTCACTCACTCTAGGATTCTTTTGTCTCTGCCTATCCCTCTTAGAATAAAAAGCTTGATGATAGATATATTGTATGGATAAGCACAACCTAATTTAATCTGACCACTACAGAACTATTCATGAGATAAAAGCTTTAGCACGTATTGTAACAGCGATGCGGGTAGTAGGTTGACCGCTGGATAACCGCAAACGGTCCGTTTACTCGGCAATATATGCACAAGGTTACGTACTAACGGTAGATGCAATTGTAATGCATTTTGGAAGTCTAGGCAGAATTTCGAAGTAGGTATCTATACTGTATTAATAGAGTACCTACATAGAACATTATAAAGAAGAATAGAAGTTGCATGCACATTTCTGACAGAAATGTATAGAAGTTATCCATCAAAATAGCAAATACGCAACACGAAAAACAATTTATAGAAGGCATGTTAAAAGTACAAAGGTATTATGAACATATAAGAAGCGAAAGAGGTTTGTTAGGATCGTAGCACATGGCATTCGATTGTCTTTTGCCTACTCCTCTTAAGATAAAAGCCGTGATGATAGATAGATAGTACGGAATATATTTCTTAAAGTAGAAATGGGTGTAGTATCGTTTATTGGGTAACTATGAAATTGGGTCGACTAATTATTAATAAAAAATTATAAATTCAGTGGAAATGCGGTCTTTACGTAGAATGTGTGATATAAAGCGTATTGATCGCATCCGAAACGATGATAGAGAAGAATGCGGAGGAAAAGATGATGTTGTAACTAAAATGAAGAAAAGTAGTTTACGCTTTGTACACGTTGAAAGAATGAAGTTACCATTTTGTTGTAATACCATTGAAGACACCGGATACTAAATTTCGAATCGATCAGATCCGTAAGTTTGTCACATCCTTTTAACGGCTAGAAAAGAGCTGATGATCTTCAAACGGCTGAACATTGATTCCGAAAGAAAAGTAGTTTACGCTGGTTTGGACACGTTGAAATAATGAAGGATGAAAGATTGACTAAGAAGGTTTATATGGATGAAGTGAAAGGAAATGCTGGCAGAGGTCGACCTAGATGTACTTTTATTGAACAAATAAAAAATATATTGATCGATAGCAATCGCCGAGCATGTATGAAAGGTATGATGAATATATAAGAAGCGTAAGAGGTTTGTCAGGATCGTAGCAAATGGCATTCAATTGTCTCTTGCCTACTCCTCTTGGGATAAAAGGCGTGATGATAGATAGATAGATAATTCTTGATAATATCGATCCTAGCACAAAAATATATGCGAATAAATTGAGAAGATTTAATATAAATTAACTTTTAAAAAAGTGTACCGCCTTCAAAATTTGCACTGAAAAGTAAGAAATAATAAATATTTCGTCGTAAAATTTGAAGACGGTTGGTGCCAATTTAGGATACAAAATTAAGTAAACATCTAAGAAGATAAATATCTGTTCAATATTATATATGTTTGTACTGATGATCGTAGGTTCCTAATGAATTGTCTAGATTAGTGAATTTGGGAAGTAAGTTGTTTTTAATTTGGCACCAACCGTCCAAATTACCAAAAAACCAAATATTTATTATTTCTTACTTTTCAGTGCAAATTTTGAAGGCGGTACACTTTTTTTAAAAGTTAATTTATTTTTCCCTTTTAAGTGATTTTGCTGCCCTGAGAGACAAATAATAACGCAAATTATAAAAAAAATGGAAAAATAAAAAATAAAAACTGCTGTGGATGGGATTTGAACCATTAACATCCTGAGCTGCACCATACCATACCATACCTTTAGCCGCTAGACCACCGTCGATACAAAAATTGACAACTTCGTGTCAATAGCAACCGTTGCTAAGGCTTTTCTCTGATACATAATTTTCAGCCGTAAACAGAGACAAATTACTAAATTTCTGAAAAACTACTGAACTGATTTTTGTTATATGTCTGTGAGATAATGTCGAGAAATTATTATATCCTTAAAAAAATAAGTCGTCAACATCGGTACATATTTCATCGAGATACTGATAATTGACTTAAAAGTCAGTTTTTTCAAAATTACTGAAAAACTAATGAACCAATTTTTATGACATAAAAAAGGGACCAAACCGGAAGATTTATCTGTAGATTAAAAAATAAATCATCAAAATCGGTTCATAAACGACGAAGTTATTCGCGAACACACATAAAAAATATATATATACGGTCGAATTGAGTAACGTCTTTTTTTTTGAAGTAGTTAAAAAATACTAAATGTTAATTATATAGCGACCGGCTTCGCACGGATAGAAAATTTGTTTAAAAAAATCATTTCTTCCGGGGAATGAGATATTTCCCAGGATAAAAATTCACTGTCTGACCCTAAAGCTAATTTATCCGTTACAAAGAAACTTATAATATTTTAGTATTCAGCTCGTATATTAACTTGTAATTATTGTAATTGAAATTCAAGAGAATTTAGTAGTTGCAACTAGTTTGAGAGGACCTAAGTTATTTGCAGCATTGCTAAATATCTTAGTGCAATTTAGAGCAACCTAAATGCATTACGCGGCAAGAGCATTGACAAATCCATACTAATATTATAAATTAGAAAGCAACTCTGTCTGACTGTTACGCTTTCACGGCTAAACCTCTGAACCGATTTTGATGAAATTTGATATGGAGAGAGATTGAATCCTAGGGAAGAACCTGAGGGGGAACCTAGGGAAGAACTTTGTTCGGGCGCCACAATATACAGATAAAAGTGTTCCGTAACATCTATAAAAATTGCAAAAAAATTCACGTTTGTTGTATGGTAGCCCCCTTAAATATTTATTTTATTCTGTTTTTTAGTATCTGTTGTTACAGCGGCAATGGAAATACAGCATCTGTGAAAATTTTAACTGTCTAACTATCACGATTCATGAGATACAGCCTAGTGACAAACAGACAGACGGACGGACAGCGGAGTCTTATAAGGTTTCCGTTTTTAGCCGCATAAAGTTTGAAAGTTTCAAGTTTATAAGCTCATTTATTTATATGAAATTTTTTTATACTATCACAGCTCAAGAAATCACCTTTTACGGCAAATATATAAATTTTGTAATATATGGCAACAATTACTTAGTATCTCTTCCTTAGCATAAAAAATATTATTTGTGATTGCATCTCATTGCGTATTATATGCAAGTGCTCGATTAAAGCACTTGATATCGTAGGTATTCTGTTTGTGAATTATGCATGACACCAACCGCTGGAGGGATTTACTCCTTGTTATGAAGATCTCCTCTAAAATCCTACTAAAATCGAAAACCGCAAGACGTTCTATGCTGAGATTTATGAAATAATCTATCTATCTATCATCACGCCTTTCCTTCCAAGAGGGGTAGGCAGAGACAACCGAATGCCATTTGTTAGGATCCTGACATACCTCTTTCGCTTCTTTTATATTCATCATACTTTTCATACATGCTCGGCGATTGTGTGTACTTTTAATATTTCCATAGATCAATACATTTATGTTCAATAAAAGTACACAGACCTAGGTCGTTCTCTGCCAGCATTTCCTTTCACTTCAGCCATAAAAACCTTTTTAGTCAATCTTTCATCCTTCATTCTTTCAACGTGCCCAAACCAGCGTAAACTACTTTTATTCATTTTAGTCACAGCATCATCTTTCACTCTACATTCTTCTCTAATGACATCGTTCCGCATTCACGTAAAGATTGATATGAAACAAAAAAACCCTATATAGAAAATGTAAGTACCTGCTTGTGTTTTAAAAATCTATACTCAGGCTACACTATATGTATTGCATTGCAGAATTTATTTTCATAGGAGTAGATTTATAGTTTGATGGTTTCAAAAATAAAATTCTTTCGGATATTTTATTTATTTTACGAACGGCGCAAATATAAGTAAATTATTGAAAACTACAAATGTAGTTTTGTGTTATAGAAACTCTAGGTCCGTGGGGTTCAAATGCCAAAAGGTTTATTTAAAACATATCCCCACGACTAATCATGTATTTTGGTGACATAAAGGCTGGCTCCATCCTAGCTCAACGAATCAGCATCGCGGGGAAAAATAGGCAATATTCTTGCCAATATTCCACGCGGATCTGGTTTAATTAGTTATTTTAATTTTAAGGTATTTATATTGTTATGAATTAATAATATAATTTATCTTTTAATGAACCTGTGCTATTAGCTAGTACGTATCTATGAATCTACTTAGATTTTTTTATAGAGAAGACGAAATGTGATCTTGCCACCGCCTGTTTATTAAGCGAAGGTGGTTGGTCCTTTGTCGTGGTGTCAGTTATTTTCAGTTTGGCCCATTGGTTCGTTATCAAGTTTGATGATTCGAAACTCTTAGCTTTCCGCCCAGTTTCATCTGTCAAATTTTTTGAAATGTGACAATTATTTATCCCGAAGGATTTCCGGGATAATACAGTCCGAATTGAGAACTTAGTCCTTCTTTTTTTTCGAAGTCGGTTTAAAAGTAGCCTGTGTCACTATCTCTGTGCACAAAAATCACATCGATCTGTAGCTTTGTTTCGATGTGAAAAAAAGACAAACAAACAAAGAAACAACCTTTTGTATTTATAATATTAAACTTTTACATTTCATAAACCCATTCTGAAGTCAAAGCTTTCATAATCAAAATTCGTGTCGCTAAACTTGAAACACTCGATTCTGTTTGTACTGAAAATGCACAAACCATCCGTGAAACTACAGCGAGCTCTGTCTCGTTATTATCATAATCCGGCATTCCGTTTGGAATTATTCATTCGAAACTTTATTGACGTTCGTATCTGTTGGACACGAGAGACAAGTCATCGCCTGTGTAATTTATGAATAGGTTATTAATAATTATTTCCTTTACCTACTAAATAAAAAACTAAAAGCGTTTGACACAAACACAAAACGTGATTGAGTCATGCTGCCTTTCTCAAACAGTCTTGACGAAAACACTACTATATCTACGCTCTATGATCGCATATAGATTTCATCCTCACACAGTGGACACGTTCTGCATACGAACGAAAAAGTACAGTAACTTGTTCCTGTGTCGCACTGTCAAAAAGTGGAACGAACTTCCGGCGTCGGTCTTTCCTGCTTTCTACAACCTGGGGTCCTTCAAGCGAAGCGTGAAAAAGCATCTCTATGGGCCGGACTATATTATGTTCTGCCAGTCGCGCGCATTCATGGACCAACCACATATGCTTAATAAACAGGTGGTGGCAAGGTCACATAAATGCTCTTTTCTATAAAAAAATCTATGGAACAGTGCAGTGCCAGTTTTACTAAAGATTTCTTGCCGCTGTGGCGGCACATCGCGTCGCGTCGATAGATGTCGCAACGTTACTAACTCATTGAAACCTGTATCGCGCCATTGAAAATATTTAATAGATTGGCATATATGCAACTTTCCAACGATGTGCGTTGGGGAGTATTCCTTTTACTCATGATCGTTGGATTGTTGTATGTACCTAGCCATTACCATATTGGTGACCCCGTATGAACACGCCTGTATTCCTGACCCCGCAATGCCCTTCCTTTCCTCACTTCCTTTAAAGTTCGTCATTCTTTAACTCTTCAAAGAAAGCGCAGCATTTATATTACTCAACATTTATTTACTGAGATCACGTTGCAGATATATTTATCTCATAGAATGATACTTGGAGCTCAAATCTTTAAACTGTGTGGCTGAATATCTATTCATGAAATATTTTAATGTCCGTTTTCTCAGTTTCAATAGCCAAAAATTTTATTAAAGATGTATCCCCTCGACTGATCATCTCTTCTGGTGACAAGAGGGCTCTCCTTCCTCGCTCAACGAATCAGCATCGCGATTCAGCGGGGAAATGCAGCCAGCATTCTTGCCACTATTCCACGCGGACCTGGTTTATTTAGTTATTTTTAATCTTTAGATTTCATTTAAGGTTTTTATATTAATAAAAAAAAATAGCCAAAGTACTAAAATCTTTTTGTTTTGTTATGCTAAGTTTCAAGTAGATTCAACTAAAATAACTTATTCCCTCATATACATTTCAACAACCCGTGCATTTTTTATTTTAATTATTTTTTAAACCCTATTTCACCTCATATGCGTAAATTTTCGAGAAATATTTTCTTAGTATATCCTACACCCTATAATTATCTAAGTTTCTAAGTTGATTCGACCAAAATCTCTCGACTCTAAAATTATGCTAAAATTAAAAAAAAATTGACACTAGACTAGGAAGAAAACCTAAAATACAATAAAGACTATGACATAATTATAATTATATTTTTTAAAAGTCAATTTCAAAATAAATTAAATTAAATATGAAATTAACTCCACAAATTCTAAAGCATCCTAATAATTAATTGCGAAATATTGAAGCGTAACGGTTATTTCAACTTCGATTAATTACGGAACTGTAGTGCTTACTTGGCTACTAAAACAAAAGATAACAAGTTCCTAATTTCCGTTTAACTTCCGGTTTAAATACCTTTGCACACAATTCCTCCTAAGTTACTCCGAGCAAGATAAATGGAGTGAGAGGTTTTGCGTCGCGATAGTGTAATAAACTTTTCTTGAAGACGGCTATTCACTTCAGAAAGTTACCAAGATGCTCCTTTGAGAATCACCTCTGTTCCTCTGTTTAACAGTACATAATAGAGTAGAACACTGTTATCAATAGAACAGCTAACTTGAAACTGTTTCTTGTGGAACTTACTCAGTTTAATATTTGTGCGTATACTTCATTTTATTTATTTTATTCCTATAATAATAGTAAGTAAACTTAGTTTTTTTTACTATCTATATAAAAGAAGAAATTGACAAGACCTTTTATCTATCTATCTATCTATCATCACGCCTTTTATCCCAAGAAAGGTAGGCAGAGACAGTCGAATGCCATTTATTACGATCCTGACATACCTCTTTCGATTATTTTATATTCATCATACCTTTCGTATATGCTCGACGATTGTGCGCGTACTTTAAATATTTCCATCGATCAATATTTTTTTTATATGTACACGCCAGAATTTCCTTTCACTTCAGCCATATAAACCTTTTTAGTCAATCTTTCAGCCTTCATTCTTTCAACTTGTCCAAAAACACCTTTTGTAACACAATAATTATTTACCATTACACATGATCACATTTTTATTTCCCGCGGTATAAATAATGAAAGATGTGATGAATATTATACTCGTAGAAACAGTAATTGACATACGGATAGATTTTCGTACACAACACGAAATTGGATACATTTTATATTGAAAGTCCACACTTTAATATTTATATACCAATGGGTTTATTTATAATCCGACAAACCACACTTAGAGGAGTTTCCATCTAAATATACCTCAACAGAACTGGCCACTAGTTGCTATAGCCTTAAGGAGACTTGGTCTTCCGCTGGGTACTCTGGAACCGTAACACAGTTTCAGGAGCAGTAAGAAGTAACCCGTAAAGAAAAAAAAATACCTAGATTCTGTGCAAAGATGCATAATTTATTTTTAAATTAAAAATAATAATTAAAGTATTGATTAAATCAACAACTTCGGGTCAGATTGATTAATAGAAGGTTTCGTAATTGCACGCAAAGTACTTTACAAGTTTACTCCTTGTAAACTGTCACAATACCTAAAGATCCCATTAAACTTTAGCAATTTCTAACTTTTCCTATTAGAGGTTCTACACATTTTGTCTTCCACCTCTTATGCCTCTCTTGTAATCGCGTATTTAGACTTTAATGACACGAGACAAGACGAGTGTCGTGAATTATTTATATCGTGACTAGATGCTGCACACGGCTTTGCTTGTGTTGTTTTATATCTATTCAACCTTTTACTATAAAGTTTAAATAATATCCTCATGATTATTTTGATTGCAGATTGTTTTTGTAGTCCTTTTTAAGGTGTACAATACTGCAGTACATTATTTTGATCTATCTCGTAGGGTTCAGCCAGCGTTTGCAATGTAAGCGCAAAAAAATGTGTTTATTTACGACATCACATTGAAACCTCTAAAATTATCAGTGTTTCTCCACTGTATTATGTATGCTATGTACAAATAAACTTTCCTTTTGAATCACTCTAACTATTAAAAAAATCCGTTGCGTAGTTTTAAAGATCTAAGCATACATAGGGACAGACAGACGGAAGCGACTTTGTTTTATACTATGTATAGTGATTTAGATGAGGAGCGGGGTGGGTTGCATTGCATGACCTTACCTATCACGACCTTCATTTCATATCTTGTGGCATGGCCAGCCAGAGACATTCCACATTTAGCCAGCTTTCAAAATTATAACGCTAAACTTACCTATAACACTATTGCTGATAAACCAAAGTATAGTCTTTTCAGAATTGTTAACGTCAACTATTAGCAGAAAATTTGAGTTAATGCCATGTTATTGATGCTATCCAAAAAAATCTTCTTCTTTTACTATGGCTCCACCAATGTTAATCGGTGATTTGCCAATGTCAAGTGTTACAGACTTTATAGTATATAAATCCAATTAATCGGTATTCCCGCCGACCGTGATATGCCCTATTAATCACTGACTAATCACAACTATCACAGCGCGGGCGGGATTAAACTGGATTCCCCATCACGTCACGGCGGAACGCGTGCGTTGGTTGCCATGATCTCAAAAAAAAACATAAGTACCTTTTACGAAATATGCAGACCTACCTAATAAGTCAGAAATGTCAAAAATATGTAGATTATCTTTTTTATTGAAATGAAATTTTCAAATCAAATATTAAAAATCGTCTTTGGAGAAGTACGAAAGCGATATTTGTGTATATTTGTATATATTTTAACTGGTTCGAGCGTTTTATTGAATTCCTCGATAACAAATTCTTGCAAGCAATAAAGACATTCTTTGGCGCAATGCCATTCCGAGGCAGCCGCGTATCCTGGCCGAAGAAGTAGCCTTATTTTATTTGCAAACTATCGCACAAGACGAAAGATATTGAAATCAAAGTTGCGAAACAAAACTAGTAAAACTAAATATACAATGAAACTTTTCAATCCGTTGCCAAAACCATATTGCCCATTATATGATTTCTAAAATTGAATTGGAGCTATTTTCAAATTAACTATCTCTATATTATTTCTCAAAGGTGTTTTTTGTCGGTATCTCCCTTAATTGTATCTTTGATACGCCATTTTGAAGATTATTTTTCCCTCTAATATCGAAAAATAAACAAACAAATCAAAATTAAATGTTTATTTTAAAATTAAACAATATTATTTATTTATTTTGTAAAAAAAACAAACTTAATTTATGAAAACAATATTGACAACAGTAACGGTGCGAAGTATTCGCACGGGTCTTCTAGTTACTTCATAATACGCTACCATTGATATTCTGTATGCATGGGTGGAAAATTTTCAAAGACCAGTCATTTTTATTTTTCTTTGTTGCAACTAGACGTATTAAAAGTGATATTGTATATAAATCTCGATCAACTAATCTTTCGAGCAATTTTTCATTTAAGCAATAGATTTCTAAAAATTTTCTTTCGAGCAATTTGCATCAAACCGTTTGTTTCATATAAAAGCTATGCCTTATTTTAATGTCATGTTTATGAAAATACAATCAAATTATTCATTCAAATTTCAATATTTCTCCCTGGAAAACTGTTTAAGAACCATACTTTATTTAAAAACACTTCTCGTATAATTTAGAAAGTGTTATCTAACTTTGTGAGTGTAAAACTTTTCCATTATCTTATGATGTTCCGAAGTATTCACGTATTATTCATTTTCATAGAAATCCATTTAAAACTTATTTAGAAAGTATTATATAAGAACGCTATATCTTGTCTCGGTATGGTAGATTTTAGAGTTACCTAAAAAAATAACTTACTATATAAGCGACCCGCCCCTGTTTCACCCATGTAATTTTAATATTACAACATTGATATTATACGTCTACACTCTTATTAATAAACTCGAAGTAGCGACGTATTAACTAAACTGTATTTCGTCTCTGTCTACCATAATGAATTGCAGATTTGCTAGACGGAGACGAAATACAGTTTAGTTAATACGTCGCTACTTCTAGTTTATTAATAAGAGTGCTAAAGTTTAGACTCTAAACCTTCGTTAATCAATGTATCTGATAGCGCAGAGTATCTAACAAAATCACAACAAATTAAGTATATTCAAACAACAATAATATTTATATATCCAAATATAGATAGTAATCCAGGATAAAACATCTAGGAAAAAGACATTACGAAATCCTCGTGGGCGAATCAAAAACTTAATGCAAAATTTGAGCCCCTAAAATCGCCCCCCAACTCTGAAAATATAACAAAATATAGCATAGGTAGCCATTTTTTTTATTTCAATACTAAGTTTTTTTGAAAATTCAGGTATGTACCAATAAACTTTGATTATCGACCCGTGAAATAGGCCTTGATTTAAAAACTACATTCCAGCGCCCGTGACAGCATTTATGTTTTAAAGTGACCTCCACACTTCTGAGGTGTACTTAATATGTTTTAAACGCCAGAATATTATTTTTTAATTCCAAAACACGCCAACGTAATTGAAATGCAGGGGCAGATAAACATGGAGACGTATTAATGCCGCTACATGCGTTGACAAGTGGCTTCCACATCTCCCTCTCAACAGCCCTAAACTCCATCTGCATAATTAAATTGAATTAACATCGTGTGACTCCGTACTCTGTGGAACATTGTAATTATGAGTCTTTACACCGTCCTCGGAGTAATAAAATTGGAAATTTCTCGTTAGCGTATACATACATAAATGGATTACTAACTATGTTGCTTTTACTTGTTAGTTAGTAATTACTTAACTCAGACCTCTTTCTGTGTTAGAGGGAACTTTAAGAATGTGGAAATGTTTGAGAGAATATTTAAAGATAGAGAAGGTGAGCTGGGCAACCAAAAATATTATCTTTATTATCCTTATGCTAAGAGACATATCGACCTTAATATACCTCAAGGCTGAGTAAGATTTTTTTTTTAAATATACTAAAAAGTATGAAAGTTCAGACAACAGAAAACAAAAGCTGTTCTAAATTTATGGTCGCAAGTACTTACACTGTGACTATTTCATCTATTACATTATCATCATCATCATCATCAAATTTTTTTAGTTAGATAAAAAACATTGAGCTTTTGCTGGCTTGTGGCTATAATATTTTGCACCTTAGAAAGAAAAGAAAGCAAAGTTTATTGATATTGCTACAATACTAATTAAAAAAATCTCGATGGAATGAGATATTTTGTCGAGATAAAATGTAGCCTATGTCCTCCATAAAAAATTACATCTATTCAATACTCTGTTTTAACCAAAAAGTAGTACAAACAAACATGCTTTGCGTTTATATTATTAGTTAGGAACAAGTTAGTAACTAAAACTTCAGTAATTTCTTCACAACTTCCCATAAATCTTGGAAGAGGTAAATATTTTCGTTCCTCGAAATAATTTTTCAGTGCCGTTTTTTTTGTCTTACGTCGAGGTAATTCGTTCTATTCGAGACGCCTGAACCCAATCTGTTTTATCGACAGCAGCCCCAGTCACGTGTTTGCGATAATAATTTATTCGGAGGGCAAACCCCACATTTTGCACCCAATAAATCTTTTCGGTGTCAAATAAAGGCAATGAAAACTAGATTTATAACTGACTGTTACAAAACTATTTACTAGGCGGCGCTACATTTTAATTTGTAAATTTTAGAACGAATGAATTTATAGCGAGACATACGTTAGATGTTTTTTCCCTTGTCTGTCAGTAATCGCCACTCTTCTCTATTCACGGTTCTCAATTCGACTACATTTTTCTTTCACTTGTTCTAAGTAAGTGCGTCTTGGTCTTCTTCTTCTCTCTTGGTTCTCTGGAAGAGAGGTAGTCTCTTCCCTTTAATTTTGCCGTTAATAATGTTCTTTATAAAATTATTGTGTCGTATCCTGTGCAGGTGTCCTCTCCTGTTTTCCATTGTAGACAGCAAGCATCTCTTCTCTCCTACGATCATCATACGAGAAGGCGTTAGTTATTTTTTAACCGACTTCGAAAAATGAGGAGGTTCTCAATTCGTCGGAATCTTTTCTTTTTTTTATGTATGTTAATCGATTACTTAAAGACGCCTGGACCGATTTTTTTTTGTTTGAAAGAGTATGATTTCTAGGTGGTTTTCAGGTCAGGATCTGATGATGGGATCCTGAAGAAATCAAGAATTCTTCAAATTTTATAGGCACACTTGAAGCGATTTGGGTATTTTTTTTATAGTGACTTGTGTATTTGCTTTCTGAAAGGCACATTTTTCAGTGCATAATTTTTTAAGTAGGTACACTTTTATTTAATTTATTATCAGCTGTTTCTCTCCATTCTTCTACAATCTACAGCACCACGTAGATTATTTTTTACTTATCAATGGAGGTCATACTGGATCTAGATTCGATTATCTACATAGATATTTTTATAGTTTTAAATTTTCATTAGAAAGAGCAGTGCATGAATGAAGACATATATGAGAATGTGGATAGTGATTAATTCTATTAGGTATTATTTTTGTTCAAACCTCGATCAAAATATATAGAATTAACACCCTAAATTATTTATTACAGACGTTATTTAAAATCCCGTATGTATATCTAGTTATAATATAACGGTCAGATAAAGGTTTCCTTTTATAAATACAAAGGATTTCTCCAAAATTAAAACACAAAAATAATACAATACATTTAAACAATATTTTATAGTAGCTACGTGTTTATTTAATATTACTTAATATTTCATATTCTGTTCATTAATTCCTGAAATAATATCCCAAGTTCATTATAGCACAATCTAAATTCATGCAATGTCCATTAAACAAAATAAACAGTCTTCATAATAAAGTCTTGCAAATTAAAATGTAAAATTTTATATACCTAACTGTATATTTGCGACTCGAAATGTATTTAATAAAACAATGGATGAATCATTTTAAAGGACTTGCTATCGCCCCCGGTTTCGCTTGGAAAGTGATACAAAGAAAAAAGCCTTCCAATGTCTCTAATATATACAAGCCCCTACTCCTTCATATTTCTATACAAAATTTCATCCAAATAATTTAAGCTGTTGCGGTGTAATTGACAATCATTCTAACACAGTGAGAGAGCCAACTTCTTTTAGCTTCCCATATCTTCGCAGTTTTAACTAAATATAGTAATTTTTCAAAAATTACAGTAGCTAAACAACGAAAACACAGGCTCTTTATCAATAACGCACCCTTCTGCAAACCAAATGAGCTCAAACTCGATGGGGTTACGTCGTTTCGTTACAGAGTTACTTTGGCCACCTTCCGGCTTCATCATAAGAACCTTGGACATCATCTAGGACCTGAGTACTTATGAAGACAAATCAAACGAGCCCAAACTCTATGGGGTTACATTGTTTCGTTCCTATGGCCACCTTCAGGCTCCATCATCTCATCAGATGGATCGTATCAAATTATTATAATGTCATCCGAATTACATATACTTGCAAAGCACCAAATCCCTACGACAATTAGAAGTTGGTTAAATTCTACTTCCAAGATTTGTTTTATAAAACTTTTAGTAAAGTTAAATGTGAGATCCTGAAATGAACTCGGGCGAAGCCACGGGCAAAATCTTGTTTGTAAAATTGTAATTTTCGTTTCAATATTGTAACAAGGAACAATCTGCTTATATTATAAAAATATTTCTTTACAAACTCCACTTTATTTTATTCTCACTTCTTGAAAAATAAGTTGCAAAAGCAAAAAAGAACTAGTCGACAAGGAAACTCGATTGGAAACAGCGTCGCGTCAGCACTCAATGTTGTTCGGAAGCTTGCATAATAATATTTGTGTCTAGTTCTTCACTTGCTGATATTTAAAATGTACAGAAATCTGCGGAAAAACTTTTTATTACTACTGGAATTTTATTTAAATCTGTACTTATATTATAAAGAGGTAAAGTTTGTAAGTTTACAAGTTTGGATGTAACTACTGAACCGATTCTAAATATTCTTTCACGAATCCCTGAATAACATTTTATTTTGAACGAAAATATCCACGGGCAAAGCCGGGGGCGGAATTTCAGTATATTATAGATTTATTTACCATTTGTCATCAACCGTCTTCAAATTCTACGACGAAATATAATTATTTCTTTCTTTTCACAATTTTTGAAGTCGGTACATACTTTTTTTGAGTATTTTCCTTTTATATCTGAACTATTTATTGCCCGTTTATTTAAAATTGTATATCTATCTATCTATTATTTTTAAAAGAAGTGCTAAAGCCGTTTTTTGGTATCTACTCTTCAAATTAACCTATTGCTAAACTTAGCTAAGTTAAAATAGTTACAAAGTTTAAAGCTCCAATATTCGATTTGCTGAAACAAAAATGTGTAACAAGTAGGTAGGTACTTGTTCTAGTGGTTATTCTAAATTCAATTCCTAGAAAGTAAAATCTGTTTTGTAATTAGTAGCATGTATGTTTGCGATTGGTGTTATGGTCCGTCTACACGCTCCGTCTTGACTGCACAAGTATTACGGACGGAAAGACGGAACACCGAAGAGTGTCCACACGGTACAGGTAAGCTCGCGCAAACCTCATTGTTATGTTATTACTACTACTAAATTACTAGTAGTACTAGTACTATTACTATTACATCTAATACTATTACAAAAATTAAAATGAATATTTTTTTGGTAATTATCTATCGTTTCAATGTAAAATTATTTCTATTTTGTATAAGATTTTATTTAAATTGCGTTTTAAACAAAAATTATCGCTAACGTTGAATCGCTTACTGTTTCTATCCTGCTCGCGTGTGCGTGATTCTAGATAAATGCGTTCTGCTCTTTCATCACTCATTTTCCCATCGACCACTTCCCCATAAGTAAAACCGTGCAAACCCAGAACTGCGCACTCCAATCTTTAGCAAGTCAACGATTGCTCAAGCCGCGCTTTGGGGCTTGTGCGAGCTACCGTTTTCCTGTCCACACGTACGAGCTTACTTGTGCAAACTGATTTGTACAAGTAAGCGCGAAGGAATGACTGTGCGTGTAGACGGGGCTTTAAATGAGTAAGAAATAAAAATATTCAAGGATTAAAATAAGTAGATATGGTTTATAGATATAGATGCAAAGAGCATTCGTAACACCAAATATGTTTATTAAATTAATTAGCTAAATTAATTATATACTTGCAGCATTTCTAGTAATAAAATAGGCCTAAAGGGGTATTTACGTTGAAATCGAAGGCAAATTAAATGTTGGTTACAAAATGTACACAGAAAGTCGTATTTTGCTAGAATTTGTTGAACAACTGTAGAGTTTCAGGCGATTTAAAACGTTGGGAAGCAGCTTAGGTGAAAAGAATTTACTTAAAACACAAAGCCCTTATAGCTTTGTGGAGAGCTTTGCAACATTCCTTTCTGAATAAATGTACTAGTTACATGTGTTTGGTTAATTAGAGCATTTAATTTATTAATGGTGGGTTTAAGGGGACGTTGGTTTGGTATGACAGATTACAATATTAGATAATATGTTTAATATTGCTGTCTAATTTGGTATTCCTATTGAAGATAATTCTCTACAAATACTTATAAGTTTTTAGAAACAAACTTAGCAGCTCCGCACTGTTTAAAAATTACAGATATACTTCTTTATTTGTTTTATAAATGTAAAAAAGTGCAAACTTACAATTACAATTTAGCACCAATTCTGAGACAAATACGCCATAACCCCAGAAGAAAATCATTGCTACGCTCTTGGTCCCTTAAAATTCAAATAACAATAAACAAATATGCAGTTTGACGAAACTGACGGAAGTCAATTTGGATCTTAATTTGTATATTCTTCAGTTATATTTCCTTAAAATTAATGTCAAATTTTTGCGTCGGCCTATCTGCCAGAATCTCAGAGGGCTGTGTAATATTTTATGCAAAGTCGAGCCAGAGCGGACCGTGACAGAGTTGTTTGCACGGTAGAGATCAAAAAGGGAATTGGCCCTAAATCCCTTGCCTCGTGTACTGAATAACAAACTAATTTATCTAATTTTAATTTTAAGAAAAAAACTTAATAGTAATTTATGAAACAATTTTTATTTATCATTTATGATTAATTTTTTTGTTAACACTTATTTATTACTCGACTACGCTGTTATATTGTCGTTTTGTTGAAAATTGTTTTATTATTATAAAACCTATTTACATAGGCATAAGCATTGGTTTTAGCATTTTGAATTACTGAATACTGTGATATCAAAGTAAATTCTTTAGACATATAAATAACTGCATTTTTGATATTTTAATATTTTGCTTGACTTGGGATTTAAAGCCGGGACGTTTACTAATATGAGTAGAATAGACGTGATGAGTTTTTGGTTTCAACATAATACCTACATTTAGTTTGAAAACAAGATTGCAATGACTGTCGCATTTAGAAATGTTTGAAATAATGCAACTGAAATACGTAATTCAGTAACACAATATTTTTGGGCAAAAGTTTCGCTAGAAAAACACTATAATTTATATGGCAAAAGTGTTAGGAAACACCCCAAAGTAGGTACCTTCATTGGACATAATAAAATGTTGATATTTGGGGGCAATGTTCAAAGCACAGGCATGTACTAGAATTGTTTTGGAGAAGTATCTTTGGAAAATAAATAAATATATGCTATGAAAATAAGGTGTAAAGTTTTGTACATGTCTCGAAGGCTCTTTAAAATAGTTAATTTTCTTCACTTTTGACTGAAAAATAGATTAGAATAGTGCGTAAACTAAGTCTAATCAAATATGAACGGAATTGTGCTCCTATGTTGGAGACAGGTGCTTTATGTTCAAGTTGTGGTTGATATTTCCGTGAACCGAGAAACTCTGTGCCAACATATTCTATGGAAGTACTGAGTCACTGAATTTCATTTGTATGCTAACAATAGCAACCATACAGAGAAAATTGTATTTATGACAAAAAATATTTACAGGAAAATGTGGATATTATTAGAAATTTTTTTTTGCTTTGTAAATCTGTGTTTGAGGTCATCTTAGCAAAATTACTCACAACTCATTGGCAAGATAAGTACCCACATCTTATCCCACCAAAGCCATAAATGTGAAAGAAAGCCAAGATAAATACTCGGATAACGGCTTCGCTAATAAAAGAAGTGAGATCTAACTGGATACCGAGTTCTTTTGAAGTTTCTTAAATCATAGCTCCTGTCATGAATTCTTCAGTTGCTTTAAAATGAAATTTGTTATGTTCTTTCCTACTCAATAGTGCGACTTGGCAAGTTTTCTATTAGTAAAATTTCTCTAATTGAACTTGAACTTAACACCTAATAAAGAAAGACTAAGATCAAATGGTTTTTTTTACATATTTTGGTCCTTGATGAGCCGTTTGTTGTTACGAACTTGGTTTTCTTTCACATTTCTGTACTTGGTGGGACATCATATCATTATTTTTGTCGTCATTTATATCTAATTACATAGAGTAACTAGCAATCACTATGTTCTTTTATAAGAGTCGGGACTGCCATACATTGAAATGAAACAAATGACTGAAAGGTACTGCCAACCTTACAACATCGTACTGTGGATTGGTATAGGAATATTTGCTATCTCTGTCATCTGTATATGGCGTGAAAGAGATGGCGATATGACGCCATTAGTATTGGCTCATTTTTCAAAGCCCTAATTTTTTGTTGCGCCAGCCAGAGTCGGGATTGCCATACATTGAAATAAAACAAACTTAGGGTTGAAAGGTACTGCCAACCTAACAATATCGTACTGTGAATTGGTATATAAATATTTGCTATCTCTGTCATCTGTATATGGCGTGAAAGAGATGGCGATACGACGCCATTAGTATTGGCTCATTTTTCGTAGCCCTAATTTTTTGTTCTAAGTTGCGCCAGCCAGAGTCGGGATTGCCATACATTGAAATAAAACAAACTTAGGGCTGAAAGGTACTGCCAACCTAACAATATCGTACTGTGAATTGGTATATAAATATTTGCTATCTCTGTCATCTGTATATGGCGTGAAAGAGATGGCGATACGACGCCATTAGTATTGGCTCATTTTTCGTAGCCCTAATTTTTTGTTCTAAGTTGCGCCAGCCAGAGTCGGGACTGCCATACATTGAAATAAAACAAACTTAGGGCTGAAAGGTACTGCCAACCTAACAATATCGTACTGTGAATTGTTATATAAAGTATATAAATATTTGCTATCTCTATGGCGTGAAAGAGATGGCGATACGACGCCATTAGTATTGGCTCATTTTTCGTAGCCCTAATTTTTTGTTCTAAGTTGCGCCAGCCAGAGTCGGGACTGCCATACATTGAAATAAAACAAACTTAGGGCTGAAAAGTACTGCCAACCTAACAATATCGTACTGTGAATTGGTATATAAAGTATATAAATATTTGCTATCTCTATGGCGTGAAAGAGATGGCGATACGACGCCATTAGTATTGGCTCATTTTTCGTAGCCCTAATTTTTTGTTCTAAGTTGCGCCAGCCAGAGTAGGGACTGCCATACATTGAAATAAAACAAACTTAGGGCTGAAAGGTACTGCCAACCTAACAACATCGTACTGTGGATTGGTATATAAAGTATATAAATATTTGCTATCTCTATGGCGTGAAAGAGATGGCGATACGACGCCATTAGTATTGGCTCATTTATCGTAGCCCTGATTTTTTGTTCTAAGTTGTGCCAGCCTGTCTAATTATGCTGTCGCGAGTCCGAATCCTGTTATTTACAAATGATTGTGTGATGAATGTTTTCACGTCATGGATATTTCAAAGTAAAATCGTTCAATAATAACAATACAATGATTTCTGATTTTTGCCTATATACTTATCTAAAATATAGTGTCTGTGATTCGTATAAATATTTCACGCGTACTGTCCAATAGACGCACTCGGATAATAAATTGACGTTCAGTAACCCCAACTCACCTAGGACAATCCATCTGGGTGAATTAAATGCATTTGTGAGTAAAATGCACTCAAGACTTCTTTTAAAAGTACCTACTGCTTGCGTAGGACAATATTTTTGGAGATGTGGAGATAAAGAGATATTTTTTCAAAGTGCGTCATGTCATCAAATTCATAACATCATCATAGTCCCCTGCCGCATCTGCTGTCTGTCAGTAACCTTTTCACGCAAAAACTACTGATCGTATTTTGATGCGGTTTTAACTATTAGACAGGTTGATACACCGAAAAGATTTACGAGTATTAAAAATGTACCTATCATGTTTAGGAGTTGAGCATTAATAGTATAAGTGAATCAAGTCGGGAAAAAGTTAGCCCCAGCGAGTTTTCATTGCGTATGCTGTCTAATCCGTCAGAGATATAACAAAATGATGTTTTGTGTAAAATAAAATTATCTACAAAAAAGTTCCTCGCAGCATATATCTATCTCTAATTATAAGCGTATTTACGTAGCTATTTAGGTTGTAAACCCATATTGTACCCGTGCGAAGCCGGGAGCGGGGTCGCTAATATATAATACTAGCTTTTGCCCGCGACTTCGTTCGCGTAGAATTGGAATAATGACGTAATTTATGTAAATAGGTACGGAGAGATTTCCCTTAATTTATCTTTTACCCCCGTAAATTCCCCGTCAGTCAGAAGTTCAAAAAGTATAAATTCGGTACCTATATATGAATATCTTCCCAGTCACGTAAAAATATTTTCCCATGCCCTATCTAACAAATTCCTTAAGGGTTGTTTTATGTTTTGAAAAATATTTGTACCAAGTTTCAAGTTAATACACGCAGATAATACGATTTCCCTATACAAACTTTTACACCCCGTTGCACCCCTCCTTAAGGGTCGTTTTTAAAAATCCAAAAATATGTGTCTTATTATTTGTTTTGAAGAATATTTGTACCAAGTTTCAAGTTAATACACGCAGGTAATACGATTTCCCTATACAAACTTTTACACCCCGTTGCACCCCTCCTTAAGGGTCGTTTTTAAAAATCTAAAAATATGTGTCTTATTATTTGTTTTGAAGAATATTTGTACCAAGTTTCAAGTTAATACACGCAGGTCATACGATTTCCCTATACAAACTTTTACACCCTTTGCACCCCTCCTTAAGGGTCGTTTTTAAAAATCCAAAAATATGTGTCTTATTATTTGCTTTGAAGAATATTTGTACCAAGTTTCAAGTTAATACACGCAGGTAATACGATTTCCCTATACAAATTTTACACCCCGTTGCACCCCTCCTTAAGGGTCGTTTTTAAAAATCCAAAAATATGTGTCTTATTATTTGTTTTGAAGAATATTTGTACCAAGTTTCAAGTTAATACACGCAGGTCATACGATTTCCCTATACAAACTTTTACACCCTTTGCACCCCTCCTTAAGGGTCGTTTTTAAAAATTCAAAAATATGTGTCTTATTATTTGTTTTGAAGAATATTTGTACCAAGTTTCAAGTTAATACACGCAGGTAATACGATTTCCCTATACAAACTTTTACACCCCGTTGCACCCCTCCTTAAGGGTCGTTTTTAAAAATCCAAAAATATGTGTCTTATTATTTGTTTTGAAGAATATTTGTACCAAGTTTCAAGTTAATACACGCAGGTAATACGATTTCCCTATACAAACTTTTACACCCCGTTGCACCCCTCCTTAAGGGTCGTTTTTAAAAATCCAAAAATATGTGTCTAATTATTTGTTTTGAAGAATATTTGTACCAAGTTTCAAGTTAATACACGCAGGTAATACGATTTCCCTATACAAACTTTTACACCCCTTTGCACCCCTCCTTAAGGGTCGTTTTTAAAAATTCAAAAATATGTGTCTTATTATTTGTTTTGAAGAATATTTGTACCAAGTTTCAAGTTAATACACGCAGGTAATACGATTTCCCTATACAAACTTTTACACCCCGTTGCACCCCTCCTTAAGGGTCGTTTTTAAAAATCCAAAAATATGTGTCTTATTATTTGTTTTGAAGAATATTTGTACCAAGTTTCAAGTTAATACACGCAGGTAATACGATTTCCCTATACAAACTTTTACACCCCGTTGCACCCCTCCTTAAGGGTCGTTTTTAAAAATCCAAAAATATGTGTCTTATTATTTGTTTTGAAGAATATTTGTACCAAGTTTCAAGTTAATACACGCAGGTAATACGATTTCCCTATACAAACTTTTACACCCCGTTGCACCCCTCCTTAAGGGTCGTTTTTAAAAATCCAAAAATATGTGTCTTATTATTCGTTTTGAAGAATATTTGTACCAAGTTTCAAGTTAATACACGCAGGTAATACGATTTCCCTATACAAACTTTTACACCCCGTTGCACCCCTCCTTAAGGGTCGTTTTTAAAAATCCAAAAATATGTGTCTTATTATTTGTTTTGAAGAATATTTGTACCAAGTTTCAAGTTAATACACGCAGGTCATACGATTTCCCTATACAAACTTTTACACCCCGTTGCACCCCTCCTTAAGGGTCGTTTTTAAAAATCCAAAAATATGTGTCTTATTATTTGTTTTGAAGAATATTTGTACCAAGTTTCAAGTTAATACACGCAGGTAATACGATTTCCCTATACAAACTTTTACACCCCGTTGCACCCCTCCTTAAGGGTCGTTTTTAAAAATCCAAAAATATGTGTCTTATTATTTGTTTTGAAGAATATTTGTACCAAGTTTCAAGTTAATACACGCAGGTAATACGATTTCCCTATACAAACTTTTACACCCCGTTGCACCCCTCCTTAAGGGTCGTTTTTAAAAATCCAAAAATATGTGTCTTATTATTTGTTTTGAAGAATATTTGTACCAAGTTTCAAGTTAATACACGCAGGTCATACGATTTCCCTATACAAACTTTTACACCCCGTTGCACCCCTCCTTAAGGGTCGTTTTTAAAAATCCAAAAATACGTGTTTTATTATTTGTTTTGAAGAATATTTGTACCAAGTTTCAAGTTAATACACGCAGGCAATACGATTTCCTTATACAAACTTCTACACCCCGTTTCACCCCTCCGTAAGGGTCGTGTTTTAAAATCCAAAAATACGTGTTTCATTATTTGTTTTGTAGAATATTTGTACCAAGTTTCAAGGTGATACCTACACGATTTCCCTATACAAACTTCTACACCCCGTTGCACCCCTCCTTAAGGGTCGTCTTTAAAAATCCAAAAACACGTGTTTTATTATTTGTTTTGAAGAATATTTGTACCAAGTTTCAAGTTAATACACGCAGGCAATACGATTTCCTTATACAAACTTCTACACCCCGTTTCACCCCTCCGTAAGGGTCGTGTTTTAAAATCCAAAAATACGTGTTTCATTATTTGTTTTGTAGAATATTTGTACCAAGTTTCAAGGTGATACCTACACGATTTCCCTATACAAACTTCTACACCCCGTTGCACCCCTCCTTAAGGGTCGTCTTTAAAAATCCAAAAATACGTGTTTTATTGTTTGTTTTGAAGAATATTTGTACCAAGTTTCAAGTTGAACAACGCAGGTAATACGATTTCCCTATACAAACTTATACACCCCGTTGCACCTCTACTTAAGGGTTATTATTAAAATCCAGAAATATGTATTTATTATTTGTATTGAAAAATATTTGTACCAAGTTTCAAGTTGATTCACGCAGGAAATAAGATTTTACATACAAACGTATTTACCCCATTTGACCCCCTTAGGGGTTGAATACCGAAATTTCCTTCCTTATTCCTTGGCTACATAATAAAGGGAACCTCTGTGCAAAATGTCAGCTTCCTAGGTTCAAGGGTTTGGGCTGGGCGTTGATGATCAGTGAATCGGAACTTCTCTTTTTATATAATAGATAATATAGAAAAAGGTTTAAATTTTTTGCACAAATGTTCATGTAACTTTCGTTACCTACTTCTTCTAGTCACATTAATCAGCGATACGTAGTTGTTTTATATGTTGAACTCGCTAAATGTGGGGATTGTTACCAGTGTATCTGACCACGCCACAAGTTATAAAGGCCTTAATAATGCGTGGTCATAATAGTAATAGCTTACTGTTGTAATAAAAGAAACAGCAACAAACCTTTGCATTGTCATAATTCTTGAACGTTGTTAACTCAATTTTATTGCTTGTTTTATGCTTGCTCTGGTCCGTTTCAAGTTATTGACCTATAAAGACAATATGGAAGGGTTCGACAATGATGTAAGAAAATTATAAACCTACTAACTTTTGAGTTCATCGTATTATTATTACATATCAAAACTGAAAACTGGGGAATCGAAGGTCATACAAAAATCCTGACATACCTCTTCGCTTCATCATCACATCCCTCATACCTAACCATAGGTAGTAGGTATAACTTGGTTTACTTCCAAAAATTGCCAGATTTAAATGTCTTCAACGAAAGTATATTTTTGTCAATATTTTATCATCGATTTTGTCAATGTGTTCAAATTCAACTGAAAATTTTTCATTCCATTTTTTTTGTACGTACTTGGCAAGACCTAGACCACCTACGGTAGTTTTAAATAATTTTATAGAAGGAAGAATACTCCACAGTGGCTTTCTCAGATCCATATTTTACAGACTTTATTTAAAAATACAAGATTTTCTTCCATTCTTTTTCAGTGCAAATAAAGATAAGAAAGAATTTCAACTTTGGAATATGTTTTCAAATTCGAATCCGACAGTTTTGGCAGATAGCCAACTGACTACAACCTGAAAATTGTAAGAGACATATTCAAAACCATATTTCATTGGACATATATCTGTGAAACTTATTCCTATATTTATATCTTGTTATTTTCTTATATTGGCGTGCATTTTACTCTTTCATTGTCTTCAATACAATTTTGTAAGAAGACAGTCAATTGATTAGTAGTTACGTCTTTTGCCCGCCAGGTGGCAGAAAGAGTGGTGCGTTGGCCAGCAAATGAAATGGTCGCTTTGTTTTAACTGTGTAATATTTTAATTCTGTTTAATTGTTTAATTGTGTCCAAAGTGGAAATTAAAGACAGTAATTAGTAAAGACGTTAATTTTATTCAATCCATCATCGTCTCTTTACAAGTGGCAGCCCAACTAGTGGCCAATAAAAGTTTCGAACCAAAATAACGAATTTTTACGAACTCTTAAATTTTGTTTCTAAAATATATTCAGTTTTCAACAAGCATCTTGCTGGTTTTATGTGTGACTGTCTCAATCTTCGAGGTGTTAAGTGAAAGTGAAAATGCCAAGAAGAAAAAGTGCGCAAAGTAGCCACGAGGCGGACTTCGAGGTGGAGTCGCGCATGTCAGCGATGTTCGCGTCCTTTGCTAGGGCTCAAGCTGAGTCTAACAGAGAGTTAATATCAGCTATCCTAGCTTCCAAGGATTCCAACAGTGACAGCGGCGCTCCAAGCCTGTCTCCGACATCACACATCGCACCGCCCTCCGCGCTTATGGGAAACTTCGCTAACTGTACAGCGCGTTTCAGCGGGAGAGCTCATCGAGATCCACGTGTCGTGGATGCTTTTATTGATACAATCATAGTATACAAAGAGTGTACAAATATAAGTGACGAGCATGCGCTCCGCGGCCTGCCAATATTACTAGAGGCAGATGCTGCTGTTTGGTACAAGGGAGTAAAGGGCTCCATTTCTTCGTGGACAGAGGCAATACAACGTTTGCGATCCATGTATGGTGCGCCGAAACCTCCCTACAAAATATTTCGTGGCGTGTTTAGTGCAGATCAAGGACATGAGCGCGCCGATATTTATATCAGCCGTCAACGCGCGGAACTCGCGAGTCTACCGTATGTTCTTGATGAACGAATTATATTAGACCTTCTTTACGGCTTGCTAAACATCAATATTCGAAAGCGAATACCTCGAGACCTGGTTAATAGTGTCGACGAGCTCATCGAGCGCGCCAGACAGGTGGAGGACGAGTTCGACGAAGCAGCGTCGGTGCCTGTTCAGGGACAACGGGAGCTTCGTGCCGGCCGGCATGAGCCGCGCTCTACGGCGGCGCCTGCGCCGAGCACCTCACTCCGGTCACCTGTGTTTCACGGGTCAACGACTGCTCGTAACTCGGTCGAGACTCCGCTTCGGTCTTCGACGTGTGAAGTTCCTCGGGCGACACAGTGTAACCAAGTAATTCAACCTCTTCAAGGTAACAAAAGTTATTGTTTTTATTGTCGTAAAAGTGGTCACGCTCGCTCAGAGTGTCCGCGACTTAAAATTAAAAGTGATAGTGAAATCAAGTGTTATGGTTGTGGTGCTAAGGGCATCATTCGTTCTAAGTGTGCTAATTGTAATGCTGGGGACAGTAAGCCTAAAGACACTAGTCATACATTTTATTCTTGTAATTTTCATTCTTTGGACAAGTCTTTGAGCGATGATACCTACCCATGTACAGATCTTAGTCATGAACCTAATGTTATAAATCGTAGTAACGATCGTAGTTGTACATGTTGTAACAATATGTCTGTAAATCGTAGCAATCGTAGCCCAAAGAAGAGTCCGTTTTCGTTTAATACAAATTTGTCAAAGATTAAGCAAGGTCATCTGTCAAAGATCACCGAGTTGTGTACTAACACTTTTGTACCTAATGGGAGTTTGCCTCTCAGAGGCAAGTCGCCTATTCAAAATTGTAACAAGCTACCATTAATGAAGGTTGCCTTTGCGTCTGACTCCAACAGTAACGGCACCAGTAACCGACCTATTCTCAATGTCGAGATTAATGGGGTTCGTGGTACCGGTTTAGTGGACACAGCGGCCAAACGATGTATAGCTGGTTATAGTTTGTATACGTTGCTACGCGATCAAGGTCACCCGTTTCGTAAAAGTAACTTTCGTGTAAAATTTGCAGACGGGATTGTGCGCGATATGAATGTCAAACTTGTTGACGTCGACGTTAAACTTGAGGGTAAGGTTGTACCAACTACCTTCATAGTTTTACCTAACGCCGTAAATAATGAAACACTTTTTGGTATCGATTTTTTATGTAGTGCTCGTATTGTTCTTAACTTACACGCGAACTCATGGTTTATGACTGATCACCCGCAGGCTGTGTATCCTTTGCAAGGCGAGAAGTCAAGCGTCAAGGTGAGTTGTGCAGCTGCAGACGTGATTCGACCTGATGAGGGGGCGATGCTGTCGTCAATGGAGCGAACTGCGTTGTCAACCTTAGTTCACGAGTACGAGGACATCTTTGGTGAAGGGGGAGGAGCGACGCCTTTCGCCGAGCATACCATCGATACAGGTAACCATTTTCCTAAAACTACTAAAGACGAGACCCGTCGTGTGGGGGAAGACTATTCACCTGGTGACCTAATCCTTCTACGTAGCCATGTTTTGAGTAATGCCAGTAAGGGTATAACCTCGAAACTCGTCCCAAGAAGAGATGGGCCCTACTGTATAAAAATGAAGGTGAGTCCCACCACTTACTTAATTTCGCATCGTGAAGCTCCTGATGAATCGATCGGTAAGTATCACGTGTCCGATCTTACTCGCTACCATGCACGTGAGTGTGAGGGTGATCAGTCCAAGCCACGACCCGTCAACCCAAAACGGAGACGCGGTCGACCTCTTAAACTATTAGATTATGTTTAAGTTCCTTGTTCTAATTGTTTTTTGTTATTGTTAATTGTTCTTACTGACTTTCTCTTTGTGTTACTTTTGTGTTTGTTTGACCAAACTGGTGGTCCTATATTTGGTCAAAAGGGGGAGTATGTAAGAAGACAGTCAATTGATTAGTAGTTACGTCTTTTGCCCGCCAGGTGGCAGAAAGAGTGGTGCGTTGGCCAGCAAATGAAATGGTCGCTTTGTTTTAACTGTGTAATATTTTAATTCTGTTTAATTGTTTAATTGTGTCCAAAGTGGAAATTAAAGACAGTAATTAGTAAAGACGTTAATTTTATTCAATCCATCATCGTCTCTTTACAATTTCAAAAATATAAATCTAATCTAGAGGTAAAAAAAATAAGAACTTTTTTTTCTTTCTTCACAGCTCCCGAAACCGTATACTATCGATGCAAAAAAAATGGGAAATGGTGTTTTTTTAATTATGTTATAATCTAAAAAAATATTCAATAATTCAATATCTAAAATAAAAGTTAGAACAATTAATTAACAAAAAATAATTAGTTAATTAATAATTAACGATTAATATGATAAATTAATTGGATTAATTTTCAGTCTGCATATTACAAGTAAATTTTAACAATATTTAATATAAAATTATTAAGTTATTAGATAAAAATTTAGCTTGTTGATCACAATTTTAATATCCTTCATTCAGTTATGTAAATCTACTTGACGATTTCCTTATTATTAAGAAATATTTAAATTAAAAATTATCGAGGAAGCAATATTGATGCGGCGTAAGTAATTTGATTTGAGGGGGATGTTAGGTAGGAACTGCGATTCATCGTTTCCACTGTTACATCCAAACGAAAGTAATATCCGATAAAATAAAAAACAAAATCTGTGCCCGAATTGTGTCATAAGCATCTGTTCCCCATGGTTTGTTATATTTGTTATAATTTGTTGGCGGCTGTTAACGAACTTTTATTGCGAATTTTATTGTTATAACGTTGGGTATAGACGTATCGAACCATAAAGATGTCGCCGACACTAAAATTTTACATCGATTTTGATATGTATCCACGAGGTAGTATTTAAACGTTGTTCTTCATGAGTCCAATTACATACGTATTGTTACATAAATAACGGTTTATATAAACTTAAGTATCAAATGGATAAAAATATAGCAAACCATTTTGATGTTTTTCATAAGAATCTCACTTTCTGTCATTAACTTATATTAAATCATAAAATCTAGTTTAATCTACGCTATTGTAATTAAAATTCATGAGCGATTCATTTGCAACATTACTTTATCTATTTGATTTGACAATGACAAAATAGATGAATAACATTTTTGCATTTAGTTAGTTGGGCGCCATTATCAAAACATAAAGATTGACAAAGATATACATAGGCCGACAAACTTTTCGATCTCAAATACCTATCTCAAAAATTATTATCGGTTTAATGAAGAAGACTTAAATTGTCTTCCGCGGTACACTGGATCCTGAGAAAAAAAAAAGATAAAAGTATTAAATCAACAAAAATCCAACTTATCCACTCTAGGATAACATTATCTTGTTTTTGAAGCGTCTTTGATCTCCTGAAAACCAGGACCTCTGTATAAATACTTATGAATGAAAAGTGAGTTATGACAAAAAATTCTAACATCGAACATTAGTTTCCACACTCTCGATGCTCCGGGGTTTTTCTGATTGCACTGGGACAAAACTCCACTAACGACGCCACTGAGATGCTAATAGCGCTCGTCAGTGTCTATTGTGCATCTGTGAACAGGTATTTTACTCGTTCTGAACTTCCTAACTATAAAAATAAAAATGTGTTTTTTATTTCGCCAATTTTCTACTAAACGCAACGAATAACCTTTATACCTTACGATACACCGATTACAATTTTCACATTTACCGAGTTGCTCATATAGAATATTAAGTAGGTGGCAAGTATTCTTACTGCACTTAATTAGACTTGTATATAATTATGTGCCTGTGAGATCGATAACAGATGTTAAGACTAAAGTAGGCCACACATTGGTCTGGCATCGCACCGAAAATTTCCCATTCCGGCCGCCGGATGATCTGGGTGGACCGTGCGTTACAAGAATTGGACGAGCCTGTGGTCGGTTGGACGAATGTGTGGCCACCTTAAGTCGGGTTCGTAATAAGTGGATAAAAAGATAAAATAAATGATTTTAACAAAGATATAATACCTTAAGTCGGGTTCGTAATAAGTGGATAAAAGATAAAATAAATGATATTAACAAAGATATAATGTTTTGTGGTGAATATAATACATCGAACAAGAAGCAATTAGAGCGAATGTACGTACGTTGTGCGAATGAAGGCAACTTTATATTTAATATTTTAATTAAGATCCTAAAATATTGTTACCTTTATTTATACGAGACCTTCCGTGCGCGTTATTTTATTACTTTCTCTTGAAATTTGAGCATGATCGTATATTACGTAAAATAATTTGAAAATTACTGGCACAGGAGTGAAAATTACTGCTGTTACTTGTGCTGCTAGCGTTCTTATGATAAAAAATGTTAATGTGCTGAATTAAAAGGTACTGGTAACAATGTTCACATTTAGCCAGTTATCAATCGGATCACGTGGCAATTAAATTCCCTTTCGAAATATGAATAGAATAGGCAGCTTTTAATTTTTTTTTCTCTATCCTCGGAACCCAGTGCTTCCGCCGTAGCCACTGTGTAATCGATGAAATTAAGAAGGATCCAAATGCTTTTATCCGTCCGTTGGGATGCGATTCTTGAGTGAGTTTAAACTTTATGTTAATTTTAAATATGCCCCTAGAATCCTATAGTCATATCTCGTATAGGCCTACCTCACTCTAGAAGTATTTGAGCGATAATCCTGAATTACAAAAAAATATTAAGTATGGAGAAGTGCAAACAGCATATACATTCTATGAACATAATTTAAAGTCACATATTCCAAAGATACATAGAAAAATTAAATTTAAATGTTCGTAATAGTCTGAGTAAAGTTATTAGGGAAATCAAAATTGGAAATGATGCCCGGAAAATTTAAAAATTCGGGAAAACCTAAAAGTGCTTTTTTATGGGATTTTTGTATGAACTAAAGACCATTAATAACGGGTGAATGTTAATACGAGATCTACGAGCGAAACCGGGAGTGTTTGATAAATATATCGTCATATTAGTTAGAAAGTAATAAGAAAGAAAATTAATAACAAGTTATATAGGTACATCAAGTTGACCAATCACATTAAGTGTTTGCTAAAGTGGGAATAAAGAAGAAGTAGGGCTCATCAAGTAGTTATTTGCTAAGAAAAGTAATTACCAACGACTCGTACGTGATTGTATATAAACCTAATAGCTTTCCGCCCCGGCTTCGCCCGTGTATATTTTTTAAATGTGACATACCTAAGAATTTATATCGAAATATTTCCGGGATAAAAAGTAGCCTATGTCACTATCTCTGTGCAAATCATGTCGATCCGGTTACTCTGTTTTGACGTGAAAGAAAGACAAACAAACAAACAAACACACTTTCGCGTTTATAATATTATATATATTATATATATAAGCTACGATGCCACGGGCAGACACATACGAAGATACACACATTAAAAACTTATAACACCCCTCTTTTTTTTCGGGGGTTTAGTAACAATATTTAGCAATGCAAATTAAATATATGAAATATTCTTTCAAGAAGTTGAATCAACGAAATTATTTTAGGTTCAACAACATTAATCTCCAATGCACGGTCATTTCTAACTCCCAAATCGGCACAGACAATACGTCTTAAGTACTTCTACATTTATACATGACTCCCAATGGCACAGATGAAGTTAACACAAATAGCAAACTCCATTAAACAGTTCGCAAGGAAACGGCAGAGCCTGCCACTTTGTTAACTACAGCTTTGACACTTGCAACACGGAATTCATCAGGGGAGTTTGCTTAATAGGATCTCTGATGGAAAATTGATGCTATGTTTAACAATTAGGTTTATTTAATACGATAGCATAATAGTTCTTCTTTATTTACTCATAAGTATAAATCTATGTATCAATCTTGGAAGTCGAATTCTAATTGTCGTAGAGGCTTTGCAAGTGTATGTAATTCTGATGACAATACAATAATTTGGTACCATCGATCTGATCTGAAGATGGACCCAGGAGGTGTTTAGTGGAACTCTGTAACGAAACGACTTAACCCACATCGAGTTTGGGCTCGTTTGATTTGTATTCACAATTTACTCTAGTGCTAGATGATGTCCAGGGTCCTGATGACGGAACCCGAAGGTGGCCACAGGAACTCTGTAACGAAACGACGTAACCCTTATAAGTTTGACTTATTTGGTTTTCGCAAGTGTGGGTTACTGAGCGTGTTTTTCTTATAAACTGTTAATTATTTAGGAGTTAACACGATTCAGTTTTCGAGTGACAGACATACGATCATATTATATGGGTAGAAGAGTATAATAGACATTTAGGAGTACCTATTAATATCTACGAGGGCTGTTTGATAAGTACCCGTTTATGGAAAAAAAAACATTTTTTTTTGTATATATGCATTTATTTTTCTACATAGTCACCTTTTAACTCTATACATTTGTTCCACCTATGCTCAAGCTTCAATAAACCATCCAAAAAGTATGATTTTGGAAAGTCATTTAAATAGGCCTCTCTGGCGGGAATGGCTTCGTAATTTGATCCAAATCGCTTACCACCGAGCCATTTTTTTAGGTTGGGAAACAAAAAGAAATCGCATGGGGCCAAATCTGGAGAATACGGGGGGTGAGGCAATAGTTCGTAGCGTAAATGTGCTAATTTAGCCGTCACAACTCTCGACGAATGAGCCGGGGCGTTGTCGTGATGAAACAGTACTTTTTTCTTTTTTAAATGGGGTCGTTTGTCCTTCAACACGGCGTCAAATTCATCCAATAAATTGGCATAGTACTGCCCTGTTATCGTTTTCCCCTTTTCTAAGTAGTCAATATGTATAATACCCTGCGAATCCCAAAAAACAGTCGCCATGACCTTTCCAGCCGATGGGACGGTTTTTGCTTTCTTTGGAGCAGGTTCACCCGGTAAAATCCACTGCTTCGACTACTCTTTCATTTCCGGGGTGTAGTGGTGAACCCACGTTTCGTCCACGGTCACGAAACGACGCAGAAACTCCTTCGGGTTACGTTTGAACACGGCTAAACACTGCTCCGAAGTAGTCAGTCGGTTCCGTTTTTGCTCCTCCGTGAGTAAACGCGGCACCCACCTCGCCGATACATTCCTCATACCCAATTTTTCTTCTAATATTTGTTGTACCCTCTCGATTGAAACGTTTACAGTATTAACGATTTCTCGAAGTTTAATTCGGCGGTCGGCTAAAACGATATTTTCAATTTTCTTAACCATATCGTCTGTAGTCACCTCAATTGGCCGGCCTGGGCGATCCTCATCAAAGACGGTTGTTCTCACCCGTTTAAACTCGTTATACCAATATCTGACGGTTGTCATAGAAGGAGCACATTCATGGTAAACCGCTTGAATTCTTACTTTTATTTCATCACATGTTTTCATCACAAAGAATGCCATATTTTTTTTAATTTTCCCGCCTCTGAAAAATGGCTTAAAAAGGTGGTATACTTATTTTCGGCCAGTGATATTAATATATTTAGAAAACGGGTACTTATCAAACAGCCTAGGTAGATGAAATTTTATTTTAAAGTTTCCACCAATGTTTACATATTTAACTTAATTTCTATAGAAATTTCGTACGTCTAATTTTTAGGACCAATTTTTTTAAATATATTTATTGTAGTCCTCATTATTCTCCAATAACTACTCAAAACTTACCTTATCCTGTCAGTAAAACATACTGAAGCGTATCAAATATATCAATAAATATTTCAGGTAAATGAATTTTTATCTTTTGACTTTACACGTAGGTAACGTGTCAAACGAAAATCGAAGTGTAGAAAATGGACAAAGCGATCTACCAATTATTGGGGGCTCCAAGCTCCACTGGGCACGTAATTCGTCAGTCCATTCAACCACAAAACGACAGGTAATCGAATTATCCGTAAAAAGTGGACTTTGTATACGCGTCTGTCTCAATTTTGTTTCATTTAATATTTCACTCTTTGATGTTTCGTTGATTTAATATAGAATACTGTGAAAATTATTTGGTTTTCCGCAAATTGTTTGCTGTAGTTATTATTCGTATTAACTTTTAACAGTTTATTTTTTTATATTTAAAATAATATTTAATTAATTTATATTCTCAACAGTTAAATATTACATTAATATATTTTAATATAATTATTTATTCTAATCTGTAAAAATATTACGTACACTTAGCTGGTTAATCAAAAAATAATGACTAATTTGTATTTTATGAGAAAGTCCAAGCTATGATACACAAATTCTTAAATTTAATTTTTGATATCACGAAACCCGAATTTATTAAGCAAAATTTTAATTAAAATGTGTATTTAATTTTCATGGACCTAATATCATTAGATTATTTCTTTAGAAGGCCCAACATAGCTGAATTTGCACAAAATTAAATTTCACGGAAAATGTTTTAGAATCTGTAACGGTGGGAATCTTAGTTATTCAAAAGGCGTACACTTAGAACTCTCTTGCTTGTTATAATGTGTCACGTAAAACAATTTGAAAGCCCCTTATCCGGAACTGCGCGTGGAATACAATACACTGGGAACGTTGTATTACTACAATACTCGGCTGAAATGATTCGAAGTCTTCCTTGACGAGGGTTCAACGCTGGGAAATGTCCCATCAAAAGCTTGAAACTTACAATTTCTGAATATTTTAACATTTGTGTTAGCTTGTAATTGTTAAGTCTAAATAGATTGTTTCTATACAATTCAATTATGATTTATTATGATTTAAATATTTTATCTCATAAAGTAACATATTATTATGTCATGACTAAGGCCCACTTGCGCGTTCCTGGGTTATCCTATTAAACTCTGGGTTAGTTGCAAATCAAGGGTTAAACTAATAATTTAGCGGTAATAAATTATTAGTTTCATTCAACAAAGGGGGGTAAGGGGGAGAAAGGAATAAGATATATCCGACCCCAAATGACATCGTCACCTGCACGCTTAGTACCCTCTGCTAAACAACAAACGAGACTCTGGCAACCGAGCGGTATAACCATGCATACACCTAGCTAGGCAACTGGCTGGAATAGGCTACAGCGATCCTGAAGACCTAAATAGTCTCAAAATGTCTGGTGCAAAAGGCAAGGCGAAACCACTGCACTATTCTTCCCAAGAAAGTTAACCATGGCGTCCATGGCGAGTCAATACAATATGCGTCGCGCTGTGGACCGCCATGATTGACCACGACTGCTCTGTCAAGAGCACTACGACTGAGAAGAACTGATTCATTATAGCTGAGCTGAAATTGCTGAAATCTGAAATTTTTGCAGATATAGGTCCCATAAACAAGCAAAAATCTTTATGAAAATATTTTATAAGCAGAGTCTCGATGTTTAAAGTGGAAGTGGTCATATGGGAAAAAAATATTGATTTGATTTGAAGACTTTGAAGAATTTGAATCTTAGCATATTTTAACATTTTCAAAAATTGTGTCAGGGGGCTAAATATATAATTACCTATTTATATATACATACCTAAACTTTATCGACTCAATTATAGTCACAAATTTATTCTAAATGCAAAAGTGTGTGTGTTTGTTTGTCTTTCTTTAACAACAAATCGGAACACGTATCGACGTAGTTTAAAAAAAAAGATAGATGGTGGAACGGAGAGTACCTACCTACATTTTATACCACAAAACTTGTTTTTTACAATAAACTTTTGCACCTGTGCGAAGCCGTGGCTTGTCGCTATTTCATTCATATCTATGAATATTTAGAAATTCGAAACTATTTAGTTTAATTAAAAACAATGTAAGAAGTAGAAAACATTAACAATAAGAGACGTTTTAAAATCTTCATAGCATCGTCTCAAAAAGTTGACCGGTAAGCGGAAACCGTCGTCTTCGCTGTTTTAAACTGTGATGCATAATTTGCAAGTTAATTATACCGAGACATTTGCATAGCTTTGTAAAAGTTTTTGTCTTACTCGAACTAGACTTAATACTTTGAGGTAGTTTATTTAATAATTTGCTACATGTTTTCATTATTTTTGTGTTTTTTTCGACGTTGTTTGCTTGATCTTAATAATGGCAATTCATACTTTTGCATCATAAGTAACACAACAAATAAGAAAAACTAGTCAAGTGTGAGTCGGACTTTTTATTTTTTGGACGAGGTTTTTTTTTAGTTTTTATTTGCATATCAATTTCATAAAATCATAAATGCGAAAAGAGTTGTAGGACCACTTGTTCACAACCTGCGAGCGAAATAAACTGTGAAAAAGTTGGCTTTTTTATTTCATTCAAGGGTCAACAAAAAAGACATTACCTCTCTAACGACTTCATTTTCATCACGACCCTTGTCAAAAATTTAGTTTAAGTTAAAAATAGAACAATATTTTTTATCATTACGTAGTAATAGTATGCTTAGTGGGGTAGTCAGACTATAATATAAGGATAATCTCTATCTATCATCATGACTTTTATCCCAAGAGGGGTAAGCAGAGACAATCGAATGCCATTTGATACGATCCTGACATACCTTTTTCGCTTCTTTTATATTCATCATACCTTTCATACATCAGCGATTGTGTGTACTTTTAATATTGCGATCAATAAATGTTTTATATGTTCAATTATGTTCAACATTTCCTTTCACTACAGCCATAAACCTTTTTAGTCAATCTTTCATCCTTCATTCTTTCAACGTGTCCAAACCAGCGTAAACTACTTTTCTTCATTTTAGTCGCAACATCATCTTTCAATTCACATTTTTCTCTAACGATATCGGTTTTTTTAATTTATAAATAAAATAAAGGGCGTCGGTGGTCGAGTGAATAAGACGTCGGCTCGCAACTGAAAAGTCGCGGATTCGATTCCTACATCCGACCATGTACCAATTGGTTTTTTATAATGAAAAATCTATGTACATTATACAACAACCGTACGAAGAGGCTTTTCCATCTATATACCTCAACAGAGCTGGCCCACTCGTTAGGTATAGCCTCAAAAAATCATTGGCTAATTGAGGAAGTCTTTGTCTTCCACTGGGTACCCTGGGGTCGGCAACGGTTTCGGGAGCTGTAAGGCAACCCGTGAAGAATAAAAAAATAATAATAATAATAAGTATAAAATCGATACAACTCTACGCACCTTCCTGAGCTCATGTATGGGGCACTGGAAAACAGTCCTTATCTATCCAGGATGCCGAAGAGCTTTAAGAGATAACGGACCAGTACGTGGGCTAATTTACTAGCATACTCCTTCTTCTATATCCAAGATTCATTTCGTTCTATAAAGCATCTAGAAGATATGAGAACTCTATGTATCTGGCCATACAGCAAAGTTTAAGAGCCGTTATGGTACAAGCAAGGTACGAAAACTCAAGTTCTGACCCAGAATTCTCAGAACTGTGCAAATTTGACAAGAACGCAAACATTTACCACCGTAACTCTCTACATTATTTAGCAAGAGTTCATATGAAAGGGTAGGGAGATTTTCGTTACTTACAAAAACTCAACTCTAAAAGTAAGTAAAATCTACAAAACGACAAACTGGCAGGAATTCCATCTCAAAATACCTCAACTGCAATGGTAGCTTATTTCAAATTTGAATCCTAAAATCCTGAATTTAATTTCGTTGCTATGACGACAATTTTTATTTAAATAGAGTATCATATGAGACACTTTAATTAAACACAATTCAATTTCAATTAAATTATCGCTACTGTCGCCATCACAAAGAAATTAAACTTGGGGTTTTAGGATTATGAGTTAAATTAGACCTTTAGATAGCCTCAAAAATCAACTAAATTAAGAATACTTGTCTGCCGTCTTGCTTGACAAGAACGCAAAATTTACTATAGACTAATAACAAGGGTGGGGATATTTTCGTTTCTCACTCTGTTTTTGAGACAAAATAAGCCATTTGTCCCCATCGGATATTTGATATACTGTAAAAATCTTTTCGATTTCAAATTACCTCGAAATCACTACGAGACGATAGCCTAATTGGTAGAGCGTTGTCTTAAAACCGGGAGGTCCCAAATTCAATTCGCACTCGTTTCAAAAAAAGTGCTTTAAATACTCCTCGTGCTTCGAAGGGCACGTCCGCACTTCCGTCTAAAAATAACAGATATTTACGTCTGTTAAAGAAGTGACATATTTAATGGTCCATTACGTGTAGCAAAGCAACGTGCTTGCCTGTTTTGTTCAATATGGACAACTGGCAAAAAGTGGACATTGTTACCGGTGTCTCTGGTCACACCGCAAGGTATAAAGGCCGTGAAGGTGTGTTGTTGTTGTTGTTGTAAATTAGTCAAAAAATGTCATCGTTTGTCCTGAAATCTGTAAAGGCACTCGTATAGGTAGGTATAAAATATCCCAGTCAATTCTAAATATTTTTCTCAAATTTCCGGCAGTTTTCTTTAGAAGTTAAATAAAAAATTCTATGGAATCTTAGCCAAAATTTGTTTGTACTTATGTTTCTTACGAACGGCTTAAGTTTCAGCCATTAAGTACACACTGGTTCATGTTTTACGGTTTCTCGTATACTTTCCTTATTGCCGTTTCGTTGTACACAAATAATGTACGAATTCATTTATTTAAGCGTTTAATAAGACTTGTGCAATATTTGCTTAGAAATATACATTTTTGAGATTGTACCAATGGATTTTTAAGACCTCAACAGAACTGGTAACTTGTTTATTAATAGGTAACTCAGAAAATTCCATAGATATTCCTCTGGGAACGTATAAAAATTGTTAATTTACTAAGTATTCATAAAACTGCATTCCAAAGTATATGCAGTTCTGAAAGAAAAGCTGAAAAAAGAGATTATCTAAGGATCAAGGGAAGATATATTTTATCCTTTCTGTTTCATCTACCCCTATGTGAAATAGGCGTAAATGTATGTGAGACCATTACACTAACAATAACTCATAACAGATTTCAAGATAAACTTCCATAGAGAAATTGTCCTAAGTACGAAGCGTCCTAGAGTTTTATTTACCAAAAAAATTAACTCACTCATCCAGCCATCAAAAGGAAAGAAGTGCTCTTAACGAGTTCCAAATCTCTATTTACTTTCGTTTAATAAAAGCCAGCGAGTTGTGAAGAGTACTCCAAGACAAAGGCAGGCCTGCAGAAGGGTTGATCCAGTGGCTGAGCGGCTGACAGTTTGATAGATGGCGCGACGCTTAGCAAAAATAGATAGTAATCAGCTTGAGTGGGAAATGTACTGGAGATACATGGCTTTTGTTTTAGTGCTGTGAAATTATCTAGCTCAAATCTTAGTTGTGTCTCGCCCCGGATAGAAAATTTATTTACAAAAACCTTTTTATCTCTCTGCAAAAAATCATGTTGATCTGTTTTCCTCCATTTTGAAGTAAAATATCGAACAAACAAATACACTTTCGCATTTTTATAATATTACTTAGTTAGGATTAGACTTTCTTGATAATTGTCAGCATGTGCGACATTTTTGCCACCTATTCTGTTCGTTTGTATCTGATCATTACGCAAAGTTACATTATAAGGATTAAAGGCCGTGCTGGTACATCAAAGAAAAGTTTTAACAATAACAAGTTTGACGGCCCTGTATGGCGCAGGAACAAATTAGCTCGAGTCCGACTCACACTTGGTTTTTATTATTTATTTATTTATTTATTAAAAATCCACAGCACAACAAATTAATAGATTAAAATAATATAATATAATTACATTTGGCCACAAAAGGATCTATTTTATTTGGGTATATATCTATTTTGATCCAGAAACAAAGATATAAAATTTAAAATTTAAAAAAAGTTATAAATAAATTCAAAACATAATACAAAATATTCAAAAATTCTTTAAAATAAAAAATATATTATTAGTTAGGATGAAAATATTAAAAGAAAATAAGAAACAATTATAAATTACAAATAACAAATTTAAAAAAAATAAAAAGAAATTCAAATTTTAGAAATACAGTTCATCAAAGAGTCAAAGTGTGTGTGGGTGTGTGTTATAGTGCGTGTGTGTGTGTGTAGTGTTGTTTTACTTGAGAGTTATATAATTATTTTTTTGTATTAGACGTTTGTATATATTCCGATTATTGGGATTATTAAGATCAAGCAAAACCGTCGAATACAACAAGTATCTTGTATGGGGAGTATGGGGATCCCTTTAAATTGTGTGTGTTTAAAGTAAAGATAGCATTCAGTGTCAATCTTGATATGAGCTATACTCGCAAGATATAAAGTCAGTGATGGTGTGTTTACCTTTGAAATAAAGATCATTCAATATGTTAACCAGGCAGATAACCTGCCGAATACATTATGCAATCAAAAGACTCTAAAGTCATTTGTCTAAAATGGGATTCAATCAATGTTTCAGCTTCCAACAAGTGAAAAGTAAATATTTGCTCTAATCAGTCACAAAAAGTTGTCGTCGTCCCGCTACTACGTGCTACAAACAAAACGACAAACTTTTGTACATATACGTACGTCTACCTGAAAGCCTACCCATCCAATATTTATCTTTTTAAAACTTCCAACGTAAGCCTCTGTGATTTTTAGGCTTTATTTTTTAAACAGTTTTTATTGGAAAAGTATTCAAGATAAACATTGGAGCTTATAATATTTGAAATTTCATTTAGTTTTTGCTATTTATTTAGATAAAATGTCAATATTACATTGCTTTTCAACAGTTTTCAAATCAAAATAATTGCCTAGTTATAAAATTAAACCTCTAATTCAATATGCATTACATCATACTCTATCTGATATATAAACTTTTTTTTTTAAGTTAATTTATTATTAACAAATTTTAATATCTAATGTCCTAAAAAAAGGTCAAATATGTAGTAGGTACTAAAAATAGACGTGCATGTATGAAACGATGTATGGATGTGGATGAAGCAAGAGAAGTATGCAACGATCGAGAGAACTGGTGCTCCATACGCTCTGCCTACCCCTTTGGGAAACAGACATGAAGGTATGAATGTATATACTATATATGTATGACTTTTGCTCAAAACAAATTTTTTTTTGTTTTCTATGGCTTTACCTATGTTAAAAAAGCTGTTGTATAGCTATCATATATTGTTGCTAAATAGGTACCTTGAACAGGTAGGTAAGGGGGAGAACGGAATAAGATACACTCCCGGACATCTGAATCGAGCCACCTTGCATTTTAAGGTTTGGAGTACTGAAGCTTAAAAAAAATGTATGATGAAGGAAAAAGTTTTGATGCAGTATTAATGCTGGCACATTTAACTATTTTTCTACTGAGTATTATTCCAAATTTAAATTTAAATTACAGAAAAAAGCCGAGCTAGGTCACTGATTTGAAAAAATACGACTGCAGAAAGTTGTGATTGAAGCAATTTAAGTTTGTTATTTTTTTTTATTTAATGATAACTGTTTAAAAAAAGTTTAGTACAGTTATTTTCATATAATTTAAACTGATTTCGGCTTTAAAATTATGGATACTACACCTGAAGTTGCCACGCAAGCCGTAGCGCTTCTTCAATCTGGGCTAAGTCAACGAAACGTAAGTGCACAACTTAACACAAGTCGTTCTGCCGTTCAAAGAGCATACCAGAGGTGTCTAGAGACTGGCACCTTTGTTCGCCGAGCAGGTGGACCTCGTTTCCGAGTGACAACGGCAAGACAAGATCGGTTTATTTTCACTACCACCTTACGAAATCGACACCTGACGTCTGTTCAGATACAAAGAAACCTCCGAGACTTCAATGGAGTGGCTGTAAGCTCTCGGACCAATAGAATGAACGTGGTCTAAAACCACATAAGCCAGCCAATGTACTCAAATTGACACGAGCTCACCGAATGGCTCGCCTACAGTTTGCGCGCGAACATTTAAATTGGACTCAACAACAATGGAGCCAGTTACTCTTCACTGATGAATCCAAGATAATGCTGTACGGTAATGATGGAAGGAGTAAGGTGTACCGAAGGGAGGGCGAGCGTTTCACGCAATGCTGTATTGATGAGAAAGTGAGTTATGGTGGAGGATCATGGACAGTCTGGGGAGGAATTTCTATGGAAGCCAAAACTGAGCTTGAGGTTGTAACGGGACCACGGCTGCCGCGCTTAAATGGCAACCGATACATTCTTCAATGCTTAGAGAACCATGTGATGCCATATGCTGGATTTCTTGGTCAGGGTTTCATTTTTATGCACGATAATGCAAGGGCCCACACTGCGGGAATCGTCAGGGAGTACCTAAATGACGTTGGTGTCACTGTCATGAGATGGCCAGCACGAAGCCCTGATATGAACCCTATAGAGCATTTATGGGATGAGCTGAAGAGGCGTGTTCGAACTCACTACCCTGCCCCGCAAACCATACAGGAGCTGAAAACCGTCATCTTGGAGAATAGGAGAACATTCCTCAACACGTCATAATGGCGTTGATAAATTCTATGCCAAACCGTATGACGGCCGTGATAAATTCATTCGGGAATAATACAAGTTACTAAATAAACTTTTTTTTTAATTAAACCATATTTTTTCTCAAACAAATTGTGCTTTGAAAAAAGCCGATATCGACTTGATCAATCTTAACTCGATTTTTTTAGTACAAATTTAGTTCAAACTTAGAACAATGGCATACTAAAACGATGTTTAGTATATTAGCTTCAAAACTGCATCAAAACTTTTTCCTTTGTCATACATTTTTTTAAAGCTTCAGTACTCCAATCATTAAAATGCCAGGTGGCTCGATTCAGATGTCCGGGAGTGTATATCCGACCCCAAATGTCATCCTCACCTGCACGCTTGATATCCTTCTGCTAGACAACAAACGAGGATCTGGCGACCGAGCAATGGCGGTATAACCATACACCTAGCTAGGAAACTGGCAAGAAGAGGCTACAGCCCACTGCACTATTCTTCCCAAGAAAGTTAACCATGGCGATATCGAGTCAATACAAGGTGCGTCGCGCTGTGGACCACCATGATTGACCACGACTGCTCTGTCAAGAGCACCACGACTAAGAAGACCTTGAAAATAATATTGAAATGCTTGATTAGTAGATATACATAAAATCTAAAAATATACGCATTTTCCTTTTTTAATTTTGTTTCTTTTTTCATGTTTAATTTTCATATATTTACAACTAAAATAATACAATTACCTATCTCTAAATAACTTTCAATGCTAAAAACTTGGATATCAAATAACAAACTTACCGTATTTACCCGTTTGTAAACACGATAAAGTAACAGAAAACACCCAAAGAAAACATATCCAACCATACATCAAAACCGACTCGCTATGACAGGAATATATCATGGTAAATGAGAAAAGTTTGATTGGAGCAAAGCTTCAGAAATTCATTAGCGCACGCAGGCGAGCGGTGGAACGAAATTACCTCGACACGCCAACCAAGAGGTACCGAACCTTAATAAAAACTTTGAGAAACCTGTCTTGGAACATAGCCAGGGTAGAATGAATTGAGAACTGCTTATATGATAGCATTAATTGTAAAGACAAGACAACAAGCGATTCAGCTGCCAATTAATTGTTCTTAGATTAAAAAAGTGTTTGTCTGTAGGATGCTATTTACGCGATATAATACATTTTTTTCTTTAAAAATATGTGACAATCGACTTCTCGTACTTCGGAGGCACGTAAAGGCGTCCGCACTTCTCCTAAAAATAACAGTTATTTTACGTTTGTTAAAGAAGTGACACATCTCGGTTAATTAAGTGCAGCAACAGGCTTGCCACCTGTTCTGTTCAGTATGGACAACTGGAAAAAAGTGGAGTGTGCAGTGGAGTTACTTTTGTCCCTGCTTAGACCGCAAAGTATAAAGTCCGTGAAGGTGTTTTTGTTTGTATTTTGATGAAAGTTTCCTAGATTTTTAACAGACAAGTTTAAAAAATCGCACATAAATTGGAAACATTCCTCTTATAAAAACAACGTCTACTGAATTATACAAATTATTCAGTACACATTTCAAAATTTCCGGGGCGAATACGAGTTGAAGCGACGACGTATGCCGAACTTTGGTAGAACAGTACCTCGGGGTGTAGATTTCGTCTAGAAACTCGCTTTGAGTTTCACTTCCGTATAACAAAATTTTAGTTACCATGAAGCCGTCGCCGAAGCTCAAGTTTCGCGTAATAACATTACAGTAATGACGTCATTATAGCTGTACTAGCACTTGCAGCGGTGCAATGAAAAGGCCGCATTGCAATTAAATTTAATGTGATACTCCATTTTCGCCTCGCAACATTTGCCCTCTGAAGTATTAAGTACTTAAATTTTTGTAGAAAATTTTATTCTTGTATTCAGAATAAAAGCTTTTATTTCGTACTTACTTATCGAAAAATAATTGAAGCTAAGGGGCGTGACTTAGCGATAGAAAGAGATAGATTTTAAGAAAAACAAGTTTCAAAACAAACTTAATTTAATTTTCATTGTACTATTAGAATAAGATAAATTCTAATATAATCAATATTTTGAAAATATCAATTACTTCTATATCAAGCAAGTATCGAAAATCTATTATGCTCGGTTTAGAAGTTACAATCACAGAGGCTACTTTGGTTTTTTTTTTCTATCGAGAAAATTTATCGTAACCGTGTTTTGACCATGGTCAGAATTTTAATTATATTTTCAGTTAATACATATCCGAAACTCAAACTCCAAATCTTAGTTTATGATATCTGAGGCTTTGAATTTTCCTTTTTTTTACATATCCTCTTAAGAAGTAACAGTGCCGACAGGCTTGCCTAGCTGTTCTTATTAATATGGGTAAATTTTATTACAAACCAACTTCCTTATTTATTTCTACATGTTTGGAGAGGGCGTGTGCAAAATACTAAAAAACTTTTTATGTCCTATATTTATGTCATTTGTTTATTGTGGTTATAAAAGATAAGTTGTTTTTTTCTTCCTTCACAGCATACGGTTGTCGGTTCCAGAGTACCCAGCGAAAGACCAAGTCTTCCTTTTTTAGCCGATGCTATTTGTGAAGCTATCCTAACGAGTGGCCAGTTCTGTTGAGGTATATAGATGGAAAAGCGAATTATGTACTATCAAGATCATTGATGGGTATATCCATCCATTTCCATACTTGAAGAAATGGTTCGCTCAACACTTTACCACAGACTTTACTGTATTTCCTTATTCATTCAGATTGTATTAGAACAAAAAGAGAGAAATATTGTTTTCAATAAGTACTTATCTTTACAATAGATACTCAATCTAAAATTAATGACGTTAAGGTTGATTTTGCGTAACTGAATGATCAAGTTATGACTTTCCGTCAGCGTCAAGATATTTTTTGAGATTTGATTGGTTGTGATTAACAATCTGAATGTCATTGAACTTTTATGTGATTGGTGGCATTAGAAAGAAAAGTTTAATGTAGAAGCGAATATAGCCTTTTAAGTAGCCTTCCAATCCTGAACTTAGTGGTACATAAGTTTTTAATTATAAAAAACCCATTGGTACATGGCCAGGTTTCAAACCGTGGTCTCGGCCACCGACGCATGACGAAGATAAGATTTAAATATTTTATTTCGACATATCTAACATACTTTGACTTTGCTTAAAAATTCTGTTAGGTACCTTCTAAAAACATCAAATATTCATACTGAATTTAGAATACTAACTCTATTTCAAATAACTTCGGTTATGTAACCATTTGACAGGAAAAGAGAAGCCACTCACCAAAGGCAATTTCCCTTTTTTCGAGTTAAATGGCGCCGAAGCAAATGGTCGTATAAATTGGCTGTAGCATTTCATATTATAAAAAGGTCCGTGTTGACTGAGAAGGGATACTTCACAGTCCAGGAACTCACCTGCCAAAAATATTAAAGAGTAGCCCAATAAAACGCTCATTTAGTATTCCGTGAAAGCGATTCGTGGAGACATCAATTTTGCATCAACACCAACAAAAAATATAACCTCGGTAAAAGGAAATGTTTCAAAACTTCTGACTTCAACACAAAAAATGTTATCACCAGCTAAATTATTTATTAAACGCCATAATATCATCATCATCATCATCAACCTTTTTAAGATCCACTGCTGGATCATGGTCTCCCTCTAGTGCACCATTTCTAGTGGTACTCATTGAGAGGAATTGCCATAGTCACCATGCTTGGCAGGCGGGTTGGTGACCGGAGCACGAGGAGTCGATTTAAGCACATATTCTTATTAAAGAAAATTGGTGCTTAGCATTTTGGCAGGGGGTAGGATTCGAACCCGGGACCTCCCTAATTACCTACTCATACAAATGCAAATTTAATATAATGTTGTAAGTATGTACGCTAGCGCCATCTGTATTTCTTAGAAAGAGTTTTACACTTTACGCGTAACGAAATTTTTCTCTATCCTGCCTAACAAAGTTTCACTTAAAATTTTACAATAATCTCAATATTTATATCTGAAAAATAGAACTTGATTGCCCTGCCTTTAAATCTGAATTATTTTATATAAGCCGACATTTGTTCTTTCAGTGAAACAATTTATTTATTTCCAATACGTAAATAATTGGGCAGATTTTATTTTCTACGTAAAAAAAACTTTAACCAAGTCTGCATATATTAATGTTACACAAGTTCTGCACGATATATTTCTAAGGTTACTTATGAAGATACTTTACAATTCCCTTTGAATTTCGCTTCGACGAAAATTCTTAGATTTTTAAAGGGAAATTGTGAAATGAAAAGAAACATCTGTTGGTAGGTATTTGTATAACTGCGTCCTCTCTTTGTTCGGTGCTGACACAGCCAATTTATATAAGCTACACGGGTATGGGCCTATACTTTACAATGAATCACTTTGAAAGAAAAAAAAGTTATAAAAAGTTCGGTTCGAAATTTTACCTTCTTTATCCTGTATTAGAAGTTAGGAAATACAGTATTATAGTGAAATTAAACCACGGTTTTGTTCACTGATATTTAGTGGCCAAATAATAAATTGTCAAGGCACAGGTTAATGCAAGCCTGCGACAAAAATAAAATCTGACAATAGACCCGCTTAGAAAATAATACGGGATAAAATTTATGAAGGGGATACATAATCCAAAGTTTATTCGCTTTTTTGTTAGATGGAAGTATTGTTGAGATTTTGAAGTTAATTACATTATAGAAATTGCTTTACCAACTAGGAAAGGTTTCATTGTATTCTATCTCTTAGGTCATGTTATCTAAATATATAAAACTATCGTGTCCACCGAAACCGACCACAGACTCGTCCAATTCTTGTGCGCGCGACCCACCATCCGTTTTCAAGTCGTTGTATTTGTGGTTGATTTCGATGACCGGAACGATCTGACACACACACACATCCACACGCCTTTGTTGTGTGTCTGCGTGGGTGAGTGAATTGCATGTGATCTAGATCGTATGATATACATTGCTAATGTGTGGCCTGTCTTCAATCTCAATCATACGGCGGCCGGACGAAAATGTTCTGTGAGATACCGGACCAGTGCGTAGGCTACTTTAGAGAAACAAAGGATTTTTCGAAAGTCAGCCTCTAAGGGGTGAAATGGGGTGTAAACGTTGCATTCCTATTACAACGTGTATGCAATCACGGGCAACTGCTAGTTTGGTATAATATAAAAGGCAGGCAACCCGTGAAAAAAAAAGTTCAGCGTTCAATGTCGTTCAACTCATAACTGAACTAACTAAATGATATCATGATATCTACAAACTATCACAGAAAAACATTAGCTCTTTATCGTCAAATTAAAGTGAGTACTAAAATTTAGCAGGCCTGTTATTTCAATGCCTTACTTTTAAATGGATAAAACATTCGTTGGTTTTAGAGAATGTACGAAAGGGAAGGAGTAATAAAGCCATGAAGGTCATGTTGCCTACTAAATGTTCCTTAAGAACTCAAGTGTACATAGTTTAATCTGCTTTTGGGTCCAAATATTCTACATATCTGCCCCATTAGATTAAGTACGAACGCTAGTATTCTATTCTCTCGCAACGCTAACACGTAATATGATATGCAGGAATTTATAACCGAATTATAATAATTACTAGATACAAACCCGGCTTCGTTCGGGGTGTTCTTTACGTTATATCTATTTTTAGGTAATTATATGAATTGGATAATTGTATAAAACGACCTGACTTTGGAATTGTCCTGAGTTATAAAGTTCATGGCTCAAACAAACGTTACCCAATGCCAGGGCCGAATTTACCCTTAATGCCGCCCTGGGGCACCAAAAACTGCATAAAAAAAATTAATAAATAAAATGAATCATTTATTCTTTTTTTTTATAAATGGGATAAATAAACGTTAAATGTGCAAACGTTTTCAATACAATCATATTTTTTAAAGCATTTTCGATAAAGCGAAAAAAAAAATTTCTCTCCGAATTTTGCCGTCCCTTGAAATTTGCCGCCCTGGGCATTGGCCCCTGTGGCCCCTAGTGTAAATCCAGGCCTGCCCAATGCCCACTATTTTCTTTGACTCAAACCACATGATTCCAACAAACGTTATACTGTCACATTGAAAATTGCTTTTAACAGCATTAATGAATAAAGGACTTATTTATTGAAATTACGGGATTATACGAATCTTGCGGATATATGTGTTCCTAATCCAGAATTGATTAAATTTTTTTTCTTAATAATTTGGTATGTGTTTGAATCAAGTCTACCGTACCCCTAAACGAAATTATTAATATAGATATGGAAAAGTATGCACAACCGGGCATAACCTCAAAATATTAGCTGATCGACTAAGATATTCGCCATTTTTTCAGCATTTATCTACAAGATACGGGCAGACGCTAACTTTGCGTTCACGAAATTTCATTTTCATTTTATATCCTTGGTTTCGCCAGACTGAACGACAGTTTCGTTCGGTCACGTGGTTGTTTTTCAGTCGGTCCTATACTGTTAAAGTTATCTATTCTACACATGATATTCTATTCGCTAAGTTGTACATTATCTAATAAGACCACTGAGCCCAACAGATTCAATTATTTATTCAAGGAATCAGATCTCTCACAAAGTAAAAATTCCATAATTGATAAGTATAATTTGGATTCTTTGAAAAGTTTGTAGTCATGTTAAGTCCGTATACACCAGCTTAAAATTAAGGTACGTAAAACCTTCGTTTCGCATTCCTTTAGGAAACAAATAGCAACAGTGAATTCCGAATCCGCTTTTCGCTGCTTCGCCAAAGTTCCAAGCTTCGGATCGTAAATTATAGAAATGTTTCAGTTGGGAGTCCTGTTCGAGGAGTTTTGGGACATTTTAATAAATACCCAATGTCTATATTACCTAAATTGCGGGAATAACTCAAAATGTAATGTTTTTCGAAACTCTTGGGAATTTAATATTTGGTATTTAGGCTACAATATATCCTAACGTTTCGATTTTACCTTTATGTGGAAATTCACTAATAATTTCCGTTTTCATATAAACGTCGATTTTAAATTCACTGTTTTCATTAATATCACTAACAGAATAAGTATAATTTCAAATTTAAATCCTAAAATTGTTATATTAATTTTGTTGCGATAACGACAAGAGTGACAATTTTATTTAAATCAACTATCATAGACAACTTATTTAAACTCAATTAAATTTAACTGTTGCTAGATCTTTTTATATTTATGTAGGTACCTACTGTCTATTAATTTTAGAACCAGTTTTTGGTGTGCCCTCGGGAACGCTTAATTTTATGATAGAGCTAAACTTGTAGGGATTTCAACGATAAAATGTTATACAATAGAAAAAAAATTAATTGCTTTCAACTGAATAACATTGATGTGGTTTCTATTAACAGTTTAATTAATATTTCACACAAAATTCGTAAATTAACAAAAGATACCCTAGTTACATTTAAAATGTATATAACTTAATTACAGGTATTTCTCATTATCCTAAATAAATAACGGTCATATTAAAGAACTTAATTTGAGCGTTTCACATAGATTTAAATTAATATTTGTCCAATTATATTATACAGGATTTTCTTTTCAAACTCATTTTATTATAGATACGGTTTTTATAACTTGTGACATAGACATTGCAGTGACACTTGCATCAATGTCACAATTTTGTTATAGTAAAATGATCATTATAAACAATACAGGTGGCAAACCTGTCGTTAAGGTCCCCTAACCTAGTGGTAATGCCAAATTGTACTAGAGTAGAGTAGAGTTGTAGGACCGACTTATCTCACTAAAGTAGGCCACACATTGGTTCGTTACAAGAATTGGACGAGTCTGTGGTCGGTTTCGGTGGACCGTACGGCGACGCGCCAAGGATTCAGCCGACTATAGCCTACTAGTGTGTAGCCATACTGCAGGTAGTAGGTATAATGTGTAGAGCAGTAGGGACAACTTGGCCGCTATTTTGTTATGTTGAAAAATTTAAATAGGCCATACATTGGTCCGGCATCGCACCGAAAATTTCTCATTCCGGCCGGATGACCTAGGCGGACCGTTTGTTACATTAATTGGACAAGTCTGTGGTCGGTTTCGGTGGACCGTACGGCGACGCACCGGGGATTGGACACCTTTAGACATTTCAACAAGCATTCTTAAAAAATCTTCGATTCCACATCCGGTCAAGGCGACGAACGCACGTGTTTTCTCGTGGCGTGATGTGGAATCCAGTTTACTGTTCGTGCTGTGATGGTTGTGATTAATCAGTGATTAATAATACATATCACGGTCGGCGGGATTATCTTAAATACCGATTTATCGGCTATAAACACTATACAGGCTATAATACTTGACATTGGCAAATCACCGATAAACATTGGTGGAGCCATAATAAAAAAGAAGAAGAAAAAATCTTCAAAGTTTTAAACAGTCAACTCGACTCAAATGCCAAAAACGACGGGTCCGCATCAATAGCCACCAAAGGAATGCCCGGCCCGAGAATGTATAACACAATAATGCCGAGAAAATAGCTGAGGTGGGCAAATACAGTACACCCGAATATTGTAGGAATGGACATTCTCGGGCATGGCATTCCTTGGGTGGCCATGGTAGAAATAATTTAGGTATTATCTAAATAATATTTGTTTCGATTTTCTACTGCATGGAAACACTTTTTCTATACTTACTTATACATAAGAATGCGTAATGATCGTGCATACCTTATGTATATTTTTCCTAATTTCTGCTTCTAATCAGATTATATTGTTATCAAGACAAGAGCAATGCCACTGAATAAATCCTGACTCCTTGTAAATACCACATATTAATACCTACGTAAGGTAAATACCTACCACATATTAATTACGGATTCCCGGAATTGCCACATTCAAATTCCATAGAATACAACAGATTCTCAAGTACTAATACTGTAGATATGTAATTTGTGGTTTGATGTATTATAATAAGAAGCAGTAAAATACAGTAGAATTATATTTTATCTATCTATCATCACGCCTTTTTGTTCCAAGAGAGGTAGGCAGATATAATCGAATGCCATTTGCTACTATCCTGACATACCTCTTTCGCTTCTTTTATATTCATCATACCTATACGGTCAGAGATTGTGTGTAATTTTAACATTGGCTTCGATGTATATTTTTTATTTCAATAAAAGTACACAGATACGTCATCCTCTGCCATTCCATCTATTTTATACCAATTCCCAATTGTGGATATCAAAGGCAATAAAGAAATTCACATTTTGAATATTTAATATTTGCTCGACCTGAGATTCGAACCCGAGACTGTTGCGTAGGACCGCTAGATAATTGTAATATAAGAATTGGCAGATGATGCAGTATTAATTTCAGAAGAAGTGTGAAGCTTTACGTGCCCTTGGAAGCACAAAAAGTGCATCAATTTTCTTATTGGTTCGACTTAGTTTTGAATCATTTATCATTTTACAAAATGATTATATTGGAATTGTTATATTTATCAATTTATTCCCTTGTGTCCATACAAAAAGTGCGCGCGACAACTTTTCTCTATAGAGACCTATTAAAACTCCGAACACTTTAAACTTCAAAAAGAAAACAGTATACAACTTTTAAGAGATGAGATGACGTAAATTTCTTTTTGAAGCAAAACACTGAGAGAATTAGAAAGAACCAACGCCTATTATTTCAAAAACTTCAAAGAATTCGACGGGCTGTTATCCTAATTGCAAAAGTTGAACAGCGTCAAAATTTCACATCGTTTCATTAAAACAGAGAAAATGGTAAAGTCGTTTGGATACATATGAACCGCTAAATTAGACAAAAACATACGTCAATTTATGTAGGTATATTTTCTTTTATCTTGTACAAACAAAGGTTGGAAACTTTTATCATTATTAACCTATGAAAGAATTTGATAAATTATAAAATAATAACGCGTCGTTTGTTGTTGTTGGATGTGTTTTTATTGGAGACTAATTTTCCGCCCCGGTATCGCCATGTGGAGCCCATATTAACTTTCCATCCCCTATTATGGTATTGAGTTTATACAAAAAGCCCATAGAAACAAGCACTTTGAGTTTTTTCGAAATTTTCAAATTTTCCGGGCATCTTTTCCCTGAAAACCTTATTCAGACTATTATAAACAAATTTAAAAAAATCTAAATCGGTTCAGCTAACGAACAGCATTTCATTTTATTCATAACATTTCCACGCGAGTGAAACAGCGGGTAAAAGTGATATATAATTAGCGAAAAGTTTTACGACAAAGAGTTTATCCAAAAAAAGTAATTTTAAAAGTTATTTTTTATCTTTTTCGCTTTTCAAGTTCTGATAGATAAACTTTCACTAACTTTGTTTCCACTATATAATATGATAGAAAATCCTAGACTAGACCTTCAACTAGCATTTCCAAATCACAACAATTTTTTTATCTAATCCAAAATAGATGGAAAACCAACTTGCATTAATGAGTTTCACTTGAACGCAGGGACACAAAGTCGTTATTTACGCCGTATTTATGCTAATTAGGGGAATTGTTCATGCTTAAAAATCGATTTCCTCCCTTCCATTTAAGTGTTAGATGTAACGAATTCTGATGGAAAATTAAAACCGAGGTCAGTTAGTGACCCGCGGATGTTAATAGTTCTTTGGCTCATTGACTTAAATTACAAATGCCATGATTACAGTCTAGTTGTTTCTTGCGGTTGCACCCGCGTTATTGGTTACTGCTCAGCACCTTTGGGTTGTAGCGTGATGTTAAATAGCCTAATAATAATTTCAAATTCGACTGGTATTTTCAGAAACTCTTCAGCTTATTATTAGTGATTTTATATAAGTAGGTACTCCCGTGTGGTAATTTTCATATTTCAAAATCGAACACACGTTTGTAACGTCATAAATACATCCCACTGCAATTAAAAAAGTAATTTACATTTACATTGATGGATACTATAAAAAATATACAGGTACGTAATAATTTCTTATTTTTTGCAGGTTGGAATTGTACAGAGTATCCTGGCAGACCCACTAAGTGAGTCGGTTTTAGTTGGCAAAATGAAGTTTTTTTTTTATGGTTATTGTAAATTAATTCTTATTTTCAACGGGACTGACATGGCCTTTAAAGTGCCAAAGTCCAAATAAAATGTAGAAAAAAAAAAAAAAACGAGCCACAAACAAATTTCAAGGTGCGTCGGTGGTTATAAGAGGTCTGGTATTCAAATTCAAATTCAAATTCAAAAGATATTTTATTTCATAGGTACATTATAATGGTATACGTGAAATAGTCAATAAAAAAATACAACAATTAATAAATTTCCTACATTAAATTTTTATACTTTTGAATAGTCAATAATAAAATACAATTCATGTCTGAAATAATAAAAATGTGCAATTTATGTCTGAATAAAATTAAAAAAATATACATTATTATATAATATATATTATATACTCTGTCTGAATTAAAAAACAAATAAAATGTCACAGAAGTAGGGTACAATAAAATTGAGTCAATGTCACATAATACAATAATTTTACATCCGTGGATTTTTTTCTTCTATATAATCTGATATTTTATAATATATTTGTATTGTATGGTATTGATTAGGCAGACCGTGGTTCGATCCCGGCCATGTACCAATGGGTTTTTGATAATTAAAAACTTATACAAAGTACATAATTCTACAAACCAACTAAATATATCAACAGAACTGGTCACCCGTTAGGTAAAGCTTCACAAATATCATAAGCTTAAAGAGGAAGACTTGGTCTACCGCTGGGTACCCTGGGGGTAACCCGTAAAGAAAAAAAATGTTCTAATAATAACTATGGCAAGTTATTGTGGACATTGTAACCAATTTTTCGTCGTAGTCACATCGTAGGTAAGTATAAGACGATTAGCAATGATACCCCGTTTGCACAATAAATTGGTATGCGTTTTGATAAAATTAATGTCAAATTGTGTATAAATTACTTTGTTGGATCAACTTTAGTAATTTATTTGTTACTTAATAAAAGTTCAATGACCCCGCCCATCTTCGTTTAACTTGTTTTTGCTCCAGATTAACTTCTAGGATTAATAAATTTTTGTTTCAATAAATCACAAACTTTAGAATAATTGAGTTTCTGAAATTTAAAGTTGACTTTACAATTTGCTTGAACTTAATTTCGCAGTCTTTGAGGTGATACGCTATAATCAGGGTTAAACCACAATAAATCTGTACAAATAAATAAAAAAAATGTCTGTCTGCGATTTTAATATATATCTACCTAATCATCACGCCTTTTATCCCAAGAGGGGTTGGCAGAGACAATCGAATGCCACATACCACTTTCGCTTCTTTTATATTCATCTTACCTTTCAGACAGGCTCGGCGATTATGTTTACTTTAAATATTTCCATTGATCAATACGTTTTTATATGTTCAATAAAAGTACACCTAGGTCGTCCTCTGCCAGCATTTCCTTTCACTTCAGCTATATAAACCTTTTTAGTCAATCGTTCATCCTTCATTCTTCATCTAAAGGGTAACACAACATGTAGGTAATGCAACGTACAATGCAATGCAAACAAAACAAACACTTTGGACGGCCAGCGCGCCTCAAGCGCACACTTCTAACGAACACGCATTTTCAGCGCGTATGAATACCATTTTCATTTTAATATACACGTATCACATTGTTTTAAAGACATAAATAAATACTTACTTAATGTAAAAATAATAAATTAAAATTGACAAAAGCAAATGACAAACAAATTAAATTATAGTAGGTTACACAAGTTAAATTCTAATATATATTTTTTGAAGCTTATTGACTTTGAAATAAACCTCACTAAGAGACCCTTACATACTTGAGACGACCTAGAATGTACTTTGAAAGTTGTCAAAGAAAATTCTACACGAAAACGCCTCATTGAAGGGGAACATCATAGATATTCTAAGTATTTTTTTCTTATTTTATTTTAACTACTAGCTTTCTGGCGATTTTTGAGATCGAAAAATAACGATCTTCCAGTTTTAGCAACAATTACAAATAATGTAGTCTGATCAATAATGAGTTGATGTTCGTTAAATTTTGCAGTTTATCTAATAGCCAGTATATCCAAAATATCAAAAAAAAATTCTATACAATTTATTTATTAATACAATATTATTTAATATATACCTACTAACAAAGTTTTAATTAATTTTAATTGAAAAGTATCAGGGACAATAAAAAAATAATGTCAGGGCAACTAAAAAAAAACAAATTAAGGCACAATTTGGACTATTCACCTATTCACAACATCAATCACTATCTATGACAGATAGTAAGCCCAAACTGAGATGACGTCGGATTCTAAAAAATGATATTTATATTAAATTTACCTTTATCGCTTTTTCCTTGCCCTCGGGGAAATAAACGTGATTTAATCCCGAAATGTTCTTATTTTGTCACTCTTACTAAGGAAAAACACTAGTAAGCGTGGGTTTGGGATAAATTTGGCATTTAAATGACATATCAATTATATGATGAAGCTTCTAAAAAAGGAGTTGGTAGAGCGTTGACTTGAAAGTTGTCCAGGTTCAATTTCCACTCGTGCCAATAATGCTAAGCACCAATTTTCTTAAAAGTATGTAGTTTAACCGACATCTCGTGCTCAGATATTCTTCTTCTTCTTTTATTGTGGCTCCACCTATGTTATTTAACCGCGATTTGCCGCCAATTTGTCGACTAAGAAAAATATCTTGGTTCAATTTGTTTTGTCCTATTGCATGGGATTAGATAAAGTAGTGTATGAACGGGCACATAACTTGGAATTAAAACACTCGTGGATGCTATTAAAAAATTCCACTTTGTTTTAATTACCCCTATTATGATCCCGTATCATAAACTACTATTTCAACACATTTGCTCGTAAAGTGACTGTTATTTTACCGTTTTCTGATATACAAAGTAGCAAATAAAACACATGCTCTTATTACATTACCATTACGCACTAGGGCTTTTTACATTACATATTTAGATTAAACAGCAAAGATTTTTGTATATCTAAAAAATCTTGAATAAATAAATTGATAATTAAAAATATGATAAATAAACATAGTCGCGAGGATGGCAAGAGACCAGACGGCATAACACTAATCCCCTGGGAAAGGGGCCGAGCTCTCATATGGGATGCAACGTGCGTAGATACTTTGGCCCTGTCACATAAAGGGAACGGCAACAGGAGCAGGGGCGGCAGCTTTAACCGCAGAAAACAACAAACGGCACAAATATGAGACTTTAATGAAAGAATACATTTTTGTGCCGTTTGCCGTTGAAACCTTAGGTCCATGAGGTCCGGCGGCAAAATCATTTTTGAAAAAAATAACTCCTAAGTTAATAACCGCGTCAGATGATATAAAGGCTGGCTCGTTCCTAGCTCAAAAAATCAGCATCACCATACAGCGAGGGAACGCATACAGCGTCTTAGGTACCATGCCACTCGGGCAAGACCTCTTTGGCCAAACCGGAGTGTAGCCCGGGCGGTTATTTTTATTTTATTATTTATTATATTTATTATTATTAATATAGTTTAAGGTTTTTATAATTTTATAATGTTTTTATAATGAAAAAAAAAGTACAAAAAATAAACATTTAATTTTATCAAATTATTCATTTTACTCGCCAAAAAATAAATCCGGGCGCCATTTCTAGTTGTTTTGAAAATAAGTTTATGATTTTTTTTCCTCACAAGTGTGTTAAAAAAAGCCATATGACACGCGTGAGCATTGGTTATTACACTCTCGGCTTTATTACAGCCTCGTCTGTAATGACCAACTTAGCTCAAATGTATCATAAAGTATTATTATAGTGTATTTGCCGATTAATCGGTATCTAAGATGATCCTGCCGACCGTGATATACCGTATTAATCACTGACTAATCATAAATATCACAGCGCGGAAGGGATTAAACTACCTTCCCCATCATGTCACGGCGGAATGCGTGCGATGGTCGCCATGACATGACATAGAATCAACAGATATTTATGTCTGTTAAAGAAGTGACACATCTAGGTCCATTAAGTGCAGCATGCCCCGAATTTTCAAATGTTTCAGGCAACTTTTCAAATTTTTCTTTACCTAAAAGCTTATTCAGACGAAATCGGCCCAGCCGTTCTCAAGTAATGCACCAACAAACAGCTTTTAATTTTTATTTATATTTGATTCACTGATATAGTAAAAAGGGTTTTAAAGATAAAATATAATTTATAACTATTACCTAATTCATATATTTTTAAAAGAACCTGTTTGAAATCGGGGTCTATAGCTAGTGTAATAATAAATTGGTTCTCTGACTTCCAAAATTATCAAATTAAAAACAAATAATTGCTAGGCGAGAAAAAATCACTTCAGAATACTTCAGAATAACTCAATATTTTCTTTAATTCAGTTGAAAAGCTAAAATTCCAATGGAGATGGTGAAACACAAAGTGGAAATAGAATTTATATTGAAAAAAAGGCAATAAATAAAATACTTTCCGCTTCACATAATCAATTTGGCCTCTTTTACGAATGAGTGTGCACGTTTTGGACCCAGAAGGTTATGTTGAGGTATTCCTTTTATTTCTCTCAATTCCTCACCGTGTTACGGTCAAGGTAGAGAGAAATTGGGATGATTTTAATGATTTTGGTTGGTTTTAGTTTTGACTTTGAATTATTACCTATTTAATTTATGGCTTTGAACTATTATATTTCTTAATAAAATGTGTTTTTGTAAATTAAAAGACTTTTTATTAACAATTTACAAACTAAATATTATATAATATATATCTACAAACAAAGTTTAAATACAATAAAAATTAAAAATTAAACACAGGGAACCCCATGAGTGGCTCTCTAATCATGAATATGTAGTGATACATACTCATAAGTAGAAAACCTTCTCGAAATCACTGTCCTGTGGTAAAGTGCCATGAAGGCTAGCAGCGTTTCCTCGCTGTATAGCTATGCTAATACGTTGCCCAAGGTATGCTCCAGCCCTCTTGTCACCTGAAAGGTCGATTAGACGAGATGATATTTCCTTATATAATTTCATTACTTTTTGTAAATTATAACGGGAAAGTGGCAAAATTACAGATTGGAAGTGAGATTAGAACTATTTCAGAACATGTTAGTTCCATCAAAGGAGAGTTGACACAATGTAATTCCCCCGAACTATTATTTCACTGGTCCACCGAAGCACGGATAAAGCATAATATTTGGCTCTAGGTCTTCGGTTGTATGTCTCTAAAAATATATAATAAAAATATCATGACATTATCCATACTGCGATGTAACTCTGTCTGTTACGCTTTTACGGCTAAACCACTGAACCGATTTGATGAAATATGATACGGAGAAAGCTTGAACCCTATAGGAGAGAAAATATGCTACTTGTTAGGGTCCCGTACATCCGATGAAAAAACGGACCCCTTAAGGAAACACAAGAGTGTCTGTCTGTCCGTCCGTCTGTCATAACTTATTTTCTCTGAATCTACTGTACAAAAATGGTTGAAACTTGGTACATATGTAGAGTTTGATGACCCAATCTCGGACGTATAGTGCTCTTAACTAAAAAATCGAAATTTGGCCAATTTTTGTAAATCCACCCCTGAGGGAATAATAGGGAGTTCAAGTTAGTATGAGCCCCACAAGCGAAGTCGAAGCTAACATCTAGTTTATTATAAATATATATATAGCCGAAATAGTCCTCTGATCTCATTTGTCCTTTAGTTTAATATAAATATTTTACCTAACAAAGATCTGAAGCTTAAACAGTCCCTTAGTGTAAAGATAAATCCCAAAACACATTTAAAATTAAGGATTAGTGTTGCCACAACGAAATTATGGTAGACTAATATTTATATAATTAAGCAATTAACCCAAAACAAAGCTACAATTATCCTCAAAGTGGATACCATCCAGTAATAAAACTTTTGCAATCACATTAATAACTTTTGAGATGGTCTGATAAAAGTTAAGCTTTTTACCGGGTACCTATTATTTTTGTAACAATTTGTAAGCAAGGAATTTGTTATATTTTTATTGTGGGTTAATTGAAAATTCTATATTTTTAGAATTCGGCATAAGGTTGGCGGGCATACCTTAACAAACAAACTGGGAAAAAAAAGAAAATGAAAAAAATTTTTAGAGAACCTAAGAGTTGGTCTCGTAGAAGGTTTCCTACACAGAAACAAACCTCTTTCTTGTCTTCTGTGGTTTCGTCTATACATTTCGTATTACTTATTTCTAATCTTTCTCCTTTTTTCCGAAATCGCAGTCCACTGCAAATATTTCACTTTTACCTTACTTCAGAAAAATTACAAACTATTTATGCTAATGTTTGTTTAATTTTCTATGAAAGTAACATGTAAACCAATCTAAAGACATAAAGTGATAAAATTGTATTAATCTATAACCGCTCCAAATCTAGAAAAATGCCATGATATATAGACGGTCATAAAGACACAAGGCATATACAAACAAGTACAAGGTTATTTAATAGAACATATAGCGTTATTTTATGAAATAAATTAGTACCCAAGCACTGAAGCCTGAAACCGGTACGCAATATTCATTATCGTAAACCTCGCAGGTGCTCATTTTACTCTACTGAGAGTGAAATGGCCACTCTGTGTAAAACTGCATTGAGCTCTTTGCTAAACTTTATATTATTTCTAGAATATTGCTTCGATTTCATGCGAAGTTAATGTTTGATACTAGCTTTTTAGCCCCGACTTTGCCTGTGTAGTACACATTAACTTACCAACAACTATTATGGTTTTGAGTTCATACAAAAATCCCATAGAAAAAAGCACTCAGTTTTTTTCGAATTTTACAATTTTTCTTTCCCTAAAAGCCTTATTCAGATTATTACATTAAAAAAATACTAAATCGGTCCAGCCGTTCTCGTGAAAACGTATTTGCAATATCAATTTTTTTATATCTTTCATTTCAGTAAAATGGGACGAAGTAGGGTTTATACATAGCAGGTATTATAAAAATGGCAAGAGTTTGCAAAGCGGTAAGACGTTTTGTACCCGGTTTATTTTTTTAATAGCAACAAGAAATAAACAGATAAAATCTAGCAGAGTGCAAGTCTTCCAGATTCAGACTTTGCATAGGCTGAAAAAAATTAGATATATCTAGAAATTATGGAGTTACGTAAATTACTTTTTCATTCTCGTGAATCCAAATACAATATTTTTGTAGCAGGTAGATTATTTGCAAGAAAATTGTTATTAGTCTACAAGAAAGGATATCATGAATGCAAATTTTATAATAATTTTCCATAATACTTTGTAATATGCATTCTACATTACGCTATGCGCACTCGCTATTATCATTACCGTAAAACTTGTGGTACAGGTGTATGTTTCTGGGCGTTGCAATATAGTGGTCGATAAAATTGTACCAATGGGTTTTTTAATTAAAAACTTATGTACATAATCCGACAAACCACACTTAGAGACTTTTCCATCTAAATATACCTCAATAGAACTAGCCTCACAAATACCATCGGCTAATCGACGCCCGCGACTTTTTGATTGATTTTTGAAAAATCCTTTTTTTGTGCCCCTCTACCCTCTCTAAGGAATACACCTTCCAATTTTCAGATTTATATCTTCAGTGGTTTAGTCTGTGCGTTGATTTTCAGTCAGTCAGCGACACGACAGTTTTATATTAATTAGAGGTAAACTAAGGCAACGTAAGATTCAGTAATTTCAAAAGAATGCCAATATCTTAGCCATTTTAAATGATATTATGAACATAAATAACAATTTTTTTTGTCTGTGTGTTTGAATTTTTATCCAAAACGGCTGGATAAAAGATGAAACTTTCAGCAATCATAATATTTTACAAGTCGCTGTTCATTTAATTGCGATAACATAAATGATTTTGATGAATCCGTGCGTAGAAGATTTATCCAGTTTATACCTTCTGAAATATTTAAAAAAAATATAGAATACAATAATTAAGAAAAATATACAAGAACCCAAACAGAAAGGCTATTTAATTACTAAAAGCGTTTGTAATTAAGGCATTTTATTACATCTCGTATAGATCAAGTGGTATCCTCCTATTTAAAGGATAAGGGTTCACTGTTTAATAGAGATTTACACACTACCTTGTAAGGGCAATATTACCGAATTACAGCTTCCAGAGTTATACCTTTCCCGAGCCTTCTGTTTATCGCTATGATAGGGATGATCATAAAATACATGAGTAGTTTACTACACAATTACCTTGAAACCCTTTTTAAGGGATTAATGTAGGCTTACTCCTTAGAAGTGTAGAAACAATATTAGTTTGAATAAAAGATAAATATTGATTAAACATTTGTATTAGCTCTTTATTGAAATCATTTTTATCTTATGGGCAACTTTAATGGTTCTTGCAAAAAAAAAGTTCTAGTGAGAGTGAAACTCACGTGTATCACGTCTACGTATTGCCATTTCTACACGCCCTTGCGACGTATAAACAAAATAAATAAATAAAAAAGCCGTTATTCTACTTATCAGCTACACATTTATAAAAGTTTGGAGCAAGGTACATTGAAATTTTTAACAAAATAAATAATTTTGCTATGATTCACTGTAAGGTGTCAAAACGTGCGAAATTATGGAATTGATTAATTAGAGGTATAAGCTCCTAGTGAATTATTTAATAGAATTCAAGAGGTTACGCGATGTAATGCGATTATGGGATGAACTAATGGTTAACCAAGGGTCGTTGGGTCGGGTGATTATAGCTTAATATAAATACGATTAAGCTTTCTTCCTCTGAACGCGTGTTAAAATATATATGCTTTATATTATACCTATATATTTCTAGATTAAATGGTTATTTGTGATAGTATGCGGAGAGTATGGAATTTTTGCTACGACAGGTTACATGGCATTTGGTTTAGTCAATTTAGTCAATTGTCAATTATTAGGTTATTATTAGAACGAGCATGTATGAAAGTTATGATGAATATAAAAGTAGCGAAAGATGACAGGATCGAAGCAAATATATATATGTGTAAATGATCAGGGGTACATAATTTCCGTGTTTAAAAATATATGCTAACAATTACAAAACAATATGCTAAAATTTTTAAAAGGGAAACTGGGAAACCGAATCAATCACGTTTCTAAGAAAATTGAAAATCTTCGAGTTATGATAGAAATCAAGTATTTAAGGATATATTTATAGATAGTACCTAACTACTTTTTAGTCCATTATATGATAAATGCATTTAATAAAACATAAAATGCAGCCTGCATTCAAATAACACTGTAATTTAAAGGGAGTTGGGCAGCAAAGGAAACCTCGTCGAGATTCACACTTCTCAAATTAACACGGATGGTGCATTAACGTAAATGTTACGGGGGAAAATATACATAAAGTTAAACATATGTTTCCCATAGGGGTAAGTAGCTATACATCCATACAGCTTTTCATACACAGACAAAATTATGTCTGAGACATGGATTTTATTTGTTTGAATGATGGCCCTACATCGATGTGGCCCTGATACCAGTATTCTATTTGGGCCCTAAGAAGTGTGTTTTTTTAATATCTTCACTGGTCTTACCTTACGACTCCTAGAACTGTGTTGTCAGTCCCAGGGTACCCAGCGGAAGACCCAGTCTTCTTCTTTTAGCCAATGATATTTCTGAGGCTATACCTATCGAGTGGCCAGTTCTGTTGAGTATATTTACATGGAACAGTCTTTATGGTGGTTTGTCGGATTATGTGTATAAGTTTTTAATTATGAAAAAAACCATTATGGTACATGGCCGGGATCGAACTGTAGTTTACCCAGGTTATGCCCGCCATCTTAACCACTCGGCCACCGGCGCACATAGATTTTTTCCTTCTTATTTCCTTGACAGTATTCCTTGATATCTTATAAAAGTTTGTCAACGACACGATACCGATAACAAAATTACCGCATCGCAAGAATTTACGATATTTTTACGACGTATTTCCTATACACAACGATTTCGCAGCTACATTGTGGAGAGATTGCTATATTGAATATGGCAATGCGTGGGTTTTATGTAATCTTCACGGATACTTTTTACTAATTAGGATGAGTAGGATAGGAAAACGAGTTTAACACCCTCAGGATTCCTAGCTAATTCTTTTAATACTAACAACGTGCCCAGCGGAAGACGAAGTTGATTTTCGCATTATGTACAATAAGTTTTAATAAAAAATCCATTGGCACATGGCCGGGAATCAAACCTTAGCAGCCTAAATATAGACAAGACATAGGTAATACCAATGGGGTTTTCCTTTAACAGCGGTAAAATCCCTAAATTATTCGATATTTAAGTCAAATTATCAAAAGAACTATTAATAAATCAATTTGTGATAAAAAAATATGTATAGATACCTACATACCGATCCAATAGATTATTTTAATTGAAAATAAATAAATTAGACAAAAAAATCCCTAATGTGTACCTATTGTCGTCATGATTTTCAAAATTTCTCCAAAACAGCACAAGCTCTTTAGTTAGTTTTTACACACAAAAAAGGTCTTAAAAATATTGAATTTATTAATTGAGAGTTTTGTTTTTAGTCCGCATTTAACTCGTGAATTTTATTTTTTCACCTAAATTGAAGATTATCCGCGCGAGCGTCCCGGCTCAGTCGCCCTATAATCCCGAGCGTTTTCTATACAAAATATAGAGGCCAATCGTCATGGTCATTGACCCGACAAACCACACTTAGAGACTTTTCTATTTAAATATACCTCAACAGAACTGGCCACTCGTTAGGTATAGCCTCACAAACACCATCGACTTAAAGAGGGAGACTTGGTCTTCCTCTGGGTACCATGGGACTGATAACACAATTTCGGGGGCTGTATAAGCTAACCCATGAAGAATAAAATAGACTAATACCTACTGAAAACTTTACCGGATTCGAAACGCAGCTCTAGCATAATTTTATTTCGCACTTCATTCTCCGATAATTAACAGTGTAGTTTCGGTAACTACTCGTCAGGTGTCGCATTATTTTTAGAGTTGATATTAAAAAAAAAACAGGAACATCCTTAGCAGAGTGTAGCAGCACTATCAATCAACTCCGCGCCAACTTCACTTCGGTTTTTGCGCGTCAAGGTGTCACCACGTTGTCAAAGTGAAAATTAGTTTTATTTTAGTTTTATTATTGTTTTATTACTTTAATTTATATTGTTCGTATCGTAATGTCACGATCGAAAGAAGAAAAGTTAAGAGAAAAAATTACTCGTTATCAAAAGAAACTTGAAAGACGACTCAAAGGAAAATCACGGAGTCGAAGCCGATCCCCACTTCAGACTTTTGAGGAGGAAGTTTCAGATGTATCTGAGCCTATCGGTCAAAACGCATCAGGTGGGTAATGAACTCAACGGCAACACCTATTCATATATTCCGTGCTAGTACGAAATACGACGCACGAAGGCTATTAAATGATACGAGATATCTTTTCTAGCAAAACTTACGGTGCGAGACACCAGATTATGTACTTACATAGCTACATATTTACGAAGCCTAGGTTTTGTGTCAGTACGAGATAAGATACACAAAAACCAAATTCTTGGGTACGAGATGCCTAATTACCTACATTTTTTGTTTCTACATGAAAAAATTTCAGCCTACCTACATGATACAATTTATTTTATTTTTTCAACATTATTACTGTTGACTTTTCCAGACTGTGAAAATGCACTCCCAGATGAGCTATCCGAACTTCCTCCGCCATATCAAGAGGAGCTGGGAGATGTTATAACAACAATAAACAGATATCAAGGTAACCTTCAAGTGGATGTGGTGAAAAGGTGGACGCCCATATTGAAGGAGGGGTTGGATTCCCAAGTAAGAGATGCACTTATAAAATCACATCCAATACCAGAGAATTGTACACTTCTGGAAGCCCCTACATTAAATCAGGAAGTGACTGCTGTGATAACGGATAACTCCAAATCAAGGGATGATCGGATTAGGGAGCATCAACAGCAGATTGGAATAGCCATGTCTGCCGTAGGAGAGGCTATGACAGAGATAATAACAAATCCTGAACCGAATAAAGTGAACATTATAAAAAGCCTTAGCAACGCTGGTCGCTTGCTTGCCGGGGTACATCATTTGGATACTAAAACTAGACGAGACTTACTGGCGCCTTTACTGGACAAAACCTTTATTACTATGATAAAAAATGCTCCTAGGGATGAATTACTTTTCGGTGAAAACTTGAATGAAAAAATCAAAACCAACAAGGAAATTCAAAGATCTGGTGATTTAATAAAGAAGTCAGTAACAAAAAAACCACCAGTACCAACATTTCGTCGTCAGGCTTGGACTGGGCCATCTAACGGTTGGACAGGTCCAACAAACGGAAACTGGCAGCGTTCGCAGCCGGGAAACCAAGCAGGTCCATCACGCCGAGCACCAGTGCTGAGGGGGTCGGGGCGCCATGGACCAACCTATCGAACCGCCCCGCCTCCACCGACATCACGCAGGCCAGCTCAAGCCGCTTCAAGCCGCAATCGCACCGAGAGAACATATCGTCATGCTCGGACACAACAATAGATGCTCCTCAGGTACATGCTGGAAAACTTAAATATTTTGTCAACTGCTGGCGCAAAATTACGGATGACAATGTCATCTTACAATGGGTACAGGGTTACCGCATCCCCTTTACAAGAAAGCCATTTCATTCAAATCCACCCACAAATAAATTTTCCTTACAGGAACAATTTGAAATGGAAAAATCTATAAATAAGCTTTTAGCTCTAGGCGCAGTAGTTGAAACAGTTCCTGAAAAAGACCAATTCATTTCCAAAATTTTTTTAGCACCTAAATCTAATGGTGGTTATCGATTTATTCTAAATTTAAAAAAATCTTAATAAATTTATTAAAACATCACATTTTAAAATGGAGGATGTACGAACTGCCTCTAAGTTAATTGACACTAATTATTACATGTGTACAATAGACCTCAAGGAGGCCTACCTGTCAATTCCCGTACATAAAAACCACAGAAAATATTTACGGTTTACTTTTCGGCAGAAACTATATGAATTTTTGGCCCTTCCCTATGGACTCTCAACAGCCCCCAATGTATTTACAAAAATACTTAAACCGGTTATGACTCATCTTCGTAGACTAGGATTCTTATCTGTTATATATTTAGATGACACTTTATGTATAGGCCGTACACGAGAGGAATGCCAAGAAAATATAAACATTACTATGTTAATGTTCAAATGTCTAGGGTTCACTATCAATTATGAAAAAAGTAAATTAACACCGTCAAATAGGTGTAAATTTTTAGGTTTAATTATTAATTCACAAGATATGTGTCTAGAATTACCAGTAGATAAGAGACTAAAAATTAAGAAATTTGCAGAAAAGTTTCATAGGTTAAAACAATGTAAAATACGTGACTTCGCTATGTTTCTAGGAACACTCATTGCAGCGTGCCCCGCAGTGTCATATGGAATATTATATACAAAATCTCTAGAAAGACAAAAATATTTAGCACTTTTGGAAAATAATGATAATTATGACAAAAATATGAAAATTACTGTAGAAATTCTACCTGACTTACAATGGTGGATTAGAAATATCATGACTACTAAAAACTATTTCAAATTAAATCAATTTAAATTAGAATTTTTTACAGATTCCTCTATGACAGGCTGGGGAGCACATTGCAATGGAGAGCAAATTAGTGGATTTTGGTCAGAATCAGAACAAAAACAGCACATAAACTGGCTTGAGTTATCGGCTGCACTATTGGGGTTACAAAGCTTTGCAAACAAACATAATAAATGTGAAATATTATTGAGAATAGATAATCAAACAGCTATATCATATGTAAATCGTATGGGAAGCGTGCAATATCCTCATCTCAATAGTGTAGCTCGAAAACTTTGGCAATGGTGTGAAAAACACTCAATTTGGGTATATGCATCATATATAAAATCAAAAAACAATCAACAGGCTGATAGATTGTCCAGAAACTTTAACATAGATACTGAGTGGGAATTATCTGATTATGCTTATAATAAAATAATTGACTCATTTCATACACCCGAAATAGACCTGTTTGCCAGTAGAATAAATACTAAGTGTCATCGTTATGTTTCCTGGAAAAGAGATCCACATGCTTATGAAATAGATGCTTTCACCATTAACTGGAATTCCTTTTACTTTTATGCCTTTCCACCATTTTCAGTAATATCTAAATGCTTACAAAAAATTAAGAAAGATCAAGCTACTGGCATTCTGGTCTATCCCATGTGGCCTTCACAACCATGGTTTCCTGTTCTTAAAACTTTAATAATATCAGAACCTATTATATTTCACCCTAAGCTTAATTTACTGTGCTCACCCTTCAGATCAAAACACCCACTCAGCAGACATCTTACCCTGGTTGCAGCAGTCTTATCCGGCAAACCTTCCGCAGACGAAGTATCGACGACCAGGCTATAGACATCATGTTAGCAGGTCCTCAGGTACCATCAAACAATACAACACAACATAAAAAGCCTGGTGGCAGTTTTGTTTACTTAACAATTTTAATATTTTTGATGTATCAGTACCCAATGTAATAAGATTTCTTAACGAAAGATTCAAAAATAAGGCCGGCTATAGTACACTAAATTCTGATCGTTCTGCTCTTTCCTTATTAATAGGTAATAAGATTGCATCAGATGATAGAATAAAAAGATATTTGAAAGGAGTATATCGTCTTAGACCGGCTTTACCTAAATACACCACTACATGGGACCCTTCCATTGTGTTATCATATTTGTCAAACTTACCCTGCAATGATGACTTATCACTAGAACTCCTAAGTAAAAAACTTGTAACTTTACTAGCGCTTGCAACTGGCCAAAGAGTTCAAACATTATCTCTGGTACATCTAGACAACATTAACATATGCAATGACAACATTAATATTCTTATAACGGATATGACTAAAACTTCGGGCAAAGGTAGAACCCAGCCACATTTAAATTTACCATTTTACACAGATAACCCAAATATCTGCCCAGCAAAGACATTATTAAAATATATTAAAATCACTCAAAATGTTAGAAATTCCGAGAAATATTTAATTCTCACTTTTAATAAACACCATTAGGAAAGCTGCCGGTTGGTCCAACGACTCATTGACTTTTGCCAAATTTTATGATCGACCAATCAATGAAAGTTCAAATGACTTTGCTTTTGCTATATTAAACAACAATAGTCAAGATGACCATTAATAATTTCCTTTACATTGGGTCATAAATTGCCAGTAATTATTTTCTTACATTGTTTTCATACTTTAAGTGAATGTAAAATTAAGGTTACTTTATGTTGTTAGATAAAATATCTATTATGATAACTATTGATGTATTATGTATATACTGGATATGCATATTTATTAAGCTATCCCAATAAACGTGATATATATAATAAACCCTTTGTTTCGTTACAATTTCAGGATCTGAACAACTACACTGTTAATTATCGGAGAATGAAGTGCGAAATAAAATTATAAAATCAGACTAACTTACCTTAAACGACGTCTGATTTTAATTTTATGAGCACTTCATTCGAACGATAATTACCCGCCCAACCCTACCCCATCAAATTGTAACGGATTAAGTCTAGAATCTAGATCTGAAATAGTGAAGTTGGCGCGGAGTTGATTGATAGTGCTGCTACACTCTGCTAAGGATGTTCCTGTTTTTTTTTTAATATCAACTCTAAAAATAATGCGACACCTGACGAGTAGTTACCGAAACTACACTGTTAATTATCGTTCGAATGAAGTGCTCATAAAATTAAAATCAGACGTCGTTTAAGGTAAGTTAGTCTGATTTTATAATATTTTCACCAGTATGCAGGTAGGTACTTGTGACGACTCGTATTTGGTAACTATAGGACATGATGACCTAGTTTAGGGCAAAGCAAATAATTTCAAATAATATTTCTTTTTGCATTTGATCCGCAAGTATTACTTAAATAAACGTAAAAAAAATAAAATAAGCAAGGTTAAAATCTAGAAAATGGCATGTTTCCAATGAGAATAATTATTTTTTTAACTTTTTAGTTCATTATCAATCAATATGTACCTAAGCCTGTTTTTTTAAATATTTCACGTTTATTTATTTTTTACTTTTAGCATTGTTTGATGGCAAAATAAGAGTAGGTACTTATGAAGACAAATCAAACTAGCCCAAACTTGATTAAGTTACTTCGTTTCGTTACAGAGCCACCTTCCGGCTCCATCATCAGACCAGCTATATGTCATCATTGCATTGTCATCCGATTTACATATGTATGCAAAATTACAGCTCAATCGAACATCGGAAAAACTTGCAAGATTTGACCCAAACAAACTACTAACAATAACAGCTTGTAAAAAATATGAGTTCTGTGAGTGTATTGAAAAACTATTCATATCTGAAAATCTGCAGGTTTTACATACTGTATTTCATATTTTAAATCCATAAATTCCTGAAAACAGATATGATCCATTCAATCCCAGTAGAGATAGACGTCCGTGGTAGATAGACATTGAAATGAAATCAATATGGTTACATTATTACCACCAATTCTGGAGGCAATACCTACATAATACATACATAAAAGTGTCACGGCTCTTTCCCAGAGGAATATGGCAAAGATCATACGCCATTTGCTACGATGCTGACATATCTCTTTCGCTTCATATTCTTCATGCATGCTCGTCGGTATTTCTGACCAGACTTAGGGGTAGTATTGTTGAAGGTTCAAGCCTAAAAAGGCTAAGGCAGGCTCAACTGTTTCAAAAAATGTGTTATTTCTTGATTTTTGGACTTATAACATTTTCATAAAAAAAAAACAAAGGTATTTATCTCAATATATTATTGTATATTTATCTTATGCTTATTTCATCTCAATTTTGACAGTTTCAAAAATGTAGGTATATATATTAAATAACGTTTAGAAATCAAAATACATTATAACTTTAACATTAATCATCCATATGTATTTAAAATACAAAACTTACATGTATACATTGTATTTATTTTAAGGTTATTTTATACATCGATACGCAAAAATCACAGTAGTTTTTCAAGTTGTGGCACGATGTGTGCTAAACTGGTAGCATAATAGTCGGGCATCAATCTGCCGGCAGATAACATATCTTCTTTCTTACAATTAGAAAGTACCAGCATCGTTTTAAATCCTACAGCCTTTCCTAGGCCTATATCTTGCTCTAACCTGAAAAAGATAACGTAATAAATATTATATTTTATAAGGCTTAGAAGGAACAAGTGATTTTTCAAGATGAGATTATTAATGTTCGAATGATCGAATATCAAAATATATTATTTGCCTAAGTATAGAAAGTCCTTAACAAACATGGGATTTTATATTATGTAACATTTTTAGGATTCCGTACATCTTCGATGAAAAAACGAAAACCCTTATTGTGTCTGTCTGTCCGTCTGTCACAGCTCATTTTCTCCGAATCTACTGGACGAAAAAAGTTGAAACTTGGTACATAATATGTAGAGTTTGATGACTGAATCACGGACGTAAATAATCGATTTTTTGGGAATAATTTTGGGGGGAAAATAAACAAGGGGGAGAATTAGTCTTCCGCTGGGTACCCTGGAACTATATAGCGTACGTACGACCTAAAGCAGTGGAACACAACCGCAAGGCACATGCCTGGGCGGAAAGCAATTTAAAAATAAAATTGTTTTATTCTCAAAAGAAGGTCACTACTCGTTACACGGTTTCGGGAGATGTATTAACGTGAAGAAAAAAATTAAAACGTAAAATTTTTTTTTTCAAGTGCGTCATGTTACATAGGTATCAAATTATGGGCTCGTTGTAAGGAATACAAATATATTATAATTTATTTTATTTTAAAACGCTTAAAATTTACCGTCCCCCGTCCCCCTTGTCTCCGAAACTACAGTCTAAAATTAAAAAAAAAATAAGGGATATAGGGCTTTTCTTAAAGGAAAACCTAAACGAAAATTCTGTCTTAAAGTTCTGTCCGAAAAAATGGTACGGAACCCTCAGCGTGCGAGTCGTACTCAATATATATTTTTTTTATAGCCGTCACACCTTAGTTGTACCATTTGACGTTTCGTTTCTTATAATTTAATCCTCCAGGCTACCGAAAATAGGACGGACAGTTTTGAAAGAATGGTCGATCTATTCTATAAATTATATCATCACTTCTATTCTAGGAATGTGTAAAAGCGGTCGTAGTCTGATCAGCATACTAAAAAGATGGATATCCGCTTCGTATTAAGAGGCCTTTCAATTTCAAAATATTTCAACGGAGTTTGCCACGCTTTTTAAATGTAGCCTCAAAAACATTATTAGACTGGACTTCCTCCCCGGCTTACGTAAACAAACAAACGCGCTTTCGCAATCTTAATATTAGTTAGGAAGATGTTGTTGACATTATGTCCTCCGCTAACCTAAGCCATAAACCGATTTTCTTTCAATTTAACACACGATAACTTATTTTCTTAACATAATGATGTAGAAATGATGTAATCTTACATGTCCCCGATAAACAAAACTCTACTAGGATCCGTAGCGCCTGCACGCTTCATTGCAAATTCACCGAACATTTTCCCCGGCTTCCCTAGTAACACAGCTTTGCGTTGGCTCTGTTCCTCCACAATTTCCGTGAAAACACCGGTACCTGTGGGGTGCAAAATAACATATTTACATAAGCACGATTTTTCTAGGATTTTTATTTCTATAACATTATGTACTCGACTGCATATACCAATGGAGTTTTTAAATAAAATGTAGGTACATTTTCACATATTCGGCCAAAATTATACCATCAGCAATGAGATCGGTAATGCGGTTCCGTAAAAATAAAAAAACGATTTAAGTATATTAAAATATAGCTAAAAGATTTTTAGGGTTCCGTACCCAAAGGGTGACAACGAAAACCTTATTACTAATGCCCCTCTGTCCGTCCATCCGTCCACCCGTCCGTCCGTCTCCATCCGCTTGTCACATATTTTCAACCGTAATAGATAGACACTTGAAATTTTCATATAGTGTGAAACAGCATACATTCTTTTTCCTGTACTCGTCAAAGGAACTTGGTAAGTCTCAGTAGTTCCTTTAGTTCCTTTGAAGGAACTACAGAGACAAAAAAGGCTCAGTAGTTCCTCCAAAGGAACTACAAAAGGAACTACTGAGAACAAACGGTATTTTTATCTGAGGCATTGACTACGTTATTGTTGATTTAGATCTGCGAAATTTTAAAAATCATTCAAAAATGCATACCTAATGCTAAGCACCCTTTCCGCAAAGGTATAACTTTGTCTGAAGCTCCATTTATAAATATCACATCAGGTCGCTTTAAGTACGTAATAGATTTGTAAAGTTTCGGTAAGTTCACTTTGAAGTCACTGTCAAATACCACTGCACCAATTTCTGGGTCATCTTCTAAATATTGGATGAACTGTCCAAAATAATCTGGTCCAACATCTGGCTAAAATAAATTGTTCATCGTATTATCGAACTTTTATAACTTATTATTATATCCTTATCTATTTCTATCTATCATCATGCCTTTTATCCCAAGACACCATCGAATGACATTTGTTACGATCCTGTCATACCTCCTTCGCTTCTTTTATATTCATCATACCTTTCATATATGCTAGGCGATTATGTGTACTTTTAATATATTATAGTCCTCTGCCAGCATTTCCTTTCACTTCAGCCATATAAACCTTTTTAGTCAATCTTTTATCCTTCATTCTTTCAACGTGTCTAAACTAGCGTAAACTACTTTTCTTCATTTTAGTCACAACATCATCTTTCACTCCGCATTCTTCTCTAATGACATCGTTCCGGATGCGGTCAATATGCTTTTATATCACACATTCTATGTAAAAACCGCACTTATATTACTTTCATGCTTCTTATTCCATACCCAAGTCTCGCTTCCATAATTTATAAGTGATGGAACTAAAACAGCATTATGTATATTAATTTTACTTTTAGTTCTAAGTTGTGTATTTCTGCATACATTGTTTAGTCCTTTCATTCATTCACTTGCTCTAATACAATTAGGTATATTAATTACATTTTATGCTTCTTCACCCGTGGAAATCACATTATAACACTGATGACCCTATCCATCCATCATGCTTCAGTATCGTGTAAATTAAAATTACCATTTCAATATTGGTACCTATTCATTTCGAAATTACAAACAGACATTTAAATTTTATTTATTTGTGTACTAAATCACTTAGAGGCTTTTCCATATAAATATACCTCAACAGAACTAGCCACTCGTTAGGTATAGCCTCACAAATATCATCGGCTAAACGAGGGAGACTTAAGATGTAGCCCACGTGTGTGTGCGTGTGTGTGACAGATCATTCCGGCCATCGAAATTAACCACAAATACAATGATTTGAAAACGGATGGCGGACCGCGCAAGAATTGGACGAGCCTGTCTGTGGTCGATTTCGGTGGAGCGCTGGGTACCCTGGGACTGTAACAGGGTTTCGGGAGATGTAAGGCTACTCGTGAAGAAAAAATAAAATAAAATATATACTCACTCCAGTTTTACATTTTAACTCGTATGATTCCATAGTGCGAACTGTTTGGTTACATGCAACGCAGTAAACATGTTTATTGAAATTCAATGATTTCAGATATTCCGATATAGCTATTGAAGGATACGTTAAATGTTCCTGAAAAATTTTTTCAATATTTCATTTGGGTACTATATTTTTAAAAGTCTAAATCTTGGAATAATATATGTACTACAATTTATAATTTTGTGTTTTATTTTCTAAATTTCGTTAATCTAATATATAAAAATCAATATTTGTTTGTTTGTTTATTTTGTTTGTTCGTATTCTTATAGACTCAAAAACTACTGGACCGATTAATTTTTTTTTTGCATTTGATAACCCAATTCTCGGGGAAGGGGGTGAATTGTATTTCTAATACAACGCGTACGAAGTAGCGGGCAATCGTCTAGTCCTTCATAAAAATTAGTAAATTTTTTTAAATAAGTGCTGTTATCGATTTCTCGTGCTTCGAAAGGCACGTAAGGCATATCCATACTACATAAAATAAATAATAAGATCTGTTTCACACGGGCAACTCGCTAAATAAGGACATTGCTGCCATTGTAGATATCTGACCACGCTGCAAGGTGTGAACACTATGATGATATAAGGCTAAGCTATGATGACAAGAATACTTACGACCCCATTTTCTATTTCACTGGCATCAAATAAAGCTTTGTATTTCTCGTTTGAGTTCAAACTGTTGTTTGAAACAAAGTGTACTTTTTTTCCGAGCTCTCTAGCGATCTTGATGAATTCGCCAGTCCGTGGAAAAGGTGTTTTGGACCATATCACTCCTATAACAAAATGTTCATGTTATTTAAAATTATATTAATTTAAACTGCGATTCAGTTTTGATATCACTAGATTCTAGATGACCCGTGCGAAAACAGATGGTGTCTTTTACAAAATAAACGTATTAGTCTAATTTTAAAAGAAATATTTAATTTTGTTTTGATTGTTTATTTTTCGTCATTAGAGTGAAAAATAATCTTCAAAATGGCGTATCATACATTAACTATGATATAGTATTAAGGGAGATATTTGATACCGACAAATAAACACCTTTGAGAAATAATATATAGAGATTACCTATGCATTAATTCCTTCGGGGGTGTAAAGGTGCACAAAGAAAGGATTTTTCGAAAATGATCCCCTTGTATTCCTAAGGCAACATACTAAACGAAATATCTTTAAATCCAATTTATAAAATTATTTTTTATCTTAGGAATCTTGCTAACATAATTTGCCTTTTTAAAATGTGTACCGACTTCAAAAATTATGCTCTGAAAAGAGTGCTTTCCGAGAGCAAATGCACGTAACTATAAAAAAAATACCCAAATCGCCTATAAAATTTGAAGAGTTCTCGATTTCTCCAGGATCCTATCATCAAATCCTGACCTGATGACCATGGTACCACCTGGAAAGTATACCCTTTCAAACAAAAAAATATTTTCAAGTCGGTCCAGGCGTCTTCAAGTAGTCGGGGAACATACAAAAAAAAAGATTCCGACGAATTGAGAACCTCCTCCTCCTTTTTTGAAGTCGGTTAACTAAATATAATTTTTGTGTGTCACAATCAGTTGGTAAGATTGGCAGATATGTTTTAATACGAATACAAGAAACAATGGGTTCTTCAAAACAAGTTTTAAACACGTTTCGTATTGAAAATTAATTAGGTCTGAGGCCATGATAAGGTTAAGGGTCTACTAATTCAATATTATAAAACAAAGTGCCCCGCCGCTGAACGGATTTTGATGTGGTTTTTACAAGGTAGAATAATTCTTAGCCTCAGCGAGTTTTCATGGCGTATGCTGTCTAATCCGTCAGAGATATAACAAAATTATGTAGGAAATAATTGTGTAGAATAAAATGATATAAACGTATTTATGTAGGAATTCAAATTGTTGTAAAACGGGGTCGCTATAAAGCGTTTGAAACCTGGAGATACTACTAATTCTAAAATTTAGAAAAATAGGAAATATAGTAACGGAAAAGAAAAAATAGGTCAACGGTATAGTTAAAAAACCGGCCAAGTGCAAGTCGGACTCGCGCACGGTTCCGTGCCATTATCTATAAAAACGGCAAAAAAAAAATCACGTTTGTTGTATGGGAGCCCCCTTTATTCTGTTTTTTAGTAAGTATTTGTTGTTATAGCGGCAACAGAAATACATCATCTGTGTAAATTTCAACTGTCTAACTATCACGGTTCATGAGATACTTACAGCCAGACAGACGGATGGACAGCGGAATCTTAGTAATAGGGTTTCCGTTTTTACCCTTTTGGTACGGGACCCTAAAAAAATGGTACGAAACCATACGAGGTCGACTCGCTCTTGGCCAATTATTTTTGTATAATCATTCAGCAACCAATCGCAAACACAACGAGATAAAATATAAGTGACGCACGTTGTCAACGACAGAATGGATTCTGATAATTTAACCTATGTTGTTGAAAAATGATAATTATATTCGAACAAGAAGGAATAAATTATTTATCCTGTATTAATTATACTGTAAATACCTAACAGAGAAATCCTTCGGGTTAATTCTTATTTCACATTTAAAAATAACATAAAATATCATTTCAAAGCCATGAATAAGCATAACATAACCTTAATATTTAATCGTCAAATAGATACAAAGAGAGAGATAACATAGGCAGATAAAGAGTATATCCTTCATAGATATGCTTAAAATAAATTCTTTACAGAAAAATCCTAACAGCTGATTCCACCGATTACATTAGCAAATATGACGCAACATACCGTCACAATCAGAGAATATGAAGTCGAATGAATCAAAAATCTTCTTAAATTCTTCTGTAGGTATATTTTCAAGGTCCACTGGATGTAATGCCATGATTTTAACACTTTTTCATATAAAAATATTAATACTTGTTCCACTTTTTCGAAATATTAAGTTAACACGTGTACCGCTAACCTATATCGAGTTAACACTGCGCTTGCGTGGTGCGGTTTTGTATAAATACAAGCGGACTAAAGACTGTTACTCATTATCAGTTATGAGGACTTTGCTACTTTTGATATTAGGGCGATTGTAGATTGATTTGATTGATAATATTAGGTATATAACAACAAGCTTCTGTCCGCGGTTTCACCCGCGTGGAAATAGTTCCAAAAAGAAATAACCCCGCGGCTGAAATTTGCTTTCGCGGTATAAAAAGTAGTATATGTCATTCTCTGACCCCTAAACTACCACTATGCAAAAAATCATGTCGATCCCGTGAAAAACAAAAACAAATCTATAACACGGGAACCATACATTTTCCGGGATAAAAGTAGCCTATGTGCTATTCCAGACTAAGTACCTATAATCAATCTCTGTGCCAAATTTCATCCAGATCCGTTCTGTCGTTCTGGCGTGATTGAGTAACAACAACATCCATACAAACTTTCGCGTTTATAGTCAGGCTGGCGCAACTTAGAACAAAAAATTAGGGCTAAGAAAAATACTAATGGCGTCGTATTGCCATCTCTTTCACGCCATATACAGATGACAGAGATAGCAAATATTTCTTTACCAATCCACAGTACGATGTTGTTAGGTTGGCAGTATCTTTCAGCCCTAACTTTGTTTCATTTTAATCTATGGCAGTCCCGACTCTTATTAAAGAACATAGTGATTGCTATTTACTCTATGTTTATAGTGGTATAATGTTGTGGCGGCCAATCGATAGATGGCGTTACTGTCGCAATACTGAAACCTGTATCGCGCTATTGAAAATATACCATGGGATAATAATATAAACAAGCGTTGGGGAGTATTCCCTTTTACTCACAGTCGTGTTATGTATTGCCATTTATGTAATGTATTCTCATTTACGATACCTACTTTGCTTTCTATCTACATTCGTATTTTTTTATGTTACTTTACACAGTTCCATCTGTTAAACCCTTATCATCGCTTAATTGAGTGATTTAATTTACATTTGTTTTATCAGTGATGAATATCAGAACTTGAGTAACATTAGAAGCATAGTTCTTTAATATTTCATGATTTTATTCTTTCATTATTTTAGAAATTAACTTATTGTCTTATAGTTTCCTGATTTCCTCGAGTAAACAAGTAATCGATTACTAGCCTAACTGTATGGACTATCTGTGACCTGACCTTGGGGTTCAATTTTCTATGGCATTCTTTCTAACATTGACATTGAAACAATAGGAAATGTTTTGACACTATCTATAATATAATTAATTAAGACGCCATTCGAGTAAATAGGGTTAGAAAAAGTATTAATCTAATTTGTAAACTTCACAGCCATAGTTTCCAAAAAGGTAACTTAATATAGAAATATTTTTCTAAATTCCACCCAAACTTTGCATGGAAAATTAATGGAAAATAAATAAACAAAAATTTATCTGAGCAACTAGAACAGCATTCATTCTAATGCATAAAGAGAATCACGAATTCCTAGAAATTTGGTAAATGTTACTAATACGGCTAAATAACTTAGTAGACAAAATAAAGAAAGTTATTCAGAACTTGCAAACCATTAAATTTGGCAGGTTTTTTATTATGTAATAACAATGATTATAATTAATACAGAAAAAAATGTTATTATTATAGATATTATATTTTAAGCACGGTATGATTTTTCAGGTTGTAATAAATTATAATTGAAATTGAAATTAAGTTAGTACACGTGTGCAGTAAAAATGCAGAAATGCAGTTTAAAACATATAGCATACTCAGTACATAATTATAACATTGTTAAATTAAGAATGACAGGAAGTGAAGTTTATAATATATAAATTTTCTATAAACAGACATTATAAATTGCTCAAAATACCTTCTCTAAGACGACATCTCCACATTTGTCGCTAAGCTTACAGAAACACCTGGCATGTTGTCAATCTTTCTTATTCTGTCACTTTCCTTATTCGTGCGATATTACGAAATTATGCCGCAAAAAGGTGACAGTGAAATGCATCTGTTGTTGACACTCCATTCTTATACCTCTATAGGTAATAGGTATCCGTACCCTAAACGATGGGGTTGTTTGTTAAAATAATACTAAAGATAAGGTTAGCTTAAACTTTTTCAGCTACGGGATCCTAATTTGATAAGTGGCCGACACACACTTAGCAGATTTTTTATTGATTACGTTTTCTTTCAAAGCTCAAGTAAACAAACTTCACATGTCAATCATAATTAGATTTTATAAATAAATAAATACATACAATTTTCATTTATTACATAATATACCCATGCATCATCTTTCAATCTCGTACCATTTAACATAAATTAACCACTCCAATTGCCCAAACTGAATTTATTGAGGTCATACTGTGAATTAATGTGACTTACTTCTGTTTATAGGTATACTAGCAGTTTATCAGGTTTTGCTTCATAATTGCTTAATATATTATAAGAGTACATTATCCGACAAACCGTACAAAGAGGCTTTTACATCTACATACCTCAACAGAGCTGGTCACTCGTTTAGGTATAGCCTCAAAAAATCTTCGACTAAATCCATGAAGATCTTTTTAAAGTATTTTCCTTGATGCTTAAAATCCACATTCTCCATGTTTCAGATCGCTGATAAATACAAAAAAAAACGTAAATGTAAAAATAAAACTCGTTTAATTCACCACTCATTATAACGTTATTTATTTTGTTAGTTGCAATTGTGCTAGAGAAAGGTTTATATCCAAATATTTATATTTCCAGACGAGCGAAGTCGCGAGTAAGGGTTAGTACTTAGTAAATGTATTTAACTTTAGAAGATAAATACACACAAGTACACAAAGCTTGAGTTTGTTTGTTTTTATCTTACAAGGTTTTACAGCTGCGGGCGTCCGTTTACCTGAAAAAAAAATCTGGAAACCTTCCCCGAAAAGGTAAAGTCTCGCGAGTACACTCACAACTTCTTATCGCAGTCGAGTTTTTCCATCAAGTCGAGGCTTTTTTTTGTCGTCGACCCACCAAGAGAACAATAGATGTAAAAGCATGACCATTTCATTTCTACCTCGAATGTCCTGAAATTGAGATAAACTTTTATTGATACTCCAAGGTACGGGCTACGGCTGTCATTGACCCAACTGTCCCAATTTTATTTGAAAATATAACGTGAAACCTTACTCTTTTTGATGAAAATTTGATGTGCATGTCTACATTTTTTGGTTGAAACATGTCCCTTTTTTAATATAAAAGAGATTTATTTATTTTTGAAGCGAAAACTCTTTTTAAACTCGCTATTTTCACTATGCTAAGTTATCAAAAATGTACTACAGCAACGCAAAGATGATATTGTTTTATCTAACAAATCGATCATCACGCCCTTTATCTGAAGAAGAATAGACAGAGACAATAGAATAAATTCCATTTGCTACGATCCTGACATAAGAGAACCGAGGGAAAAATCTATTTCGATTTTCTTATTTTACGAATGTGGATTACGCCATATCTCATTTCAGTAGCATTATAAGTCAATCATCTACATATCTTCATATTTTTGTGAAAATTTGTTAAACGTTTATTTGAATTCAAAAAATCCAACTAAAATATAAAATTATTTAATTAAATATAGGTCGAGTGGATAAGACGTCGGCTCGCAACTGAAAAGTCGCGGGTACGATTCCTACATCATGCGTTTTTATAATGAAAAATCTAGTACATTAGAGGCTTTTCCATCTATATATCAACAGAGCTGGCCACTCGTTAGGTATAGCCTCAAAAAATTGGCTAAATGAGGAAGACTTTGTCTTCCACTGGGTACCCTGGGGTCAGTAACGGTTTCGGGAGCTGTAAGGCGACCCGAGAAGAATAAAAAAAAGACAGTTAAAATTTCCATATTCCATACTCAGATTTTTAATCAATTATTACTAAGTGTCCAAAATATGCATCTAGTAAGTATGAAAGCCTGAAATTGTCCTCGTTTCCATAATAAATAGTTCTGCAATAGTGTGATAAGGTGCAATGTAATTAAAATTCAGTTAGTTTATACTTTATGTATTCATTTATCACTACTGCAACTGTTCTGGGGATCCTGTAACCGTTATCGGCATGTTCGCACCTCATTAAGCATTGCATTGATGGTAGTGCAGCTAACTGCTCTTGGTTAGGAATAGATATTCAGCCATTAATCTTGGATCCTTTAAATAGAACCATCCATTTTAGGTCGCAAATTGTGCTACCCTATTTCTCGTTTAGTATGCCTAAATGTATTTTTAGGTGTCGTGTATTGCAGAGCCTAGGTTGCTCGCGTTCCGTACCTCCAAAAGTGACAATATAAAAAGTTTAATAAGTTATCACTTTTTTTTTCTCATTAGCTAATCCAGTGGATTATTAAAAAAGAAGGATATTAGGTACCTATTCAGTAGGGAATAGTTACGGAAATTGTTTTATGAAAAACAAATCACTATGATAACCTACTTGCCAAAATAACAGATTTTTTGTTATTAATACAGTTATTTAGCTCGAACAAGCCACTTTTTTATGGTTAGAATCACTAACCACTAGGCTAAACCTATCATTCAACATTTTCAGTAAATAATATTATAAACTAGCTTCGCTTGTGGAGCCCATATTAACTTTTATCCGCTTTTATGGGTCTTGAGTTCATACAAAAATCCTATAGAAAAAAGCACTTTCAGTTTTTCCCGAATTTTCCAATTTTCCGAGCAAATTTTTAAATTTTTCTTTGCCTAAAAACCTTATTCAGATTATTACAAACATTTAAAAATTAACCAAATTGGTCCAGCCGTTCTCAAGTGTTGCGGTTACCAACTTATAGCATTTAATTTATATTTATATGTATAGATTATTTCTGGAAATAGCGGCGTCGGTGGTCGAGTGGGTAAGACGTCAGCTCGCAACTGAAAAGTCTCCGGTTCGATTCCTAAATCCGATCATGGGCTTTTTATAATAAAAAATCTATGTACATTATCCGACAAACCGTACAAAGAGGCTTTTCCATCTATATACCTCAACAGAGCTAGCCACTCGTTAGGTATAGCCTCAAAAAAATCATTGGCTAAATGAGGAATACTTTGTCTTCCACTGGGTACCCTGGGGCCGGGAACGGTTCCCGGGAGCTCTGTAAGTCAACCCGTGAAGTATAAAAAAATATCTGAAACGTTTTCGGTTTTTTATGAAAGATATATTTTATGTATTTTAGTCCTGAGTATGTGTAAAAGGAGAATAAATCAAAGGAAGAACCCGCGACAGAAACTTGATAGTCTGGGTCTGACAGAAAACTACTTCAACATATATTTTGAAATGGACCATCGTGTAAACACTCAACAAATAAATATGAAGTGGTATTTTTACAGATAAAATGTTAAAATAAAAATGTTCTACTTAACGTCGGGCTCTTGTATGGGATGCTACGTGCGTGGACACATTAGCCCCGTCTCATCTCAGGGAAACAGTAATTAATCAAAGCGGGAGCTGCGGCGGGAATATAGTTCAATTATAGAAAACTACAAATGTGTGCGTGCCGTTTGGTCTGTGGGGTTCAAATGCCAAAAAGTTTATAAAAAAAATCCCCACGACTGATCATCTCTTTTCGTGACAAAAGGGTTGGCTCCTTCTCCGCTCAACGAATCAGTATCGCGATTCAGCGTGGAAATGCAACCAGTATTCTTGCTACTATTCCACGCGAACCTGGTTCATTTCGTTATTTTTAATGTTTAGATTAATTTTAAGGTTTAATAATTAAATAAAAACTTAAATATATTAAAACTACAGAAAACATATTGAAAATTCTACGTATTTAAGTTTCAATTGAATGAAAATTTAAACTGTTACAAATGGTACAAATTTCAATATTATTGAATAATATTGAATATCTGATATTAGTTTGGTCATTTGTGAGGTTGTTTATATCATTTCAAAATTAATAAAGTCCTTTAATAAGCGAAATTAGTAAATTAAAATATACCTAGTTAATAAAAAAAAACTTTTTTTTATCCTCGAAACCTCGTGGATATTTTTGAACAAAATAAAATATTGCCAAATAGCACTCGGGGAAAATGTAGCTTCCTATTCGTGAAAGAATTTTCAGAATCGGATCAGTAGTTTGAGCAGACTTTACTTACCTCTTTATATAATATTAGTATAGATGTAAAATACAATATAATACAACTTATATACTACAATAATTATGTAAATGAAATATAACTAAGTAACAGGTCAATGTGGAATAGTGGCAAGAATACTGGCTGCATTTCCCCGCTGAATCATGATGCTGATTCTTTGAGTAAGGAAGCAGCCAGCCCTCTTGTCACCCACCAGAGTAGGTGATTAGTCATGAGGATATTAGTATATAAATATTGATTAAGATCTAGAATATCTTAATGTACAATATTTAGAAGCTGTAAAAAGTTGTAAGCATTTAAAAAATTGTATTCTCACTTCAACAAAGTTTGATCATTAATTTACATCGTTTTGTCTCAAAAAGGTCAGTGCGTTCAGTACTAAAAAATTGCTTTTTTTATGGCCCTGTGACTTTACAATTTATATTTACGGCAAACGTTTAGCCTTAATAGAAAAGGGCATGTCATAAATCCAGAATATATGCGGAAAGCTTTCTAAAACAATATAAATATTTGGATTTGTTGTTTTGTGGACGAGGTACCATAAAAATGATACATGACTTACTCCCAAATCATACGTAAGAATTATGGCGTAACCCGCTAATGTTTTGAGCGTGGAAATAATGTTTAAAAAGACCCTGTTACTCTTGAGCATTTAACAAAGAAATATTTCCTAAAAATTCAGACAGGGTGAGAAATTATATTTCTCATTATATTAAAATGATAGAAGATAAATGTAGGTACAATTATATTTTATACCTTGCAAGGTGACCAGAGATCCGTAACCAATTCGGTATGTCAAGTAAAAACTAAGGTATGTTTTCTATTGTTTTATTTCAAAGATCAGTTTGAATACATACGACAAAACGACGTCATCATGTAGGTAAAATAACCATTCTGGCCCATTTCTCAACTAATTTGTATTACTATGGTAGTGCCTTTATCACAAACGAGTGCTGCCACGGAACAGAAACTCTACTTTACCTAAATGATGACGTCATTTTGTCGACTGTAGGCAAAACTTTGAAATGTTATTGTAAAGAAACTACTGGATAGAAACAAAAAATATATTTAAATTAGTTTCTTAAAATTGCTTTTTCTTTGAAATAAAAATATGAAAAACATACCTTAATCTTTACTTTAAATACCGAACCGAGTGTTCTTAAAATGAGCTATCTGTAACTTCTTCAAGTATACGCTGATGAAAATAGTACTTTCTAAAGCACGCTTATTTGGTACCTACTTTTGAACCTAAGGTCACACAGGACAACATGTAATAGGAAAACATGATTACGCAACTTTAATTAAACATTTGTGCGAAAGTTGCCGTGGCGAACCAGGAAATTTATATTATGGAAATTTTTGCCATAAGAACTTAATCGAAGTATTTCCTGGATAAAAAGTGCTTGCATTTAACTTTATATGAAGTCGAAATGAAAATAAATAAAAAAATAGTGAATTCATTTTCAGAAGTTTGTGAACCAATAACAGATTTCCATTGATCCCATAAACAAATTAGTTTTCTTATATTATCTTGTTTGTCTACGTAAAACAGTTTTGTCGTACATAAGGAAAGCGGACGCAATGGACTGAGAAATTTACGAAAGGAAACTTTTATTGGAGCTCCCTTAAACCGAGCGAAACCAGTTATTCGGAGGGTGGATACAACAAAACCGGACTTTATCTATGAACTTAAATCCTAGGGAAATAAAATCGACTATTTCTTACAATGTTGAAAATAATCTGAATTTGCACTAGCTTTTTCTTATGGGTTTATGCTGATTATTTTGAAATTCGGTAAGATTAAGCCATTTTAAGAAACTACTAGATTTTTTTTCTATTCAGTAGTTTTTATAATAAATTTTCAAACATTTGCAGACAAACGACAAAATTATCTACGTCATCATTTAGATGGAGTAGCGTTTTTGCCCCGTGGCACTACTCGTTTGAGATAAAAGTAGTATCACGGCTGTTAACATGCCCCGTGGTACTACCACTACTACCAGTTATATAAAGTTGTATACTGTGGGGCAGAATGGCTCTTTTACTGAATTGATGACGTCATTTCATCGTCTGTCGGCAAATTTAGAAAATTAGAACCGAATGCAATCGGTAAAATTACTTTTTTTACTTTTTTACGACGCCCATTTGCTATACCCAGTAGAAAGTATGATTTTAATTTAATTGTCTACTGAAGAAAATTAGTGAACTAAATGAGGACTCATTCAGAAAATTTTAATTAATAGATTAATTTTCATTAAAATTATGTCCAATAATTATTTCACTAATGACATTTTAAATTTTTCCTTCTTTGTGACTCACTTTTCGGATCCCATTATATTATATGTCGTAGGTATATGTTAGCTAATGTATTAGTATCAAAATAATATTCTAATGTTCAAAGTTTGTAAATTATATTATAAAGTTCCATAACCGAGCCAAAAACTTCCGTTTATTTTAACAAAATTACTTCGAATACAATGAGTTTTCAAATGTCTCAGTTTAGCTTTCACAAACAATCGTTCGATCTAATGAAAATCTTTGTTATATCTACATAAATTATGGACCAAAAAACTATTTTTTTTTTATTGAGTATTACCGTAATTTAAATCTTTGCTATTTCGGAGCCTAGTCTGAGAAAATATCCAGATAAACAGACAAAATTTAATTTTCTTATAAATACATTTAAAATTGCATCAGAGACAAGTGGAAATGTAAAAAAACCTCTGCCGATTTTCTTCGGTTTTAGTTGCAAATATTATATACTACACCAGAATATCTTATTTATATTTTTGTTAACAAAATAAAGCCCATTTCTATTTGAAATAATGTAGCTGCAGTCATAGCAGTGTAATATTTTTTATAACCGTCCAGTCACTTTCAAACAAAGGTCAAAAGGTGTGATGTGTTATAAGTACCTAGTTATGATGCTAAATTCGTGCAATTTTTTGTTTCACAATATTCTATCACTTCTGCATTATTGAAATAAATAATGGTTTTACCAAGGGATCAGTGCGGTCACGGATGCCAAGTTGCCGGGACGAATTTTCAGTCAAACTTCATAGAATAACTTTCTTTTCTCGGATAAGAACTAAGCAAAAACTTCCCATCAAAGGGTACCAAACTTTCGCCTTCGAGCTATAGAAGCCAATATAAAAATATCGGTCAGGGACATAATGAAATTTTTCTAGGTATAAAGTTATTTTTGTTCTTACTTGCCACTTCTTTATAGATAATATATTTTACTTTATATTATACTTGTGCTTTCACATTTTACTTAGTTATAAGATTTAGCTAAAATTTACCAGGAAACCAATAAAGGTCCAAAAAATAGTTGTCGTAGCGTAGAAAGCATTTTTTAAATTGTGGTTGTGAAAGAGGAAGAAGAGGAAGATTTAGAGAATATTACTGTGAACATATAAAAAATGTATTGATCGATGGCAATATTAAAAGTACACACAATCGCCGAGCATGTATGAAAGGTATGATGAATATAAAAGTAGCGAAAGAGGTATGTCAGGATCGTAGCAAATGACTCGATTGTATCTGCCTACCCCTCTTGGGATAAACGGCGTGATGATAGATAGATAGGGTTTCTTTTACAATATGTGCATAAATTTACAATTGGCTTAACAGCAAATAAATTTGCTATTTTACAATCGTTATAAACTTATGATTTTACACTTATTTTATGTGATGGCAAAACATTGTAAAGCAGAACATTAGCTAAATTATCTTTATTGATCACTGATACAACGATTAGTCTAAACTGAAATTCTAAGTACCTATTCAATTGATTAAATGCCAAAATTTTGCCAGACCAATTTTACATAAATCTTAAAAGTATTTATCTCAAAATCACTCTAAGTTAGATAATTTCAAAGTTTGGATCTCAGTGTAATTAAAACTTGTTCAAGTCACGTGGAAAATTTCACTAACCGCCAGATTGTTTTTAGTTACAAAGTAACCTTAAGGCTGCACCCTTGAAGTTACAGAAAATAAAGGAAATAAATTAAAACCAGGTTACAAGAACAAAAATAAGTACAAATTGCTCAAAACAATTTTATTTCGGGATTAACTGAGACCACCAGTAAACAATAGATAAAGAAATACCGGGTGCAACTCAAACAAAATATTTACATAAAATAGTACATTTTCATTCATTGATCACAGCAGGGCGTACTAATTTCTATTTAGCAATTTGTAACATTTATTTTTGTTCGATAAAATAGCTTTCTTTAATAATAAATGTTTCATTTAGTCTAGCATAGCATAATCTAAAATAGCAAATCTTATATTGCATTTACAAAACATTTTATCAGTTAAAAAAATTGAAATATTTTTATGAAATTCTATGTAGGGATTTGGGACTTCAAATACAACAAAAACTCTTTCAATACAAGTGAGAACAATTAACACTTTGTATTGAAAACAAAGAGCAGTTTCCGGAATTTGCTGGCGAAAATGATTATTAAAGGTGCTTATTGAATTAGGTCAGGTAATTTCTATTGTTAATGAGCCATGTTGTTAGTTGAGGACGATTCGATTTATATTTTAATCTGTACAACACTGTGCATCGTGCAGTGTGCATTTGACATTCTTCGGAGTAAGTGCAAGAGTGAGTGCTGTATATTTATGATAAGTGGATTGACTTAATTTACTTACGGTGAGTTTATTTAAATTACATTGTTAATTTTAAATAGGTTTTATTATAACAAATATTGAGATTTCAAAATTAAATATTTATAAACAAACATTTTATTTAGATACCGCCTTTTAAAATTAATTTACAAAAGCAAACAGTTACTTGTATTGGGAGTTGAGACAGATGAGTAAAAATTACAAATATTTATATTAATAGATAACAAGCTATTGTTAAAATAATGGTTATAGGTAATTTGGGAAATTTAACTAATCGTTTTTGATACTACAAATTAGAAACAGTGCCTGTTTAGAAAATAATAATAGAACAAATGTTAACTTTTTAGGTATTTAATAACAGTATTATAATTTTTTTTTATTTCAATACTAGCGACCCCGCCCCGGATTCGCACGAGTGCAATATTTGTTTAAAACAATTTTGAATAACTTTTAATTATTTATTAAAGAGTTTCGTAGATCATGGAACTTGATTCACTAGTGAAAACCGCAACAAAATTCGTCTAGTAGTTTCTCGAAACCTGAAACTAAATTACCTATCTTGGCTTAGGAAACAATATTTGTTATCTACGCTTTCTTCTCAGTCGTAGGCTCTTGACAGAGCTGTCGTGGTCAATCATGGCGGTCCACAGCGCGAATCCGCACAAAGGCCAGCCATGGATTTCCCGGCCCGAGAATGCTCGGGCCGAGAATGCCCGGGCAGGAATTGGTGTACAGGCTTCCAATTGTTGGGCTGGGCGTTTTTGGCTGAGCAATCTCGGGCCGGCAATTCTCGTTCCGGGCCGAGAAATGCCGACCCAAGAATTGGAAGCCATTTCATATGTACACGGATTCCTGGCCTGGGCATTCTTGGTGTGGCCATTTCGGGTTGAACAAAAATGGTCCGGGGCAAGAATCCGTGTACATTGGAAGAGAGTTATTGGCCTATATTGGCCGATCGTGATGTTGGTCCAAATTCCAGTAGTTCCGGTTGTGTCTATGGCTAATGTGTTTTAAAATAAAATATAAGGTTTCCAGCGCTTCGGCGGCCGCTCCCGCGGCACCGCTCGCTTCGATCGCTCGCCTTGCGCTTAGTTTTTACACCACACGAACCACACTCGTCGCTGCGCTCCTCGCTAACCTATTTTGTGTCTTTTTAAAAATTATGAAAACTTCAACCTTCAACCGGTAGTAGTAATAGACAACAGCAGTTGGGCCAACAATCATTGGCTTTGGCTTCCATTTCTCGGGTTGGGCATTCCACCCTGAGCAATTTTGATCCGAGGCGAGAATGCCCAGGCCAAGAACGCCCGGCCCAGGAATCCGTGTACATTGGCTTCGGAATCCTGCCCGGACATATTATGTTCGATCGGAAAAGCCCGACCCAAGAATGCTCAGGCCGAGAATGCCCACCCCAGGATTCCAACGCCATGTACACGGATTCCTGGGCCGGGCATTCTCGGCCTGAGCATTCTTGGGCCGGGCTTTGTTGGCACCCCACAGCACGACGCACCTTGTATTGACTCGCCATGGTAACTTTCTTGTTAAGAATCACTGAATCCCTTGCCTTCTGCACCAGACAATTTGAGGCGTGTATGGTTATACCGCCATTGCTCGGTCGCCAGAGCCTCGTTTTTTGTCTAGCATGGCGGTACCAAGCGTACAGGTAAGGGTCATATAGATCTTATTCCGTTCTTCCGTATCCCTTTCCGAATATTATAAATGCTAAAGTGTGTTTCTTTGTTTATTTGTCCTGGATAAACGTGATTTTTTTGTATGTGGGATAGCTGAAGGGCCATAATATGACATAGTCTACCTTTTAACCCGGTCATTAATTAGCCTAGATTTTGAGAAGTTATTTATTTTCAATAAAACGGGTATTTATTCTCGATTCAAGCCTGACTTAGCTAGATTATTCTAGATTAAAATAAACGCTTCTAAGCGCATATTGAAAAGTATTTATGTCTGTCTGGAGTCTGGAATATCCTAGGCTATTGCAATAGAATTCTAGATAAAGATAAATTAGAAATAGATACATTTTATATTATTACTTTTCGCAGTTTTCGTTTGTAAAATTCGGTTAGCCGTTTCGGTGCTTATTTTAAACAAATATTGATTAAAAATAAATAAATATCCCACTTGTCTATCTTTCATAGGTATATTTACTATTTATATTTGAAATCAATTTTGTTTGTATGTAGATGACAAAATATTTAATTTATAGATATAATAAATGTCTATCAAAATCTAAGTATATCAAGTGACATATATTAAGTACCTGTATAAATATAAGGATGATGATGAAAGATGATGTTGTGACTAAAATAAAGAAAAGTAGTTTACGTTGGTTTGGACACGTTGATAGAATTAATAATGAAAGATTGACAAAAAAGGATTATATGGCAGAAGTAAAAGGAAATGCTGGCAGAGGACGACCTAGGTGTACTTTTATTGAACATATAAAATATGTATTAACCGATGGCAATATTAAAAGTACACACAAACGCGGAGCATGTATGAAAGTTATGATGAATATAAAAAAGCGAAAGAGGTATGTCAGGATCGTAGCAAAAGGCGTATATAGATATTCGCCAGAGTAAGCTCCGAGACGGCAAAATAGATTTTGATGAAACCTCAGATACAAACTAGGTATTGACCTACCTAGCCAGTAAGGAAATAAAAAAGGTGTTTTACAATTAAAAGTTACATAATTATTAAGAATTAATTTGCTTCGCTTCTTCAAGTACCAATAATATTCTCAAGTTTACATTCCTAGAACAATAAGACATTGTTATAATTATAATTGACCCACATATATTTTGTTATTGTTTTACAATTAACTACCTAGTTGGAATGTTCTCTTATAACAAGTTAGAACGTGACAAATCTACATGTGTTTTCACATGTGATTTCAAAATATTCTGTCTACGAAGGAAAATAATAAAACTTACTTTGATAGACACTATATAACTTCACCATTATCAAAACGGTCCTTATACCTTGCGGCTGGTAATGATGTGCACATTTAGACCGTTTGCAGGTAGCAAACCTGTCACTTTTTACAGAAACTTAAATCTATTTACTAATAAATTTTAATGTATTAAATTTGTTTGTACTTATTGTTGTTTTGGGGATTATAAATATAAAACTTTGAGACAATGTAGATTTTTTATTACTTTTAAATGTACCTATACTAGTTACTTATATAATTATATTTGTTTGTCTTATATTGATGCATTTGTAGCCCAATTCTTAAGGCTTATTCCTAATACAAAGCGTACGAAGTCGCAGGCAACTGCTCGTAAATAATCTCTAAAACTACCAGTCAGATATGATGAATTCTTAACGTATTTAGCCCCTGATAGCCCAATTCTTGAGGAAGGTTATATATAATAGGCTATATAACGCTACGACCTTAAAGAGTTGAGCAGTAACCATAAACGCGGGTGCAACCACAAGGCACATCTAGTAATTTATATATTGTAATAAATTATAGCATTATATACACGCAATCATTTAACTCATAAATAACTTTTGCATTTAATAAATTGTAATTAATTAATACATTACATAATTTATTAATATTTCTATTAATAAATTTACTGGATTGCGTAGTTTTTGTAGTACCTACCTAAATAAGTAGGTATATTTTTTAATATACTTGTTTTCTTTATTTCAGACGTTTGTAAAAGCAACAGAAATGAGCAGTAAAGGAAACGTCGAGCCGAGCACGTTGCAGGAAGCAATTAACATGATAAAGTTTCTTAACACTTCTCACAAAGAAGAAATTTCAAAGTGGAAAGAAGCTTATCAAAAACAAACACTTGTAATAAAAAGACTCGAGTTGAATAGAAAGAAAGAACTCGAGTTTTTATCTAATGAACTCCGCAATTACGAACTCACTTTAGCATCGAAGTCGGAATATGTTGCTGAACAACTGGCGCTAAAGGAGGACTTAATAGAAAAACAACTTGTAGAAATCCAAGCTTTGAACAAGAAGCTGCAAAGTCAATCCCCACAATTGTCTTTGCCGGAAATTAATGTTCTAAGTATAGATTCTAACTCTGATTCTGGAATTGCATTAGAAATAGATGAAACGGATGTGAAGAGCCAAAGTGATACAAACACAAAGTGCGACAGTAAGCAGAGAAAATGTGGCAGACGCTTCGCTGAATCTATAAGTTTCTTACGAAAAGTCGACTTTACGCCAAGAAGATATAAAACAATTCGCGATAACTTATCAAAACACGAAGAAAATTCGCAGCCAAAGAAATGTCTGTTAGAAGTTCCTACCTCAAAGTCTAATATTGGCAAGGGGCTATCGAGCAACGATAAATCTTTCAGTGACGACGACCGTACAATCTTCGATGAGTCTTTAACGTCGAAAGGTTCAATTGAAAATTTATTGATTCGAACAAAACCTATGAATGACAGCATGAACAATCATTTCTCTGATGATGGAAGCGAAGACACAAGTGAAGAAATCTTCGACCGTGTCATGACACGATGCAGTGTTAGAAGATCTGTCAAGTCAAATCCTAAATACAAAAAAATAAACAGAACCAAATCAAAACTTTTAGAGCAAGTGAAAAATAATATACTTGATTAGATATTAGATATTGTTTATAAATATTTAAATTATAATAATAAACTGGGATCAGCGTTTGGTCTATCAGCGGCCATGACATCTAAAGAAAGGGGAAGGGGGAAGCTAGCGGTCTCTAAACTAAAACTTGTATTTTCTCCAATGATTTTCAATCATTTTCTCCATTATCTGGAATTTAATTTTTAATTAACTAAAGCCCACCAAATAGAAGTGACTATTATATTTTTCTCATTCAATAATAATGATTATCACTTCCATTCGTGGACTTTGTTCTCCCACTGACCAACAAGCGGGTTTTTTTAGCGAATCAATTTAAAAAAGTTAGTCTAAATAGATTATTGTAATATAATATGTTTATACAAAAATTTACAGTAGATATTGAGCAATTAAATTCAAATATTTTGTAAAATTTTGCCAATTTAATTATTTCAACTACTTAATTATGTGCTTATGATATTAAAAGCATTGTACAGAATAAATCTGAATTTAACTTTATTCCTCCAATAGACTCCCATTGGCTGTTTAAATAATATTGATACTAAGTGTTATAATAAAAATCTAAACATTCATTGTGAATGTTCAAAGTATTGCAGTGTAGCCTACGGAATGTAAATATTTACTAGAGCTACGGGCGCAAAAGGTTAGCAATAAAGATGAATCATATGTGCCCTGAGAATTTTACTCTCAAGAATTCTGTTGAATTTTGTCGGAAACATTCTGTAAAAAGCTTATCGCAATAAAAATAAATCCCGACTCAATAAACTATTATTTATTAATACACAATAATTATTACCATTAGAATATAGATAAGATTTTTATGACTATACCGACTGGCGACTAATCAATTCAACTTAGTAGCATTTATAATTTTAAACAATTTATTTATTCCTATTTTTTACATAATATTTAACATCCTTCCGAAAGAAAATTCCTCCTTGCTACGAAGCTCCAAGATGTGAATTTTCGAAACGTAGATACTTAACTGGGTGTTTTACTTCGTATTGAATATATATCTCAAGACTGACATAATTTCTTTAGACGTCAATAATTGTATTTAAATCGCAAATTAGCTCATCCACCCATAACTTTCAGTCTCCCAATCTCTTTGTACTTTGCAACATTGTTGTAACAAATAATTTTCTAAGAAGTTTAATTACTTTTTCATGAAAAAATCAATGTTTTCCTAAAACAAGGTAAGCATCAATGACCTGTAAAATTCAAATCGACAGCACGGTCGAAACTTCAGAGCTTACAGCCCCGGGCGAGGCGACGTGGCATAACAACTTTTTACTCTAAGAAATATTCAAATTCCGCACATGAATACCCTTATTTTGTTTCCAAGTGTTCATGACTGTTCTTGTTAACATAAAATTGTAGCTATTGTTCCGTAACTAAGTTTTGTGAGAGAATTCTGATGGATATTGACGGAAAACAATCAATTTTATTATTACTTATTGATAGAATATATCGACTGGGAGAAATGTTTCTAACTAAGTAGGTTACAAATTTTTTCTTGGAATCAGAGTAGGTGGCAGGTGGAAAGGTCAAGTTGAAAACCTTACCTAACGCCTATATCCCATAGAGTTAGTCAGACGTCAAAGAGGATAAAGCACTATGCTCCCTCGATCCTGTTCTACATCCACATACACGGTTTCATACATGCATATGTTATATGCTTTAAGTACTTACACCTTAGAAGTCCTATCTATTTCACTACTAGGTTTCCGCTGTACACAGCCATTAGGTAGATATATGGTATTTTTTATTTATATATTCATTTCAAAATATCGAAATGAAATAAAAAGCGTTCCTGAAAGATTTATCAAAATACATTTCACCGTTTCGGAGCCAATTGGACGAACATTGGAACGGGTCTGCCTTTACTTTAATTTTTTTATTTGCATAGATTTAGATTTTTTATTATTTCATAATAAAATAAAACAGATATTTGTTCAAATCATTTCTCTTTATTTATTTCTAACTCACTTTCTAAATAAACCTCAAGCCACAACATAATAAAGTTGGCAGACTACATCCACAAACAAATAGGTGCTATCAGAACAGATGACGTCAAAGATTTGTCCGTATTAGCAAAATGTCGGCTGGTCTCCCAGGACCGTCCTGTTTCTTCACTGATAACATTCCGTAGGGTCGGGTATACAATCTGAGAATACATTATAAAAATATATATATTTGGAAATAACCCTTGTTGACTTTGAATTAAATGTCACTACAACGAAGATAGATCTGCGGTATTTTACCTCGTCCTTTGGGAAATGATAATTTAACTATGAAATGACAACTTTGGCATCGCTCACGACTTCGCCTGTGTTATTTGATACTTGCATTATTTTATTGTTGTACCAATGGGTTTTTTATAATTAAAATCTTATGTGCATAATCCGACAAACCACACTTAGGGGCTTTTCTATCTAATATACCTCAACAGAACTGGCCACTCGTTAGATATAACCTTACAAATACCATCGGCTAAACGAAGGAAACTTGGTCTTCTGCTGGGTACCCTGGAAAATATCGAAATAAAACAAACAGCAGATTAAATTTCATTAATTCAGCCGTTTAGAAGCCTATTCTGAATAAATTCCAGACAGCCAAAGTTAAAAGTATGAAAAACTTATTTACTAATTCAATTTTCATACTCGTTGACAGTTTAATTTTACTTCAGTTTAGTTTAATTTCACCAAATTTTCAGAATATGCAATAAAGTTCATGTAATTTTTAAGACTTAAACATTGTCTACGCAGATAGACAGACAACCCAAATTTACAAAAACTGTTACAGACAGACAATTCAATTTTATTTATTCAATCAAGCAATTCATAGAGAATATAGTCCACAAGCCTTGTGGATATGAAGTGATGCATGAAGTCTGTATAGATTATAGAAGACGACGGAAAATAGTTATCCCCGCTCAATAATTTCCTTCTGAATAAAAAGGAAGAAAGCACAAATTGAAATCCTGTTTATTATTGTTCACTAGCTTTACTACCCTGGCTTCGCCTGTAAATATTTTTGAGATACATCCAAACTTACAAAGTTTACCTCTTCATAATATAGATAGTATAGAATCAATATTTTCCGATAGAAAGTATAACTTTGAAATGTAAAATCAATAGATTTTTTTTTTAAATAAAAAATGAGACGGGGCTAAATTGTCCACGCACGTAGCATGCCATACAAGGGTCCGACCTCGCTCCCGGGGAATCAGAGTATTTGTACATTTGTATTATATTAGACAGATTTTATTGATCCCAAATTACTATACCTACATCCACTCTTTCTTCACCCATTTTCTTATGGCATTAGGGCGTGTCATATAAGGCCAAACACTATTATTATCGAATATTGTGAGAGAAGCCGAAGGCAATTTCTAGTGACAGTGTAAAAATGAGAACAGGACAGTTCAGGACATAGCTATACAGTAATGATCAAGTAAACCGAGTTGAAACAGTTTTACACTGTTCTCGTAATATAACTGCGTCGCAATATCCATTACATAAAACTTCATGTGCATTGCTAGCGAGCGCTTGTTGATAACACTGCTTTTATTATGGACTGTAATTACGTACATTGTAAACTTTAAAACGTTCTACGGAAAAAGGGGTAACTTGATTTAGGAAATTATAAAGTTACTGGGAAAATGCACGCACCAAATGCGAAGCGCGTGCAGTGTTCGGTTTGCTTTTATCTAAAATTCCAAAAAAAAAACATGCAGATAAAATTCAGTGGAGTGAAAGATGATGTTGTGACTAAAATGAAGAAAAGTAATTTACGCTGGTTTAGACACGTTGAAAGAATGAAGGATTGACTAAAATTATATGGCTAAAGTAGAAGGAAATGCTGGCAGAGGACGACTTAGGTGTACTTTTATTGAACATATAAAAAATGTATTGATCGATGCAAATATTAAAAGTAAGTACCCACAATCGCAGAGCATGTATTAAGGCCGATTTAGACGTTACGAGCGGTAGGTGGCACTCGAATGCCAGTGCATTAGTAGGTTTCCAGTGACGTTTATACTTCTTCCAGTAGATTGCCATTTTGTAGGCTAAAACACACATGTCTCTCCTTGTCAACTTGTGCAAGCTACTAAAACTGACCGTTCAAACTACAGCGAGTAGCGAGTCAGGAACGCGCGGGGGGTTGAGCGGGCGCGGGAGGGTGTCACTTGAAACAAAAATAAAAAGCGATTCTATTTGATTCTAGTTGAAAGGCGAGTGGAACGTACTAGTACGAGTACTGGAAACTACCGTTTACATGTTTCAACTAATGTATAGTACATTAACGCACTCTACTAACCACTAGAACCGTCTAAATCGGCCTTTAAAGGTAAAGCGCAAGATCATAACAAATGATTATCTCTGCCTACCCCTCTTAGGATAAAAGGCGTAATGATAGATAGAATACATTAAAGAATTTAAACAATGCATGTACTAGGTCACGCCAAAAAAATTCACACAGATAAAATTGTGTTGGTTCAGTAAGGTGCTACGATTATAAATCTTAAACAATACAATAATTGATTTTTTGATCAAACCAAAATTTCTAGATCCTACACTATATCTACCATTTCTACATTGCATTGCATTTCATGTGGTCAACAAATATCTGCCATTTTGTTAAATAATAATTTAAGTTTGCCAATTTGTCAGGTCACGGCTTCTTAAAAGAATTAAAAATAAATTTGTTTTTATTTATTTGTTTAAAGTTTTGTATATTCTCTATAACGGTATTATAAAAAAGTTCACATAACGATCGTAATGTTGCGGGTACTGTAATTTTAAATAGGCTTTCTATCTGTTTATGTATTTTCAAAATTATATTTCCTAAGTAAGATCATCATATTTATCTTCAGAAGTTAACTTGAAACTATCTCAAGGAGTATTAGCATATATGAATTAATTAAGAAGTTAGAATCGCTAAAACAATTTTGTAATTACAATTTGTGCAGGTTTAAGGCAAAAAAGACAATAGCGACACTAATTGGAAAACTTTCTAAGCTACGCCACCTTCTAACAAAGTGTCTGTCAAGACTGAAAACCACGATAGTACTTTTTCTTAATTATGAATTAGTGGAGGAACTTTTCTCGCGCTACTTAGTTATTCTACTTTAAGTAAACTTTTATAAGGAGTTTTGAAAACTGAAAAAGTATCTGATGTTTAATGATAATATTTGTTTTCTTCTCGTATTTATGTCATAATCAATGTTTGCTTGTAGTATTTTTTGATGTTATAATATAGTACAAGTTACAACTATTATGTTTTGTCTTGTGGGAAAATCAACAAATAATTTAAAAAACAATAAACCAAGAAAAAGCTTTCCTGAAAATTGCGTCTGTTTTCGTTTTCTTTTTTTCACATTTCTATTTATTAATATTATCCGTCATAACTAGGAAAATACAATAAAATATATTTACTATGTTATATCTATACTAATATTATAAAGAGGTAAAGTTTGTAATTTAAATGTAGGGGGAATCTCTGAAACTGCTGATCCGATTCGGAAAATTATTTCACTAACAGGGACCTATCCTAGCTACATTATAGGGTATATACGGGGGCGGAACCAGCTTTCTTAAAAGGTGGCCACACATTCGTCCAATCCCCGGCCGGTCGCCGTACGGTCCACCGAAACCGACCACAGACTCGTCCAATTCTTATCGTGCGGCCCACCATCCGTTTTCAAATCGTTGTATTTGTGGTTGTTTTCGATGACCGGAAACGCCTTTGTTTAATCGAATCTTGTGTGTCTGTGTGGGTGAGTGAATTGCATGTGATCTAGATCGTATGATTCACATTGCTAATCTTATCGATCATACGGCGGCCGGACCGAAAATTTTCTGTGAGATACCGGACCAGTGCGTGGGCTACTTAAGTTCGCTGAATTAAACATATAAATAAAAGACAGTCTGTTGTAGAAGCTTATAATATATTCCCATTGAAAGAAAGCAAGCAACAGGCTTCCTTTGTGTTTGCATTATACTTTACCATGCTTTCGGTAAGCCAGCGTGAAACATGTTGGTGAAGTTTGCCATCCTTACCACTTCTAATTAATATTGAAAAAATAAAAGTTGTATATACTGTTATGTACTGAGCCTAGGCTGACTCCACCGACATGTTTTGCGCAATCTGATTTGTATTCAAATTCAAATTCAATTCAAATTCAAAGATCATTTATTTCTTAGGTATACAAGATACACTTGAAATCGTCAATGTTATACACTTCTCTCTACAAACCTAATTAAAGAAAATAGGTACATTTTTACAGCAATTTAAAAATACAATAAATACAAATCAAATGTCAAATAAAATTAATATGGATACATGTCAGAAATTCAATGAAAAATATACAATTACAATCTAAATACATTAGTGATTAGTCAATTAAAATCAATTTATATAATTGTTGTTATGCCCATGGATGCTTATCATCCAAGTATTCCGATATACTGTAGTATGCCTTTTTCATTAATTTAAGTTTAATTGTATCTTTGAAATTAGAGAAAGAAAGATCTTGTATATGAGACGGGACCTTATTGTAAAAATGCACACATAGCCCCTTGAATGTATGTGCTGTACGTATCCAGCCGAGTTAGCATACATTTTGACAGCGACACTTTCGTTTCGGTCGAATGGCCTTGAACAGGCCAAAACGTTCATGTCCAACAAGGACCGGCCAGAGATAGCCCGGGGCCGAGAGGTCCGGCCCAACAATGTGCGTGCAAATTTGCTATGCCGGGCAAAGACAAGTACACAGAATTTGCCCGCACATTGTTGGGCCGGACATTCTCGGACCGGGTATGTCCTGCACAAGAATGCCGAGCAATTTGCTTGGCCGGACAAAGACAAGTACACGGAATTTGCCCGCACATTGTTGGGCCGGACCTCTCGGCCCCGGGCTATCTCTGGCCGGTCCTTGTTGGACATGAACGTTTTGGCCTGTTCAAGGCCATTCGACCGAAACGAAAGTGTCGCTGTCAAAATCTGTGCTAACTCCCCAGAACTGAGAATATCCGGCATGCCCGGTATAGTATAGATCAATGACGTACTATAAGTAGACACGTTATACCCATACTAAATGCAGATAATAAACAGCTTGAACAATACTATAGCTACCTATTAATTACTTACGTTTATATATATTCAAGCGATGAAAGGGATAGAGAAACACAGCTCAATACCGAAATCCATTTGTTAAAAAGAGATAAATATATGTTTTAAGTTGCGACACGTCATCGACGCGTGACCTTCTCCGGAGGAACTAGGGGAAGTTTGTCTAAATTGAACACTCAATATTTTACTTAGAAATATTTTTGGAATAATAAAATATACAATATGTAATTAAAAAACTTTTATTTTACTAATAAATATAATGTAATAATCAATGACTTTACAACAAATAGACCATTTGTCTTTCAATCACGCTCAAACGGCTGAACAGTTCTAAATGAAATTTAGCATAGAGGTAGATTATGGCTTGGTATAGGATATTAGTATGCTACTTATTTATGTATTATGTAGTGTAATTTAAAATTAAGTCTTTAAATATATTTTTTTTTTATTCTGGACAACAAACAACTATACAACAAAGATTACTACAACATAGATACATATTAAAAAAATAACTGTCATATAGTCAGTGACGTTTGTTTATACAAACGTATTGTTTATACATACATTCAAAACAGGATATTTTTATGCAAATTCCAAAAAATATAGAAATAACAAATAATACAAAAAAAAGTTTACTACAATTAACTACTATTTAGAATGTTATAGATATTTTTCCTAAATATATACAAAGAATGTGAAAATATGTCCACTTCGCAAAACTGCTGGTTGTATCGTTGCACCATACGTCTAAATCTTAGAGTAAAAACTTGGCAACCATGGGTTCTGATTATCTCTATCCATTTTTCTCTTATTAATCCGCTTCTAGGGAGACTAAAAGATAAATAAATACAATAAGATCATAATACTATACATACAACAATAATATAATATATAAATTTATAATAATGTAAATATAATTATGTATATACATTTTCCGTACATTTAATAAAGTACTAGTAGTACTACCTCAGTTTATATAGTATATCATTGGTATAGATAGACCATATTATTATTATTTAACCTACTTGGAAAACATAAGTATGTTGATTTTTTTTTGTAGTGTTCTTTCCGAGGAAAAGGCAAAGGTATATATGTAACCATACAGCCATATCTTCATTAATGAGTATGTTGAGTTAGATTGTGTAGCCATCAAACCTTGTCTATTATGTCATAGATAGATCAATGTGATCTGTCTAGTCTATGAAGACTACTTTGTGGTTACAAGAATAACATGCTATCTGTTGTTGAGAGCTAGCTGTTGTTGTCTGAAGAATAAACTTTAATTAATCTGAAAAATCTGCTGTTTAATTCAAAACCTCAAACCACTGCATTCAATAATATTCTCAATGAATGTCAAGTGCAACTCGGTACGTATAGATTTGGTGACGACATGTAATGTAACCTTGCCTTGTTTATTAAGCATGGATGGTCGACGAATGCGCGCGACTGGCAGAACATAATACAGTCCGCCAGTCGCGCCCGTAGAGCTGATTTTTTACACTTCGCTTGAAGGACCCCCAGGTTATAGGAAGCAGGAAAGACCGACGCCGGAAGTTCGTTCCACTTTTTGACAGTGCGACACAGGAACGAGTCACACGTGTCCACTGTGTGAGAATGAAATCTATATCCTGTGCGAACAGTGCGGGTGCGAAAAGGGGATGAAGGCACGAGGTCATGGAGTTCTTCTGAACATTCCCCACAATACATAATGACCACAATTGTCATGAGTCTCTTGTAGGTATATCCTTTAACAATAAGAAATTATTTACTACATAATAGTAATAGCGCACGTCTCAAGAATCGTATCATGAACTCTAAGCATGTCCGAGAGCAATAGCTCCGTGAAATCGTTGTCTTCGAACACCTGCTGCATTTACTCGATTCTTTTTAAAAATGTCGCATTTCCATTGTAAACTTATATGTAATTCTTGCACCACCTGATGACAATAAGTCTCTCTCTCTGCTTCTTTCCCAGTTTGTGTGATTGTAATGATGCATTTTTCAATATTTACGACGAAGTAAATTGTTACATAGAGAACTCGGCAAGCTAATTAATACTATGAGATTGCATGCTGCATCTTGCATATATATTAAAATGATTTGGTAGGTAGACATCCGAAATAACTGTCAAGGAAGAACTTCTTTCTATGTAAGAGTCATCTAAGTAAGGGTAGAAGCGCATGGATTATAAATAAATAGAGTATTTGTATTCGAAGATTTTATGAAGGTAACTGTGACAGTATCGAGAATATTACTTGTTTTATGATTGAGTTTGTAATGCATTTTAACTTTCTTAATAAGCAATTTAAATCGAAAAAAGGGAAATTGCAGTCAAATGGGACTGCCGCAGAAGTAAGAACTTAAAATTATGAATAACAGTGGTTTTTTATTTATAAGTTTTATAATAAAGAAGTTTTCAATTTCAAAAATATCTCGGTCAAGAATGGCAACGGTCATAGATGTGCAGCCAAAAATGTCCCACCCAGGCATACATAGAAGCCAGTAGGTATACGAATTCCTGCCCGGACATTCTCGGGTCAAGCATACCTATACTCGGGCCGGACAATCCATGGTCTTGTTGCGAACAAAGGTCTCGAATCCATAAGATCCCTTACAAATAACTTCAAAAAAAATTGGTTGTCTCGAATGAAGTCTGAGCAGTTGGTTAAAAAATTGGCCAAATGAAAATGTCATGTTATGTGTAGTTTTCTGTGGTGTAGATAGAACTATGCTCGCGTCCCTATTCTGAATCTAGCTATATATCATCACGCCTTTTATCCCAAGAAGGGTATAGGCAGAGACAATCTTATGCCCATTGTTACGATCCTGACGTATACCTCTTTCGCTTCTTTTATATTCATCATACCTTTCACACATGCACGGCGATTGTGTGTAAGTACCTACTTTTAATATTTCCATCGATCATACAAACATCATAGGAGGTCGTCCTCTGGCAGCATTTCCTTTCTCTTCAGCCATATTAACCTCAATCTTTCATCCTTCATTCTTTCAACGTGTCCAAACCAGCGTAAAATACTTTTCTTCATTTTAGTCACAGCATCATTGAATAAATTCGAAAGTAAGAGCGTGATATCGCATGCCACCGCGTCGACGCGCGCAGTCAGGCGCCGACAGCCATAACTGCACGAGTTGGCAACGTTTTACTCGCTTTGTAGCATCGCTCGCTTCTTTTGTGCCGTTCCGCGCCCCAAATATCGCTTCAGAGAGAGAGACAAACACAGACGCCAGTATATTATCGACGCTCGTCAAAGCTAGTAGTGTAAACTAACCTAAAATTACAATTATTATGGCAATGAATCGCCGCGAGCGTCTTATCTTGGAGATACAGAAACACCGCGAGCTATACGATCCAGAACATGTATATTACCGTGACGCGATTGTGCGAGACAAGGTGTGGCGCGATATCGGCCGGAAACTCGGATTGAACTGTATGAATATATTAGATTTTATAAATTTCACAATCTCTATATATATTATTTCTCGTCAGTCGTCGGTAATTTTCCCCTCTAATGACGAAAAATAAACAAACAAATGTTTCTTTTAAAATTAGACTAGGTAATTTTGTTTATTTTGTAAAATAGGTAGGTACACCATCTATTAGAGATAAATTGAACTATTACAACAATATTGACACCGCTAACGGTGCGAAGTATTCGCACGGGTCATGTAGTACATGTATACCTACTTACTAACTTTACCTTAGTGCTAAGTACCTACCTACTTAGATACAAAGAAATAAATAGGGTATAAACCTTTCAAGGGTTAAAAAAAAATATACAAAACAAACAAACAAACACATCTTCACGGTTTTTATACCAGTAACCATGTGTCCACTTTTGGCCAGTTGTGGCAGTTGTCTATATAGAACAGCATAGGTGGCAAGCCTGTTATGCACTTAATGGACCTAAGATGTGTCACTTCTTTAACATGTACGTATCTAACTGTTTATTTGTAGAAAAAGTGAGAAGGCCGGCTTTATGTGCCCTCCGAAGTACGTGGAGTCGATAAAAGCACATATTCTTAAAGAAAATTCGTGCTTAGCATTTTTTGGCCGAGTGGAATTGAACAATGTATCTTAAAATATGTAAGTAGGTATGTTAGTTCGCAATAGCAATCAAAGAAATTGATGAAGTAAAAATACCAAACTCCTAATAAAATTTATTCTCTTCGTTGATCGGACATATTTAGTAAGTAACCAGTACATAATTATATTACAATAGGCATGATGACTAAAAAAATCTAATTAGTCCGTCATTTAGATTATCAGAAAATATTGGACACGTATTTTTTCTTTTGTCAATTAAACAAAAAGTTATGAAGATATAGCCGGCTAAAATTCCGCGTGACGTCACGCCTTAGTACAATTTTTAGCAAGGCGTGACGTCACCAGCCCCCACTCCCAAACTTTGACGCGCTTTATCTCTGTCATTTTTTGTTTGATTGACAAAAGAAAAAATAAGTGTCCAATATTTTTTGATAATCTAAATGACGGACTAAATAGAATAATATTTTGTTTACCCTGTCATCTACCCTATTATAGCTGAGGTGGCCAAAAGAGATTGGAAGATTTTACGTGATTCGCTGCGACAGGTGTCTAAGAAAAGACGCAAAGTTTCATCAAGAAATACCATTTGGCGGTATGAGCAGAGCATGGCTTTTCTGTTACCCTTCCTCACGTCACGGATAACAAAGTAAGAACTACTAAAAAACAATTCTATGGTGCAGATGAAACAAAGCTTAGGGGTTATTTCGAGAAATCGTAAAATACTTGTTTTTCCATACAAACGCTTTTATTTTACGCTCCATTATACCCCCTGTATTTAGAAAAATATTTTTTTAGTTGATCTGTCTGTCTAAAAAAATTGGTCAAGTTGCAAGTACGACTCGCGCGCTGAGGGTTCCGCGCCAGTTCAGTTTTCGGTCAGTTTATTGTCTAGATTTTCTTCTAAACTATAAGGAGACCCTATATTCCCTATTCTTTTTAAAAATTTTGACAGTAGTTTCGGAGATAGGTAAGTGGGGAGGTGCTTAATTTTTGCATATTAGAATTTATAATTTCCAAAACGGAACCCCTGTACGCTCTCCAGACATGATCACAAATCGATACTAAAGCAGGCCGGCCACACATTGGTCCAGCATCGCACCGAAAATTTCATGATCTAGGCAATTCGTTACAAGAATTGGACGAGTCTGTGGTCGGTTCCGGTGGACCGTACGGCGATGCGCCGGGGATTGGGCGAATGTGTGGTTAATTATAACAGTGTACCAAACGGCGCAGAGGCACGCGCTCGCCAGCCATGGTTTTGATGCTCTAATGAATTTGAATGAATGAATGAATTTTATATTCAGTCAATTAGACTGCGCATTGCCTAGTAAAGTCACGGAACAGTTTTATAGTATGATGTTATTAGGTGTATTGATAATATTTGATCCAGAAAATAAAAAAAAAATGTCATTGCAGTAGCACCTCAGAGAAGATGTCATCAATGGAACAAGAATCTAGTAGCAACGACTTGAAAAATATAGAAAAAGAAGAACCGACATCAGAACAAGTTCAACCTGTAAGTACAAGAAACGCCAAATGAAAAGGTTGATATAAGTTTTTTTGGGTCATAAAAGAAAGCCTATTTTCAGGCGTTTTCAGGTGTTTTGTAAAATAGTAGGTACTTGTTTAGTAGTAAAGTAGATTTACCTACCTCGTGTTATAATTATACTAGCGACCCTGCCCCCGGCTTCGCACAGGTACAATATGTTTTTACAACAATTTAAATATCTACATAAATACGCTTATAACTACTTATCTATTAGAGATAGATATATGCTATGCAGACTCTTCTGTGGATAATTTTATTCTACACAATTATTTCCTACATTATTTTGTTATATCTCTGACGGATTGGACATCATGCGCCATGAAAACTCGCTGGGGCTATCTGTTTCCCCGACTTGATTCACTTACACTGTTATTGCTCAGCTCCTAAACATGATATCCATGTGAATTATCCTGTCTAATAGTGAAATCTGTTCATTAGTTTTGCGTAAAAAGGTCACAGACAGACAGACAAACGCAGCGGGGGACTAATCTCAAACAAATCTATCGTATACATTTACATAGGTACCTATACACAAATATACTTTAGATATCAAAGATTTTAAAAAAAACTTTACACATTTCACATAACGAATCGTGGCATATTTTTTGCTACGAGTAGGTCTACGTCCGAGTACGAAATAATAAATATGAAAGTTTTGATGGGTCTCGGTGGCAAATATTTCAGTAGATAAGTATTAGGTAGGTATCTAAGTATATTTTTGGAACTATTTTTTTTTTATTTGCAGTATGATGATCTGGAACTGTTTTTCTCGTCGCTATGTCAGAGTGTCCGGCAACTTCCTGGTGCAATGCGAACTCGTTTGAAGAGATCTCTGTTAGACAAGGTTATGGCTGCTGTTGAAGAAAATGAAAATATGTCGCTTGGTTAATGTATCTATTAATAAAAATATGTATATTTTATTTAGTTCATAACAAGGAAAATAAACACATATTAGGTAAACGGGGCCAAGCACATGATTACTCCTATACCTTCCTTACCCAGTATTTTCAAAATTTTTTTTTATACATATTTTACTTTGGGGATGTTAACATTAATTTCTTATGCTTAGCATGACACGACTGAATTAAGTATTAAAATTCATGATGTGTATTAGGGAGCACAGAATAAATAATGTTTAGTTAATTAAAATTAAACCTAAAGTAGGCAATAATGAATTTAATTAAATTTTAACCCAGTGTTAATTAATTACAAAATATAGTAATAAAAACAAATTCAATAATTAATAATTATTTAATTATTAACAAAGTTGTGCAAACGAACAAAATGAAGTCAACGTTTTCAATAAACTATCCATACAAACAATAAAAACATTAGACATCACTCAGTTACTTAGAAATACTTAATTACCTACACTAAATGCATCTATAAAGTTACATCGTAACAATATTTTGTTTTGGTAATTAATTGTCACAAGTAGCTTTACTAACAATTCAATGACAATAAAATCATATACATATTAACATATTTACTACGCTAAAAGTTACTTAAATTTTAAACACTAAATAAGGATTTTGACTAACCGGAGATCTAAGCTAAAATTTAATCATAATTTATTTAAAATTTTAATAAAATTGATATCGATTATTAAATTTTAACTTATTTCTCAAGTTATTCAAGACAACTTATAGTAAATAGGTATCAAAAATTCTCAAAAGGAACTCACTAACATATTATATACAAATATCAATAAAAATGGATTGAGTACATATTTGAGTTTAATACTGAGCAATCAGTAACGATAAGCAAATATTAGGGCAAGATATTGTAAAGTATTTACAAAAAGTCTAATATACAACTGTACAAATCGTCCATATTTATACATCGCTTGATAACTTCGCCGTTTTCGTTTCAAGTAAAACTTATAGAATTTTTCGTTAGAATTTATTGTAACATAACACAAACTCCTCACAAAACGTTGACATTTAATCAACGTTTTTGAAGGTAACCGGTGCTTCGTCTTATTTCCTCATGCGCATACAAAATACGGCGAGACATTTTCTCCTTCAAATAACATCAAAGTTTTGATTTTATTTGTGGTTTAAATGAATTTTCCAAGTTCCCACTTCTCATCGTGCATCGATAAACATTTTTCGTGTACAAAAAATGCTAACGGATTACGTTATTTTAAGGTACAATTTTTTATCCGAAGCACAAGCATCTACAAAGTATGTGTTATTTATTAAAGTCCATCGACTGCATAATTTCATAAAATTATTGTTCAATGCCACTTGTTCTTCATTGTCTATTTTGTCATCCTTCCCATCTCAAAATTAACTAAAGAATCTTAGTGCATAAATTGCAATCCGCCATTTCCTTTCATGTTAACACTAGCGCGATTTATTTAATATTGCCCTCTTATTTCAATACGCCACTGCTACGACGGTAAGAAATTAAATTTCTACCACTCTCTGATGATTTTTAATCATTTTACACAATGGTCTTCCATATTTTTGCTTTATGAATTCACTGTTTGCAAAATCCATGGTACAAATTTGGATATTCTTGTACAGACACCAGGCAGGTTTGCTTCACCACAACCGATGCCCCAACTTATAATGCCAGCTAAGAAGTAACGTTGATCTTTACCCTTCACCTGGAAATAAAGTTAAATAATTTTAATTAAAAGTTGGCATCATTTTGATTTTTAAGTATTATTCAGAACTAGGCTGGCTTCGTCCGTGGGTTTTTTTAAATGTGACATAAAAAATTATCCCGAGATAAAAAGTGGCCTATGTCACTCTGCAGCCAAAAATCACGTCGACTCGTTGCTTTGTATTGACGTGAAAGATGATAAACACCCTTTAGCATTTATAATATTATTATTACCCAAGGAAAACAGAAAACTAGATCTGGAAACTGGAAATATGAAAAATGGTTGTCCTTATGGTATCCACACGCACAATCCCAATTGTTTTTCACATTTTACAAGTAAATATTTTTTTTTAGTAGCCACTTTCTTTCTCTAGACCTCCAAAGTCTATTTGGACTCTGCCATAAATTACCTAATACTAAAGGCAAGTATTCCTTACTTAGTCGTTAATAGTTTCCCTTCAGACTCGTGGCCTCATTGGCATTATCCCGTTGACCCATTGATGGTCTGAGTCTACTTCTAACTTGAGGCCAGTTTTATGTTATTTTGTTTTTTTTATTATCACGGGTTGCCTTACAGGTCCCGAAACCGTGTTATCGGTCCCAAGGTACCCAGCGGAAGACCAAGTCAGGGAGACTTTTAGCCGATGTAAGGTATTTGTGAGGCTATACCTAACGAGTGGCCAGTTCTGCTGAGGTATATTTAGAAGGAAGCGATCTGTCCGATTATACATAAGAATATTTATTATATTAGGTACCGTAGAATATTAGGTACCTATATAATTTGAAGTACTAAAAATTTGGTATATTTACTTGCAATGGCCCTCCAGAATCTCCTTGACAAGAATCATGTCCCCCACGCTCATGTCCCGCGCACAGAAAGATATCAGGTATGAACTCATGACGACCGGCACGGAGAAACATGGATTTGCAGCGATCGTTTGATACTATCGGTACTTGTACCTGTAGGTGATAAGAACAAGTGTTTTATAGGGAAAACTGCCTTTATTTTTGACAGAGATGCTAGAAGCTAACCAGACTGCACTTAAGTATCTATTATTTTTCAAAATAAGTGCGGACGGGCTTTGCGTGCCCTCATGCAAGAAAAAAAATGTCGTTTATCTCGTGGTGGTATAGGCTCGAGTGAAGATTAGACAATATTCAATGCCACATGTCGAGACTCTGTTTCAAAAGCTAGTTACAATCTGACACATATTCTCTTTGCAGCTACTTATTTTTATTTTTACTAGGTGCACAACACAGATATATAGATTAAACACTCACTATGATGCCTGAAGCTTTCATGAAAATACAAGACAAACATTGGTACAGACAGAGAGATAAATTCTAAAAATATAATATATATATATATTTTCCCAGGACAAAAAGCAGCCTAAGGAAGTGATCTCTTTCGCCCTCCAGCTATTTTTTTTACAAAAAAAAAAGAAGAACAAAAAACACACACTGTTACATTTATAACATTAGTAAGGAAAAAATGTATAGATTGTTCAAATTACCTCTTGAAGAATAGAAGGAAGCACGCCACCTTCTGAAAGTCTACCCCATCCAGTAACTGTCGCATTCTCTCCAACCAAAAGATCATCAGTGGAAGGCAGGCATATGGGAGAAATATGAGGAGCAAATTGTATAGGCGAGTCTAACTTCACCAGTGCCAAATCATACTCATAAGTGAAGAAATTATATTTAGGATGGACGTCTTTCTTGGCCACCCCGCGCTCTACAAACGGGTATTGCTCGGAGACCGATGAAAAGTCATATTCACCAACACGTATCCTTATTTGAGATGTTAGGAGACTGAAAATAAATAAAATTTTCTGTAAGTTTTTTCAATGTATACTTCACAGCACTTTAATTTGTTCAGAATTCTCAGCTTCTTAGGCCAAATATGGACACAAATCTAACCTTCTAACTTAACATAAATCAAAAATCGCCATATTTGAAGCGAATTATGCACGGAATTTTTGACAAGTAGTACCTACATAACGAGTCAAACTGTTTTAATGGTGATGGGAATTAATTGTATTTAGCAAAATTGTTTTATTTAATTCACAACAGAGTTGTCCATTTGTTACGTGTAGGCTCACAAATACCATCGGATAAGTGAAGAAGAATTAATTCGTCTGCGACCTGGGACCGGTATCACGCCTAAAATTAATGGTTGTCGATTGATCGGTTACTAAGGTACTAAAAAGGTGCTAGGTAGCTAATATTGAAAATTAACTACAAAAGCACAGTAGACGACCGTCAAGCACCAGTGAAATCCATGTCCGTTCTAAAAGAGAACATAACTCACTTCTAAATAACTTGGTAGTATGTTAATGTTACATTTTTCAGCATACTAAAAATACTTTGCAATTTCCTCTTACATGTAACTTTTGCGTTCCAATAGAAAACCGTATGCATAATTTATATGAACTAAGCTCTCTGAGTATATTGTGCAACTTTTATTTTTCAGAACCTATCCCATTTTGTTTAATGGATAAATGGAAAACCTAAAAAATATTGAACCTTTCATAAATATATTAATACTAGTTTTTAGCCAGTTTATTTTTTTGGAATGTAACAAGTATTTATCCTGAAGGAATTCCTATGTCACTCTCCGGCCCTTCAACTATCTCTAAGTAAAAAAATGACGTCCATCCGTTGCTCCGTTTTGCAGTGAAAGAAGGACAAATATCAAACAAACACACATTCGGATATTAGTTCTGTTAGGATGTAGGAATAGTAAGGTACAAATTTGAAAACAATGACATTCTTGCTTATATATGTGATTCTAGATGAAATAATAATAAGTCTTGACTGAGCTTTTTAAAATTATTTTACTCATTTTTACAATCAAAAAAAATACAAAATGAAAAAAAAATAAGCTATTAAAATCAAAATGCCTGCTGAAAATTTTTACACAAACACAACCGTGTTTGCAGGGCCGTCCTTGCAGCGACACCAGATTTAGCGATTATCCATATTAAACATAACAGGTGACAGCCTATCGCTGCACTTAATATCTTCAATATCTATGTCACACATAGAACAAAAGAGTGAACATAATAATTATACGTAGACGCACTGTGTAGTACTGATTACACTGGGGTTTTCACAAACATTTTGTGCTTACTTTGAATTTAAAATTATGCAAGATACAGAAGCACATAAGGCATGGTTGTCGATTATCTTTTCAACATTCCTATATATATATATGTTAACCTTCATATTAATAGCATATTTATTAGAGGGGGGCAAAATCATTGTATAAGTTTGTACAGCGTTTATTAGTAAGGGGGTTAAGGATCCGTGGCTGTCGGCCATCTTATATCTGTCAAAAATATGGCAAATCTCAATTAATCCTAGAAACATTAGTTTATTTATAATTACAACGATTGTTATTATAGCCATAGATTTTTAAACGCAATATCAATGTTTGTTTTAATAACTACGGCTATTTCAAACGCAATTTGAGTTGAAAATGTTGTATAAATATTGTATAAGATGGCCGACTGCCAAGGGCCCTTAATGTTTAAATATACTTACTCATCAACACAATGTCCAGCAGTAGCTATCCATCCTTCATTTATGATAGCGCCTCCACACCGATGTGTAGAAGAAAAACCAAAAAACGAGGTTCGTCTAACCGATACTTGCCACGGCCACCTTCCAAAACTGGAGTCTTTGCCACCCATTATACGGGTTTCTGGACGTGGCCACATAGCTGTTAATCCACATTCTGAAAATATAATAAATAGCAAAATTATTTTGATTTTTCTTGAAATTCTTGGTTCAATACTCAATTTAATCAAAAAAATTACTAAATAGAAATAAGATCGTGTGTCTTCTGAAAATAAGAGATAACGTAAAAAATTATCTCTAGGTCCATTGAGTAAAAGCGTCTAATGGGCATGCATAATAAATTAGTTATGTTGTCAATAAGAACTTATATAGTTTTTGTCGTGTTTTGATGGTGCTCCTCTGTATAAAAAAGTAGCAGTTGCCTAGCACACAGGGATTACGATTTTCCATACAAAGGTATTGGGGGGGATTTTCGAAAAATCCTTTCTCAGTGCACCTCTACCCTAAGGAATATACCTTACAATTTTTATATTTATATCTTCAGTGGCTTAGGCTGTGCGTTGATTGTCAGTCAGTTGAGTCGAAAACTTTGGATTTTTTCAAGAAATTTAGGCATTATATAGCCGTGTAATTTAGCGTCGCATAATTATATAATATACTTTAATTGTGGGGCTATACCTAACGAGTGGCCAATTCTGTTGAGATATATTTAGACGGAAAAGCCTCTAATCGTCTAAGTGGCAAAAAGTCCTTTTATTATCTAGTTGTATTCCTAAAAAATATTATCTTATATGTTTCAGAGAAATGAGATTATGACATCAAATAATAAAAACATGTTGGCATTATTATTAACAGAAATCTTCCATTAGCAGATGAATGAGTAATAACTGGATTTCGTTGCGACCTAAATTATAGGGGTGTATTTTGGTGTATTCCATACACCCCCTTTCCTCCCTACTAAAATTCTTGTTTATGAAACCTGACGTAAATAACCAAGTTATTATCAATATGAAATGAATTTCGTGTTTATCTGATGTTTGAACTAAAGAAATTAAACGAAAATCTCTTTTTTTTTCTTTACGAGTTGCCTTACAGCTCCCAAAACCGTGTTACGGTTCCAGGGTACCTAGGTACGAAAATTTCTTTTTAGAAGAAAATAAATTGTTGCTGAATATACTAACTAAATAATTGTTTATAGGTATGTGTTTTTTTGATCCTTCTTTCGCGTCTAAACAAAGAAGCGGATCGATTTAATTTTTACACAAAATTTGAGACATAGACTACTTTTTCATCCAGGAAATTTACAATTCCAAAATCACCACGGGTAAAGCCAGGGCGAAAACCTAGTTATATTATCTTCTCTACCCGAACAGGAAATAATGTAGAGCGGAGTATAATATGTGATGGCAAATTCTACTACAAAGCAGGCTGGCGCAACTTAGAACAAAAAATTAGGGCTAGGAAAAATGAGCCAATAATAATGGCGTCGTATCACCATCTCTTTCACGCCATATACAGATGACAGAGATAGCAAATATTTCTATACCAATCCACAGTACGATGTTGTTAGGTTGGCAGTATCTTTTACCCCTAACTTTGATTCATTTTAATGTATGGCAGTCCCGACTCTTATTAAAGAACATAGTGATTGCTACTTACTCTATGCTACAAATTCTCTCACACTGAACGGCATATATATGTAAACAAATACTTAACTAAATACTTATCATTGCTATCAGAATTAAATCAGTAGAATTGGTCCTCTGAAGTATCATCGTGAGACTTTAGTCTGTAAATCTATCTGCATAATAATACAAACATATTCACGGCCTATAAATATCTTGCGGTGTGGCCAGGGCCAGAGACACCTGCAGTAACAGTGTCCACTGTCTGCCAGTTGTCCTTACTAAACAGAATAATTTATTATTTTTTTATTTAACATGACGTGTCACTTCTTTAAAAGCGCATATTTTTAAATAAACTATTAAATAATATATCGGTTTTACAGCTGTCCGCACTTTTTCTAAAAATAACATATTTATGTCTGTTAAATAAGTGACACATCTAAGTATATATACCGTGAAGGGTGTGTATTGCAGTTAGTAAAGTAAATTTATGCTTATCATAGGTAACTTACCGACGTTAGAGGTTGCTGAGGTGGTTTGCATAGGTCCCTGTGTCGAAAAATCTCCAGTTTTATTAATTATGTTGTAAGCAGGATCTTTAGGTTTCATATAATTCTTGTGTGGCTTCGGAGTTGTTGTGGTGAATTTCTTAGTAGGCTTCGGTTTGCCGGAAGGTTTTTCCCAACTCGAAGGTCGTGGTTTCGTTATGAAAGTTGGCTCTGTCGTCGCCTGCCAGTGAATTGTATTTAAATTGTTCGGTCTAGACATCCATTGTGCTGAAATTTTTGTTTTCAAGGATTATTTTAGATTCACCCAGTATACGGAAAAATTCGGGATAAATTAAAAAAATCTGCTCCTCATGATTGCTACCTATACCTACTAACTGATGTTGAAGTATTTTAATATCAAAAAGTATCTAATATCTACACCCACGTATTGGATTTGTAACTGATGAACCGATTTTGATTAAAATTCAGGATAAAATTTTTAAATAAATCTGCTCCTCATTTAGCCATGATTGGTACCGAAACCTAACTGATGTTTAGGTATTGTAGGATAAAAAAGTATCTAATAACTAGACCCAGGTGTTAGATTTGTAACTGATGAACCAATTTTTATTAAAATTCGGATAAAATAAAAAAAATCTGCTCCTCATTTAGCCATGATTGGTACCGAAACCTAATTGATGTTTAGGTATTGTAGGATAAAAAAGTATCTAATAACTGGACCCAGGTGTTAGATTTGTAACTGATGAACCAATTTTTATTAAAATTCGGATAAAATAAAAAAAAATCTGCTCCTCATTTAGCCATGATTGTTACTTAACTGATATTGACGTATTTTATGATTTGATTAAATTTTGTACATTTCTGCCTGAATTCAAATATAGAATTAATACTATTCCTTTGAGGGGTGATTACAATTCGTGATATTATTTTCATGAGAATGAACGGATTGACGTGATTTTTTGCATAGAGATAGATAGGATGTCCTGTCCAGTTCCAGGAGGTCTCCGATCTGATGATGTAAAGGGTGGTGGGTTTCCATAAACGGATTTCCTACCTCCCTCGAAAAAAGGAACGGAGTGATGATTTTTATCCCGGAAATCGTTTGGGATAAATTCTTGTCACATGGAAACCTAGTAATTGATTAAAGCGCCATCTATATTTACCTGAAGGAATGTTGTTGTCTCCGTGTTGCTCTGACACCGCCATCGGGCGCGCTCCCGCTACTAAACTAGGACTAGATGAAATTTTATTATGTGGACTAGTTCCCGACATCGGCGTCTCCACGCCTTGATTATTTACATTATTTTGGTATTTATTTACACTGTTATAGGTAATTTTATGTACTATATCACTATTTTGTTCGCTACTTGTATCTAAATTTCCTAAAGATGGAAGGTTTAGTTCTGGCGGGCGATAGTTGTAAGAGCCTCCATCTATAGGTTTTGTCATGAACGACGGCCTTTGCGTTTGCCAGCTTGGTCTGGCAATCGTTTGTGTTGAACTCTCGGCGCTGTGAGAGTGTTGTGTACTGATGACGCTAGATGGCGCTACGTACGGCTTTTCTGTAACCGTCGTCGAGGATTGGGTTTCTGGAAAATAAAGAATAGGTAATTATTTTAATAATGTAGTGATGAACTTATTCACGAAGCATACGTAAGCATGTCATATAAGGTAAAATGAATAGGGTAAAATAGTTAAACAAATAGTCAGTTTTTGCGTGAAGGAGTACCTAACAAACATCTATTTCGCGTTTATCATATTAGTAGGATAGGATTTACGAACACCCGCTGCCGAAGTCCAAATCCCCTCCTTTTAATGCCATGGCTCAGGGCCCATTAATATACAAAAATCTCTACAAATTGTACAAAATCAAGAGTTCTTTTGCTCTTGCCCAACCCCGCACCAAATTGTGTCCCACCCTGAACCAAATCCTGGATAATATATTACCTGCATGCGGCCGCGAAGTGTCTGGTAGACGACAACAAGAACCAAACATAAACCCGTCGACACACACCCCCGCATGCACCCCGCCAGCTCTGTTGCACTCTTGTACCCACATACAAGCTCCTCGAGCTCCCCCCGCCACGCAAGATTTCCGTGACATTTGGTAACCTGCAATAGAGAAAATGTTCATAAAATTGGAGTTGGGGAAAAAAATAAAATGAAATAAGACGACAGGTTGAGCAAATTTTATTATAGGGTCAAATGTGCTTGCTAATTCTAGTGATATATTTATTTATTTTCTTCAAAAGCTTAAGCTAAAAATTAATAACTGTAGAGTAAATCTGTGGACGAATTAGGTCGAGCAGGTACTCCCCATTATAATCTCTGACTAGACGAGATCCTGTCACTTGTAGAGGCTACTTGCTGATACCGTAATAGTTCGTGCACACCGTTCAACTAAGCGATACTGAATTAATGATGTTCACACCAAACACGGATATTGTTCGCCTTTTAACTGGCCGTGAAGTGGATTTGAAGTCAGACGTTTAATAAATTAGTGGAGCATATGTTTTTAGAGTATCATACCAAAAATTGTGCAGAAAGTAATAGTTTTACTTCTGTAATCGGCTTATACGAAAGCAAAATATTTAAAACTTGCTCAAACCATTTTCTATTTACTATTTCAAAAAGTGACACTTATTTTCCACTTATAAAAATGTTGTATTTAAAAATTACAAAACTTTTATAGGCTGAAAATAAATGTATTCATTATAGATAGAGAGATGGAGACAGAAAGTGGTTGTAAGCACTCTTTTTCGTGTAGTCTGAGCCCCCTCTACAAATTCTTGTAGACGAGTTAACAGGGGTCCAGCGTTTGTCGGTACGCCGCTGAGCCGATTTAAGAGAAAAGAAATAATAAAAAAAACCTCTCCTACCAGCTGGCAGAAAATGAGTGAACAGCATTTGTGGGGACCTCTCGGAAGAAAAATATTTTCTGTAAATTTACTCCCTGCAGTTTTTTTTATATATTTTTTGGTTTTTTTGAAAGAATTTTTAAAGTCGCTGCAGGGAGTAAATTGGCAGAAAATATTTTTTTTACAACCGAGAGGTCCCCACAAATGCTGTTCACTCATTTTCTGCCAGCTGGTAGGAGAGGTTTTTTTTTATTATTTCTTTTCTTCTAAATCGGCTCAGCGGCGTACCGACAAACGCTGGACCCCTACTTAACTCGTCTACAAGAATTTGTAGAGGGGGCTCAGACTACACGAAAAAGAGGTTTTCTGCCGGCAAGTGCTTACAACCACTTTCTGTCTCCATCTCTCTACCTTTAGAGATCTACGAACAGTTCGGCCACTTTTATAGTCGGCGATTAGTCGGCAAAAAGGCCGACTATTCGGCAAAAGTAATCAAATGGGAAATAAATGGTACTGAAACGCCAGTACTAACTATAATTTCTACTTTTTTATTAAAGTAGCAAGTCTTAAATAATCTCAAATTGTCAATGAAGCAGTACTTGATAAGGGGATCTATCGACCACTTTTATAGTTCGAGACTAGTCAGCAAATAGTCGGTAATTTTTGAGCCGATTAAGCGTTAGTCGGCTATTCATAGTATATTTATAGAATACAGAAAAATACAGTAAAATGTATCAATCTTGAAATATCTAGATATTTATAGCGATGGACATTAATAATGCTGTCTACATACAAACTCGTTCAACTATTTGCAGCATAATTCGATACAATCAGAAATTCCTTCGAGCAATCGTACCCATTGGTTGAGTATTTTCAAAGCAAAATTTATTTTCAATGGCAATAAATTTGTCTAGGATACTTGTGTGTAGGCCCACAGTGCCAATTCCCTAAGCAAATGTTCAAATGCAAACTATTCTAGATAGGTATGTAAGAAATCCAAAGTTTCTGAAGGTTGTGAAATAGGAGTGTTGACAGTAAAAGAAAACACAATTATTTATTATTTGTTTAATAAATATATTTTTTTAATATCTAAATGAAAAAATTTTAATTCATACTTCCGGTCACGTGACCGCAAACGGGAAGTGACGTCATTTTCATCTAAATTTAAAATAAATAACCACATACTACTAATAAATTATATTATAATAACTGTCACTGAGTAAGTTACTTTCTTGTTATGAATTTTAAAAATATTTTTTTAAATGAAATATTAGGCATAGTACCTTACAGCTATAATTTAAAAGTATTTCCAAACAATTGTCAACACCCGTTTTGTAATGATTACTAAACGAGTATATCTAAATATGTATATAAAACCGTCGTATGACTGACTGACTGACAATCAAAGCACAGCCAAAAAAAGGAAAAGAAAGGATTTTTCGAAATCTGCTCGTTTAGTATAGAGTTATAGAACGGAATGTTTGCCTTCTTTTTTGATGGATACTACTATCATTCTTGCTTACTTACGTTCACCATTTTCTATATATCAATAGCCTTAAAGAATTGGCCTTCTAGTCTTGCTACCGGTTCCTTCTCTCGCCATTTCCTCGATCCCATCGATTGGCACGCGATATCAGGGAAAGTTGCAAACGTATTCCAAAGATTTCAAGAATTCTTATTATTATTTTATGTTTAGAAGGAATTAGGTCAATCACTGAGACTATCTATACCTACTAAGAAATGTTCTTCTTTTTTTAATGGCCACATACCATACCTTATTTATTTCTTTGGAAGTGTGGATAAGTTTTATCAAACAATTCTAAACAAACATCCAGACATACAAATAGACAAGTTATATGTTCTTATAAATAAATTTCAGGATTGTCTACAGAGCTTGGCACCCATTTAGATCTCAAATCTTTTGTCGGTGAAGCCGACAACCACACCATAATTATCATAATATTGAATATTGAACTTGGCTCCCATTTTTACATTTATGTTTTTGGTGGGATATATTATACAAGTAGTTATAAAGTAATTATCAATGTTTCCTACAGAGCAGAAACCACGAAGCGCACACTGTAACGATGTTCACCATTGTCTCAGTTGTGCAACAATTATTACACCTATTGTCTACACATATTACATATTGTTGTTCCGAATTTTTTTATTCTCATCTTTTCGGCTAGAATTTCGTAAGATTGCTTGACATATTTTTGTAGCCACGGTGCGGAGATTTTGGCCTTAATATTTTGATGGACTATTGTTTAGGTAAGTTTTGTGCAACAATCTTTATTATTTTTGGCGGACACTTCAAGGCAACTTGCATTTGTCGTGGTATAATCTTACGAAATATTTTTATAGATTTGAAAAACAAGATAAAAGTAACCCTTTTAACCTGCTGAATAATAACATAATCCGACAAACCGCACTTAGAGGCTTCTTTCCATCTCAATATACCTCAACAGATAATACTCGGCATAAATACCATCGGCTAAAAGAGGGAGACTTGGTCTTCCGCTGGGTACCTTGAGACCGTAACACGGTTTTGGGAGCTGTAAGGCAACCCGTGGAGTAAATATTTTTTTAATCATAAAACACTTTAGTTCCCTGTTTATTCCTTCTATTTCAAAAATTGTAATTTGATTTCGAATGAAACATTTCTGTTTGAATTGTCTCTGCGTAAATTACGTAAAAAACACTTAAGTTCTTATAATTTCGTATACCTATTAGGTGCTTACTTAAAGATATCTAAGTACAGTCACAATTAAAATTTTCCACAAATACAAAACAAGTAGCATCCATTCACAAAACTACAGCTTTATTATTCAACACGATTGTACACAAATCCCATGTGTGTCGCGCGTGTTGTCAATGCACTTTCGTTTTCATTTAAACGTAATACATTGAAGGTTGTCTAGTCAATTAGATGTTAGGAATACATACTAAAGACACATTGTATAATAAATTGAAGTTTAATTAATAGTATACCTGTTGAAACCCTAAGGAGAGAAAGTACTAAAGTATACATTTCCTCGTTATTATGTCAGAATATCATTCCTAATCTATAGAATCTATGAATCAGGTACAATTTAATTGCATTTGTAATCCTAAATGTGTACGGTATGGCTTTTAATTAATGTATCTAATCAGCTATTCAATTTTTTGCATGAGTATCAAATTCGAGATTTTGGGACTTGAAATTTTCGCCAAGAGTAAGCACCATCAAAATGCTATATTTAATTAAAGCGACGCCATCACAGCGCAACGAACTCAGTTTTACGCGCAGCTTATTTTATCCATATCTCTTTAGAAAGATATGAGCGAGATAGACTACTATTAAAATCGATAAGAATAAGATAAGATAAACCAATATTCACGTACCAGAAACATGAGAAAGTACGAGTTCTCAACAAAATCGGTATTTCGAAAATCTTCATATTTTCTATATTTTTTGTTTGCTCGTGTTCCATAAAATTATTATGATAGCTCAATTCTTGGGGAAGGTTATAGACTACGTAACATCACGCTACCTGTCCAAGGGGGTGAATGGTATTCCTAATATATAAAAAATAATATTTGTTTGTTCGTATTATATAGACTCAAAAACTATACAGGACCGATTTGAAAAAATATTTTTGCATCTTATTTTTCGCACTTGCGCGAAGGTTATATATAGGCTATTTAACATCACGCTACCTACCCTAAGAGGGTAAATTGTATTCTTAATACAAAGCGTACGAAGTAGCGGGCAATCAGCTAGTATATCATAAATGTATGACGAATTTTACCTACTTAAAGCGAAGGAAAGTTAAGTATGTAAGTACATTTATTTTTCGAAAGCGAAAATGTAAACACAGATGTTTTCGTATGGTGTCATGTAACATACTTAAAAAGCTATCCACTCTTGTACTTCAAGGTGACTCCTCACTCCTATAGGTATAAGAATTAATTTGTTGGCTTTTCATTCGTTATATAATAATATAGGTCTACTATTAAATCTCAACATTTGACTTGGGTAGTTTTTACCAGCAAATCAAATATAACCTTACAATATAGAAACAATAACTTGCATAAAACATAAAGATGATAAGTTGATTAGCTAAACTATATAAGGTGACTAGTATGTGAAAACTAGCCAAGGCAAATGTTGAGGTTCAATAGATCATAAGTTATTTGCTTCGTGTAAATAATTCGACTATTCAAATTTCAAAAGTCATATTTTTCAATATCAAACATTGTTGTAGCAGAAAAAGCAAGAAATTAAGTTTTAAATTTACTAAAGAATGTTATACGTACTTATAAATAAATTTCAGGATCGTCTACAGAACTTGGCACCCATTTAGATCTCAAATCTTTCGTCGGTGAAGCCAGCAACCACACCATAATTATCATAATATTGAACTTGGCTCCCATTTTCACATTTATGTTTTGGTGGGATATCATTACTTTTTGTAAATAAATTTATTATTATACAAAAGTGATCTACTTCCCCTAATAAAAATGATGATTTTTGGACCAAATTTTTAACGAGTCATAAATAAAACCTTTTTTGGACGTTAAATGTTAAAAAAAAATCAAATCTTATAAATTCACTATTTTCTGATTTTTTTCCTTTGTATACACCAAATTACCTACCTGGATGCCAAATTTTAACTATCTAGGTTATCTGCAACTGGCTTAGAATTTTGATATATAGGTCAGTCAGTGATAAAAATTACGATTTTTGGACGTTATTATCTAAATAACCGTTTGAGCTGTGTTTATAAAAAATAGGTACTAGTTTAGGTATATCTAGCGGGTCTCAATATATAAACCAAATTGGTGTGTTTATGTTAGATAGTTTTTGAGTTATGAAGGGATCAAAAGTGGCTCCAAATGGTTCGTGTAATATTACACACGGTGCTGCTCGCCAGTTCTGTTGGCTTGAACTTGGCTTGACACGCTACCGCGTTGTCTAGATTGGTGTGTGGAAAATGTGAGAAAAATACCACTCACTTGTCCTATCTCCGAATAATTCCCAATGATTTATGAATTTTAAAATACCAGAGCATCTTTTCGCACAACTTCCATACTTATAAAATCATAACCGACATTATTACAGTTATTTATCACTTAATCGTAATAGGTATTTCATACATGTACAACAAATTGCAATGTACAATTTGATTCAGAATTACTCGACGCGATATATGGACTTGTTTGGGAACCTGCTGCATCGTTTTTTCCGTTATCTTTTTGGTACAATGAGTCATAAAGAAATGTTTGCATTGAATTCACAAAGAGAATTCGATATCCATCGCTATGCCATGTTCTTTGTGAAACACGATTTTAAATTTTAATTGGATTATATGTCAATTTATGATATGAAAACACTTGGACTTTTCAGCTGTTTCTCTTGCATAATAACATGTCAAGGATTTATAAATTTTCTATCTGTCTGTTTACCGAATAATAACGGTCCTTCGGAATGAATAGTATTCATAACGTAGTATATAAAAAAACGAGCGAGCCTTACAGTAGTCGCATATGATGTGTGACATCTCACCTTGGTAATAAGCAACATTAACATTATATCCTGAAAACATTAACACTTTATACACAACACTGTAGGTTAAGCGCACAGCTAATGCGTTCTCCTTCTCTATTTCCCTTTCTCTTTCTCGTCACACACGCACACACTGTTGGCTGACAGTACCAACCTCTCGTAAAATGGATTGGTACCATGGTACTCATTGGTCAAATCAAATAGCGCGCGCTTCCCCGGCTTCCTGTTACACAATTCCGTCCCTTTTCACAAAATCACTCCCACAGATTGCAGATAAGCAAAGATAAGCGAAAGGAAATATTAGATATATATTACACATCAAAAAGGCAAAGGCAGAAGTGACAATTGTATATAACTTATAATAACGTCATCTAGCGAGCATTTCACATACAAATGTATCTGTCATTAACAGTAGGGTCCAGCCCGGTCCAGTTCAGCGGATAGATGGCGTGCTATAGCTGTACCACGGACTTTGTTCTAAGATACCATAGCATGTCGGTGACACGGTGACGCGAACCCATAAGATTTTCGCCGACTAAAAATCGCTCAACGCGCCTAAAGAAGTATTCTTCAAAAATCAAGTAGATATGCTATAAATCCATGGAAGTGGTCGCATCATCTCATTTTCGACATAAAGTAAGTGATAACTCTACATACCTGTAGAATATGGTCAACGTGCTAAATGTGGACATTGTGTTTCAGTTACGTAAGTTATAAAGACCGCCGTGCAAGGATGTTGTTTTATTAAAATAACAAAGTAATAAAATGTCGACTTCCAGGTATTGTGCGGATGTAAGTCAAACATCGCCAGTAGTAAGGAAAAGTGTCATTCTTTTGTGTGCATACGTAAAGACAGCGATGAGATGGCCAATTAGACACAGTAATGTACATTACTTCCTCGGTATTGCTAAACTATGCTACCGCGGACTTTTTTTATAGATTATTTTATTCTACACATTTTTTTCTTACATCATTTTGTTCTATCTCCGAGAAATTCGACAGTAATCGCCATGAAAACTCGCTGGGGCTAACTATTTTCCCGACTAAATTTACTTATTCTGTTAATGCTCAGCTCCTTAACATGATAGGTCCATGTTTAATACTGGTAAACCTTCCCGGTGATTAAACCTATGTAAAAGTGAAAATCGCAACAAAATCCGTTCAGTAGTTTTTGCGTGTATTAACAAAGTATGTCTGTTTGTGTTTGCGTGATTTTCTCCGAAACTTCTCAACTTTGTTCTGATTGTCAATTTGTCACTATTAGAGCTATTAGAATATTAGACACTAGCATTCCGCCCCCGGCTTCGCCCGTGGATATTTACGAACAAAATAAAATATACCCTATACCTACCCCTACCCCTACCCCTACCCCTACCTCTTTCCCTACCCCTACCCCTACTTCTTCTCCTACCCCCTACCCCTACCTCTATATCATCAATAGTTTTCGCAGCGCACGCGATGTAAGGAATTTCTTAGGTCATTTTTTTACACCTTGGGTTACATTATTGGAGTTTTAGTAAGGATCCCTAATTTTTTTTAAAATAGAATATAGCCTTTGTGTAAAATTAAATTTTGGCTTTGATATTGAAGAGTACCTAAAATAAGGATTAATGTATTGTAAAACTAAATTTTACAGGGCGCGGCGCTAGTATTTTTCGATTATAAAAGTAAGTTTATTTTAATTTTAGGTGCATTTCCCGCTGTTTTCACGATGCTGAAATCCAGCCTTTTGACATGAAACCACGTTAAAGGTGCGTCGGTGGCCGTCATGTACCAATTGGTTTTTTATAATTAAAAACTTATGTAGGTAAATAATCCGACAAAGCACACTCGGAGGCTATTTCATCTTACCTCCACAGAACTGGCTAATCGTTAGGTATTATAGCCTTACAAATACCATCGGCTAAAAGAGGGAGGACGACAACACGCGGTATCGGGGTCCATAAGACAACGCGTGAAGAAAAAAAAAGACCTTATTCATTTTTTTTGTCATTGGAGCCCTCACATGGATAAATGGGAACATTGTCTCCTATCCACTCCCCAAGACATAAAGACCGTGATAGTTCGTATCTTATCCACGAAGCTGGAACGTGCTAAACCTGTACAGATTAGCATAGCCCGTTAAATTCCAAGGACGTATCACACCCCTTAACAAGTAGCAATCTTAATAAACGACTTGGGCAACAAAATAGCGACTGAATTCATAATCAATATCATTTGCGCAGTGTCCGTTAAACATAAATCGAGTATCCAGTGTTGCCAGTCCTTTGAGCATGATTTTGAGGTTATACATTTGATTTTAGAAATTATACTCCTCAATATAAGTTTAATTTTGTACCAAAAACAGTCTACTGAATTTCTATGATTTTTTGTGTTATTTCTTCTGGCATTTTTTTATATTAAGGCAAGAAAATGACTACCACTGCCTGGTTAAGCAATGGTGAGTCTATGAGTGAGAACAACCTTTGCTACATGTGTAGCCTACTATGTAATCCAACAGAGATGCTTTTTCACGTTTCTCTTGATGGACCCAAGATTATGTGGCTGGGAATACCATATAATGGAGTCGTCGAATATGACCTGGCAGCACTGCAGTACCTCAGGCGAAGTAGACTTTGTAATATTTCATACAGTTCGTGTAGTGGGCGTTGTTTGTGGACAGCAAGTAAAATAAATAATATCTCTATCAGATTCAAAGTTGGTTCAAAAAATGATTTCATGTGAGAGGCGAATAACTGAACTCCTGTACAAAGGATCATTAAGTAGAACGATTGTTCGCTTGTTGAGTTTTTTTATTCTGACAAGTTATTTGGGTGAATGCGGTCGTTACCTCCAAGTATATATAGATACAAATAATACGTATGTTATTGTATATATTCTCAATTACTTCTATATGTCTGTCTATGTCTTTATGTACGCGATGAATTGTCATGTATTTTGACTGAGTTTTGCTCGTTTAAATGTCTGAAAACGCCTTGATTCAAAATCCCGTATTTTTTTTTTCTTTTGCCTTACAGCTTTCGAAGCCGTGTTACGGTCTCAAGTTATCCAGCTGAAGACCAAGTCTCCCTCTTTTTGCCGATGGTATTTGTGAGGAAATACCTAACGGGTGGCCAGTTCTGTTGAGGTATATTTTTAGATGGAAAATCCTCTAAGTGTGGTTTGTCGGATTATGAACATAAGTTTTTAATTATAAAAACCCATTGATACATGGCCGGGATCCAGGATCGAACTCGTAGTTTGCATAGTTAATACCAGAGGTCTTAACCACTAGTCCATGACAATCGGCACAACCTATCGCTCATTGAAAACAAAAGGTTAGAATAGAAAGATATAAACCACAGATAAAATATCTGTACTTGTCTATAGATAGCAATATAATTAAAAATAACTATTCGCCATGTTAAATTTATATTCGCGCAATTAAGATTGCAAAAAAATCATATAGAACACGGACATATTAAATAACGGTAGTAACATTTTATTTGTTCGACTATCAATTAAATTAAAACCGAAGAGCATCAGTAAATCGCAATAAAAAAGCTAAACATGAAAGTATCAATTAAGCTCGATCCATTGTTCGATGAGCGATGAGGACAGATCCATTGGGTTACCTATAATCTGCGCTCATAATGTTTCAAACAACAAAAACATTTGGAACTGAGATATTGAAATTAAGAATTCCCTTTGCATGCGGCTTCTACCACCAAATGAAACCTACCCGGGGCTGTAAACTGTAACAGAAGGTAATTCACTGTTCCACTCTGACTATAAGGGTGCTAGAGTCTACTAAAGCTACTAAATCTGGCAACCCTAACTAAGTAGCAAATTGTATTAAAATTCGTTTAGCCGCTTAGGCGTGGGAGAAGCGTAATAAAATATTATTGTCTTATGGGAAGGCTTAACTCTGTTGGTACTATAGGCAACTAACGAATAAGAATAAAATTGATATTGTTTATTAAATTTAAAAACATGTGCGAATGGATTATACTTCCAAATTTCGAGACATGATTGACGATCCTTTATATTAAGGACATTATTTTACTGAGATTGTTCTCATGCTGTATTTCGAATACAATAAAATGATACTGTAATTTATTTTATACTAGTTTCGCCCCTGGATTTTTTTTAAATGTGACATCAATTTATCCTAAAGGACTTCCGGGATAGAAAGTAGCATATTCAGTCAATCTCCAAGCCAAAGCTCTGTTTTATTTTATTTTTTTGCAAGAACTTCTGAGACAAACAAATAAACCCACCTTCGTATCCATATAGGACAGTACCTACGAACGATACTGAGATTTTTCAAAACACGTTACGTGCTAAATATGAAATCCACATAAAATAATTTATTAATATAATTTGACCAATATTAGTAAATTAACAATGCCACAGCTTTTCGTTCATATTTTTTGTTAAATATTACGCAATATTATGACAATTAAACATAGAAATATTTATGTAGGTAACTAGTCTAGTTTTCTAAAAAAAAGATCTTTTCAGATACAACTTAGAAAATCTGAGTGCTATTTGATGATGTAAGAATTCATGTGCAGTTGTGCAGTATTTTTCAGGTATGAAGATCGTGTTGTTTCTTTGTTGCTTATAATATGTTCTGTTGAAATCTTAAAAAAGTTAACTTCAAAGCTTGTAAAAACTTATAATGTTGCAAGAACATAAACTGCAAAAAAGCCCTAGAACTGCGTTTTATAAAAAAAAATGTTGTGGTCTTTTATGACGTCATTATTGCATTAACCGGCAGAGTTGAACAACATTACGGTTTGATGTAACGATTTAATCTGAGCTGTATTAATGGCTGTCATACAATGGTACCTTCAAGTGAAATGGCTCGTCGTGTTTGAATTGTATGGAGAAGACTTTTAGAATATTTTTTTATTATTATTTATTTGAACGTATTAGTAAACATTTTAGTGAATTTAATGTGCTTTGTGCTAATGTTTACATTATAAATATGATAAAGTTTTTTTAATTATATTTTAAATGATTTGACATTCAACTTTATCAATATAATAGATTCACTATAGTGTACAGGTTGTCTAGATTCACTATAGTGTACAGGTTGTCATAAAGTACAGTTTTAAAACTTCGTACGCGTTGTATTCGGAATAGTGACGTAATTTATGTAAATTATTTAGGTTGCCTCCTATTTGCTCTAGCTAAGTTTCAAGTAGATCCGACAAAAACAACATTTTACCCCGTTGCACCCCTCTTTAAGGGCTGTTTTGAGAAATCCTAAAATACGTGTTTTATTATTTGTTTTAAAGACTATTTGTACCAAGTTTCAAGTTGATATACACCCCATTTCACCCCTTTACGGGTTGAATTTCGATATATCCTTCCTTATTCCTTGTTTGTATATATCATAAAGGAAACCTCTGTGCAAAATTTCAGCTTTCTCGGTCGAAGGGTTTGAGCTGGGAGTTGATGAGTCAGTGAGTGAGCCATGACTGTTCTTCATATATATATATACAGAAGATTGAAGCTTGGACTAGCTTTCCGCCTCGGCCTAGCCCATGCAAATTTTTGAAATGCCATATAACATTTTAACCCGAAACATTTCCGGGATAAATGTAGCAAATCCCGTCGTCGATCCGTTCCTCTTTTTGCATTCATAATAGGTTGATACTGTGTAGTTTTAAACGCAACGCAAAAAATTATTGTAAAACTAAATAGTAATGCTATAAACTATCTCTCTCCATAGTATAGGAGCCCAGTGTGGTAGACAGTTATGGAGCAGGTAATGAGTGTGGTGAACGCAGCCGCTATGTCACTGCCGCGAATTAATGCGATGCCTTCTGCGTGCGCATCCCACTCTCAATATTATCTGCTAGTCGGTAACACTGTCTAGTATTAACTTTGTAACTTTGAATGTGTTTTAGAGATATTACATACAATCTTATATATGTAATACTCGTAATATAAACCATGATGAGATATACCCTTCCCGTGTTACCGAGCCCAGGGAACCCTGGTTAAGACAAGTTTTCCTCATTCAGTTATTGACATTTTTAAAGTTCTTGTGGAGATATTTTGAGATCGTAATGCCTCTAGTGCAATTTTATTTAAAAAGCCCGTGATATCTTTCGTAATTTTTTACATTTCTGATTATTTCTGAAAATTTACGACATTTTCAGTCCCATTGTTCACCGTCTACCTATTTAATTGTGTGTACTTGTTGTAGCTTTCCGCCTCGGCTTTGCCCGTAGTGGAGCCCATAATAAAATATAATGGTCTTGAGTTCAAACAAAAATCCCATAGAAAAAAGCTCTTTCAGTTTTTCCTGAATTTTCCATATTTCCGGGCAACTTTGAGTCAATAGCCTAATTTGTAGAGCATTTGACTTGAAACCGGGAGGCCCGGGTTCAATTCCGACTCGTTCTAAAAATGCTAAGCACCAATTTATTAAGAATATGTAGTTACAATAAGCGACTCCTCGTGCTTCGGAGGGCACGTAAAAGGGCGTCCGCACTTCTTCTAAAGGAAAATATTATAAATGCGAAAGTGTGTGTGTGTGTGTGTGTGTGTTTGTTTGTTTGTTTGTTTGTCCTTATTTCACATCGGAACAGAGAAACGATTTTTGCAGTGATATAGTTGGAAGGTCTGTCTAAGAGTGACATAGGGTACTTAGCACATTTAAAAAAAATCCACAGGCGAAGATGGGGCGGAATGCTAGTATAAAATATTTATGTAGTATTATTAGTAGCTTTTACTACGAAAAATGAAATTAATTAACTGATTCATACAATGCAATAGATAGATACATAATGTAAACTCTGTATTGAATCTTTTAATCAAGTACGGTGACTTGCAAAGAAAGAAACAGGAATATAATATAATTTGGCAAATATAACGGAATATCGTGACCTATGTGCAAGTATGTAAGAATGTAAGTAATAATACAAAATTGACTCGTAACACGAACAGTTATTTTCTACTTAAAATTCACAAAAAATATTTCTGTAAGTTTTCAAAACAATCCTTGTATAGTCTGAACGGAAATCTTTGGAACGCAAACAAAATAAATATTAAGAACAGTAATTAAACATTTTGTTGTAAAGTTGTTTATTTAATATGCCATAATTACACTTGCAGTATTTAAATTAATTGATAATAGCAATTTTTTGGGTTACTCTCATTATAAACACTAGCAAAGATAAACGAAAACCTTTTCCTCGATTAGATCTATAATATTCAGTCCAAAAAACCTAAAAATTGGTATAAGTATTTATCAACCATTTTACGTACATTAAATAAAAATAACAAAAAAACTAGCGAGTCGCATATGATGTGTAACATCTGACAACATTAACACTTTATACACAACACTGTAGGTTAAGCGCACAGTACCAACCTTCCCTTTTTCATTTCATCACACACACGCACACACAGTTAGCTGACAGTACCAACCTCTCGGAAAATGGGTTGCTACCATCTGACGGCCAACTCTACCACCACGCTTGCTCATTGGTCAAATCAAATAGCGCACGCTTCCCCGGCTTCCTGTTACACACTTCCGTCCCTTTTCACAAAATATTGCAGGAAAGCGAGAGTAAAGATGTTAGACATCAAAAATTAGCATACCATCAAGACCTTGATACCTGGTGGGTATCAGAATTGTTACTTCTAATATTACCTGCCAAAGTAGGCTTATTGTGATCTCCTTTTTAACTTTGTACTTCACTACATATATATATTCCCTCCCAGGTGAGTATATCATTTCCGCTACATTCACATAAAATTTGTGAAGGTGCTTCTAAATTAAACATATGGCTGGCCAGTAAGAATTCTAGTGACACTACGAAGATTTGTTTGACTGAGTGAGTTCTACTTCTTCTAATATTAGATTGAGTTTAGATTGAACCCGGACTTCCGATTTTAAGTTCAACCATTGAGCTATTGAAGTAATATGACCTTTAAATCATAATTCAATCCTAGTTTAGGAAAAACCTTCATAACAGCTGACTTTGTTGCTACGAGATGACGTAACTGAGTACCGCAAGCTGTGGTTTTGTTTTTACCTTTTGTAAAATGTATATAAATCAGCAATGTAAAATACAGATATTATGTGTTATTAAATTTATCTAAAAATACTAAATTGTTATTTTTATAGTAAACTAGCTGACGTTCGCGTTGTATTTGGAATACAATTCACCCACTTAGAGTAGATAGCGTGATGATAATTAGCCTATAACCTTCCTCAATAATTGGGCTATCAAATGCAAAAGATTTTTTCAAATCGGTCCAGTAGTTTTGAGTCTATAGAATACGAACAAACAAACAAATATAACAATAAATATTGATTTTTATATATATTAGATAGATAGAGTCAATAAGAAAAATGGCAAAAGCGATTTAGCGTTATTATATATACTATACCTGTTAATTCTTCTTTGGCAACTCTGGACTGTATAAACATTGACATTATTAAATTGGTTACTGGAGCACTCCTAAAAGACGTAGCGTGATTGGTTATAGTTAGAGAGCTGCGGGGTGAGCATATATTTGACGTGACATCTTTCGTGTCGACCGAAAGGCCAAAAATGTTTATGTCCATACAATAACTTGCCACGGAATGCATGGGCCGACAGCGTACGACGATGCGACAGACGTAGCGACATAAACGTTTTTGGCCTTTCGGTCGACACGAAAGATGTCTCGTCAAATATATGCTCACCCCCCTTGTCATATAGCCTTACTGACTGGTATGGCTACCGTCTGTAGTAGTGCCCCAAGTCGCACTGTAACGGTCCATATACGTGGTATGTAGATGGAAAAGTCTACCTACCTAACCTATGCTAAGTTACAGTTGTGAAGAGACATTGACACTTTTGTAACTAATGTACCGTTTTAATTTTCTTAGTTATTTCACAAACAAGCCTAGATTTGCCGGTGGCGATACGTAACGACATAATAAACTCACAAAAACGATAAAAACATATTTTTCACTTATAAAAAAATGGACGGAATCTGTGTATACCCTCAAATAAGCGAGACTTGCCTAATCATTTGAAGTGAAGATTTTAAAAAATATCAAAATCTCCATCGCATCAGATAATGTTCGCAGTTTTTACGAATGAAAGTGAAATTCTCACGGTAATTAAAGCGGAAACACTTCTGACGGGAATTATACTCTGCTAGCGAAGTTCCGCGAGTAGCGTGAAATTAAAGGCCATAATTTAAAGCTTTTCCACGAGGTGGGACGTTAACTCGGTTAATGCGGCACCCGCTACCGACCCTCTTCCGTAATAAACTTAGCTTTAATATTAGGTATTTCTTAATTACCTACAACACTGGGATGGAATCGATCAAACGAGTTGTTCAGACGTAGCTATAATCTCTATTATATTATTTTGTCAAAGGTTTTTTTTGATACGCCATTTTGAAGTATATTTTTCCCTCTAATCACGAAAATAAAACAAACAAATCAAAATTAAATGTTTCTTTTAAAATAAGACTAATTTATGTATTCTGTAAAAGACGCCATCTGTTGGAGATCACTTGAACTAACGGTGCGAAGTTTTCGCACGGGTCGTCTAGTCTATTATATTTTGTATAGTAATCTTCGAGTGACGAGTTGACGACACACGCAGCTATAATATATATTTCTATTACGTCACCACACCGTCAGCGATATGAAGGCAAAATATATATTACTAGATTTCCACCCCAGGCTTCGCCCGTGGATATCTTTGAACAAAATAAAATATAGCCTTTGTCACTCAGAGATATTGTAGCTTCCTATTGGTGAAAGAATTTTCAAAATCGGATCTGTAGTTTCAGAGATTATCAGAGGGTATTACAAACTTACAAACTTTAAAAAATATTAGATAGATGCTTGCTATAATATATATTATAGTACAGCATATTTTAATATATATTATAGCTACGTCTGTGACGGGCTTAATAGTAGGTATATACTTATTATATTTTTATTTAGCTTAGTTTTAAGTAGGGATGTGCCGGATATCCGTATCCGTATCCGTATCCGCGGATATCCGAGGGAGAAGAAAGATCCGTATCCGTATCCGTTTCAATTTCAATTCATAGATGAATTTTGATATATATAGGTGATTAGGTAACAATGAAAAACTGTTAAATTCCATTCAGATTATTTTTTATTTCTTTAAATCGTATTTGGCACCTTTATATTGTAAACATTTATCGTAGTGAAGTACCATACCAATAGTACCTACATAACTCAAAGGTACTAAAAATCAAGTATCTTTATAATGAGATCAATCACAAATCTCTGTAATAAGCTTATTAAAATGATGATATATTAAACATTTATTAGCAGTTATTATAAAATATTAATTAAAATATCTTTATAATGAGATAAATTGAGTTTAAATTTTTGTGTTAAGCTTAATAAATAAAATAATGATTATTGACCATTTTAAGAGTTAACTCTCATAACAGATTGTCTCTTTCCAAAGGTCGATGTGCAATATTTACCGCCGCGTACTGTAAGAAAGTTAAGATCCGTATCCTTATCCGCGGATCTTGAGACCAAATATCCGTATTCGGATCCGTATCCGCGGATATACATTTTTAACGATCCGGCACATCACTAGTTTTAAGATAGAAATTAAATGTATGTTTTGCTAAAAGACATCCAAAAGCCCATAAAAATATATTATACCTACTGTATTTTATTGTTGTCCAAAACAGTTAATGCAACACAAAATGTTTATCTTTGGTTTTTGATAATTTCACTCACAGATTACAAGACAGAGATACCGATACTGAAAAAGGCTCATCCTTTGCTCGTAGGGAAGTAAAAATTGGAAAATGTGCCCGCAAAATAGGACAATTTGTAAAAAAAAATTGAAATTGTTTTTTTCCTGAAATATTTGTACATACATACTCAAGACCATTGAAAATTAATATAAACTCCATTTGGGTATTGGCTACATAATTTATTCCAAAATAATTTCGACGAAGCAATTCCATACTGTTTATGCTTAGCTCCTATATTAAGTTTTAGGGCAATATTTAATATGTACAATCCAAACATGATCAAGTACTGTAGCCTATGGCAATAAAACTGTATGCAAATCCAATTAGCGAGATAAGTTCCTGTGCCGCGTAAATTAAACACCTACCTAAAATCTAATTTGGTTTCAAAGTGAAACGACACAGGACAATGCTTTCTGTAAAGGGATATAGAGAAATGGCATACATTCCTTGTCGACATAGGAAATGAGCATCGCTTTAAAACAAATACTAGAGGCTATTAGTTAGAGGGAAAACTGGTGCACTGGGTTAAATATGGGAATCCGGTGGAAGTAAGCTTGATGATCACTTAACAAGCAACTACATAAACTCATTTTAATTTATTCATTTAATCTCCATCATAATGTGAACTTGGAAATCTAAGAGATATCTCGTAAAGTGAATTAGATTGATATAAAGCCCTTAAGAAAGTTGACTTAACAACTGTTTCAGACTCGTGTTTTCCATAGAAAATTGCTGTTGGTCAAGGAATAAAGAGATTAGGGGTCAAAAAGTTTGAGAAAATTCAATATTTAGCGGGAAAGGGTAGACGGAATATGAAAAATCAGAATCATTCGGATTTCTGGACTTAAAATATTTTTATTTATACACGCATACCTTCACGGCTATTATACCTTGCGGTATGGCCAGAGGCACCGGTAACAGTGTCAACTTTTTGCCAGTTCTCCATATTGAACAGGACAGTGGCAAGACCGTTGCTACGCTTAATGGACCTTAGATGCGTCACTTAATATTTGTTATTTTTAGAAGAAGTGTGTGCCCTCCGAAGCACGAGGATTTTTATTTATAGGATATTCAAGAAGTAAATTTTAGAAAATAACAATAACAATATATCAATACCTAAAAAACTCTTCAATATTTTTTAACAAATAGAACAAAGTATCGAATAAAATAGAATATTCAATTTGTTTTTTTTTTCTTCACTGGTTGCCTTACAGATCCCGAAACCGTGTTACGGTTCCAGGGTACACAGCGGAAGACAAAATCTCTCTCGTTTAGCCGATGGTATTTGTGAGGCTATACCTAACGATTATTGATTATATAAAGGTAATTTTAAATATCGATGCCGATGTCCACCGAGAAACGAGCCATTCCAAGAATATCACACACGCGATCGCTGGCTATGTGTACTAATTTCAAACATTGGATCCCATTTTCTCACGAAATGCCTTCAACTTACAATTTATTATATTGTTCATAAATATTTATCTATCTGAAATTCTGTTGCACTGCAAGCTTTCGCCTGATTTGTAACATTTAGGTAAGTATTCTCTCTTATGAATCATAACTAATATTAAATGTGTTTGTTTGTCATTCTTTCACGTCGCTGATTGCTTGATTGACGTGATTTTTTGCTCAGAGATAGTTTGAAGGCCGGAGAGCGAGCGGAGCAGAATCTACTTTTTATGCCGGAAATCCATAGGGATTAATTATTATGTCAAAAAGGTTCAAGGGCGAAGCTAAAGCTAAAATCTAAATATTTTTAAGATACTAATTGCCCGTTAGTAGTGTCAATATTGTTGTCATAGTTCAACTGATATCCAATAGATGGCGTCTTTTACAAAATAAATAAATTAGTCTAATTTTAAAAGAAACGTTTAATTTTGATTTATTTTTAAATATTTTTAGTCATTAGAAGGAAAAATCTTCAAAATGGCGTATCAAACATTATAAGGGAGATAATTGATACCGACAAAAAACACCTTTGAGAAATAATATCTATACAGAGATAATTATGAAATTTAACTAAAGAAGAGTAACGCTATATATTATCTTAAACTTTGCGTTTGGTCGCATAATCCGAAGGTCTGTGTAGTGCAGAGGTTCTCAAACTTATTTTGTCTACCGCCCACTTTGAAAATCAATTATTTTTCAGCGCCCCCAACTTTTTTTTACTATACCACATCTTAAAAATCACAATGACATTCGTTACTTTAATTTAATTTCTGGGCCCCTTACCGCCCCCTGTAGGTCTACAGCGCCCACAAGGGGGCGTTATCGCCCACTTTCAGAAAGACTGGTGTAGTGCATGGTGCGACGCTGCTGTACTCGGCGTCCCAGATTCGATTCCTGGACAGGGCATGTATTAAAACAGTAAACAGGGAATCTTAAAAATATATAATTATTTGTTGTTATAGCGGCAATTTTTTCAACTGTCTAACTATCACGGTTCATGAGATACAGCCTGGTGACAGACGGACAGACATACAGACAGACGGACGGACAGCGGAGTCTTAGTAATAGGGTTTCCGTTTTTACCCTTTGGAGTTAATGTAAATAATAGATTTAATTGAAATTAATAATTTTATGTTAAAATTATAACCAAATCTTTTAAGATGGTGATCTGATTTTGTTAAGACTATAATAAATTAAAGCTTATAAATTAATTAGAAAAAAAATCGGTGGGGTTGAAAGACTCACTTTCGCAGGTGCTATTTATTTATTTATTTTATTTATTTAAATAAGGTTCACAAGTACAGAATAACTGCAAATATCACAATATTACTTAACAGGATAGAACACTTTTTATACAGATATTCCAATTGGCAGTGAACACGACATGGCTGTACATTTACACGTTATTGACTACAAGTTATCATACATGAGAAAAAGTACATAGGTAATTGTAATATAAAGAAAGGAATTATAACATTAAAAGCAAAAACTAGATCAAAATAAAAACTTGAAATTATTTTTAATTTTTTAATTATTTTTAATATTTAAAATTATTTCTGTGCTTTCCATAGAAAAGCTGGGGAAACCCCTACAAACATAGACCAATTAGGTATATAAAAAAAGATCTTTGTAAAGATTTATAATATTGAAAGTGTGGTATCGCGTATCGCCCACATCACACACTCAGCGGCCGCCTCTGCTTTCTAACTAACATGTCACGATCTCTTAGCTAATCTTTTATTAACAAAACATCCATCTCGACTTTCCAACGACTCTAAAGCACGGAATATTGTCGCACGTCAATACGTGATATTATTATTCAAATTATTTTTAACCGAACTTCAAAACAGAAGGAGGAGGTTTACAATTCGTCGGAATCTTTATTTTTTTTATGTATGTTCCCCGATTACTTGAAGACGCCTGGACCGATTTGGAATTTTTTTTTGTTTGAAAGGGTAGGTGGTCCCATTTTTTTTAGTGAAAATTGGTTCAGTAGTTTTTTAGAAATTTTGAAAAAACTGACTATACATATATTATACAAGTACATTTTTCTTAATATCTCGATGAAATATGTAAGATAATAAATATAATATTTTTCGACATTATCTTACAGACATAATGACCAAAATCGGTTTAGTAGTTTTTCAGAAATTAAGTAATTTGTCTCTGTTTTCGGCTGAAAATTATGTATCAGAGAAAAGCCTTAGCAACGGTTGCTATTGACAGGAAGTTGTCAATTTTTGTATCGACGGTGGTCTAACGGCTAAAGGTATGGTATGGTATGGTGCAGCTCAGGATGCAAATGGTTCAAATCCCATCCACAGCAGTTTTTTTTTTCCATCAATTTTTTTTCCATGAATCACTTAAAAGGGAAAAATAAATTTACTTTTAAAAAAAAGTGTAGCGATTTCAAAAATTTGCACTGAAAAGTAAGAAATAATAAATATTTCGTCGTAGAATTTGAAGACGGTTGGTGCCAAATTAGAAATAACTTAGTTCCCAAATTCACAAATCTAGACAATTCATTAGGAACCTACGATCATCAGTACAAACATAGATAATATTTAACAGATCTGATGTTTATTACTTTGTATCCTAATTTGGCACCAACCGTCTTCAAATTCTACGACATAATATTTATTATTTCTTACTTTTCAGTGCAAATTTTTGAAGTCGGTACACTTTTTTTTAAAAGTAAATTTATATTAATAAAAATGTGTAACTTATATGAAAAATGTATATAATTATTTGCGCAAGTTTGGCAAAAAACCCGGATAAAATTTTTTCACAAATTATTCGTTTTGTGTCGTCTTGCGGTGTGGCCAGATACAGTGTTACAGTGTCCACTTTTTGCCAGTTGTCCATATTGAACAGAACAGGTGGCAAGTCTGTTGCTACACTTAACAGACCCAGATATGTCACTTTCTTAACAGACGTTATTTTTAGAAGAAATACGGACGGAATTTACGTGCCCTAAAGAAAATTTGGTGCTTGGCATTTTCTTTGGAGGGAGTGGGAATTGAAAAAAAAATCTTTACGGGTTGCCTTACAGCTCCCGGGAACCGTTGCCGGCCCCAGGGTACACAGCGGAAAACAAAGTTTTTCTCATTTAGCCGAAGATTTTTGAGGCTCTACCTAACGAGTGGCCAACTCTGTTGAGGTATGTAGATGGAAAAGCCTCTTTGTACGGTTTGTCGTATAATGTACATAATTGTTTTATTATAAAACCCATTGGTACATGGTCAGATATGAGGATCGAACCCGCGACTTTTCAGTTGTGAGCCGAAGTTTTACCCACTCGACCATCGAAGCAAGTGGGAATTGAACTCTTGAATATTGTTACAAAACAAATCATTTAAAATTCAGAAACATTTTACTATCAATGTAAATAATATAATACTAAAACTACAGTAGTGTACGTAGATGTACATGTTCCACAAAACGAACGACCCAGAAAGAAGTTGTATAGAAACCGCTGAGCAAAGCTTATCTCAGCATGAAGTAATTTACATAATTTATCTCATAATACATTGAAGTATATAATTAATCAAAGTAAAGATTTGATGGATCACCGATTAACTGTGCCACAAAGAGGTCATCATCGAACGGATTAAGGGCTCTAATAGCATTGTCCATAATATCTATGACCCATTCTCAGAAGTACTTTGAACCAAACTCTCTAGCCGGTTTTGCCATCACGCGGTCTTAATGACAAGATAATAGTTATCTGATAAATAATTAATAATATTTTTTACGATTCTCAATAACTTATGTCTTCCGGACTTCCTGAAGGCATGTAATATATTAATTTTTAAGAAAATAAGTGTTATAACAAAAAGCAATATTCCAGCTTCGCAAAAACCAAAGTACCTACCTTTTTTTTCTTTCTTCACGGGTTATCTTATAGTGAAACCGTGTTACGGTTCCAGGGTACCCAGCGGACGACCAAGTCTCCCTCGTTTAGCCGATGTACCTCTACATATTTATTTGAGACAATGCAATTTTCTACTTGCTGTTTATAGACTTTTATTAGCCGATGGTATTTGTGAGGCTATACCTAACGAGTGGCCAGTTGAGGTATATTTAGATGGAAAAGCCTCTAAGTGTGATTTGTCGGATTACGTACATAAGTTTTTAATTAAAAATTCCATTGGTACATGGCCGGGATCCGGGATCGAACCCGTGGTCTGCCTAGTTAATACCAGACGTCTTAACCACTCGGCCACCGTTTATCTATACCTATTATTTCGACTATTAGTAGCACTAATTAAGTTACAATTAAGTACATACCAATAATCTATTTTACACAAAATATTTGCCTGTGAAGCCCATATTATCTTCCCATCACAACACAAACCATAGAAAAAAAAACTTTCGGTTTTTCCGGAATTTTCCAATTTTCAGGGCAACTAATTTTCCAATTTTTCTTTCTCCGATTACGAAATCGGTTCAGCCGTTCTCAAGTGATGCGCTTACCAACGAACAGCATTTCTATATAGATTTCTGTGAATCATTCACGACAAAGAAAGTTCAGAATATTTCATTAATGGTAACTCATAGTTACTTTCAACCATACATTAACTCAGTTTATTGGTTATTAAAACAAAAGCTAATGATTAAAGTGAAAGTAAAACGTTACGCTAAGACCGACGCAATCCAATTTAAATTATTTATTGCTACTATAAATCTAGTTTTCAAAATTAAGAGCGAAGAGAGGATTGCGCGTCCACAAAGTTTCCTATCGATAATTAAATCTGACAAAAAAATATTCAAGTACAAGCGTGCGTTTTGTAAGAGTTTTTTAATAAAAATTAATATATGTGAAGCAATGTATCGACATTACGTTTAAAATAATATAATTTATATCGGGTCAGGCGTGGGACCTCATGCTTCGGGCAGTACATAATGTGTTGTCGGTTATTGGCTTCGCGACAGAGATTCTCAAACTTTAATTGTAATAAAAAATATTCTACTAATTTAATTATTTACACAACAATATAAAAGCTTAAATCTAATCTAGTGCGTCGGTGGCCGAGTGGGTAAGACGTCTGGTATTTACTAGACAGATCCCGAGTTCGATCCCGGATCCCGGCCATGTACCATTGGGTTTTTTAATTAAAAACTTATGTACATAATCCGACAAACCACACTTAGAGGCTTTTCCATCTAAATATATCTCAACAGAACTAGCCACTCGTTAGATATAGCCTCACAAATACCATCGGCTAAACGAGGGAGACTAGGTCTTCCGCTGGGTACCCTGGAACCGTAACACGGTTTCGGGAGCTGTAAAAGCAACCCGTGAAGAAAAAAAAAAAAAAAAAAACTAATCTAAACATTAAAAATAACTAAATAAACCAAGTCCGCGTGGAATAGTGGCAAGAATACTGGCTACATTTCCGCGTTGAATCGCGATGCTGATTCCTTGTCAGCCCTCTTGTCACCAGAAGAGATGATCAGTCGAGGGGTTATATCTTTAATAAACTTTTTAGCATTTGGACCCCACAAACCTAGAGTTCTACACCAAACGGCACAAAATTGTAGTTTCCATTAATAATAATTTTGGTTATGCTTGATACCGGATATCTTAACCAAAATAACAAATCATGAATTTAATTAATTTATCGCCATCAAGATTTTAAATCTGTGATGGTGCATATTATTACTTTATATTCACTATAATGGTCTGGTGGAGTGACAAGGATAGACAAAGCCAGGTAATACATCAGGAACGTTCAAGGTGGCTCTATTCAGGACAAGATGTGAGAGCCGACTGCGCTGGTATGGCCATGTAATTTCTTATTAGAAAAGACAAAAATAACATGACTAGGGCTGTTTTAAATATGATGGAAGGAAAGAGAGGCCGAGGGCGCCTTCCTATGACTTGGATCAATACAATGAAAAACGACATAGAGAGGATAAGTGTAATAAGATTAGAGGAGCCGACCCCAAATAATATGGGACTAAGACTAGGAATCATCAGATGATGATAATGGATGAATGAAGTCAATAGCCTAATTGGTACAGCGTTGTACTTAAAAAAACCGTGGGACGCCGGTTTTCTTTTAGAATACGCTTCCTTCAGAAGAAACGTACAGGTGATGTGCGCACTTCTTTATCCTATGTCTGTCAAATAAGCGACATATCTTCAGGCTTGCCTTCTGTTCTGTTTAATATGGACTGGGCAAAAAGCGGACACTCGGGACGCTGTTGATACTCTGGCCACAGAATAATAACTAACAAGGTATAAAATGCCGTGCGTGTGTGAGTATACAAAATTAAAATTCAAAACAGTTTGAGAACCACTGCATTAAGTAAAGCCTCCGGCAAAACCACGTATAATGTGCTTGACCGTTTGCGACAGCTGCGTCGTCGCCCAACAGTCTGAAACTCTCATCTATAAATACACAACTGATAACAGACCTGTACCTCAACTTGTATGACCAGTCACTTTCTATTTGAGCTAGCTGACTAATTCTTTATAACTATTTGTGGTTGCACCCGCGTTACTGATCAGCTCCTTTGGGTCGTAGCGTGATGTTATATCAAAAATTCTTAAGAATTGGGCTATCAAATGCAATATAGTAGTTTATGATACGGGATCATAATAGGGGTAATTAAAACACAAGTGGAATTTTAAAAAATGAGGCTTAGCCGAATTTTTTAATAGCATCCACGAGTGTTTTAATCCAAGTTATGTGCCCGTTCATACACTACTTTATCTAATCCCATGCAATAGTACAAAACAAATTGAACCAAGATATTTTTCTCAATCCACCAATTGGCGGCAAACAGCGATTACCTACCTACTTCGCATGTGCGTTAACTGTCAAGTGACTCGGACATGCGCGTGTCGATATTTTCATAGAGTTTAAAGTGGCTGTATAAGACAAATCCTCTGCCCTTTCTGCATTTAAAAAAAAGAAACAAAACATTACGATATTTTTATAAAGATTTTTTTAAATCCGACTGACAGTTCCAGAGATTATAGTGCGTTCAAACAAACAAACAAACTCTTCAACTTTAAATAGATAGATATAGATTAGTGTATGTTTGTCTGAGACCGTTTCACTCAAACGGACGGATTTTGTTGCGGTATTCACTATTAGATAGGTTGATACGCCGGGAAGGTTTACGATTATTGATCATGGAACTAACATGTTTAGGAGCTGAAGTATAAGTGAATCAAGTAGGGAAAAAATGTAGTAGCCCCAGCGAGTTTTTATGGTGTATGCTGTCTAATCCGTTAGAGATAAAACTAAGTTATTTATAAAATAATTTTAAAAAAAATCGCGGTGGCATATATCTATTTCTATGGATATTTATGTATTCACAATTCGATTTCATTAAGTTCGATTCCCGGTATCGCAACCAAAAATAGTCTAACCGGCCAGTATTCGAGTGTTGCCAAATATAATTAAAACCACAAACGATTGAATTTACAACATTTTAATGATCAAAATATCGCAGCACCAGCTTTAAAAACTCCAATGTGACACAGTGTCCTCTACTTGACAGTTGTCCATATTAAACGGAACAAATGACAAGCCTGTTGCTCCACTTAATGGACATAGATGTTGATGATAAGTGCGAACGCTGGCTTGACATGCCCTCCGAAGCAGGAGAAGTCGATTAAAGCACATATTTTTACTTTCACTGTATTATAATTGATACACTAATACACAATCACCGCATACACACATGAAATTGGATCGTGAAAGCTCAGAAACTGAAATTTATTTAATCTCATTTGGCACAATAGAGTCGATTCAATGGCCTCTAAGTATTATCTGACACCGTATAAGCAGATAGCATTTTCTCCTTTTCACTTTAATGAATAAGAACAATGGACGGGAAGAAAAATATTGAAATCAAATTACAAGCTGATTTAGAATATAGACTGTGTATTTTATCTGCTCCTGTATATGTCGCCGCCAAATGGTTAAAACTCAATTCTAAATAAATCAATAAATTTTAAATGACCTGGCGGCTTTTGGTTCAGACTTTTCTAAAGAGCTAGCTTTTTTTAGCCATCCAATGAAGTGACTGATTTAACCATTTAGCGATTGATTTAACTATATACGTATATTTAAATTTAAAACATTATTATGGTAATGTCACACTGTTACCAATATAGATGTAGTATGCTGGAGCTCTAGTAGATTGGTAATGTCGCGATTAGAACGAGACCAAAAAAGTTAATACATCAGTGTTGAAAAATGTGTAATTCTGTGGATTTTTCATCTTAGATGACTTACATCACGCCTATTAAACACCAAATTATACTTTAAAACATGATATTTTACAAAAATAAGCGAAATTACTACTGACGTTAGGCTGTTACAGTATAAAATTACAGTCACGTGACCGCAAACGGGAATCTAAATGTCAAATAAATAACCACAGACTACATACAATATTATAATAACTGTCTGTCAATCTGTCACTGACAAAATTATTTTCTTGTTATTTTATCTAATCTGTGACCAACATTTTTGTTTTCGATGGATTTTTAATGAAAATACAATTATATAATTTTATAATTATTTTATTAGGTATAATAAATCTTACACCTATAATAAGTATTTCCAAAATTTTGTCAACACCCCCATCCATCGTGTTTAAATAACTTTGATTATGTAACAGTTGCAAAAATAATTCTTGCAAAAGTTTTTTTCTCAGAAAAGGTATATTTCGTATAGTTTCATGATTAGAAATGTGTCGACCCATGTCTTCGACCTAAAATGAAGCAGGAGCCCTATTGCCCCGTACTTTTGTAATGTTTCCTTATTTTATTATTTGAATACAAGTGATTGCCGTAGACTTTACACATAAATTATGGGATTATGTCTAAATTGTTTTTAACAGGGCCGTAAGGTAACCTCTATTGTACCACCTTTGGGGGTAAATTTTAAAAAAAATTGTTCAAACAAACAATATATATGGGTCATCAAAAATGTAGATATTGAAATGGAAAAAGAGTAGATTGTAAATATTACTAGCTAACGTGGATTCTCGATTAAGAAATTATGACAGAGAGATGTAATTCTAATGTAAATATTTTTTTAAAAGAAGCTACTTACGAGTATAGTTAGACCCTAAACCTTATGAATCTTTAGATCATAGCAGCCAAAGCCTTCAATTTTATTTATTCAATCTTTTTAACTAAGTTTTCAACTAGACATTTAGTTTTAGACAACCTAAATGTGCATAGTATTTACATAGGTATTAAAGTTATCTTAAATAGGTACTATATTACAAAAATAAAATAAAATTACAAATAAAAAATTTCATGTAAATCGCTATCTACTGGGAGAGTATAACCCAACAGGCTGGCTGCATTATCTCGTTGGATGGCAATTGTATTCTTTGACCGAAATAAGAGCCAGCCCGTTGGTCATGTGGTTTTATTTAGACAACCTATTTAAAATTCAGATATATGCAGGTGAAGTCTGGGGAGATACCTAGTATTTACATAACACTGTGTCTCCAAGTTGAAGTAATATTAAATTTGCATGCCGCATCGAAACCAAATTCGCTTAATAATATTACCTACACAAAGTTCTGATGGAAAATGTTGCTTCCAGAAAAGGTTTTCTTGAATGGAAAAATAATACGATTTTCTCGTGACATTTTACTTGTGTTCATTTTCACTCTGCAAGTAAGTATGTACTAATTTATTTGGAAAAGTCACGTCCGATTCCCATTTATAAAACAATTGCTTTCCGCCCCCGGCTTCGCCCGTGAATATTTATATATATGTCTTTAATTACATCTTTACTTATTTTATTTAGAAACCACACACCATCAAGGTGTTTATTACGCGGCGTGGTAAGGGCGAATAAGAGATGACAAAGTCTCCTACCGGCCGAGACTGGTGCGCTATTCTCTCCGAAATTGCTGAACGTATTCACTGCTGAGCATTGAACAGTATTAGTGAATTATGTGAACAGTTTTTAGAAGTGCGGTTACATAAAGAAAAGTGCATAGCTTTTGAATCCATGCTCTTCCGTTTCAGGTTTAACACTATATGTATATTAATGTAATTAGATATTGAAAATTATAATTTCAATAATAATTATAAAACAAAAATTAACCATTGGGATTCTATGGCCATTATTCATAAACGTATTTTAGCAACGTTTTTGTTAAAATGTGTTTTGTTTCTTTCTATTATTAGTCAAGACAGGTTTGTTAGAGAGTGACAAAACATATTTTAACTAAAACGCTTCTAAAATGTGTTTATGAATATGGCCATATATCTATATCTAATTTGTTAAATTGTTTTGTAATAATAGGAATAACTTATGTATATAATCCGACAAACCACAATTAGAGGCTTTTCCATATAAATATACCTCCACAGAACTGGCCACTCGTTAGGTATAGCTTCACAAATACCATCGGCTAAACGAAGGAGACTTGGTCTTCCGCTGGGTACCCTGGAACCGTAACACGGCAACCCGTGAAGAAAGAAAAGAAAATACATCTTCGGTTATTATATAACACACCGAACATTAATATAGTCAATATATCGGAAATTGGAAATATTTTATCGTCCGTCCATTTTGTTTCGTTCCCTTAAGTTCATGTTTCATGCTTTTAGGATGATATGTAGCGGTAGTTATATTTTCTTTATTGTTTGTATGTATACAATATAGCTTTAACTTTTCATTTACAATCTTTACGCTCGCTTTAATTTTAAATACATTTCTTTTGAATGTTTAGTAGTTAAATAACCACTTCTGATGAAGAAAAAAACCCGCCTTCAAAACCGAAATGTGCTTTTAAATTTTAAAATTTAAAATTTTAAGAGTTCTTGATTTCTCCAGGATCCCATCATCAGATCCTGACCTGATGACCATGGGACCACCTAGAAAGTAAACCCCTAAACAATTAGGTCGGCTGCGCAATTTCAAAACCTAGCAAAGGACAAAAGATAAATTTAATTAAGTACCATCACTGTCTTCTTTTTCTTCTTTATTGTGGCTCCACCAATGTTAATCGATGATTTGCCAATGTCAAGTATTATTGCTTTTATGTATATATGCCGATTAATCGGTATCTAAGATGTTCCTGCCGACTGTGATATGTCTTATTAATCACAGACTAATCACAACAATTACAGTGCGGGCGGTATTAAACCGTATTCCCCATCATGTCACGGCGGAACACGTGCGTCGGTCGCCATGACATGACGTAATCCAATCTTTGTTAATTTTCTTAATATCTCTTGCTGTGGTATTCATTAATTGTAGCATAGGTATTCGTTGTAATCAATATTTCAAACAAAAATGGATCAAAAACGACATGCACTATGGCAAACTGAAGTTTTTGTATCTTGGGGCATGTACTTGCTAGGTTTTGAAATAGTTTTATTATCATTTTTTAGATCGACTTACTGGGTAAAATCAAATTTGTATTTTCGTTGTTGAGCCTACATTAAGATGCAATATGCAAAAACGTGTCATTTTCAAAAAAATGTCCCAGTACTATGTTTTGAAATTACACAGCCGATGTTTTAAGATCACTCTTGCGTCCGTCTATCCATCTGTGCATAGCTCCCAAACGAATAGACCGATTACAATACGGTTTTTTTTTTCTTTGAAGACTGATTTATGTCAAGTAGGTATTATGCATAAAACTGCTCATATCTAAGTAAAATACATGTGAATAATAAAATCTTGTATAGCAGACTATAAAACTTAATTCAATCGATACGGGGAAAACATGTATAATTTTTCAACCGCTCGTTTACCGAATATGGTATTATAAATGCATTATAGCCACACCCGTAGACTACTCGAATGCAGATGTGCACATATTTGAATGGACGGCTATCGAAAGTCAAGACATACTTTCTTGGGTGTAGCAACTCGTTTGACATATTTTCATACATGCTTATATTAACTTTTATTGTGATCTTACAGAATTGTGTGCCACATAATTGTCAATTGTGTGTCCCGCGATCAAGAAAAACTAAAATGCTTCTGAGGCCAGGTAAAGACTTTTTCTGAAAATAACAGGTCCAAAAATAGTCCATCTGTTCTTATTATTCTATCCACGCGCCACAAAGTAATTTTAGTTTACGTTTTACACAAAATTAGACAAATTAATTAGGTACTAGATTTCCGCCCCGGCTTCGCCCTTCCTTATTATGGTCTTGAGTTCATACAAAATCCCACAAAAAGGGCACTATCAGTTTTTCCAGAATTTTTCAATTTTCATGTGGAAAAAAACAATTTTTCTAAAAACCTTATTCAGACTATTGCGAACATTTAAAAAGGACCGTTCTCAAGTAATGCGCTTTCCAACGAACAATTTTCAATTATAATGTGAATTAATATCATAGGTACCATGTTAGTCAATAACACTCTTATTAATAAACTCGAAGTAGCGACGTAGTAACTAAACTGTATTTCGTCTCCGTCTAACAAATCTACAATTCATTATGATAGACGGAGACGAAACACAGTTTAGTTACTACGTCGCTACTTCGAGTTTATTAATAAGAGTGTACGTGTCTAATTAACTATACCTAGGTATAAACATAAATATTTAAAGACTGTTTATAAAAATACAAACCTCTAAATGTAAGTACATATTTGCTATGTTAAATTAAGAAGAATTTAAGATCATGAACAATGCCAAACCAATAAGGGTCTCTATGAAACGCATACAAATATTAAAGCCTGGTTTTGCCATTAAACGTTGACTAAAGAGCCTCAGAAGAAAGTTGCTTATAATAAGATGAGAATTAAATTAGAAGAAATTCAATATCTATACAGGTTGTAAAATAGCCTTATTTTGTATTGAAATTTAATTATCTAATAAACGAGCTACTGTGTAAACCTATTTTCTGTGTAATATTTTCGTCTTTAATATTTTATGAAAGTTTTAACTTTATTCATATTCTTATTTTGCTAATAACAAAGTGGTAAAAGTTGCTTATTATTAACCGAACTTCAAAAGAAGGAGGAGGTTCTCAATTCGTCGGAATCTTTTATATTTTTTTATATATGTTCCAAGATTACTTGAAGACGCCTGGACCGATAGGGAAAATTGTTTTTTTTTTATTTGAAAGGGTATACTTCCCAGGTGGTCCCATGGTCATCAGGTCAGGATCTGATGATGGGATCCTGGAGAAATCGAGAACTCTTCAAATTTGGTTATTTTTTTATAGTGACTTGTGCATTTGCTTTCGGAAATGCACTTGCTTTTCAGTGCATAATTTTTGAAGTCGGTACACCTTTTTTTAAAAGGCAATTATTCTTATTTTACCATATAAAGTTATATTACAAAAGAATAAAATTTTATAGTGCAGCAATTTTTCAAAATCCATTAAGAATGGAAACATTTCTATAAAACTTTTACTAAATTGAATGTAGGATATGAAGCGATTTAAACCAAATAAAGTAAGTACTAACAATCGCAAAAGTAAATTGAAATACAATTGTACAAATAGAAAGTAAACAATTTTGTTTTATAGCATTTAAGTAATTTGTTACGAAACAAAAGTTACAGGGTTCCGTAAATGCACTTGCCTTCTCGAGGTTCTTCTAACCTTTAATCCCGTTTCGGGGCGGGTGAGGGGCTTGATAATTTTGGTCACGGGAAGACTTAGTAACCGACTCCAAAAAAAGGAGGAGGTTCTCAATTCATCGGAATCTTTTACGTACTAGCCCCAAAATTTATAGGCACACTTGAAGCGATTTGGGTATTATTTTTTATAGTGACTTGTGCATTTGCTTTCGGAAAGCACACTTTTCAATGCATAATTTTTGAAGTAAAAGGCAATTACCTAAAGAAACTATAAGTAAAATTAAAGGGTAAATAACTGTTTTTTAAATTAATTTGTTTGTATGTCTGTCTGTTTGTTTATTTTTCCAGAATTGGGTTTTCAGCAATCATATTGGGTATTTGTTTTCAGTTTCCAAAGATAATCCTAATATTATTAATGAGAAAGTGTGTTTGATTGTATAAGCAATAATAACAATATAATAAAGGTGAAGACGTGGGCAGCACCTAGTATAGAAGTTTCATTGAAAGTGAAATTACTGCCAAAGGTAATGTACCACTCACTGAGGCATATCGAATAAAGCTTTGTAATGTCCGTATTACATTTGTTATGAAACTTTTAAAAATAATTAATTTTAACTTTCGCTAGGTACATGTTTTTATAGTACGTACGTAGGTACTATTTATATGAACCAATTTACATTACATTATAAAAAAGTGTACCGACTTCAAAAATTATATACACTGAAAAGTGTGCTTTCCGAAAGCAAATGGACAAATCACTATAAAAAAAACCCCAATCGCTTCAAGCGTGCCTATAAAAGAAGAGTTCTCGATTTCTCCAAGATCAGATCAGATCTTGACCTGATGACCATGGGACCACCTGGAAAGTATACCCTTTCAAAAAAAATCCAAATCGGTCCAGGTCAAGTCCAGGAACATACGAAAAAAAACATTAAATATTCCGACGAATTGAGAACTTTTTTTCTTCTTTTTCTTTTGAAGTTCGGTTAAAAATATGGAACCAATCCGGAATAATATTCTAACAATATAAAAAATGAATCATGAAAATCGGTTTACAACTGGCGGAGTAATCGGTGAACATACAAACAAAAAAATACGATCCGAATAATAATTGAAAACCTTCTCCTTTTTTTAACCGACTTCCAAAAAAAGAAGGAGAAGGTTCTCAATTCGGACCGTATTTTTTTTTTTATGTATGTATGTATGTAATAACTCCGCCAATTGTAAACCGATTTTGATGGTTTCTTTTTTAATCGACAGATAATTCTTCCGGATTGGTCCCATTTTTATCTCATAAAAATTGGTTCATTAGTTTTTCAGAAATTTTGAAAAAACTGACTTTATAAGTATATTTTTCTTGATATCTCGATAAAATATGTACCGTTTTTGACAACTTATTTTTTTTCAAGACATAATAATTTCTCGACATTATCTCACAGACATATGACGAAAATCGGTTCAGTAGTTTTTCAGAAATTCAGTAATTAATTTCTGTTTACGGCTGAAATTATGTATCAGAAAAAGCCTTAGCAACGGTTGCTATTGACACGAAGTTGTCAATTTTCGTGACGATGGTATAGCGGTTAAATGTAATGGGGTGCATAGGATGCACAAGCACATTACATGGTTCAAATCACATCCACAGGGGTATTTTTTTTTTAATTTTCCAGTAATATTTTTTTAGTTGCGTATTTGTCTCTCAAGGCAGCAAAATCACTTAAAAGGGTAAAATAAACCTTTTAAAAAAAAGTGCACTGACTTCAAAAATTTGCACTGAAAAGTAAGAAATAATAAATATTTCGTCGTAGAATTTGAAGACGGTTGGTGCCAAATTAGAAACAACTTACTTCCCAAATTCACTAATATAGACAATTCATTAGGAACCTACGATCATCAGTAGGTACATACAAACATAGATAATATTGAACAGATCTTTATCTTCTTAGATATTTACTTAGTTTTGTATCCTAATTTGGCACCAACCGTCTTCAAATTCTACGACGAAATATTTATTATTTCTTACTTTTCAGTGCAAATTTTTGAAGTCGGTGCACTTTTTTTTAAAAGGTTTATTTCGAAAAAGTATATGTAAATATTTGTATGTCTGTCTGTCTGTACTATATCTATACTAATATTACAAAGAGATTTTATCAATTTATTTCTTTGTTAGAGCCTTAACCTAGACCGATTTAAAAATACTATTTTATTATATGAAAATTAGGGACTAAGATGCGAACAAAAAATCAATATTTGTAACTAAAATTAAGAGGGTTGTTATTTTTTCGTAAATATCATAAACATACACAGGCGAAATTGGAACGAAAAGCTAGTATTTATATTATCTATCTAATATATCTATCATCACGCCTTTCATCCCAAGAGGGGTAGGCTGAGACAATCGAATGTCATTTGTTACGATCCTGACATACCTCTTTCGCTTCTTTATATTCATCATACCTTTATTACATGGTCGGCGATTGTGTGTTAAATATTTCCATCTCTAGTTTTTTATATGATCAATAAAAGTATCAACCATATTAGTCAATATTTCTTCCTCCATTCTTTCAACGTGTCCAAACCAGCGTAAACTACTTTTTTTAATTTGGTCACAACATCATCTTTCACTCCGTAATACTTATATTATTATGTTTTATACTAAATAATTAAGTAAGTAATTATTATATCTAGATATGTGTCCTCGAAAATTACAAAAAATTGTCACCCGTGCATATGAGGCCACATGTCAGATGAATAAAGAGTAGTTTTGTCGACTTCACCAGGTGGTAATTGATACGAAAGTGAAACCACTTCGCTTTCCTCTAGTACCTGACAAATAGGTTCTGTAGAGGTCACAAAGACCTGCCTTATAGCGAACTCTATAAATCATGCGTCTGCGCATAAAGTGATTGATGCGTAATTAAATTGTTCAAGATCGGTAAATCATTTAAACAATTTTATACATATGTTAATTTTTTTTATTACCTTCATCGCTTACAGGCTCCCGGAACCCCAGGGTACTCAAGATACGACTTCCTCATTTAGCCGACGACATTTTCAGGCAAACTAATAAGTATAGAGAGAATAAAATACCATCGGCTAAAAGAGGAAGACTTAGTAGACGTGAAGAAAAAAAAATTGCGATTGCTGACTTTGTGGCAGAAAGCCGATATTTTATGTCAAAAATATTCCAAATCTGCGATTTCAAGTACCTATGTGTTCCTAAAGCTAAGAAAAAGTATATTTTAATCACTCATAATTACGTGCTTAAATTATCTTTAATATATATCTATCTATCACCACGCCTTTTATGCTAAGAGTGGTAGGCAGAGACAATCGAATGTCATTTGCTACGGTCCTGACCTCTTTCGCTTCGATTGTGTGCAATTTTATAATTGCCATCGATCAATACATTTTTATATGTTCAGTAAAAGTACACCTAGGTCGTCCTCTGCCAGCATTTCCTTTCACTTCAGCCATATAAACCTTTTTAGTCAAATCTTTCATCCTTCATTCTTTCAACGTGTCCAAACCAGCGTAAACTACTTTTCCTCATTTTAGTCACTTTAATACTCATTAACAAAATAATAGGAATAAAACAGCCTGTATATAAAAAATACACTCGGTAATAGTTCAACTTCAGACTTATTTCCATTTAAAGAGGGTTTAAAATTTATTAAGGTCGATTGTAAGAGGTATCTTATTTTGACAAGACAGATAGCCTGCCCTTAAGAAAGGGTCTTTGTAAATTATTGCACGTGATTCCCATTCCATTTCATAGTTTGGGGACCTAATTGAATTCGTAGAGGCCTGACTGGACTAAATTAAATGTACATTTATATAAATAAACTAGCTGTGCCTTGCGGTTGCTCCATTAGATCGTAATGTGATTTTAAAATTGGGCTATGAAATACAATTTTTTTTTTAATCCGACATGTAGTTCCAAAGATCAGCGCGTTCAAACAAACAAACAAACTCTTCAGCATATACAACATAACACACCTTCACGGCTTTTATACCTTGCGATGTGACCAGAGACACCAGTAACAGTGTCCACTTTTTGTCAGTTGTCCATATTGAACAGAACTGGTGGCAAGTCTGTTGCTGTACTTAATGGACCTAGATGTGTCGCTTCTAATGTCTGTTGGTTTTAGACGAAGTGCGGACGTGTTTTAGTTAAGAAAATTGGTGCTTAGCATTTATTTTGGAACGAGTGGGAAGTGAACCCGCAGGACCTCCGGTTTCAAGACAACGTGTAAATGTGTAACTAAACACAATAAATAATAATTACAATTAATTCTGAAAATGTCCCGAACAAAATGATTAGCGATGTTTGATACAAAGATACATTATTATTCGATCTTTCCCAGATGTGTCTCTTTAAAACTGTGGTATTTTTTACTGTATAAAAATATTATTCTATATTATGACATTTTTACATGTCAAACAAATCTGTATTCATATTGCATTTTATATTGCCGCGTCTCGAAGTTTAAAATGTAAGCAAGTGTTCTTTAGAACTCATATATTTACCGGAAGAGAATGACTATGGAGAAATATGGAGACTATGAAAGAGTCGAATGTAAGAGAAATTCAGCGATTGCTTAGTATCGGTCTATACTTAAAATAAACTCTTTAAATATCCACCCTAAATTAAAATAGAAGAAAAAGGGGTGCATGATAGAGAATGCTTACTGTAATATAGCTCACCGTTGCCCGCGCGGGGCGCGCAGCCTGCTATCGCCGCGCACGCCAGCAACGCCAGCGTCCGCCACCATGACATCACAATCACACCTGAAAACATAAATTAATTAAATTAAATTAATTTATTTATAACTATAACGATAAACATAAACACACATTAATTTGGTCCCAAATTGGGACAGGTGCCTGGCAAAGATAATAACGAGATTTTGTTTACCGCGAGAAGATATATGGGACACTTTCTCTTTCTAACGTTTGTCTTTCTTCTCGCGATTGACAAAATCTCGGGCGTCCTACCCGTCTGGGCCTATACAACAATCCTGTGCTTACCCCTAAAAGTTAATCACTCTGTCCACCCCAGCAAAAATCATTGCTATTCCCATAGGAGTACTAAAAGCAATCTACGACTCGAAACAAAAACTTTAAAAACTTGATGCTACTGTAACATGTTTCCAACTATTTCTTGTGCCATTTTTTCCTCAGGTTTAGAACTGGTAGCCTCAAAATAAGGAACTTAGGAAAGGACTATAAACATGGTTCAGGGAGCCGTATAAAAAAGATCTCACGAAAATACAGCCTGTCTTGCAGTATGGCTAGAGGCAATCGTAGGTAGCAATATACATATTTAACGATCTGTCTATATTAAACAGAACAATTCACAAGCTTTTCACTGCAGTTATTGGGATTTTAGGAGCCCCTTCTTAAATAGAAGCTATTTCTTTCTTTTCTTATTTTCTCGTCTAAACGCCTCTCTCGTTTGCAATTTCTGATTGATATTTATTAGGTCGCCACAACTTTATAGCACCACATTAAACGAAACGCTTATCTTAATTTCCTTCTATAACTGTCAAACACTTAAATTAGTTGCATATAAATATCGCATTAACGCGATCTGTGACAACCGCTTTCGTTCCGTTCTATAAAGACGCAAAATTTATTAGGTCTCCTTCAAATTACACAAGGTACACTTTAATTACTACCCTCTTATTTCAAATGACTACGTCTTCACAAGTACAAAGTAAATGTTAGAGTCATTTTCTCGTCGTTTTAAAGATGATGCTGTCACATCAATAGCTATTTGTGAATAGGGTTACCACAGATTCATTTTTTTAATTCAATACATATTTTTAAATTTCATTTTTAAAAAGAAATATTTTATCTAGATAAGGATTCCGGACAAAATTCTATATTTTATGGCTAACATTATTATGGCAATCCAATTCAGTCATCCGTCAAATTAAAATAAGGTCAAGTTCATCTTGACTCTCCAAGGTCTTCAAGGTCACATACAATTATTGTACGCTGCCGCATCCTCAATCCCTTTGACAGTTATCATCAGAATAAGAAGTGACAGTGCGTCGGTGGCCGAGTGGTTAAGACGTCTGGTATTAACTAGGCAGACCCTGGGTTAAAATTCGAACCCGGATCCCGGCCATGTACAATGGGTCAATGGGTGTTTTAATTAAAAACTTATGTACATAATCCGACAAACCACACTTAGAGGCTTTTCCATCTAAATATGTCTCAACAGAACTAGCCATTCGTTAGGTATAGCCTCACAAATACCATCGGCGAAACGAGGAACGTGGGTACGTGGAACCGTAACACGGTTTCGGGAGCTGTAAGGCAACCCGTGAAGAAAGAAAGAAAAAAGTGACAGGTTTCTGATTAATATATTATTGTTAACCTGTCTGGCAATGCATCAAGTTATAAAAATGATATTGAATCAGTTAATCTCAAAACATAATTTCTCCTAAATACAAAAATAATGTTATTCCACAGTAAAACGTAACTGAGCTAACTTCCAAGCCATGTTTTAAATAGTAAGAATACGTTGTCCCTAGTTGGTCAGTGATTGAGTGCAACATTATCATGGTTACAGCTAGTTTTTCCTTTACAAATAATTAAACTTTCCAAGAATAAAATCCAATGTTTTCTAATAGCTTTTAATTGCGGCAAAAAATCTACATTGGCTAAGAAGCTTTCAGAAATACGTAGATGGTTAATCATTACTTATTCATCAGAGTATATCACAATTATTGCTTACGTAGCCTAGTGACGAACCATAAGTTAGATTTCCGGGTAGGTTCGTTATACATACTTTCACGTCAACACAGAGCATAGTTTTTTTGCACAGAGGTAGTTGGAGGGAAGAGTGACATATTAAGGATAAAATTCTAATGTAGTATTCCTAAAACTTCCACGGGCGAAGCGGGGCGGATTTAGTTTTAAAAAAAATTTCAACTCGGAAAATCAGGGCGGAGAAGGGGAATTTTCCAGAAACTAAACATCAACATTTTATTATTCTTTACCCAAGAAGAAATTCCAACACTATACCTACATAATTATATATTTTCCAAGAGCCACCATGTTTTTTTTGATAAATCAACTGGACTGTTGAAATACCTTAATTAGAGGACAAACAGTGATATTACGCCATTACTAGCTGTCAAGAAAAGTAGAGTCTGCCTTCAAAGTGGTCCAAGTCTATACATTATGATTGTGGCTGGACAAGTTTTGCGAGAGCATGTTGCGGATTATCAACTACACGTTTCACAGATTAATGCTTTTATAAAGTGCTCTCAGCACTTTAGCGGTGTGTTTTTATTTCAAAATGTACTTTAAGTCTGTTTTCTGTGATGGCAAAGCTTTAGTCTAGATCTAAGTAATGTTTTATTTTATGTTATATTTTTCTAATGAAAGCGTCTTATTTATTAAATTACGCGTAAGAATAATATATAAAAATACGACAGTAGTGCCCTCTATTGGTAGCTAGGTGTGTGACGCTCCCCCTTAAAAACAGACTTAACTTTTAATTACTTACCTAACTTTTAAGCCAACTTTATGTCACTATTTAAAACAAATTAAAATTGCAAAGATATTAATTTAAATCAGCAACGCCAAAAACACCATGCTCTATCATGGCCTAGATATAGACACTGAATAATGTAGACATATAGCCCATTTTAAATAAAACAGGTATCAAGTATGTCACTAAACGTAATAGGACTACAAAAAAGTTCTGATTTACGTGCCCTTCGAAGCACAAGGATGTGCTTAACTTTTTTGGCTCAGTTTAATTTTAGTTCTTCCATATTTCCAACTAACTTTCTTTCTCGCTATATTGGTTTTAAATTATAGACTCGCCACGATTGCTTAAGATCAGGCACTGAACATGCATATCGTACAATTAAATACATAATACAAAAACATCACTTTAAAAGGACAAATTCACTTACATGTATTCCCGATACATGCCTATCAAAAACTCATCAAATATCCATAAACTTCCTTATCTAAACACACCTTACGTAACTCTCTTCAAAACTGTGCAACGAAAAAAATGTTTAAATTAACGAATGTTTACGATAAATATCTCGGTGCATGTTGGGATTAAAGGTGAAACTTAGTTATGGTTTTCAAGATATATTCTTTACGATCGACAAACAATCCGTGGACGTATTTCCCTGATTTCGTAACAAGATTCATTGGTACTTAGTTTGCTCGTAAAATGCTCTGGGAGGCTGTCATCGTGGATTTTATTGGGAGAGAGCGATGGACAGATTCATGTTTTGGACACTTACGTTCTACGTCTCGGTATTTATGGTAAAATGGCTGTGTACACTTTGTATAAATCGTTTTTGAGTGATTTTTTTATCGATACAATCTTTTAAAAGTTTCTACACCAGTCCAATTTGTTCTTAAATTAATACTCTTATTGACTTTCGAAAACATTTAGGTAGATATTAACAATGAGATATTTGTATGGGCTATTTCATCCGCTCTATCTATACTAATATTATAAAGAGGAAATATTTGTATTTTTGTATGTTTGTTACGAATAAACTCAAAAACTACTGGACGGATTTTGATCATTCTTTCACCATTGGAATGCTACATTATCCCTGAGTAACATAGGCTATTACCATCACGGCATGACAACGGGAACGGGGTGGGCAGAGGTGAACATGATAAGCTATGAAGTGTATGTTTGCCAACATTCTGAAATAGTCACGTACGAAGTCGTGGGAAACAGCTATACTAGATATTTTTGATTAAATTAGCTAAGGTTGAATAAATACAAACAGACACCGTAAAGATAAATAAATTTTTTTTTTTAATTTATGAATTTAAGGAGTCTGAGTGGATCCTGTTACTGTCTCTGGCCACGCCGCAAGATACAAAAGAGCGTGAAGAAGATGTGTTTTTTAGTTTTGGTATCAATTTCCACTGGAGAAAATAGTCGAAGACTACCTGTCATGACAGTTGAAAGTTTTAGAATTAGACTAACAGATACCTAGGATAATATTAACTTTCATATTGCCTCTTTTACACATCCCTAAGAAGAAAATAAATGTCACTTTAGATTTATGTGAATTGGGTTTTGATATTATTACATTTGATTCTTAGATTTAGTTCCTTTATAACTTTTCTTGAAAGCCTAGGTCTATTTTATAGTTTTGAATTAAATATCAAAAAACAACAAACGCTAAAGTATAGTTTTCTCGCAGACTATTGTGATTTACTCTGGCAATATTATGTTGTCTCATTTATTAGGCGGTAGATAATATTATTTATTATCAAAGAAAACCCGAAAATTTGGCAAGTGCGCTCAAAATTGTTACAGAAATGTTTTCTTAATTTTTTTTAACAATCTCTTTTTATTGTTTTATGAAAAAATACGAATCACCGATTTTTTATTTGGTATTAATTTTTTTTTTATATAATTAAAAAAAGATAGGTAAAATAAAGGGTCAGTTTGGCAATTAACAAGACAAACTGCAGAAGAAGTGTCAAAAAACTTGGTATTACTTTTAGCTAAACCTAAAAAAAGTTAAACCACGTATTCCCATATTTAGTCAATTTCCGTATTTTTCAAATAACTCGAAAATTAATGTATAAAAAATAAGTATATAATTACAGTTATATAAGACGGTCTGGATCTAGTCCACTTAGAACCTACCTAGTCCTGAGCCCGAAAACTTACAAGCTTAGACTAACTAAGGCTATAAGGGTTTTCGATCTTAAAATACCTCAACGGAAAAAATCGTGTCTTCGGTGAAATGTGTCATTTACTTCATCAAATAAACAATTTATTTATTATTTTAAATAATGTTGCCAACCATACTACAAATGCACATACGGTCACACAACCTCCTTGAGCCAGTCTATGTACGTTTCCAGGGGCCGGGGAAGTCGTTTGTGACGACACCTCCCCAGCTTTGCAAAGAACTGGTACCCGCACCTGTATCAACAACTGAGGCAGCCACATCACAACTGGTCGTACCTGTCGCTAACCCGGCAGAACCAACGACATCCGCCTTGCCGCTGGAGAGACTGGAGACTATGTCCACCGGTAACCCAGACAGCGGCGATGAGAGGTGGATGGGAGTGATGGAGGACCTAAACCTAGTGGAGGAGGAGGGGTCAGATATCTAAGGAGGACCTCCCCACTATATGTAAAATAACACAGATAAACCTCAACCACAGCATGACCGCTACGGCTCAACTTCGGAAATGGCTTGAGGTAACAGACACCGCGATTGCGCTAATCCAGGAGCCGTGGATTAGCAAATCAGGAAGAATACAGGGACTTACCAACATCAAAGGTAAGTTAATAGCTGACACGCAATCCCTACCAAGAACTTGTATCTATGTATCAAAAAACACAAATATGCAACCGTTAAACGATTTCTGTACTAGGGACCTGTGCGCAGTCAAACTCCCGTATATACGTGGAACGTGCCTGCAGGACCTAATCGTAGCAACGGTCTACATGCCAGATAATGAAAACCCACCACCACCGGAAATGGTGCGGCTTATAAATCACTGTGAGACTAGTAAGTATGATCTTATTATTTCTACAGACTCAAATGCGCACCATACTCTATGGGGTAGCACAAACACAAACTCTAGAGGTAAGTCACTTCTGGAATACCTATCTACCACATCTTTGGACGTAATCAATACGGGCTCAGAACCTACATACGTAACCAGACGCAGTAAAACTATAATAGACCTTACCTTGGCCACCCACGGAGCAACAAACCTCATTTCGGGTTGGCATGTCTCAAATGAGGCATCTTGCTCCGACCATAGGTGGATCCAATTTAATATAAAGGTACTATATAAAACTACAACACCAAACAGAAACCCACGTAAAACAGACAGGAAAAGGTATGCCGAACTGCTGGAGCGTAAACTCCTCCTAAACAGTCTGTCTGACGAAGCGGTAAGCACTGAACTAATTGAAAAACAGGTTATCCTGTTGACGAAAACTATAACTGACTGCTACCACTCAGCTTGTCCCCTGACCTACCCTAAGGACTCCAGCGGTGACCGCCAATATAACTGGTGGGGACCGGAACTGGAACGACTCAGGAAAAAGGTTAGGAAGCTCTTTAACAGGGCTATGAACACGTACGACGAGCTCGACTGGGATAACTATAAGGTAACAAAACAATTATATAAAAAACGTATTAGATTCTGGAGGACATGTTCATGGAGAAAATTTTGTGAAAATGTTGAATCCAACGAACAAGCGAACAGGGTAAGGAAAATACTATGTAGTCAAACAAACCACGACATAGGCTCCTTACGCAAACCTGACAATACTTTTACTAACACACCAGAAGAAGCACAAAGGTTACTGATAGAAACACATTTTCCTGGCTGCCAACTGGTAAGAAAAACACTCTGGGAGGAGGTTTTAACTACAACATCCACAGCAAGCTGGTCAACAGCTAACAGAGTGATAAACTATGAAAAAACAAAGTGGGCTATCAACAGCTTCAAACCTTTCAAGGCTGCTGGCTTGGACGGAGTCTTTCCGGCGCTTATGCAATGGGGTGGGGATCCGATTGTGTGTAACCTAACACGCATCCTGACAGCATGCCTAGCACTGAGATATATTCCTAAACTGTGGAGGGAAGTAAAAGTAATTTTTATCCCCAAACCGGGTAAAAGTGACTACACAAATGCTAAATCATTCAGACCCATCAGTCTCACATCTTTTATCCTAAAGACCTTGGAGAGGTTAATCGACAGATACATTAGAGACAACACTCTTCTAAGGGTACCTATGCACCCGAACCAACACGCCTACTCCTCAGGCAAATCTACTGAGTCTGCGCTACATAGAGTAGTTGGCAAAATTGAGGAGGCGATAAATGATAAAGGACTATGTCTAGGTACCTTCATCGACATCGAAGGGGCCTTTGACAAAACAAGTTTCTCTGGTATCAAAACCGCGCTGACTAGGCACAATGTCGATGCGGCAATCACAGATTGGATCGTCAACATGCTAAGCAAAAGGGTAATTAGATCCAATACAGGCCAAGAAGGAGGAGCCATAGTAGCCAAAGGATGTCCGCAAGGAGGTGTACTGTCGCCACTCCTGTGGAACCTCGTGGTTAACGACCTCATTGCGTCACTAAATGGTAAACACTTCTACACAATAGGATATGCTGATGATCTCACTATCCTAATATCAGGTAAATTTGCCGGCACCATTTGTGAAGTCATGCAATCTGCCCTACACACAGTAGAAAAATGGTGCCACAAGTATGAGCTATCGGTGAACGTCACAAAGACGGAGATGGTGATGTTCACTAACAAACGGAATCTGGGTAAGTATAGACTACCAACGTTATTCAATACGGAACTGAAACTTTCCAGCGATGTAAAATACCTAGGTGTTATCCTGGACAGTAAACTGAACTGGAACAAGCATCTAGACAATAAAATAAATAAGGCAAGTATAACATTCTGGCAATGCCGCAGAATGATGGGGAAAAAGTGGGGACTTACCCCCAAAATATGCATGTGGCTATACACTGCTGTGATAAGACCTATACTATGCTACGGAGCAGTTGTATGGTGGCCACGAACACGACTGACCACTGTCATATCCAAACTACAACAATTTCAGAGAATGCCCTGCATGGCCATAACCGGCTGCATGAGGACTACACCAACCTCAGCTCTCGAAATTATGCTTAACATCCCACCGCTGCACCTGTTTATGCAGCAGGAGGCAGCGGCTTCAGCATACAGACTAAAGTCACTTGGACTATGGAAACACACTGGTACCACACACACTTCACTTTTGGAAACCATAATGTCTGACCTACCACTGGCAGAATCCAAAAGTGACAGAATACCGGTAAAGTATATATTTGATAAGAAATATAAGATACAGCTGTCTGAGGAAGTGGAAGACGGACTCAACATGACCGACTTGAGAATTTTCACTGACGGCTCAAAAACTAGGTCTGGCACTGGATCCGGGATTTTCTCAGAAGACCTACACATAAGTATTTCCACACCGCTGGGCACGAGCAATACAGTGTTCCAGGCAGAATGTATGGCAATCTGCCTAGCGGCCCTTGCGATAACCAAGAGGAAGGTAAACAACCAGTCTATTCGCATACTGTCGGACAGTAAATCTGTCCTACAAGCCCTGGTAAGCAATAAATTTAAATCAGGTCTCATACTTGAGTGCCATACAGCACTAAACAAGGTATGTAACCATAATAACACCTTAACCATACAATGGATCAAAGGTCATAGCAACTCCCGTGGAAATGACGCGGCGGATGTGCTAGCGAGAGTCGGCGCAAGTATGTCTGTAATTGGCCCCGAGCCCCTAGTGCCCCTGCCTAGCGGCTGGTTTGCCTCGCAACTCAAACAGAGAACAAAATACATGCACGATCTCGAATGGAATAACCTTATGGAATGTAGACAAACCAGGGCAGCTCTACCAACCATAAACACAAGACTCTCACAAAAGATCTTAAAACTAAAAAGAACCCAACTTAGATCGGTGACTCAAGCCATCACTGGTCATGGTCCTTTTAACAAACACTTATATAACATTGGTATTACAGATAGTCCGTTATGCAGGGCTTGCATGCTGACTGAAGAAACGGCTGCTCACATACTCCTAGAGTGTGAGGAAGTGGCCGTATATAGAGTGAGACACCTAGGTTCCACTAACACGCTGCAGGGGGCCTGCAACAACATCGGAGGTCTGCTGGGCTTTTTGGAGGAGCTGGGATGGGAGGAGTGATGTAGTTTCCCCACCTCACGCAAAATAGGCGCTTTTAGACGTCGAGTTGCGGAGAACGAGCTGATCACCAAGTACCAAGTACCAAGTACGGTCACACAAGATTACCTACATAATTATATATTTTCCTCCGAGTGAAATCCAAACAATACTTTCGTTCAATAGAAAACGGAAGCGGTCTAAATAGATCATTTATGTTCAAATTAAGCGTATCTAGTATCGCATGATATTAGAGGCTGTAAAACGAATTTATGCGAACGCCTCCTCAATCTTGTATATATCATTAACTGTAATAGCATGTTCAATATTTGTTCCGCTAATTTTATAAACGATTGTATAGAGGTTGAATCGAATCGAGTTATTGAGATCTAAAAGTCCGGAATTATTAAGTAGCTTTTCCTTCTTACATTGTATGTGTGTTCGTTTGTTTGTTTTTGTTTGTCTTTCTTTTACGTCACCACAACAGAGCAACGTATAAATTTGGAAAAAAACTTGTGCCACATTTCAAAAAATGTTGGAATGATATATAAAACTTTACCATTAAAATTTTAATTCCTTAATCACTTAAATCACTAATCCATAATGACAGAACATTTATTAGAGAGACATAAACCTTTCTTGAGACCGCAGATCATAACACTGAAAATCGCATCCCAATCCATCCAGTAGATCTATAAATTAACGAAGTCACGCAGACAGAAAGACGCGCGCCAGAGACTTCCCTTTAACGATTCCATTAAATACTATTTGACAGTTAAGCCATAAATACAACAGACAGACAAACACACTTTCAGATTTAATACGCAACTCCTATATTTACCAAAGTTGTAAAACTACTAAGTACAATAACAAAACAAACGTTTGCAGTAGATAACCAAACACTTAACTACAATGTTGTAAGATCGCAAAGAACGGTTTTCACGAAGGATTTTCACACATTATCTGGCAGGGCTTTCTTCATATTTGTCATTGGTTAAGGTTTGACAGGCAAATTTGCGCAGAATATGAGCGAAGTACATTGGACGCTTTCTCAACCCGTCCGTATTGCATGATTGACGGCAACGCATCAGAGTCTTAACATGCTTCGAGCTTGTTTACTTTCACTGTGAATTGAGTAACAATGTAAAGATAAATATATTCTAGTTTATTGTCGTTTGTTAGATCTGATAATTAGTATATTTTGGTTCTACCAAATCACTAACTGGCCCATATCCCAAAGCCCATACAGCAAAAATTTGAAATATAACATAATTAACAAAACCGTATAATGGAATCCCAAAAACAATCAGAATTGTGTCATTAAGTACGATATCTAAAATACAGTAAGTTTCACATAGAGATTGACAAAGAAGATTTAGTACTATCATGGTCTCTATAACCTGCAGTATGGCCAGAGACACAATTAACAATATATAAACAGAAAGTATTGACATAGTCGTGACTTGTGATAATAAATTACTGCTTGCCTACTTCACGCGTGAAAATACATAACTAAGTGGAAAATTCTAAAACAATTCTAGAAACCTTTGTTGATAGCTTCAAGCAGTTGTATTTAATATTGTTTCTTAAAAAGTTTAAATAAACCAGTAACAATGTAGGGCATTAGTCCAACGTCCGATAAGCCACCATTTCTACTGGTACAGATTTATCGCGACATATGTGCATTACATGTTACCTTATTAAGTGAAAACTTGCGACATGTGATCGTTGTGAAAATCGCAATACAAAAACTGGTTACACACTGGACGCCGGCGCATCAGTAAACTATCACAAACTAGCTGCAGTCGACGACTCCGGTCTTATTTATTTAAAGAAATTAATTTTATTTGGGGGGGAATAGAGTAAGTATATATAAACTTCTGAGCGGAAAATATAAATACAAATATAAATTTTGATTTTCATTGAATACTCATCATTTACAAAATTTATAGAACTTTGAATATCACATGATCCGTCCACCTAATTTAGTAATAAATATTATTTGTAGTCAATATTTAGAAGCGAACAAAAAATCAGAAAACTTCTTTGACGATAAAATAAACACTAACAAACAAACAGACAACAATTATCTTTTATACATTATCAGGTTAAAAATGGAGACTCCGAAGAGATCGCTATCGGAAATGCCTTACATGTTCTAAATCGTAATAGATCAAATTAATGACGGAAATTGTTAAAGCTCTTATGTGATTATTGGTATCTTAAGTGAGGAAATGAAAACTAAAGAAAACATCTGATTTAATGGAAGTGGTTTCCAACTAGAGATTTATAGAAGGCAAATCCAGCTTAGAACAGTTCTGGCCTGACCTAGTCTAATTCAATAGGATTCATGGTTTCGGAATCATTTGAAGTAAATTGTACGTTCTTAAGTTGACCTAAATCGTTTCGAACAGACGAACATACAAAAGTTTACATACATCCATACATATGATCGCGCCTTATTTCCCAAAGATATCTATCTACTCGCCTTGATCCTGGCACACCTCTTGCCCCTTATGTAAATCTATACTTCTTTTCATGTATGCTATTCGGTGCTTTTTATTACCCCTTTTTTTAATGTGATTCATTTGATCAGTGAATCTTTCTAGGGTGCACTGGTTCAACCCTTTCAGTCAAATCTGTTCCATTTATACCTTTCGTAAGTCTCTTGCCATCCATTTTTTCTATATTATATCCAAAATATCTAAGCATCCATTTCTCTATCTTATTTACTACATCCGCTATTAGTTCAAACATTAATATCTTTTAAAATTACCTCACCACTGTCTCACTTTCATGATTACCATCTACTTTATTCTAATCTCATTGGATACTACCACTTTATCAATTCTATCATATATAGAATGAAAACAAGTAAATACGAGTATTATATTACTTGTACAGTCAACAACATTAACACGACTACAAATTAGAGCCTTGTAGAAAACTTCAACACTATCCATTTTAAATTTTCTATGTCGGTCATTAGAGCATGTTTTATTATTAATAGCTATAGCCTTTTGCCAATGTCGCATCTATCCTTGCATATAACGAGCGACGGGCCCGCCCCAAGCTTGTCCCAACAAACTGGATCAAAGCAAAACAAGTTTGACTTTCTGCTAAATCAGTAGAGATTTGAATTTTCATCGAAAATATGTCGATTATCAACCAGAACCAACTCTTTGTGCCATGCCACCATTTCTAACATACTATATTTGGATTATTTTAATGTGGCAAGGTGGCAAGCTAGTGGCTATTATAGTTGATATTCAAAATTTTGAAATTGTTGTCTGGGTGGCGACGTTCATTGAATGTTTAAATATACAAAATAGTTCTTTATCCATTATTTTTTTTATTAATGCGATAATCGATTATAATGAGCCCATATTGACATTAGGTATAACTATTAAGTAATGTTAGGAATCTATAAAGATAAACGAGTAGGTATATTATTGATATATTGCCATTGCGCGCTATTGTGATTAAATGCAAATCCATTTCCATTAAATTTTGTGATACAAAACAGTCAACACCGCTTCCTATTTCAAACTTCTAAACTACATAAACTTCAAACCCATAGACGTAGGATCACCACTTCCTTCCTTACAAACTTCTCTTGCTTCATATTTCTACATATATACTTAATTTGACCTTTTTAAGAACATAGCGTTCGTCTTAGACATCCTATCATTCCGCTATCATTTGGACTACGGCTTTGAACAAATTGGTGGAAATGTGTGGTAATACTTTTCATAAACACACAAACACATCTGCATGGCGTTGTGGGGAGACACCAGTAACAGTGTCCACTTATTGCCAGTTGTCCATATGTTGCTGCACTTAATGAACTTAGACGTGTCACTGATTTAACAGATTTGTATGTGTTATTTTTAGAAGAAGTGTGGACACTAAGTCCATTAAATCACATATTGTTACTGAAAATTTGTCCTTAGCATTTTGGGACGAGTAAAATCGCACTTATACAGTCCCGTTATTATTTTTACCTTTTACGGCTTCTAGAAACTGTTTTAGAGGCCCCAGGGTAACCAGCGAAATTTTCCTCATTTAGAAGACGTATAGACGTATGCGACATTAAGAATAACGTCGGTCCCAATGTTATTTCTGTGGAGAAGATAAAAGAACTTTTTAAATGTGTCGCACGTGCGAAATAAGAAATTGTGAGAGAATCCCCTCGGCTTCGATCAATCGAAACGCAATTTCCTCAAAAGTTTATTTGCGGCGACACTCCACGCAAACTCTTACATCGAACGGATATTACCTGCTGTACTCGACAATTTAGTTTACCTACATCCTTTCTAAGAAAAACCTTTTAAATTATTATACATATAAACTCTAGACTCATGTCAGAAAAAGGAAACGATGTTTGTTAATCCATTTTACCGGGATTACCTACATTATGTTCTACAGCAGTAGGTACGTATATATTTTATTTCTGCACCATATTTCGTCTAATCAAGCAAAGCTTCTATACCTTGCAGTGTGGCTACTTGTAACAATGTCCGTTATTAGCAGAACAGGTGGAAAGCACTGGTTCTGGATTTTTCATTAAACTAGAGCTGAATTTAAATATAATATTCAGTATAAGTACGGACTTCCTTGCTTTTTCATACTTCTGACCACGATTTACCAATTTTGGAATATTTTTTTATTGTCAAGAGATAGGATAATTATAACACCTATTCTATATTATTATTAATTTTTCTAATATTGCCTTTATATCAAGAAATACAATAACTTTTTTTTTAGTACTATTTTAGCCTCATTTTAAAGTAATTACGCTTATTCTGGTTTACTCTGTATTCTGAGTTTGTTCTATAGAAATATTAAAAGAACTTAAATCAAAGCAAAACGATATCTCAAAACATTATACAAAATCTTCCTCTACTAAGTGTAACCTTTTCTCCAAAGATTGCGATCAAGGCACGTTTATTCGAATTGATTTTCCATGCAATTAAATTTTAACACACTAGTATAAAACTACATCTGATATAAAGGAGCCGGCGGGTTTGCAAGACTATAATATTCAGTGAAAATGTACAAAATGAAGGCGCGCCTGTTTTCTACTGCTCCGTATCGCAACTAACATCAAGAGTAAAATGGTAGAAAGTTGTCGCAGACAAATTAATTATAAACTCATTAAAAACAAATCAGATGAGATCTTTATGAGATTAACCTCAACTCGAATCCTCAAAATTAACTTATTTTTAAGTTTTATTGAATTAAATTTATCAATCAGCAGGAGATATTTCAATAATTTCAATTAAATTTACATAATTACACATATTTAATAAGATGTGCAGAAATATAGAGAAATATTTATTGTGCAAAATAAATTAATAGACTCTCGCCTATACATATATTTTATTTTCACATTTATTTATAAAAGAGCGTTGTCTAGCAACCTGGATGACCCAGTTTCAATTTCCACTCGTTTTTATTTAAGAGTATTTGCATTAATCGACTCCTCGCACATCAAGGGCACATCAATCTTCTAAAAATAACAGACATTTACGTCTAGATCCATTAAGTGCAGGATCCACTGGCAAAAAGTGGACACTCTGGCCGCACCGCAAGGTATAATGGTAGTGAAGATGTGTTTGTTTGTTTATTTATATAATTAATGATTAAAAAATCAAAGGTTTGAATTTAATTTGTGAATCTAGCCAAGTGGCACGGTATTATTAATGGCTATATAAGACTAAAAAAGTGCATTTTAAAACACAGTAAACGCCAATTACATTATCAGCCCCGCATTTTAAAGAATATTTTAAAGTTAATACCGTTTCGACAATGACCTAGTTCCCGAGTCATCTTGATGCTTTATGAATCGATTGTTGCACCAAAGATCGATGTTTCCTCGAACACGTTTCAACATTTTTACTGCACTCGCCCAAATTCCCAAAAACCGCAACTTTCTGTCGTAAATCCCCATATCTTATGTGCTGCAGTATTTTAAAGTAAATTGCTTTTAAAATCGATTTTTGAAACGTCTCGATAGTTGAACGTGTAAGAGCTTTCAATCCTTAAAAGCATTTTAAATCAAAACCTGAAGATATATTGGTCGTTCATGTGTGAGAAAAATCTTTGATCGAGATGATCAAACATAGAGCAGATTTTTTATATCAACCCATACTGATACTGAGAGAGTTTCGTTAAAATTTATTCCGCCATCTCAAATTATATTATTGTGGACAAACATACAGACAGACAATAATTATGCAAACAGTTATTTTAATTCTCTTCGTTGGTAAGTGCATCACTTGAGAACGGTTGGACCGATTTGAGTAATTGTTTTTTTAAGTTTGTAATAGTCTGAATAAGGTTTATAGGGAACGGATTTTTTTTTAAATTCGGAAAAAACTGAGAGTGCTTTTTATATGGGATTTTTGTATGAACTCAACAAAAGCTAGTTTTAAAGTAAATTATTACAAGAAATATAAAGACTTTGTTAATCTAGATTTAAGTAAGTACTTCCGTTAAGCATTGTAAACACTTTCCCTTGCTACATGATACAAAATATGTATTGTAATTTATTCAAATTGATTTTGTAAAGGTTTGTGTAGGCACGTCGAAATTTTCGTATAAAATATTCATGTCTCGCGCGCATTTACCTTGTTCAACATGAACGGCAAACAATGTAGGTCATATTCAATTTTTGTTTGCAAATAGTTACGTATTGTCACACGTGAAGCCCGTAGGTATAATAGTCCGATCAACGAAGGACTGAGTTTTATACTTATGTATTTTTATAATGGACATCATGGGCGGGAACAAGTGGCAGCAGCTTTAAAATTGCACGGACTATGATGCATGATTTTTTTTATCCCACTGTGTGAGGTCTCAAGTAGATAAAAGAATGTACAACAAAATCAGCCACATTTCTAAACAATTTTAATCAACAATATCGCTAAGAATTTATTGAAATCGAGAGAAATGCTCTGAATAGCTGAATGGTCGATGCTATCGTGGCACGACTGAAAGATATTTATTTAATTTCACTTCGCGCCGCGAATGTTATCGGCCTTTTGTATATCGATCAGCGACCACGATCTGGCACAATATTTGGAAACAACGCCCAATTCTGCACAAATCCGGAGCGATACCGCTTAGATAACTCGTGACAGACCATTACAGGATCGCAACTTTCTCCGAACCAAACGATCTGCGAAACATCAGGAAAGTGACTCTAAATAAAAACTGTCATTTCGATGTACAAATAAAAAAACCGGCCAAGTGCGAGTCGGACTTGCGCACGAAGGGTTCCGTTCACGTTTGTTGTATGGGAGCCCCCTTCAATATTTGTTTTATTTTAATTTAATTATTTATTTTTAAAGATAATATATAACTAAATACTCTGTGAATATTTCAAGCGTCTACCTGTTGCCGTTATAAATATCGAGCAAAAATATCACGTTTGTTGTATGGGAGCCCCCTTCAATATTTGTTTTATTTTAATTTAATTATTTATTTTTAAAGTGAATGTATAACTAAATATTCTGTGAATATTTCAAGCGTCTACCTGTTTCCGTTATCAATATCGAGCAAAAACGAGCAAAAAAATCACGTTTGTTGTATGGGAGCCCCCTTAAATATTTATTTTATTCTATCTTTTAGTAATTGTTGTTATAGCGGCAACATAAATACATCATCTGTGAAAATTTCAACTGTCTAACTATCACGGTTCATGAGATACAGCCTGGTGACAAACGGACAGATGGACAGACAGACAGACGGACAGCGGAATCTTAGTAATAGGGTTTCCGTTTTTACCCTTTGGGTACGGAACCCTAAAAAATGAAGATAAATTACTCAACAAACACCGACGTCACGCACTTAAGAGGCGTAAAACCAATCGCCTTTTATTTGAAAATAACGCAAACAAACAAATAAACAAATGCGCTAAGACTGCACTAGAATGCTCAGTCAATCGACACGTAGTCATAGAAAAAGAAAAAAATATGGAGCGGTCGTTGAAGCAGCAAGCGGAATGGGTGCGACGAGATTCGAGAGCGAAATATAGTGGCAATCACAATCTATGGATTTTAAACTGCTTTTTGTGAAACATGCATCCGATCGTATCGGAAATTAATCTCTGAGAAAGTAAATTTACCGATTTTATACTTCTGAACAATTAAAACTACTACTAAACTGGTAACTTATGCCAAATTTAATTGTATCTGGAATGTGTCAATAATATGTTTCTATTCTGCATGTATATTACCTGATTGATAGTGCCTTGTTAAGTAATTTGTTTATATTCTGGTACGATGTAGTGCGCTGATGGTTTAATTTTAATTTTTTTTTTCTTTTTAATAGTTGTGTTCGATGGAAAATGTGCTAGGTATAGTTTGTCTTGACTAAATCTTGCATGTGTGTATTGAAATGTTAATGCAAGATGTTATATTTGAATAAATGAATAAATGAATAAATGAATAAAATTGATTAAAACGTATTTTTATGATATCTTGATTATAATAATGCCAACTCCACGTAATATTCCTGTAATAACCCCAATATTAGAAAATAATGTAATTTTCTTCCTCTCTTCCATAGGGAATACATTTTTATGTTCATACAATAAGAACAAAAGTTTTTGAATGTAGTCTTGAAAAAATAATGAAGAGGCCATTTCTTGGTCTATTTAAACAAGAATCGGTCTTACTATTAAAAATTTGAATACCTAAGTAAATACACTTATTTTGTAGTCCATGGATGTCGAGACTTGGAGTGTAATTCGACATAAAGATTAACAAAGAGCTCAATCTGGCACTCTGGTGCTATGTAAATACTTATATTGAATAAACCAAATAGGTATATAATCAATAATTATTATTTTCCTTTCATACTCCGTTAATCCCATTATATATTTATTAGGGATAAATATATATGCTACCGCGGACTTTTTTGTAGATCATTTTAATCTACACAATTCTTTCCTACATCATTTTGTTATATCTCTGACGAGTTAGACAGCATACGCCATGAAAACTCGCTGGGATTAACTTTTTCCCCGACTTGATTCACTTATAATGTTAATGCTGCTTATCTCCTAATTGATAGGTCCATGTTTAATGCTCGTAAACCTACCCCGTGAATTAACCTATCTACTTGTGAAAACCGCAAGGAAATCCATCTGGTAGTTTTTAAGTTTTATAATATTATTATGTAGTGATGTGCTATTTGGACGAACAAATCAGCTTTTCTATTAATAAAATTCCAGGGAATCTAATTCAGGACGTCCGAATCAAAAACTACTATCGATCCCGCTACATTTCTCAGAGTCATTTGTATTCATTTGCATTGTATCAAATACGTGACGAAGTGTTAAGACGAGTGTCGTCTACTTAGCTAGTTTTTACATCTTTTATCCCAGACACTAACAATCAATGGCAACAATAGAAATACTTTATACAAATCATTGCTTGTTCCGACACCGTTATCTCTAATTCTAATAACCAATTTCACGTTATGTATATTTTAAAATAATCTTAACTTCTGTCTGCCTACAGTACAATAAGTATATTTTAGTTGTGGTAACTCTCTCTAAATATTTTTGTAACTATAGAAATAAATAAAGGACGTCGGCTCACAACTGAGAAGTCGCAGGTTCGATGTGCATCCGATCATGTACATGGGTTTTTATAATGAAAAAATTATGTACTTACCTTATTCGATAAACCGTACAAAGTGGCTTATCCATCTTCATACCGTTAGGTATAGCTTCAAAAAATCATCGGCTAAATAAGGAAGACTTTGTCTTCCGCTGGGTACCCTGGGATTTGGGATTTAATGTTTGTCTGTAATTTCAAAATGTATTATATCATATGCTATTTTATAATATTTAATCAAAAGTTTCTCTGGATATCCCTCAGAATATATGTCTAGATCTCAGAATACAAAATAAACCAGAATCGACATAAATTCATCAAACTGAAGCTAAATATAGTACCTACACTAAAATAGAGTATGTACCCGGTTATTGTATTTCGTGATAAAAATACAATGTAAGAAAAATTTAGAAGAAAATAGAATAGGTGTTATATTTATTAATATTATCCTACCTCCTGATAATAGTTTTTTTTTCCAAAATTAGTAAATCGTGGCAAGAATAAAGAATCGGGTACGGAAATCTCGTATTTTTTGGACACATGACGCTTTTATCCTATTCAGTGCACATACGCATTCTGATTTGATCTGTATTCTGAGGTATATATGCTCCGAAGACCACCAGCGAGGTGGAGTGACGACATCGTGAAGAGAGAGGTTAGAGCGTGGAGGAGAACTGAAGATAGGGAGAAGTGGCGCAATGCTGAGAAGGCCTATGTCCAGCAGTGAACGGACACAGGCTGAAGAAGAAGAAGATGCAACGAAGCAGCTCTGCTTTCAGCTCTTAAAATCTGCTTTGTATTTGATCTTAATTAATTTACATTTTAACAAGAGCAAAGGTAATAAAATCGCTCCAAACGTTTCATGTAGATACACTTCGCGGTTTGCGTCTACCTTTTCTCCGATCTTTGCCTGGCACACTGACATAATAATATTCCTAGATAATAAAATCCAAATAAGCATATTTAATTCAATGGAAATAGCTCCGTGAAAGCTTAGTGCATATCTAGAAAACTTAAAGCCTACGCAATTGATAATCTGCATTTATATTTTATAGTAATCGTTTATTCATTGACTGCAAGAGATTGTGATGGATAAATAAGTAATAAAATAAATAGTCGTTTAATTTTCTGAACATATTTTATACAGTATACAGTTGGCAACAAAAATATTATGTATAAGCTTCGTAGTCCTTTGGTTATTTTTATTTTCATTAATGCTAATTTTAATTTTAAGATAGATTGAGGCCACTAGCACTCCTAGGTTTCTTAGGGGCTGTAGAGGTGCACTAAGAAAGGATTTTTCAAACATCAACCCCTAATGTTATGAAATGGGGTTATATTCCTAATACGGGCAACTGTTAGTATCAAATAAAGATTTAGTTAATTGCAATAACATAAAATAATCTTAATACATCTTAAAACGGTTGTTAAGTAACATATAGAGATGATTCTCTGGGGTCATATTTAACGGAGATACAGCGATGTGCGAATGCTGCAAGGCCGGTCGAGCTTGTTTCAAACACGACATAGTTTCCGATTTACCTTGTTGCTAACAGCTACTGGGTTCCTTCATATTCTGTACATTTAATCCATAAATATCTAATCAAATCTTATCTAAATTGAATAAAGAGATCCCAAATTTAATTGTGACTCAAGCTAAAAACTAAGTAAGGTCCGAATAAGTGTTATAATTTATAATCGACTTCTAGTGTCTCAAAGGGCACGTAAAGTAAATATAGTAAATAATACTAAAATGAGAAAAAGTAGTTTATCAGACTAAAATCATCACGCCTTTTATCCCAAGAGGGGTAGGTAGAGACAATCGAATGGCATTTGCTACGATCCTGACATACTTCTTTCGCTTCTTTTATATTCATCATACCTTTCATACATACTCGGCGATTGTGTGTACTTTTAATATTTCCATCGATCAATATTTTTTTTGTATATTCAATAAAAGTACACCTAGATCGTCCTCTTAACTCTTTTAACGTGTCCAAACCAACGTAAACTACTTTTCTTCATTTTATTATTATATATAATACTCATATAATTAGTTAATAATAAAATAATTAAAGCCAATCCGTGGCAATATCTAGTCGTGAATTCATTAAGTCTTGTACTCTAGGACTACCATGTTGCAAAAATAGTGATAGTATTGGAAAGTTTGTGCATTCGAATGTGAATCAGAGTCGTCGCTTGCGCATATTGCCGTACAAAAGTCAATTAACTCAATCGACGGTGAGAGTGACAACTGATATATCGACATACAATCGAATGATGAAGTCGTGATCTGTCTCAACTCTAGTATTGTTTGGACAGTGATTGGCTAAACTTGAGATATGCATCGTGAATTGTCACTAACTTTCGTTTAAGTTCAACAAAATGTCAGGCATTCAAAGCGTAGAGCGTTGGACTTGAACCTGGAAGGACCCGGGTTCAAATCTCTATCTAATCTATCTAGGGGTAGGCAGAGACAATCGAATGCCATTTGCTACGATCCTGACATACCTCTTTCGCTTCTTTTATATTCATCATATCTTTCATACATGCTCGGCGATTGTGTGTACTTTTAATATTTCCATCGATCAATGCATTTTTTTTGTTCAATAAAAGTACATTTGTATCTATTATAATTTCACACGGTGAAGTCTGTAAACAATTTCAAAATTATTGTAAAGAAATTGTTACATGATGATCTAGATATCATCAAATCTCTGTATATAATCTGTGTATTTTTGCCAATTCGAAAGGGTCAAACACTGTTCTAGACTACTTTAAATTTTGTAGATCAATCTATTATCTCTTTGTTTTCATAAAAATAGAAAAAAATGAAAGTTAAAATACTTTCACAACCTGAAATCTAAAACGATCAACATAATGCAGTCGTTAATCAATAAAAATTCGTGATTAAAAAGTGAAATGTTCATAAATGCCAACAATTTGATACGCAACATTTAAAAGCACGTTATGGGGGTTAAGAGGTGATGACTGCTAATATAACCAGTTCTAGATTAAAATGGCATTTATTATTTCTTTATTATTTGTAGTCTAGTCTAGAAATTATACCTAATAGTATGTGTGAACTAGTGATGTGTTTAGCGCAGTGTTTCCCTGCTTGAGGGGGTACGCGCGGCAATCTAAGGATTATCAGGTAGGTACTCGTAAGAAACACATTAACGCAATCAGCAATCGCCGCGATATATTTTGAGTAAATAAATCAATTTAATTAAGATTTTAAAATTATTAAATGACGAAAAACTAATTTAATTTATTACTTATCACCTTGGCTACAAAGGGGTACGCGAGTTTGGGCTCTACTCAGGAAAATCTAATTGGGAACCATTGGTGGTAAAGAGGAGTAGAAGTAGCATGATATAGATTAGATGTAATGTAATGACTATTGTAAAGAAAACTAGACTGGTCAAATATGTAATATTATGCTATCTTTAGACAAATTATTTGTACTGTTATCTTTTCTAACCTAATTGGTAGAGCGTTGACTTGAAACTCCCGGGTTCAATTCCTACAAAAATTGCTAAGCACCAATTTTCTTTAAGAATATGACTTTAATCGACTCCTCGACTACGAATAATCGACAAATATTTACGTCTGTTAAAGAAGTGACACATCTAGATCTAGGAAAACTGGCAAAAAGTGGACACTGTTACCGGTGTCTCTGGCCACACCGCAAGGTATAAAGGCCGTGAAAGTGTGTGTTGTGTGGGTGTGCTGTTATAATTTTTGCACTGAAATATGCATTTGTTCTGTTTTTTAGAGCTGTAGGTATCATGGGAAACTCCGAAGATTTGCGGAAAAACTATAATTATTTTTTGTTATATTCAACAAATCAATAACCATGTCTATAATTAAAAACTACAATCTAATTTAAAATTTATTTTTTAACCTAATCACCATAAATTATAATAAAATTAATTCCTTGCATTTTTCGTTCAAAATATATATTAACATAATCGCACCAATTAATTAAGTCCTTAGTTAGCCTCAATAACTTTGTGGAAAATATCTTGTGACATAAAAAATTTAAATAAAATGTTATTGCAAATCGAATAACGGTTTTGTGGCTTTATTAACGTAATCAATTTCAAGCTTTATTCCGTATTTAAAAAAAATGCATTATTCGTTCGATGATACAATATTAAATAATAAAAAATATACACATTCTACAGCAGTCGGTGGCCGAGTGGTCAAATCGTCTGGTATTAACTAGACTAACGGGTTCGATCCCGGATCCCGACGATGTACCAATGGGTTTTTTATAATAATTAATTGACCACTCGTTAGGTACCTATACCCTCACAAATACCATCGGCTAAAAGATGGAGACTTGGTCTACCGTTGGGTACCCTGGGACCGTAACACTATTTGCTATATAAGCTAAACATAAGGTTCATACAGGCAGATAGATAAATATTATAAAAACAAATTAGTAGTGAAAACTAATTCAACATTCTGGTATACAATATGCTCATATAAGTATTTAATTTAAATATTATTATGGATATGATACGATAAAGACAAGTGACTCAGTGTCATAATATGATCAGTAGGTCAACCATGAAAAGTATATACGAAAATTCGGACCGCAACTTCGGGTGATTTGTATGTGCTGTTGTAGTATTCGTACCATTATACACATTCGGACGAAATGTGTCGGGCCCGACGACAGTTTTATCTGACAGATTTATATGGAAAGTGACGTAAAGGCTACCATGAAATATCCAAACGCACGAACTCCTGTCAATTTGACAGTTAGTTTTTCGTAAAACTACCGCAAATTGCACGCACATAGCTCGAGAGGTATATTTTTACTTTCGTAATGCTATAAAGTAAAAGATCACGCCGTTCCGAACGAAGTAGTAAAATCAATGTCAGTACTGGAGCCACTCCATTACAATTTTAGGGTTCCCTATTACTAAGGCTCCGCTGTCCGTCCGTCTGTATGTCTGTCACCAGGCTGTATCTCATGAACCGTGATAGTTAGATAATTGAAATTTTCACAGATGATGTATTTCTGTTGACGTTATAACAACAAATACTAAAAAACAGAATAAAATAAATATTTAAGGGGGCGCCCTTGCAACAAACGTGACTTTTTGCTCGTTTTTGCTCGATATTGATAACGGCAACAAGTAGACGCTTGAAATATTCACAGAATATTTAGTTATTCATTCACTTTAAAAATAAATAATTTAATTAAAATAAAATTATTATTTAAAGGGGGCTCCCATACAACAAACGTGATTTTTTCCGGAACGTTTCGTGCGCGAGTCCGACTCGCACTTGGCCGATTTTTTTTTTTAATTTAATGTTTGCGATATTTCCCACAAGATTTAATGTATTTTTTATATATTTTTTTGTAGTTGCGGTTTATTTCTCTGAAAGACGAGGGTCGAAAAGGACTCTCAAAATTAAAACCTGAATCTTGCCCTTTGCCTGCTCAGGTTTTCTAAACGAATTCAAATGTCGTATAATATTTCTATCACAAATTAGCACAACATAAAATACACTAAAGAGGTAATTACGGTCGCATTCTTAAACAGAGAAACAAGCTCTGAAATATTTCTCAAATGGTCTAAAATTTAATCTATGCACAAAGCGTAAAATATGATAGGACGGTAGCGGTATTTAGTTCTAGCTACTAGTAACCTGGATGCCGAGACTAACCTGTTGAAATATTTCTAATTTATTGTGTTTCTATAACTATAACTACTAAACTTTCTTAAAAGGTTTGCTTTGGCATCATCACGACTTTTATGCGTTGCGGCGTGGATAAAGACACTGGTAACAACGTCCACTTTTAGGGATAAAAGGTGATTTTAATGCGCCTACGGATTTAGGTTTTTTGATTAAAATGAGGATTGAATCCGGGACCTTTCTACTTCAAAACCCTTCTATTATTATACAATTACCGACATAAATAAAAGATCTACACGCTTTTTTCTTATTATTCTTCCATAATATTTGGAAGTCCCCAGGTTCTTTTCCTATACTCGTGCCAAAAATGCTTACCAATTTTCTTTAGAACATGTGCTCGTGTTTCCAAAAATAACTGATATTTACCTACGTCTGGTAAAGAAGTGACAGTTCTAGGTTCATTAAGTTCAGCAACAGGCTTGCCACCTGTTCTGTTCGATATGGATAACTGTCAAAAGTGAACACGGTTACTTCAATGGAACTGGAATTTTTTATACGTCATTTGGAAATCATGTCAGTAGATATATACGAGTTAATTATATAATTGTTTGTTATAATATTGTCGTACACACGAGCCGCCACTAGAGATGTTATCAATTCTTTAAACTTTTATCTTTTATTCAAAGCGACATTATGACTTGATTCTGAGATTATTAATTAACTTTTTTTGATTCGACTACATGCTCTACCACAAAATTTCGTGCGGGTACAATATGGGTATACAACAATTTAAATACCTACATAAATACTGTCATAACTGCTTATTTACTAGAGATAGATATATGCTACTGCGAACTTTTTTGTACATCGTCTTATTCTACACAATTATTTCCTACATCATTTGGCTGTATCTCTGACAGATTAGACAGCAAACGCTATGAAAACTCGCTGGGGCTAACTTTCCCGACTTGATTCACTTATACTGTTAATGTTTAGCTCCTAAACATGATAGGCCCATGTTTAATACTCGAAAAGCTTCCCGGTGAATCAACGTATCTAATAGTGAAAATCGCAACAAAATCCGTTTAATAGGTTTTGTGTGAAAAGGGCATAGACAAACAGACAGACTTTGTTTTTAACTCCCGAACGCGAAGAGAGAAAAGAAAACTGTTCAGGAGCATTATCTGAAATCAGCAGGATACACAACTGCTCGAGGCTTTTTAAATTTTAATAATATGCAGTGATGATAGTGACAACTATATCTGGGCAAAAAATTACTCCGTTCTGTCTTGACAAGAAAAAACAAACACACATTTCGCATTTATAAATCGCATAAATAAAAAGTAAAAAGCATCAATAGCATAATTTTCACAAGAAAAACTATGTAAGAAAATATATTTTCATAGAAAAATAGACCTATTCAGCTATTTCAATTTGATTTATTATGCACAAACGACGATACTATCCTTCCGTAAACTGTCAGAGGATATCCTATAGTACCGGAGATTAATGTAGGTCTAAGAAAGGGTTTATGATTATATACTAGGAGAGGTAAAGTATTTTTAAACCTTTTTCAGTTTATGCAGAGGATAACATAACATCCTTATAATTTCAGGTAGAACTCTGAAATATATAAATAATATCAAGTTTTTTCACTCCTTAATACTTATTCATTTGATGCGTAGATTAAGTATTACATATTTTCAATGGTTTTATTAAGTTTGGGTTTAAAATTGATTGCAATTTAACCCATATCCCGAATTCCAATGCGTTTTTTATAATTAAAATACTTTTACAAACCACATTTAGAGGCTTTTGCATCTAAATATACCTCAAGAGAACTGGCCACTTATTAGGTAAAGCCTCACAAATAACATCGGCTAAAAGAGGGAGTTCCGCTGTGTACCCTGGGACCGTAACACGGTTTCGTGAGCTGTAAGGCGATACGTGATGAAAAAAAAAGGAATTTGACCCACTTCCCGTTATCCAATCGAGCTGAAATGTTGCATAATATAGGTATAGGTAGGCTTTGGTTCTGAAGGGGTTTTTTTAATTCTATGCTGTGACTCGAGAACTAACATGAACGATTACTTTGACATTTCCATTGTAAAGATCTTGAGAATGAGTCTTCAATATCTGTCAAAACCAAGCCGCCTGCCTACGAATACAATTTGAAGATTAGCAATTAGGCAGCCGCATGGACTCAAAAACAAGGAAGACTTGTATGCTCTGACTGACTGTAATCTTCTAGAGTAAAGTTACCTAAGCTAATAAACCTTACTCATATATACAAGGACTGTACAAATTTAATTTTCAACTATTCATATCACTGACAAGGGTTGAAGGAGGTTATATGTAAATATTAAAAGGAAAATGGATCTGAAATTGCTTTAAAAACTGCAGGAAAATAACATTTTTGTCTTAAGGTGGCCACACATTCGTCAAATACCCGGCCGGTCGCCGTACGGTCCACCGAAACCGACCACAGATTCGTCCAATTCTTATCGTGCGGCCCACCATCCGTTTTCAAATCGTTGTATTTGTGGTTGATTTTGATGACCGGAACGATCTGTCATACACACACACATCCACACGCCTTTGTTTAATAGAATCTTGTGTGTCTGTGTGGGTGAGTGAATTGCATGTGATCCAGATCGTATGATTTACATTGCTAATGTGTGCAGGCCTGTCTTCAATCCCGATCATACGGCGGCCGGACCGAAAATTCTCTGTGAGATACCGGACCAGTGCGTGGGCTACTTTAGGTGGAGTTAATATTTTTAATTCAGCAAGAACATTGTATATCCAATTAAAAATTCAATTTATAAAAATAATCCGAAAATTTACTAAGAGACCTTTCGTTCTCAAAATGCATTAACAGAACCATTCGTTAGGAAGAAATCCTCAAAAAATATCACCGGCGGAATACTAATAAAAATAAGGCAACCGTAATTTAAAATCTTGCCATCTGTTGTTCAAGTTTCTCATGCGATCGAAGAAGCCTTTTAAAGGTATATTTACAAGTAAAGCAGGTGGAAGTACCTTAGCACAACAAAGTGCTATGTAACCAGAGCCGACGAAAGTGGAAGTGACCTTAAAAGTGTACACTCAGTAGATTGCCCAGTGCGGTGTAGTTGACAAAAACAAATATTGAACGCACGTACTAACACAATAAGATGAGTTTACCATAGAAAGTTGTTAGAATACACCTTTTCTTTCGCCTTTATATTATAATTCTTATATTTATTGTTTAAAAAAGACCAATTCAAAATCTTAAGCCTTTTAACAATGACGTCGCTTTGATTAAAAATAATCGGACCGCGAAGTGTCAAGTTTTTAGATAATAGGTATTGAATTTAAAAAAGTATTTGACTAAGATCACAATTTATGTTTCATAAGTAGCAGAGTGACAGTTCTTCAAATCTTAATTATTATGCACATTTATATATGTAATCAAGTTTGATTAAGTGTATTTTTGTCAAGAAAAATGTTTAAATTGCAGTAGTGAAAGGAAATGCTGGCAGAGGACTACCTAGATGTACTTTTATTGAACATATAAAAAAAAATTGATCGAAGGCAATATTAAAAGTACACACAATCGCTGAGCATGTATGAAAGGTATGATGAATATAAAATAAACGAAAGAGGTATGTCAGGATCGTAGCTAATGACATTCAATTGTCTCTGCCTACCCCTCTTGGGATAAAAGGCGCGATGATATATAGATTATTTTTAAAGACATATGAGTATAAAAGACAAGAGCACTATCAAATGGTATAGTTTTGATTTACACACTCTGGTAACAATATCCATATTAAACTAAACAACACAAGTGGCAAGAAGATGTTGTTACTATTTATTTTCAGAAGTGCGGAGGCTTTACGTGACTTCCGAAGCACGAGTTACACTTAACACATTACAACAACTTTAAAACACGTTCTATTCACGAATGTAGATAATCTTCTCAACGTGTGGCAATGGCAAAATCTATCCAAATTTTGCAAATTACTGAAAAAAAATAACAAAGAAATAGTTTTTGAAAATATCACGGTCAGAAAAGACACTGTAGAAGATGTAAAAATAGAAAGATTTTCTTCAAATATGAATGTTATTGTTATATGGTCCATTGCTTGATATTTATTTAAATTGTTTGTAAACATATGTAGGTAAAGAAATAAGTGTCTGTCAATCTGTATAAGTTAATAACAGTGATTCTAGTCCTCGTTAAAAGTGAAACCAGACTTCATATGTAGTAAATATGTAATGCAATGTTAATCGTACAGAGCGTGCGGATCTAATCACAGAGAAGAACAAAAGCAACAATTTTCTTTACTAAAACGTTTAGTGAAAGTATTCCTGTCAATCTTTTTCTTTAATACTTGTTTGGACTTTTAACACTTTCTTTGAATACTGTTTTTGTTTGTTTGACTTGTTCGCGTAACGTTGTCGCCTGTTACGTAATTTACGTTTTGATTACTTTGTTAATTATAATTTAATTGCACTTCGAAAGTTTGATACCTACCATCTTGTTACTTTGTCTGCCTTTATCATTTTAATTACTTTTTTCAGTCAGTGACAAAACATACTACGTTAATCGATTTTTCTTGTTAAGGATTCTCTGTAATTAATCCACCTGTGTCACTGTAATTTGGTATATAGTTAGTTATATATTAGTCAAATAACTGTTATTTTTTCAATGGGTTTTATTGAATAGAAAATATAGGTGGTTAAAATTTGCCCCCGTTATCTCTTTCATAATCTATCACAAAGATCTTAAATTTTTTTAAGCGCTGTTATACCATTACCCTTATATATAAGCTACTAAAAAAGGCGATGTATATAATTGAAGGGTAATGGTATAACAGCGCATAAAAAAATTAAGAGCTTTGTGATAGATTATGAAAGAGAAATCTTGTGCAAAATAATCCTTTATTTTAACACCCATATGTCCTATTCAATAAAACCAATTGAAAGAATAAAGGCTATTTCACTTAGATATATTGAATAAGTAACTATATGCTAAATTACAGTGACACATGTTAATTATTTACAGAGAAATTGGGAATAGTTTATACCCATACAAATTATGGCTCATCTAAGAACTCTCTTGTCGGTGGAATAATCGACACTCTTCTTTACTCTCTTCCTGGTACACAACATTCACTTTGTCTTTTACTTATTTTATATAGTCTAGCTTGTCTTACCTCTCTTTTCTTTAATTTTTCTAACTTCTTTTTCTCTGATTTGAATTGTGGACAGCACGTATTTCCCTCCACGATCGCCAATTAATCTTGATTCGTTATTTATTTTCGTTGTAGTTTAAAATATTTATTATTTTGATTTCCAATACCATGCAAGCGTTTGAAATAAAAAAAATCAGCTAAATTATGTAGTCTAATCTAGGTAAGTGATGTATGAAAGCTAACTAATTCTGTAAACAATCTTGAGAGTAATGTAGTTAAAGTGCAAATGATTAATTCATCAATGCCGCGCTATGCCTTGTACGGGTTTATTCCATATAGTTAGGCTCTTAGGGTGTCCATAATTTATTATATATAGCGATATTAAAATACTAATTACAAACTGAAGGATAGTTTATTAACAAAGGCTCTTCCGCTTTCCTATATATTAACGACATAATTAGTTCAGTATTTATAATATTAAGATAATAGGAAGAGTTAATTAGAGAACGGGACTTGAATCTGTAGTCCTAAATTCCTTTCTAGTAGCAAAATATAAGCACCTAAGGTTAATAAGATCTACACTCATTAAGTACAGCAGGTTTGCCACTTGCTCTGGCCACGTCGCAATAAAGTAGGTATAATTTTCACTTTTTTATAGTTACAATTTCACGACTGCCTGCAGTCTTATAGCTCTTAAAAAATAATTAAAAAGTGTCGTATTAAAAATTAGGAAGTTCTCTTTATCGTAACTGAATGCTTTTAGTCGCGGTCGTATATCATCCTATGCTCTCATTAACTAAAGTATGGTTACACTATTCTCAGGTTTAACAACAAGGAACCGCATACAGAAACCCTGAGACGAATTAACGAGATAATGTTTTATTGCAATGTTGAGTTGAAATTACGTAGCGGCTTCACAGATAGCAACAAGGAAGGGTTTAATTTAGCTATAATCAAAATTACGAAATGTTTTGTTCATATTGATAAATTACTACACGCCTCAACTTTAGCTGTAATTCTGAATTACAACTAAGAATATGTTAAATATTCCTTCCCATTAACTTACCCATATTGCATGAAACTAAAACAGATTCCAAGTTAAATTGTGTAGTATGTGGTCAGTTGGAGGATGTGTACCACTTGTTGATGGAGTGTGCCAGGAACCAGCAAGAGATATTTATGATAAAGTATCGATTAAATAAGACGTTAGGTTTACTTCAGAGCATATTGACAGATACTACATCACAAATGGCAAACTGGTCAAAGTTACACAGTCAACAACATAAGTGATTCCCTTTTTATTATAATGTATTGTTATTTATTGTTTTGATTTGCTGGAGTTGACATATCCAACAGATAAAAACTCCAAAATAAATAAAATTAAAAAAAAGTTAAATGCGCAATCGTGATCTGAAGTTTTCGGAGCCTTTTCCGGAAAAATAATGTAACAAACTGAGAGACAAAAATTCTTAAATTTTTATTTTTTGCTTCATTTTACTTATTACTTACTTATTTGTTTTTTACTCAAATTCTTGCAATATTTTAATATCACTTTAAAGATCTTCCTCAAGGCTCCTTTATTCTCCAAAATGCTTGGTCCAAAATAGAATCTCTTTAGTTTAGAATTAAAGACGATCCCTTCAAAGTTACAAATGTCTGTTGAGTTCTTACAAATTGGTAGCATTTACTTTACAAATAGTACCTAGTTTCTAGAATACAAAGTGCCGCAAATTAAACACTTCGCACCAATAATGTAGTCGAGGAAACCGTTAACTAACATCACATTTGTCATTGAATTTTATTATTGTCTGATTTCAAGAAAGATTTCAACAAATCAAAAAGATAACAAAAACAATGCAAAAACATCACAACTTTAGGCGATGATATTTTTAGGTTAGCCTAATTTGTTTAGTGAACTTTGAGAAAAGCCTAAGGTGCGTCGGTGGCCGAGTGGTTAAGACGTCTGGTATTAACTAGGCAGACCACGGGTTCGATCCCGAATCCCCGGCATGTACATTATCCGAAAAACCACAGTTACAAGCTTTTCCATCTAAATATACTTCAACAGAACTGGCCATTCGTTAGGTATAGCCCCCACAAATACCATCTGCTAATGGTGGGAGACTTGGTCTTCAGCTAGGGTACCCTGGAACCGTGAGACTTGGTCTTCCGCTGGGTACCCTAAAACTGTAACATGGTTTTGGAAGCCAATCCGTGAAAAAAAAAAGCAAGCCTCAGTTTGTAGAATTATTTAAATAGGTAAGTTTATTTATTTTAAAAATTAGTCATTGGATGTGGGGATGTACTACTTTTTGATATAATTATGTTGCTTATTGTAGTAATGAAAATATATAAAATAAATAACATGTTGTGTAAATAATAAAAATTAGAGACTCCTTTTTTGACCAATTTACACTTATTCGAAAGTGATAACAAAAATTTTTTTCCAAGAACGCGCGTCACTTTCTCCCGAACACGATCTAACCGCAGATTTACTTAGTCATTCGTAAAATGCACAAATTAATAAATACTAAAAAATCACTTTCGCTAAATACATATTCATACCGCACTTGGTATGCAAATTATGTATTGACCTACTAACACGATTGTTGTCTAATTACCAAGCAAATTGATATATTGTCATTCATTGTCATTGCTTATTCTATTAGTAAGTAAATATTTAAATTATTGGCCAAGTTGCGGGCAAGACTCGCGCGCTGAGGGTTGCGTGCCACTTTTTCGGTCAGAACTTTAAGACAGGCTTTTCGTTTAGATTTTCCTGTGGAAATATATTCCCTAATTTTTCTTAAATTTTAGACTCAGTAGTTTCGGAGATAAGAGGGGGAACGGTCAATATTTTCTTTAATATAGACTAGGTATATGCATTTTAAAATTATAAAAAAAAATATCTTGTAACAAGCCTCATTTGACATGTCACATGATGTACTTGAAAAAAAAAGTTAAAGTCGAATTTGCGCATACAAGCTATATGGAGGAAATAATGTTTTAGCACATTTTTGGGCGACGACACAAAATTTAATGCCTTGAAAAGATACCCCAGATACAAATTTCAAAAAATAATAATATTCTTGTGGGAACTGTTCCCATATTAGTTACTGAGAAAAACGGTCTTGGCATACAGAGTTATACTGAAGTGTTACCGTAATGTGTAATTTGCTATTATCAGCAAATATGCCTACAGTCCGTTTTTCTGTTTTGCAAGTCTTTTTAATGTTTTTCTTTAAATAACCGTTTAAAAAATATGATTATTATTATGATTAATTAATATTTAAAGTTGTTAATAAAACGTCTTCTATGATATTAAAATCCGAAATAATAAAAAAAAACATGCAAAGATTGTTTACTAAATAAAAACGGACCTTTATAACAGCTAAAGAGGCTTGATATTTTAATTATGGCACATATGCTAGGTTAGGTGCGTCGGTGGCCTAGTGGTAAGACATCTAGTATTTAACTAGACAGACTACGGGTTCGATCCCGGATCCCGGCCATGTACTAATGGGTTTTTTTATTAAAAAAAAATATATATAATCCGACAAACTACACTTAGAGGCTTTTCCATCTAAATGTACCTCAACAGAACTGGCCACTCGTTCAGGTATAGCCTCACAAATACTATCGGCTAAACGAGGGAGACTTGGTCTTCCGCTGGGGACGCTGGAACCGTAACACGGTTTCGGGAGCTGTATGGCAACCAGTAAAGAAATATTAAGATTAGAAGCTAGGTTATTAGTATAAGAAAGCCAAATTTCACCAATATATTTTTCATTAGGTACCTAACCTACTATACATTTTCTTGTGGACAAACGGCATCTGCGTGATGTGTTTGCCTTCTTCAATATGCAAGTGGAAAGCGTGCAAAATAACTAACATTTATGTACCAGTCAACTATATGAATGTTTTCATTAGTTGCATATTCATTGTCTGTTTAGATTTAACTTCTTGATAATGATTTTGTATAAAAACAGCAATGGAACATAAAATTAGTTATACAATGCAGTGTTACAGAATTTAGAGTATTTTCCATGCACAATGCATTGTTCGTATTTAACAAAAATAATTCATGAGATGAAATATGCGTTCTTAATCGTGATTTATTTTTTATTTATTTATTAAAAAAAAGGTCTTTCGACAGTTGTGGCTGTTGTGGGTGCACAACTACTTATGCAAACAAAATATAGATTCTAAATCTCGTATCAATACTGACGATAAAACGCTAGAATCAACTCTGAATAGCTAGCTAGCAGAAGTTTCTTGATACTCGGCCTATCGTCACGACTCGAGCATTTTTATATGAAAATCTTGCTAAACTATAGTTATAATTCCGGGCAAATAACTTTGCCATTCAGTGGAAGTACAAAACCTATTCATATTAAGATTTTTTTGTGAGCACTAAATATGATCAGACCATGGTTCTGTCAAATTCCTTGGCTCCGTATTATAGATGTGGTTATTCTATATAAAAGAAAACTTACAGGGTGCGCGGGCGGCATGCATGTGTTGCACTCGTGCGCACACGGCGCATCACCGGACGAGCTCTGGCAACACGCCCTGAAACAACAATATTTTTATATTAATTTTCTTAAAGAACTAGCGACACGGCCCGTGAAAATTTTTGATTGGACTGCTCCGCTCCTTTGGGTCGTAACGTGATTTTATATATAGCCTCTTAGAATACAGAATAAATCAGAATCCGCATAAATTATTCAAACTGAGGCTAAAACAGTACATCGGTATAGAGTACCCGGTTGTTGTATATATCACGTGTCATTTTTTATTAATATTATCTCTTTATAATAAGAAAATATTCCAAAATTGGAAAATCGTAGAGAGAAGTATGACGGGTGCAAAAAATAGGTGTTTTTTTGACACATGACACTTTTATACTATTCAGTGCGCATGCGTATTTTTGTTTGTTCTGTATTCTGATTCTAATTATTATTTAATCTATGATATAGCCTATAACCTTCCTCAATAAACGGCCTATATAATTCAATAATATTTCAAATCAGACTGGTAATTCTCATGCTTCGGGGAACTCGAAAGTCTGACAGGTTTCCAGTTGTTCTGATCAGATTATTTACCTTGCTAAATATGGACATTGTTCCAGTGCTCTACGAAAAAATTATGTAAATGCTCGGTTTTTTTCAAAAATATTCGCTAGTTAAAATGTAATATAATTTTTACGTTTGCAGTGTTTCATACATTGTCAACGTTAATGAGTGTCGCATACAGTTATCTAAGCAACGACGCGCGGACATAACCCGCAGCTACCAACTCTAAACTGTACCAAATAAATTACTTTACACCTAACAATTTTAACTGAAGTCGAAAAATCTATATATATATATATGTATACGAGTAAATAAAATTGGAGTGTCTTATCAATATCTGTGTAGGATATGGTCAATTTAAAAATATACTGCCCACGTATGGCTGTTACAAATTAAATAAGTACATAATTATTGCACAATAGGTTGCTAACTTTATATCAATATTTACTCATTTCCGATCTAATTAGTTCTGTAGCCGCTGAATTAGAGATGGATTCTTCAACAGCCGTGATAAATTAAATAAGATTGTGACATAATATTTAAAGCTGGTTCCCAAAAGTTTTTGTAAGTGTTTAAACGAGTTAAGCGATTTTTGGTAGGGAAAATCTTATGGGTTCGCGACATGCTCTCAGCACAAAGGTGTGGATTGCCCGGGCTTCCAATAGCTGGGGCGGGTAAACTCGAGTATGTTTGGCAGCGCATTTTTAGCAATTCTCGGTTCAGACCTAGATTTTTTGAAGTGTTAAATGCTTCCTACATCTACATCCTGTTATTATACAAATACTTATAAAATTAAAAACTTCTGTTATTCATAGTTTAAAGTTTTCACTTCTGTCGGCAGTGCCCATGACTGCTCATGCCTTTTTATTTTAATAATTTGCTATGATTTGCTTTAAATGTTAATTAATATTACAGAATGTGTAAATTATTTGGTACAGTCTAGGTTGCGGAACTTTTTGCGAGTTGCCGACACGGATTAACAAATACGCTCCTCACAATTCATACAAAACAAACAAAAACCTCTTTCCGGTAAAATATAACACATTTTGCAAGACTTTTTGTTCACAATATAAGCTTTTAAGGTCATTTGTGGCATTTTGCAGAATTTTTTAAACATTTTTCTGTGCCCAATGTGAGATAGCACTTTCTTTCGTATATGTATTTTATGAATATAAATTGTGAATAGTGAAACATATTTATTTTCAACCAACTTCATCTTGTAACAATTTTAATAAAATTTTAATTATTTTACCTATATTAATTCAAGTCCATTTCATCCATTTAAAGAGTTTAATTAAGGAATTAAATAATTAATTAAAGCCTTTTAAACCGGTGCTATATAAATAAGGAGAGAAAAGTTGACATTTAAACACTTTGCAATAAATAATGAATAACGTTACAATAATATTTAAAAAAAACTATACGTTAGTCGGTTAGTCCACTTCACTGTAATAACTATTTGCGGTGTGCAAATTATAGCACTTATGCACAATAATTGTTTAAAACGGTAGCATTCACTCGCGAACTGCTGCAAACTGGGACATACAGAATAATGTGACCTTTTAAGTTAGGAATAAATATAACTATGTTCTAGGATTTTAATGCAGTTATATTAATAGTTATAAATAATTGTGTACCTCGAAGTTTTAGATTTTATCTATCTATCTATCTATCATCACGCCTTTTATCCCAAGAGGGGTAGGCAGACATAATGGAATGCCATTTGTTACGATCCCGACATACCTCTTTCTTTTATATTCATCATACCTTTCATACATGCTCGTCGATTGTGTGTACTTTTAATATTCCCATCGATCAATGTGTTTTTTCTATAAGTTCATTAAAAGTACACCTAGATCGTCCTCTGCCAGCATTTTCTTTCACTTCACTTTATATTGTTATGTGTAAATAATTAAATAGATATGTATTACTTAAATAGAATAGTTACTTTAAAAAAACCAAATTAATGACATTTTAATTAATGAGTACATAGAATCTATACAATTAAATTCTAATTCTAATTAATTTCTGAATATGGGATATGCTATTTTTTCGATATTTAGCATTACGTTTTTTATAAATTTTGCCTGTTTTTAGATGCTTCTCCAGAATAGGCTTATATAAAAGTTTTATCTCTATAGTTTAAAATATTTCGAAGACAAAATCAATTTAAATATTTTATTTATCTTTTAATGAATCCGTGAGAAGCCGAGGTCTAAACCTAGTTACAAATAAAAATGTATTTGTGCATATATTTTTAGCAGTTTCTGGTCTGCAAAAGTTGATCGTCCTAATCCTTACTAATATTATAAATGCCAAAGTTTGTTTGTCCTTGCAATGGATCTACGTGTCTTTTTTGCACAGAGATATCTCGAAAGATTTCCGGGAAGAAAACGAAAATCCAGGACAAAAAGGTATCAAAAATAATTAGTTACCCAAACAATAGCTACTATAAACCCTCTAATGATTGTAATAGTTTATCTTACTAATAATAAAGATAACAACCAGTCACATTTTAAATATTTTTTTTGCATTTGATAGCCCAAATCTTGGGTAAGGTTATAGGCTATATAACATCACGCTACGACCCAAAGGGGCAGACCAGTAACTATTAACGCACGTGCAGCGGCAAGGCACAGCTAGTTACAAAATAAATGTAGATATACAGGTTTAAGTTCTCTTTTACGAGCGCGGGTGTTCCGGAAGTGATCTGAGAAACAATTTATTTGGACCTAAATCAAACGCCATTGCAATCTTAATCGCATAATTAAATAATTTTTAATTCATTTAGCGAAAATGTTTAAATATTTTTGTTATTATATAGAATGTCTTGAAATTGTTCTTAAAATTGTGATAACTATATGCTATATGGATTATAAAATACTCGCTGTACACCTGTGGAGCCCATACTAACTTTCACCCTCTTAGGAGAGTGGGTTTAAAAAAAGCAGCTTATGTCCTTCCCTCAGTCCTTCCCTAGGTATCAAGCTAGGCTAGGCTAAAGCTTTTAAGGCTTCAATTTCATAAAAATTGTTTATCCGTGAAAGCGTAACAGACAGACAGAGTTACTTTTACATTTATAATTTTAGTACAGACTAGTATGGATAGATAACGCTATTTAACTGGCCCTTTAGTATGAAAATACCGACCAATTTCTTATTGATGATCCCGAAGAAATTTCATTTTTAGGGTAGTTTTTCAGTGTTCTTATTTTTCATACAGTTTCATACTGATGGCAGCAGCATTTTATTGATTTTTGGTAAGTTTATAAGTGCAATAATACCTACTTCCCAACAAAGATAATTTTAAACGACAAACACTTCCACTTCCATCTTTATCTATACAAATAAATAAAAGTGATGTGTATGTCTGTCTAAAATAGGCTCAGAAACGACTCAATGGATTTTGCTGCTGTGTGTTTCATTTCAACATCTTTAAAATACCTATTGTCCGTATATGGCTGTGTTAATGGGATCAGATGAGCAGTGATTGCCAAATTTCACTTCCGAAGTCGGATCGGAATCTAGTTTAAAATTAAAGCTAGAAGCTTGCGTAATTATTATAACATATATGAATTTAATAAAAACGTAAAACTGACATTTACCATTTGAACCAGTAAGAAATTTAGACGCATTATGTAAATTCTGATTAGATTAATTCTGTTATTTAAAACGCAACCTTACAACTAAAGTTATGTTTATTGCAATTACTTACATATCTCAAATTTAAGTCCAAGATTGTGCAGTTCATTCCCGAGATAATAACATAAAGCAAAAGCTTAACTTCATCACGCCATACCTCTTTCGAGATTTCTTTGAGGCTCTGATTTTATTGTCACATTATCATAAAATTTATGTCGCTAAAATTATTATTTAATAAAGAAGGAATATTAAAGAAAATTTACAGGATTTTCTTCCGTGTTGTAACTCTCGAAGTGTTGTATCGTTTTAAATGTTTAAATATAGGTATCGTTTAGCTTCACAATTGGACCCGGTGGGTGGCGCTGCAATCGGGTTCTAGGATTTTTTTTTCATACGGGCGTATCCGAAGTCGAACCTTTATACCTCTGGTTTAATCATGTTGCGCGTCACCGAGTACGTGATAGAAAAAGTGTGCAGAATATATATTTGTTATTATATAATGTGTCGGATATTCATTAAATTAAATTTTAAAAAAAAGATACGCCATTTAAAGATTATTTTTTCCTCTAATGACGAAAAATAAACAAATCAAAATTAAATGTTTCTTTTAAAATTAAACTAATTTATTTATTTTGTAAAAGAGGCCATCTATTGGAGATTTAGATCTATAAGAACAGTATTGATACCACGTGTAGTGATAACGGTGCGATGTATTCGCACGGTTCATCTAGTTTTATTTATTTGTATAGATAAAGATGGAAGAGGATATTTTTGTCGCTTAAAATTATCTCTGTTGAGAATTGAAGTAGGTACCTAATAAATTTTTGATTTATTGACATTTATGGTATTTTGGGGTCATAGCGTGATGTTATTTAGCATGGTACTTACCTCAATGAACGGGCTATTTACCACAAAAATAGAATTCAAATCGAAATGGTATTCTGCTTCCGAGATTGTCGCATTCAAACATACAAACAATCTTTTCAGCTTTATATATTAGTACTTAAGATTACTTTCACATTATTTAATTTAATAGAACAATAAGTTATTCCAAAATGCCTCAAGATTGCCTATACCTTCGCAAGTCACCAAAGCTATTCTAGATAGAGAAGTATTGCCATTTGCGTTATCTACTCAGTCCATCGCCACTGCACAGCGTCAAGACTGCTATTTATTTATTTATTTATGGAGCAAGCTTCGGCTTTTCACAAGCACTCGATTAAGAGGGCGCGTGCACAAGGATTTATTTCTTACTTCAAATTGTGTGCGTGCTTAATATTACCTACGTAGATTAATCTAATAGCGTAATAAATTATAAATAATCATAATATTTGCGATTCTACGTAAATATTATGTTTCTTCCATTTGTCTCTAATGAATTTTAAAGAAAATGTGTGAAATAACACCCGGTCGACACGATTTTTGGGTTTGAGTTCTAAATATCACATTTCGATTTCTCTTACGTAACTAATAATGGGAAAAATAGATTTTTTGGTTAAAGTTTGCTTTTGTAGAAACCAGAGCCACCTGTTGCTCGCAATCAATTAAAATCTTCAAAACTAACTTATCGACGTAAAATAACAAAAGCAAACTTGGAAATTTAAGTGTTTTTTGATGTCTAGAATCAGAATTCATGCATTAGAACAGAAACCCAAAAAAATGTTATTGTGGACCTGTGTAATTAATGTTTTTTGTGCTTTGGAGGACACGAAAAGCCGGCCGGAGTCTTCACTTCTTCCAAAGAAGTGACACATACCTAAACACAATATGACCTCCATTAAGGTCACCAACAAATTTGCCACCTGTTGTTTAATAAAGATGTAAAATTAAGTGAAAATGTACCACTCTTTAAATTAAATAAATTTTGCTTTCATTTCATTTTCAACAATTTTAATGTTTAACCAAAAGTATATAAAAACATATTGTTATCAGGCATTTACATCGTCCCTCCAATGCGTTCTACCTGTCCACAAATGACTCAGAAAAATTATTGCAATTAAACAGTCTTACTAATTAATGCTAACTAATCGGTGGCAGTTCGTTGGTTAAAGCCATTTTGTAAATTGCCACAATCCATTAAAATTCATCAGGAGTGACTAAGCAGGGAGGTTTGTTAATCGCAGTCAATGGCCGAGCACATAATACGTGATACCATATGTGACGAATATTACATAATTTAATTTGAATGTCCTATGCTTAATGTGGGCAACTATTGGACATTGTTACTATTTTGTCTGGCCACGACAGAAGGCATTAATATTGTGATGATACACATTTGCTTTGATCCCAAATTAATTACAAATACTTTATGGAAAGACTTTGGACTATCTTTACCTACTTCATGTATTTTTAAAGACGAGGTATTTTTTTAAATAAATCATTTTTATTAAGTCTTTTTATATGTATGTACTACGTTAATTTCTAATTATTAAATTTCTGTTAAATTTTAGCCAATGAATATGCCAATGTTTATCAGAATACATAAATACTTTCAAGCTACTCTAAGTTTAAGTTTCTTAAGTTTATTAAATTACACCTCATTTAAATAAAATAAGTAATATTAAATTATCATGTATTAAGTTAGACAAAAAAATGCAAACGATTTACCATCTATTCATAGAGTGAAGTGTAGGTCATCGAACCCAATGACGTACTATAAGTAGACACGTTATACCCATACTAAATGCAGATAATAAACAGCTTGAACAATACTATAGCTACCTATTAATTACTTACGTTTATATATTAAAGCGATGAAAGGGATAGAGAAACACAGCTCAATACCGAAATCCATTTGTTAAAAAGAGATAAATATATGTTTTAAGTTGCGACACGTCATCGACGCGTGACCTTCTCCGGAGGAACTAGGGGAAGATTGTCTAAATGGAACACTCAATATTTTACTTAGAAATATTTTTGGAATAATAAAATATACAATATGTAATTAAAAAACTTTTACTAATAAATATAATGTAATAATCAACGACTTTACAACAAATAGACCATTTGTCTTTCAATCACGCTCAAACGGCTGAACAGTTCTAAATGAAATTTAGCATAGAGGTAGATTATGGCTTGGTATAGGATATTAGTATGCTACTTATTTATGTATTATGTAGTGTAATTTAAAATTAAATCTTTAAAATTTTTTTTTATTTTTTTTTATTCTGGACAACAAACAACTATACAACAAAGATTACTACAACATAGATACATATTAAAAAAATAACTGTCATATAGTCAGTGACGTTTGTTTATACAAACGTATTGTTTATACATACATTCAAAACAGGATATTTTTATGCAAATTCCAAAAAATATAGAAATAACAAATAATACAAAAAAAAGTTTACTACAATTAACTACTATTTAGAATGTTACAGATATTTTTCCTAAATATATACAAAGAATGTGAAAATATGTCCACTTCGCAAAACTGCTGGTTGTATCGTTGCACCATACGTCTAAATCTTAGAGTAAAAACTTGGGAACCAATCATATTCTCGTCTTTGGGTTCTGATTATCTCTATCCATTTTTCTCTTATTAATCCGCTTCTAGGGAGACTAAAAGATAAAATAAATATGTAGGTATTAATATATAAGATCATAATACTATACATACAACAATAATATAATATATAAATTTATAATAATGTAAATATAATTATGTATATACATTTTCCGTACATTTAATAAAATATATTTTTTTTTAAATAGGTTCATGTAATTTATTGACAGGTCCGATATTACCAACTATCCCCATAATCAGTCGCTGAGTCTGTCGCGGCCATTTCGTTTTGTCTTCTCTATCACTCTCATACAAAATGCATCGTTCGTCTCGCTCAGGCAAGCGGCGAACTGGCAACAGCGCATTATTATTAATAAAATATTGTTATGTCCATAATTATAAAATTTCTGTACTTACCAATGAAATGAGATACCATTTCTATCCTTTACAGTTGCAGTATAATTTCTGCAAAAGCGGAACACACAAAATGTAATTTTTCTTGATGTTTTTGCGGATTATTCTACTCAAGAGAGACATGTACACTAGTCGTAGGATTGTGCGTGACTGTGCGCGACCAAATTTATAGTGGGACACTTGCCTCTCATTTGCCTTGCTATAGCTTGAGCGTCAATCACGCATCTACCTCAGTTTATATAGTATATCATTGATCGAACCACATTATGCACATCACATCTCGCAATAAAAAGTTCTCATGCCATTTTAGCTTAATTTACTTCTCAGCAGTCTCAAGTCGGATGAGCAGGTAGCTTACTCTTGACTTAGATTTCAAATTTAAATCCTAAAATCCTGCATTTACAGTGACAATTTTATTTAAATCGAGTAGCATTTTAACTTCATCAACCTTTTAAGATCCACTGCTGGATCATGGTCTCCCCCATCTAGTGCACCATTTTTAGTGATTGCTCATTGAGAGGAATTGCCATGGTCACCACGCTCGGCAGGTGGGTTGGTGACCGGACGCCGGCTTTACGTGCCCTCCGGAGCTCGAGGAGTCGATTTAAGCACATATTCTTAAAGAAAATTGGTGCTTAGCGTTTTGGCAGGGGGTAGGATTCGAACCCGGGACCTCCGGTTTCAAGACATATGAGACAACTTATTTGAACACAATTAAATTTCAATAAAATTGTCGCCACTGTCGCCAACGTAACGAAATTTACCTCGGGATTTTAGGATTAGGATTGAAATTTATGTCAAGTGTTACCCCCCAGAACTAGTTACAGTTCTCTCAATCAAGTATTACGATTATAGACGCGTAATCCATATTTTTCCATAAGAAGTTACATTTCCGTATTTAATAAGGAATAAGTGTAACTTGAAAGTCCTACTATGGTCAGTCAAACTGTAAATTCAGTGACTGAAGAGAAAATATGACTCAAGTTGACGTTTAGAAGTTTTTATCAAACGTCTGGTCCCTTCAATATATTTTATTATATATATTTTTTTATTCTTCACGGGTTACCTTACAGCTCCCAGGAAACGTTGCTGGCCCCAGGGTACCCAGCGGAAGACAAAATGATTTTTGAGGCTATCTGAGAGCTATCCTAACGAGTGGCCAGCTCTGTTGAGATGGATAATGTAGGTACATAGACAAAAACCCATTGGTACTTGGTCGGAAGTGGGGAATGGGGATCTAACCCTTCAATTAATTGAATACTTTACTTACTTACTTAAGCTACCTAGCTTCTTAACAGTGAAATATGTTTTCAATTGATCCAGTAGTAGTTAACAAACTCACACCTCTTTATAAAATTTCAGAATACTAGCTGTTCGCCCGTGGGGCCCATACTAACTTTCATCTCCTATTAATACCCTCTTTTAGAGGGGTAAATAGAAATAAAAAGTATCCTATGACCTTGCATAGGGTTCCAGATCTCTCCAAATCAAATTTCATCAAAATCGGTTGAGTGGTTTAGTCGTGAAAGCGTAACAGACAGACAGACAGAGTTACTTTCGCATTTATAATTTTAGCCGATGTAGGTGTTTATTTTGTCATTTAGAAAGCTATAGTCTCATTGGTTTTAGAAATACTACTCTCCAAAATTCACTTCAGTAGACTAAATATATATGAATCTCATAGTATCTGCCCATACCTGATCCGAGCGTGTACTTTTTTTCTAACGCAAGCTCTTATACATCACATAGAAAAAACTTGGATGTAATTAATAGAAGTTTTCCTTTCAAACATATCTTAATTAAATTTAATTTAATAAAGTGCGATTGTGTAATTGATAGTTAAAATTGATTGATCGTCATATTGTAAACAACATTATTAACCGGTAAAAACTGTCGGCAAGTCATCTTCATTCATTAGATAGGAAGTAGGTAATTACATTAAGTACCTAATTATATGTTTTTCTAATTAAATTAATAAACTGTTTTTAGGATTGTTGTCTGAGAATAGTTTTCAAAAAAATGTTCACGGGTTCCCTTACAGCTCCCGGGAACCGTTGCCGGCCCCAGGGCACCAAGCTGAAGACAAAGCCTTCCTCACTTAGCCGAAGATTATTTTGAGGCTATACCTAACGAGTGGCTAGCTCTGTTGAGGTATATAGATGGAAAAGCCTCTTTGTACGGTTTGTCGGATAATGTACATATATTATTTAATAAAAAAATAGGTTCCGAAATAACTGAAAAATATTTTTTGATGAAACTTTTAGCTATTTCAGTGAACTTATATAATTATATTCAATATTTAAAATGTGGGGATTCGTGTACTAGTAAAATTATTATTTTTATTACTTTCAATAATAAACAATTAATTTACAAAAAACCTTATGGCTTTGAATTAAAAAGTTTTTCTATTAAAAACTCTATAGTATTCTCCTCTTTATTTGAATTTCAAAGAACTAAAACACGTATTAGAGCTGATACCTTAAAGGATTTCAAGGATAAAAATTATAATATTTTATTTATTTTTCTAGCTCTAACACATTCGTAGATCAATCTTTAACGTTTCGTTTGAAGGATTAAAGTTATCTTTGCTCTTATGTTAATTATATTCTTTAATGAGCTCCAATTCGCAGGTCGCCCGGCTACTTCTCCAACTCTCACTGACCAACGAGCTACTCCGAGCTACTAACACACTGGGGCGCGCGTCGAGCGTGAGTGCATACCATGACAACCGGCGTCGTATATCACACAACTTTTTTAAAACTAATTAATTCATTCAATTGTCTTATATTGTAGATATAATTTAGAAACAAATATATAAAGTTGCAGTACTGAAAGGTCCAACAAGGAAAGGACGACCAAGACGAACGTTCTTTAATAAAATATCTAAAAATTAACGTGTATGTACGAAACAATGAATAGATGTCGAAGTATGCAAACAGAATTGGCGCTCCATACTCTCTGCCTACCCCTTTGGGAAACAGACGTGAATGTATGTATATTTAGAGAAAAGTAACAAGTTTGTTTTTGCTGTTAGTTCTGTTTAATGTGGATAAGTCACTAAATGTGGACATTGTAACCAGTCTGCCAGACTGCAAGGTACAAAAAGGCTGTGATGTTGTGTTTTGTAAAAAAAATAACTCTAATCATACATTATAAAATCATAAAAAATACTGAAATGGAAATAAAACTGACTAAATTTCCCAACTGAATAAAATTATTAAATTTTTGTTTATCAATATTAATTTACTGTGGGTATTCATAATTTCTAAGCAAAAAAAAATTTTTCTCTTAAAAAAATTTTTTTTTCTCACTTACGTTTCTAAAAGTTGTCACCAAATCCAGAACAAACACTAAACCATATCACTGTCACTGCTATAGCGAACTCGCGACCGATGCGCAGGAGTCGACAACACGTTCGAAGCGAAAGGTAGCGCAAACGCAACTACTACGTCTATACCGACCTATACTGTATGAGTGTCAGCGGTAGTATCGCGTGCCGAACTGAGAGTTGCAGCCGACACCATGCGGTGAAATGCTTCACAGACCGAGCCACCAGATGATGATTCTTGGGTGTACACACGATTTTATTCTATAGGACAGTCCGCAAACTATTTTGAAACCCAATTACTAACGCAAGTTACGGCTGGAGAATGAACACGAGACTTACTAACGTCACTTACGTTATACCAGACATTAAGACGCCATTTTTGCCTGCCTGGTGTATACTCTGTGGGGGGTAGTGCTTTGACGGAGGTTGACGGTATTCGTGATTTGGGAGTGCATATGGACTGTAGGTTGCGGCTCAATACACACATAGACAAGATAACGCGAAAAGGATTCCAAACGTTGGGCTTTGTGCTGAGGAACTGCAGAGAGTTTAGGGACTCGGGAACCAAGATACTCCTCTATAATGCGCTGGTTGGTTCGGAGTGGTTTGGAGTATGCCAGCATAGTTTGGAATCCTCACTATGACATCCATATTAAAAAACTCGAGAGCGTTCAAAAAAGGTTTTGCTGGCATTTGGCGTACAGCTGCAATCTTGCGAAGAGGCTTCCCGGATACAGGGAACGTCTGCGGTATTTCGGCATGAGTTCTCTGCGGAATCGTAGATGCAGACTGGATGCCGAATTCTTCTACAAACTGGTCAACTCCAAGGTCGACTGTCCAAACTTGTTGGGACAGTTGAATCTATGTGCTCCTATACGAAATCCCAGAGCTAGCGCATTTGATCCCTTCCTGCTAGCTAGATCCAAAACGGTCCTCGGTCTGGTCTCTCCTCTTAACCGTATGGTCGGACAGTATAACAAGATGCACAAGCGACACGACTTAGATGTGTTTGGTTCTCGGGCCACTTTCCAATCCACGATTGGAAAAATTGATTTTTTCGAGTGTTCTTAGTTATTAGTTTAGAAATTGTGTAAATTAGGTATTATTATTGTATTTTTTGTGTTTTTATATTATTCAATTACTTTTTTTTTTCTTATCAATGTTGTGTTGTTGTTATAAAAATGTTAATAGCCCTATAATTGACACTGCGTCTACTAAGTCATAAAAATATACAATGCATATGTGTGGACGTAGGTGTTGTTGGGCTATTTATAATAAATAAATAAATAAATAAATTTTTCACTCATTTTAAGACTTACTCCCCTGTCTGCACGCACTATGATTTAGCGTGGACACATACAATATATCGCAAACATTCAAGAATAAAGAACAAACATTTACATTTCACATAAATACTTGCCACAGACGGGAAGAGAAAGGCATTATCTCTTTATGCCTTCTTTCTACGGTATCATTACTTAAATAAAAAATATATTATTCAAAGAAGCAATTATTTTATTAAAGATAACTAATAACTATTTATAAATAAACTTTATGTAAACATTTCAACTGCAAAAATTGTTCACTGGAAAGCAAATATTTTTAATATTTCGTCATAGAATTTGAAGACAGTGGCTTATTATTAATAATGGTGACAATTACTTCTTGGTTTAGTGCACATTTATTTTATTTTTCCCATATCAGTTATTTCTAAGGACGAAGAAATAAAATATGAAAATAAATTTAATAATTTTTTTTTTCTTTTTCTTGTGTTGCCTTTACAGCTCCCGAAACCGTGTTACGGTTCCAGGGTACCCAGCGGAAGACCAAGTCTCCCTCGTTTAGCTGATGGTATGTGAGGCTATACCTAACGAGTAGCTAGTTCTAAATATAAACGGAAAAGCCTCTAAGTGTGATTTGTCGGAATATGTACATAAGTTTTTAATTTTAAAACCCATCGAACCCGGCCACCGACGCACTGAATAAATAACATTTAAAACAATTTTTTTTTTATTATTTTACAAATGTTAATTAACTAAAAACTAAATAAAGTAAGGAAAACTTTTTTAAACAAAAAATAAATCATCTAAATCGAAACATTTGTTTGTTCGCGTTTAGATTCAAGATCACTGAAAACCACTTAACCAATTTTCATAAAAAATGAACGAAATCGATTCAGAAGAATACAGAAGAAATCATCCAATTTTATACTACAATTATAGTCACCCTACATGAGACACATCAAATTATTTACGGACTCGCGAATCACCTCGGTGCATTAGAATGTGGTGCGCGATTCGACATGCCACACCGACAGAACACCCGTTGCTGTCCGTCTCTGTCACCAAATATCCTGAAACTTTATGAAGCCTATAAAGGTGATGTAGACGGATATCTTACGAGATCTGTCTGACAAAACTGTGGCACTTGATCAGTAGGTTAATCATATTTAGAGTAGATAATTTACTTTTCATTCCTAAGAACTAACGACGGCCGGTTTTGCTTGGGTACAATTTAGTTTTTAAGTAGACACAATTTTTTGCCCTGAAAATCACACATTTCGTAGGTACATAATTTTGTTATATTTTTGATGGAACAGACAGTATATTCATATAAGCGTGCTGGTGGCAATTTTTTTCCTAAACTTGATTCACTAAAATACAGATCATAACAGTGAAAACCGTATGCAAATCCGATCAGTGGTTTTCGAAATTTTAGCAGTTACACGCAAAGATTAGTTATCTAAATATATATTCACATAATGTTAAAAGAAATACGAATGGGCGTAATAAATATTCGTTTGTAAAATGTTCTGAATACGACAGCGCGAGATTTATTATAGGATAATAAAGCGTCATAAATAATATACTGTACTTATTTTCCTTGTCAAATATCTAACTAAAGGAATGTAAAGGGATTTATGCGTATTTTTTTAGGAAAATGTGGTCAATTCCAAAGTTTTTCTTTAATACTAGGAAGGAAGGCCATAAATAATGCCAAATATAAGCATGATTGACAGATAGTTCTATGTTTTTTTCTTTCTATAAATTAGCTATTCATACAAAAGACATCAACGCGTCGACAATTAATTTTGAAAAGTTTTTTTTATGAAAAGTATTATATCACTACAATAGTATAAAAAAATCAGGTGCAGTATAATAATATAGTATTAAAAAAAGTATCTTAGTTTTCAGCTCCCAGCTGTATTTTGAAAGCGATGCCTAACGCCCAATGTTTAAAATTTTACTCAAAGTTAATCAGAGATTAGTTAAATACCGGTAAAAACCAAACATTTTCATGCATTTGAAACAAATCAGAGATTGCTGTCAAAAGTCAGTTGGTAGATTTTTCTTACAATTTAGTCAGCATATTTTATGTCATTTAAGAAATACAGATAAAAGAAATAAAATGGTGCGTCGGTGGCCGAGTGATTAAGATCAATGGGTTTTTAATTAAAACTTATGTATTCCGACAAATCACACTTTAGAGACTTTTCCATCCAAATATACCTCAACAGAACTGGCCACTCGTTAGGTATAGCCTCACAAATACTATCGACTAAACAAGGGAGACTTAGGTCTTCCGCTGGGTACCCTGGATGGAATCGTAACACGGTTTCGGGAGCTGTAAAGAAAGAAAAATAAATTCACATAGAACTGACATTAGAATTAATCAATAATAAACTAAACTTTGCAAGATAGTTAATATGTTGTTTTGTATTGGCCTGGCTTTATATAAAGCGGAAAACATTCGTTCAATATTTTATTGCTAGCCATTAAATACGTTACAGGATACGCTCACAAGAACGGAAACTGCTAAAATTATTAACTAATTTATTGCGAAAATAATTTTCTAATGAGCTGACAGTAATTTAGTTGAGTGTCGATGAACCTGGTATAGTAAAGTTACTCAATAAAAGTGACTTGACATTTTAAGTCGAACATATTAATCTGCGACTTTGGTCTTCAAAATTACGCAATTATTCAAAATATTTAAGTACTTTTAGAGGTTCAGGAGGGTAAGATTTCCCGGTGGTTTTTGTATTATGATTTGTGCAGTTTCTACAATTAAGTTTTAAAACCACAGTACCATCAGTCTATCATCACGTCTTTTATCCCAATAGGGGTAGGCAATCGAATGCCATTCCTCTTCTTGACATACCTCTTACGCTTCTTTTATATTCATCATACATTTCATACATGTGTGTACTTTTAATATTTCCGTTTATCAATACATGTTCAATAAAAGTACACCTAGGTCGTCCTCTGCCAGCATTTCCTTTCACTTCAGTCATATAAACGTTTTTAGTCAATCTTCAGACAGTATCATCAAATCTACTTAAAATAACATCACATTACATTGTCAAAACGAGTTTTATAAGTTTTGAAATTATAAGAATTGATTTGATCTTGATATTGCCATAGCCCATAAATATTGGCTGAACGAATTTCGACAATTTTTATATAACTTCAAATTTATACATGGTGGAATTTAAAGGCGAGCAGTGGAGGGAAATGCTAGCAAATTTACTCAAAAGACACATTCTTTTATTTTTGAAAATAAGCAAAACTGCATTAAAAGTTTTTTTTAAGAATTTAATAAACCCACGTCCTAGTTAGATTTTATGTAATGTTTATTAGAGATTTGCTTCTTGTCATTGACCTAATTGATCGGTTAATAAAAATACAGAATGATTATTTTTCACATTTTATCAGGTTTGATTACCGGCTTAGGCAACCGACTTTTTAAAATTATTTGAATGTAATTTTACTTAATTTTCCTTACACTGCCCTGTATATCAAACTGCACTACTTAACAGGGACAAAACCTCGGCAATTAACTAGTATAGAACATAAAATGTTACCTAACGCAATTAATTTCATCAAAATGTTTTCATTGCCACTCAAATTGCATTCAAAAAGAAAGTGTTTTGACTGTTTAGTCATCACAAAACGCGCCCAATTAAATATCCCTTGAATCAGTGAAAGTGATTCCTCTGTAATTAGCGGTTTGCATCATTTTAAAGCTTTGAATACACTTGCGCGACTGGACAGAACTCCAGCTTGACAGCGTTTCCATGGAAACCAATGTAGATTTTAGAATGTGACTGTGCAACTGCATCAAGTTAAAGATGTTTATTATTTACTGATTTGTACTGCTTTGAAGTGACACATCTAGGTCCTAGATTTGCCACCTGTTCTGTTTAATTTGGACAAATGGTAAAAAGAGGACACTGTTAGTGGTGCTCTCGACTCTAGCCACATCTCAACCTTGACATACCTCTTTCACTTCTTTTATATTCATCATACCTTTCTTACATGCTTGGCGATTGTGTGTACTTTTAATATTGCCTTCGATCATAAATTTTATGTTCAATAATAATTCAATAATGCACTTTTACATTAATTTATATCCACAAATAAAACAGACACATCTTCACGGTCTTTATATACCTTAAATAACCTTACATAACCATATTAAAAGTACACACAATCGCCGAGCATGTATGAAAGGTATGATGAATATAAAAGAAGCGAAAGAGGTATATCAGGATCGTAGCAAATGACATTCGATTGTCTCTGCCTACCCTCTGGGATAAAAGGCGTGATGATAGATAGATAATTAATTTTGACATAGCGATATAATATAATAGTTGTCTGAAAAGGTTAAGGATGGCCCCAAACTAAAATACTCTGTGCCATGAGTACAAAAAAACCATGGGTTTAACCATACCTATGTATCATGCAAAAAGTATTTTCAGATATGATTTGTAATCGCTACACTAACGCTAAGCAAATCTTTCGCCGCGGTTTTCGCTTTGATATGGTTAGTCCATAACATTATCTCAGTCAGCGCTGTTCGCCAAGTAAAAGTACGCCGACCAATCTCCGTCCGTCAACTGTCAAATTTACAACAGAATCGATGAAGCTTTTTTATTACCGCGCCCGCTATAAAAAGGAAATTGGTATAACTCTCGTAAAATGTTGAATTTATAGCACTGAGTCCAATTTTCACTTGTTGTCTAGGTCATAGCAAAAGTTGAAATTAAGTTTTAGATTATGTTTCTCTGATGTAACTATGACGTATGATGCATATGAAGAAGACCGTCCCTGTATGGTTCAATAATTTTAAAAAAGCAAGTTAATTGGCATTTTTTTGGTCCAAATTAGACTAAAAAAGGCAACGACAGTTACGTGTCAGCTATATACAAAACTAGCATTTCGCCCCGACTTCATCCATTTTTAAAATATTACATAAGAATATATCACGAAGCATTTCCGGGATGAAAAGTAGTCTCAGCTATCTTTGTGCAAAAAATATATTTCTTTTTTTTATTCTTCACATGTTACGGTTCCAGGGAACCCAGCGGAAGACCAAGTCTCTCTCGTTTAGCCGATGGTATTTGTGAGGCTATATACCTAACGAGTGGCTAGTTCTGTTGAGGTATGTTTAGATGGAAAAGCCTCTAAGTGTGATTTGTCGGATTATGTACATAAGTTTTTAATTAAAAAACATATTGATCAGTTGCTTTGATCTGATCAGATTGATTAATAAATACAGTGTTTACAAAAGACGCCCGACCTACTTGCGGTCTGGTTAATTTGTGATATCACCCGCAAACCACCACCTCCTATGTACTGAGAGAATACCGTTTATATTAAGTGTCTATACATAATCTCTACTTCTGGGATAACCATATCATTCATTTTCTATTATAATGTCTCATCCTATACATTTTATTTAAAAATACGTTAAACGCAAATTCATTCATATTTTTTCTGTTACTATGATTAAACGATAGCTCGTCTAAAACTATCTACTCTTCAAAATAACTTGATTTGCTTGTAAGTGCAAACGAATTACATATTTTCTTTTGAAATGGAAATCAATATGCTCTTCCTAGAAAAAAAAACCTGTAATATTATGGATTGATGATCGATCCCTTATTACTAGTTATCATTCTGAAAAATAATTTTGAATAATTTGATATTATGTAATACAATAACTACCTTGACTTATCTAATTGCCAAATTACCAATCAATAAAATTTAAAGAGTTTTCTTCATTATACAAATATGTAAAATAGCGTTTGTCTTCCTGTAGATGTTGGTTGATTAAATTTCCTTAAGTTCTTATAATTTACATTGTCAGCATCGAGCGGAAAATGTAATCAAACATGCTACAACTTATATTTAATTTATCCATCTATCATCAAGCCTTTTATCCCAAGAGGGAAAGGCAGAGACAATCGAATGCTAAGTTTATGTTCATTTTCTTGGCGATTGTATGTACTGTTACTGTGTTATTAACATTGCCTTTGATCGATACATTTTTTATATGTTTAATAAAAGTACACCTAGGTCATCTTCTGCTAGCATTTCCTTTCACATCTGCCATAACCCTTTTTTGTCAATATTTATAATAGTTATATTTAATTTCTTATAAAACTTTGAACATATTATTAGTAGAACATTAGTTTTCTCAAAATAACGTTTGGTTACCATACACACATAGCTGTATCAACAACCACAATATTCTTTATTATAATACTTGCGGTTATAGTAAACTATACCACATTACTATTCATCAAAATTAATATAATGAACGTAGGTACCTACATATTCTTCATGAAGATTTTCAGTTAGGTACATGTTTTTCAGCTTTGTATAAAAACACATCTTCTTTCTTCTTTCTTTGCCCTCGCCTTACGTTACGCGAGGTCGGCTTTCCCAATCATACGGCGCCATTTGCTTCTCTCTCTTGCTTCGTCTTCCGTGAGGCCCATATCTCCCTCATGTCCTTATGGTCAGCCAAGTGGTTTGGGGTCTTCGTCTCCCCTTCTTGCTTGTAGCCACGACATGATCGTCTTCTCTTCTAAGTACATGACCGTACCATCTCAGCCTTAGAACACTATTATTATAAATGCGAAAGTGTAATTGTTTGTCCTTTTTTTAGGGTCCCGTACCCAAAGGGTAAAAACGGAAACCCTATTACTAAGACTCCGCTGTCCGTCCGTCTGTCTGTCTGTCTGTCCGTCTGTCACCAGGCTGTATCTCATGAACCGTGATAGTTAGGCAGTTGAAATTTTCACAGATGATGTATAAATGTCTGTTGCCGCTATAACAACAAATACTAAAAAACAGAGTAAAATAAATATTAAAGGGGACTCCCATACAACAAACGTCATTTTTTTTGCTCGTTTTTGCTCGATATTGATAACGGCAACTGGTATTATCTGTTAGGTAGTGTCTGTCCAGACAGACAGACGGACGGACAGCGGAGTCTCAGTAATAGGGTTTCCGTTTTTACCCTATCGGTACGGAACCTTAAAAAAGAAAGACAAACAATAACACTTTCGCATTTATAATAATAGTGTTCTAAGGCTGAGATGGTACGGTCATGTACTTAGTAGAGAAGACGATCATGTCGTGGACCTGACCATCATTATAGGCTGTATCTCATGAACTATCACGGTTCATGAGATACAGCCTGGTGACAGACAGACGGACGGACAGCGGAACCTTAGTGATAGGGTTTCCGTTTTTTTACCCTTTGGGTACAGAAGCCTAAAACAATAGCCAAATTGGTCCAGTTCTCGAGTGATGCGCTTACTAACTAACTGATATTAATAAACTAACTGTGCCTTGCGGTTGCACCTGCGTTCATGGTAACTGTTCAGCCCCTTTGGGTCGTAGCGTGATGTTATATAGCCTATAACCTTCCGCTAGAATTGGGCTATCAAATGCAAATATTTTTAAATCCGACTGGTAGTTCCAGAGATTAGTGCGTTCAAGCAAACAAACTCTTCAGCTTTATTATTGGTATACTATAGATAGATAAATCGATGTCATTAGAGAAGAATGCGGTGTTAAAGATGATGTTGTGACTAAAATGAAGAAAAGTCGTTTACGCTGGTTTGGACACGTTCAAAGAATAAAGGATGAAAGATTGACTAAAAAGGTTTATATGGCTGAAGTGAAAGGAAATGCTGGCAGAGGACGACCTAGATGTACTTTTATTGAACATATAAAAAATATGTTGATCGATGGAAATATTAAAAGTACACACAATCGCCGAGCATGTATGAAAGGTATGATGAATATAAAAGAAGCAAAAGAGGTATGTCAGGATCGTAACAAATGGCATTCGATTGTCTCTGCCTACCCCTCTTGGGATGAAAGGCGTGATGATAGTTAGATAGATAGATAAACCAAATGTTCTAGAAAAGTACAAATTACAATACACTAAAAATCAAGGCGCTTGAACATTACTACCTACCTTATATAGTAAAACAAGTAGGAGCTTAATAATTCATCGATTAATACTACATCCGACTAAAAGCAGACCTTCTATGCAGAATTATCTCCTTAATGTATTATACCATAATTGGACTTAATAGATCACCACAATTTATACGGCAACTTGGCAAGTGCTAAAGAAAGAGAAATAGTGGGCATTAGTCGTGTTATCTAAGCATCCATTCGTCTCGCAATCTGTCTCAAAGATATAATCAGATAAGGAGTTCGTCACGCGCCGCCACAAAGACTGCCGAAGGCACACGTTTAATTGCTAGTAATCGAGAACAGTATCTAGATTGTCTGGCGGCTTGTTAGTTGCGCTGGGCCTAGCTTAATCACATAATGCTGGGCCGAGCTAATGCACAATGCACATACGCTTTCCTTTCTAATATACTGGTGTGGACTGTGTTATTTTATCAATAATTATAAAAGAAAGCGCTGGACAGTCTTTGTTTGACAAATAATGTGACAATATGTAAATTAAACAGAGAATCTAGGAAACTGACATTGACGGCTTGGTCAGATTCTGAGGGACACTGTCCACATTTAGCTAATTGCCCAATGCCAACAGATGGGCGATAGTTAAAGAGTTAGACTTGAAACCTGGGGCCCGGGTTCTACTATCCAAAGAGCATTTCTTTAAGCATATTTAGATAGGCTGAACTTCTTCTTCTTAAAATCATTATGGTCCGTTTACATTAAAAAGACATGCCAAAGGGAAATATAAAAGCATGTATAAATATACAAATAAGCGTATAGGTATAAAGCATGGCAATAAGGTATTTAGTTTCTTCCAACTCTACTGGGATGGAGGCGTGATTATATATATTTTATTGTACCTATCTATCTATCTATTATCACGCCTTTTATCCCAAGAGGGGTAGGCAGAGACAATCAAATCTTTGTTACGATCCTGACATACATCTTTCGCTTCTTTTATATCGATCAATACATTTTTATATGTTCAATAAAAGTACACCTAGGTCGTCAATCTTTCATCCTTCAATCTTACAACGTGTTTTTCTTCATTTTGGTCACAATATCATCTTTCACTCCGCATTCTGCGGTCATTGTATTGTACCTACTAATACAATAAAGTAATGAACAATAAATATAGAAGTTACGCACATAAGGAATATTACGCCGGTAACTGTTACAGATTGTTAATTTAGGAGCACGCTTTCTGCTCTTCGTTTCAAATACAGCGAAAGTGTGGCCATTTCCATAATAACCGAGTTAAACATTGTATGAACTTATATTGTACATGTGTATGATTGTGAATTATTATCTTGATTTTAATTATTTCTAACTATATCTCTATTAGATGTAAGTACTTACGTTTAAAATATGATGGATCATATCATACCGATCTTTTTAAATATAATTAATGGTAAGTAATAAAAAAATAATAAATATTGATGGACATTGGAACTAGAGTTGCGACACTGAAGTGGAGATGGGCGAGACACGTTGCTCGAAGACACGATGGTAGATGGACGTCAAGGATTACTGAGTGAAGACCTAGAATGGGTCATAGAAGTGTCGGCAGACCACCAGCGAGATGGAGTGAAGAGATCGTGAAGAGATAGAGTGCATGGAGGAGAACTGCGGAGGATAGGGAGAAGTGACGCAATGCTGAGAAGGCCTACGTCCAGCAGTGGACGGACACAGACTGAAGAAGAAGAAGAATAATAAATACTTTTTCGGACATAGCTATTTGTATTGAATTTGTTCAAGTTTTTCCAATTTTCTCCAGCTTTTTCTTCAAATTTGGGGTTGCCCTACAGATCTCGAAACCGTGTTACGGTGCCAGGCTACCCAGTGGAAGACCAAGTCTCCCTCGATTAGCCAATGGTATTTGTGAGGCTATACCTAACGAGTGGCCAGTTCTGTTGTGTGGTTTGTCGGATTATGTACACATAAGTATTTAATTATAAAAACCCGTTGGTACATGCCCGTGATCCGGAATCAAACCCGTGGGTTGCCTAGTTAATACCAGAGATAGATAGATAGACTAAACTATTAAGTATTTTAATAAACTCTGATTAAGAGGCTACCTTCACAGTAAATCATATTTTTCAAATCGTTTTGAGTGAAACCTAAAGCTCTTACAAATACAGAAAAAATTACATGTTATAATTAATCATATTTCATATTAATCTGTTAATCGTATAACATGTTTTAAGAAACTTTGCTCGATAGAAAAAAATTGCAAAGTAGCCTCTGAAAATAGTCTCCTTTCCAAATTTCTCATTAGTACATGAAGTATTGTTTATTAAATTAAGTATAAATTTGTATCATCTATTACTAAAGTAAGATGTTAATTTAGATTTTCAAGAAAGATACTTCTTTAATTTAAATAAATTATTTTTGATTTGTCACTTAGGACGTTTGTTCCAAGCACCTTCCGTGCGCCTCTTCTCTTTTGTTTCTATTCAATGCGACAGAGAGAGATTCAGCGGAGAGACCAATCGATCACGTAGCGCTAAGGTAGCGCTAGAGTATCGTATGCAGCTAAACCACGCCCCTCAAACTATGATTTTATTTGAATGTATCGTCTTAAAATGGATTAGAATAACCTAATAACTGTAGTAAATACAAACAACTACTTTCTCGTATAAAAGATATTATAAGTTGAACATGAATAACATGCATAACAAATGGATACACCATGTATTGTGAACATGAGCTTTCACATTTTGCACTAAACTAATAGACACATCACATTATTTGTACAGAATTGCGGATTTTGTATGACATTTACGAGATGGCAATTATAATACGCTTACTTTGTTGTACGGTTTAATACCTATAGGTATAGGCGGTATCTATAAATAGGCAGTGGAGGGAAAGTACCTTAAATATGAATGCTAGCAACTTTGAACTACATCTTTTATTTTTTTTTTATAATTAAATTGCATCAAAAATTTATTTTTAAAAGCACCTCAACCACCTAATGGAACGGTTAATAAAATTATTTTTTACATTATATCACCTCCAATGACTTTTCAAAAAACTTTGAATGCAGTTTACTTAAAAAATTAAGAAATATTTCCTTTGAGTCAATTTTGATAGCCCTACCTTAAATTTCACAATGTATATTTTATTTCTTTATAATCAAAGAGGAATGGATAATTAATTACTCTATGAAACGAGATAAGTATATGGATTCATAGAGATGATATGATAGCGTCATCTGCACCTATCATTGTCATCAAATGGAGGAGCTTACTTACAAAATTTCTGGATATCTAAATGGTCTTCCGCTGGGTACCCTGGGACCGATAACGTGGTTTCCGGAGCAATAAGGCAACCCAAGATCATTTAAATTCGTACAGCCGTTACCTTATCGTAATGCTATTTTAGATCTTAGTCCTAACTGTATGGAAACATTAAAAGATGGAACTTTTTCGATGAACGAAGTCAGTATTCTTGAATTTTACAACGTAGAACTCTGTTCAAATTGTCTAAATATGTATTTAAAATCAGGTTCCGGCGAGGTCAAATGACAGCTTGACTTTTATAGTAAATACCACTCTAAACTTTATACCAGACATCAAGCGGAGATACAATCACATACTTACATTTATGAAATGAGCATAAGGATATTTTCATGAAAGATTTTATAGTGCCCCTGCCTATATTCGTAGAAAATTGGAAATATAATTACATAATAAAATGTGATATGACGACATAAACCTTTTATGAGGGACTGTCGGTAGCTAATCCTAGTTAGGTATTTTGAGCTCAAGGTTTTTCAAATCTTTGTTTAATGTGTTTGATAAATGAAAAGACTTTTCCTTTGCCATTTTACCGCCCTAGGGTACCCAGCAGAAGACAAAGTTTTCCTCATTTAGCTGATGATGTTCAGGCTACTGAACGAGTGGACACCTAGGCTTCGTCTGGTATATATAACAGAACATAACAGTGATAGTCTCTTATATATATTATCCGTTCAGTAAGCCCCCCCCCCCCCACACACATACACACAAATCTTCACGACCTATATACCTTGCGGTGTCGCCATGGACAGTAACAGTGTTCACTTTAATGTGTTATTTCTTTAACAGACGTAAATTATAAGTTGAATTGAAGGAAAACTGCAATAGTAAGTCGTGACTGACCTGTCTTACATATAAACAGTTAAACAATGAAAGTTAAAGTTTCGAACAGTTAATTAGTTACGCTCATGCGGCGTGCAATGTCCATCGCGCGCATGGAGATAGCATTTGCACAGTTTACGGTGCAGCTAAATGGCTCATGTATTTACTATCTTAGCGCGGTATCAGCCAGATTCGCGCTTACAAATATGGCGGTATTCTGACAATGTACTTTATTTATAGCTTGCTTAGGATTTTAAATTTTTCACGCTTCCTAAGTTTAAGTATGCGGTAAATACCGAAGAAGCTAGTTTGCTCTACTTTGAGTCTAATAAAAATAATCAATTCAATAATAAAGCTATGCTCGCGTCCTTATATGTGAAACCTCCTTTCTGACCAAGGTTATTTTAGATGTAGGCAACATTTGACTGATCAATCAATAAACTTACATAAGATTCCTTTATAGGTCAACTTAATTTTAGAAAATGTGTTTCTCTTCTTTTTATATGTGGCCACACCGGAAGATATAACGGCAGTGAAGATGCGTGTGTGAAAACTTACCTAAAAATAATTAAATCTTTACTTACATCGAAAATTAAACTGAAAACAAGTACTAGTAGATGCAATATTAGCTATATTCAAAACATGAATACATATGGTACAGAATATCCCCCAGAGTTGTCCGCCGCCAACCAGAGCGTGGTCACGCGAGTGGCTCCGGTAATTAAACAGGCGCTACACTATTCTTTTCATAAACGCAATGCTTTCTCCGCGTACTCGATCATTGCAGAGTTACATGTCTCCCAAAATACAAAAATATAGGTCCCTCATTACTGAAGATCGTGACTCTGAAGTATCAGCTTCTCCTCAAATCTTCTGTCATCGGCTGCAGCTTTGATGAAGAACTACAGCTGTGAATATATCTGTTTTCGGAAACTTGACCGGATCCCGGCAATCTACCAATGAGTTTTTTAATTAAAAAGTTATGTACATAATCCGACAAACCACACTAAGAGGCTTTTCCATCTAAATTTACCTCAACAGAACTAGCCACTCGTTAGGTATATAGCTTCACAATACCATCGGCTAAACGAGGGAGACTTGGTCTTCCGCTGAGTACCCTGGAACCGTAACACGGCTTCGGGAGCTGTAAGGCAACCCTTGAATAAAGAAGAAGAAAAAAGACTGAAACATCGTTTAGATTTTGTTCGCCCCAGCCTCCAAACTTTTATCATTTATTCATGCAATACAATATAAAATAGAATCAAGTTGTGTTCTCGTCAGACGTTCTCAATAGATGATGCATGATCATCAGCTACATGAGGAACACATGTATTCCGCTGGATACCCTGGGGCCCGGTTACATGGTTCTCGGGAGAGGCACCGGTAATTATAACATCCGAGACCTTCGCGTGCCTATACTATTATAATCCACGCTCATACCTACCGTTTTTTTTAATGAAAATTATGTCCAGAATGCTACCTATGTCTATTCTATAACAAATATCGTAGAAATACAATAATTGTTATTATAATATCAGGATTTTCTCAATTTGTTACGAATACTTTTGCAAATGAAAAGTTGCCATACGTCTTTCTTCAATAAAGTCTCTGTAAAGTCAGTAATTACTTTTCCGTACTTTTGACGAGTTTGTTGTTTTTAATACAGTGGTAAAACGAAAACGCGTTACGTTAATTTGATGTTGATGGCTATGTCTCGATATTACAACACAAGAAAGGAAATAAAATAAACCTTTTAAAAAAAAGTGTACCGACTTCAAAAATTTGCACTGAAAAGTAAGAAATAATAAAAATTTCGTCGTAGAATTTGAAGACGGTTGGTGCCAAATTAGGATACAAAATTAAGTAAACATCTAGGGACATAAAGATCTGTTCAATATTATCTGTGTTTGTACTGATGATCGTAGGTTCCTAATGAATTATCTAGATTAGTGAATTTGGGTACTAAATTATTTCTAATTTGGCACCAACCGTCTTCAAATTCTACGACGAAATTTTTATTATTTCTTACTTTTCAGTGCAAATTTTTGAAGTCGGTACACTTTTTTTTAAAAGGTTTATTTTTCCCTTTTAAGTGATTTTGTTGCCCTGAGAAATAAATAATAACGCAACTAAAAAAAAATGATGGGAAATTAAAAAAAATACTGCGGTGGATGGGATTTGAATCTCGAGCAATGTGCTGCATTCCATACCTTTAGCCGCTAGACCACCGTCGATACGAAAATTGACAACTTCGTGTCAATAGCAACCGTTGCTAAGACTTTTCTCTGATATAATTTTCAGCAGTAAACAGATACAAATAACTGAATTTCTGAAAAATTACTGAACCGATTTTCGTCATATGACTGTGAGATAATGTCAAGAAATTATTATATCCTTAAAAAAATAAGTCGCCAAAATCAGTATATATTTCATCGAGATATTAAGAAAAAAATACTTATAAAGTGTGATTTTTCAAAATTCCTGAAAAACCAGTGAACCAATTTTTATGAGATAAAAATGGGACCAATCCGGAAGAGTTATCTGTCGATTAAAAAAGAAACCATCAAAATCGGTTCACAATTGGCGGAGTTATCGATGTACATACATACATAAAAATACGGTCCGAATTGAGAACCTTCTCCTTCTTTTTTTTTTCGAAGTCGGTTAATAACGAGTATTTTTCAATTACTGTTCCATAATGACTGTGTATGAATACTTTTTATAACTATTTATTGAAGTTTATTCCTATCCATGAGATTTTATTTTGCTCCATTGAAGTATAATATATCAAACTTTTGTGCTCAAAAAAATAATTCCCTCTCTTTCAAGAATCAATTTCCACTGCGGTCCTCTATTAGCACTTTTGCACGTTTGCGATGTCACTTCCCTATGTTCAATAGATACATTGCATACGATTCTACGTCATGTCATGGTGAACAACGCACGCGCCCCGTCGTGACATGATGGCGAATCCGGTTTAATCCCGTCCGCGCTGTTATGGTTGTGATTAGTCAGTGATTAATATGACATATCACAGTCGGCGGGAACATTTAATCGGCTATTGTTACTGTAACGTCTATAATACTTGACATTGGCAAATCATCGATTAACATTAATAGAGCCATAATAAAATAATAAGAAGTACTATACGTATATTGTATACGACCAGTCAACTACCCACTTATTTACCTACTTCCTTATATTATTATGACTTTTCACTATTATAGGTAATAAATACATGAGAATATTTCCTCAAATAAATCAAAAAGTGTTGTTTATTCATGAGCCATATTCGTCTCACTTTCCTAGTGTAACATTTCTAAATTATTTAATTTGCACATTTTGCGCAGGCGCACAAACGCGAGCACTTTGCTGCAACCATGCAATTCTGATCGTATTCTTTCTGAAATTAATCGACTGAGAAATTAAATTTCGTACATTTCTTATTTGATTAATGTTTACTTTAAAGTAGGTAGATGAAACTTCGATAAATAAATTGAATGAATAGTAAAGTCATGAACTGATTTATTTATTTGGAACTTTCTAATGTTTTTCGTTAAGTTTTCTGAAGATTCAGTAAAATATAATTATGTTCATAATATAACCTTGGATATGGCATAAGAAGCATGTTAGTAAGATTAATGCTGTTGAGATGAGATCATTAAGAATGATGTATACAAAATTGAAAGGAGAATGCTGAAATGGTTTAGTAATGTTGAACGAATATGTAATGAAAGAATGACGAAGCAAATATATGAAGCTGTAGTACCTGCTTACCGAGCTTTCTGATGTCCTTAAGGCCAGGCCCATACACTCGGAATTCCGTTCAGGAATTTCGTTTCGAAATATCGATTCGGGATTCCGTTTAAATATCACACACATACGTTTATTTCAATTCGGAATAACAAACAAATTGAGTTCAGACAGTCAGCAAATATGGACGACGATTTTCTAATTGCGATTGCATTGTTGCTGTATGCTAAAAAGAAGAAAATACGTCGCCGTTATTGGATGCATCCCCTGAATACCCAAAGATTGCAAATGAGTCAACATTATATAAAAAGGCCAAATTACGAGATAATCCTTTTTTTAAATACGTATTATATGTATATAAACTCTTTCGACGAATTATTAAACTAAGTAAGAGGAAAGATCACGAAAAGAGATACACATAAGTACAATACATATCCGACTAGCGGAATTAACGAATGTGTGATGCGACTCGTACAAAATCTATGGAAGAGTTGCGTTCGGAACTATTTTTTTCCGTGCGGAATATCGAGGCCACCATGCGGAATTTCGAATCAGAGAAAACTTCGGACGGAAAACTACTGTTTGTGTTTGGTAGGTCCATAGATTTGTATTTGGTTAAAGTTTCAAAATGTACATAGCTTTCGAAAGATAAATATATTTGACACAGTTGAATTTTTTTTAAATATGAAAATCAGTTACACCTAAGTTTTATGAAGCCCTGAAAGTCATAATTTTCATGCGTATTTTCAACCGATTTTGCGACTCGAGTTATCTTAATATATTTACTAATGTACCATTATCTCGTATTTATCATATAGACAATTTCACATGTTTTATGAAAACAACTACAACTTTCTATTTCTAATTGTTTTTGTATAATACTGGAAGAACATATATGTCCGTTTTGTGTATTTTCGTACGTGAATCCTATCCTTGATTATTTTATGGATTATTTTTGCAGTGTATCTCTCTAGCAACTGTTTAAAGAGATATCGACAAAATAAGACGCGCGGTTTACTGAGTTCATTGCGCTAACAAGCTTGCTCTTAAATATATAATTTATTTATAAAAATAGGCTGGTGGGAACAGGTAATTTTATTATTTAAATTTACGCGCCTAATGTTAAAAACTTTTTGAAAGCGTACCTTTATTCTATGCTATCAAGCTCCTACCACTTTAGTTTTATGGCAACTAGCGTTACACAAAGTGGTACTTAAATTCAGGCGTTACCAGCATTATTTACATTTTAATGTAGGTGTAAAATCCACCTGTATTTCAAGTAATTTTAGGGTAACGTAGATATTTTATTATAATTGTCTTTTTGTCATAGAATAGCAACTAAATAATGTATACAGCTCAGGTATACTGTATATGTAATATTTTTTCAGTTTCAGTGAGAATAAAAGTTACTTCCAAATTCAAAATTTTGTGACACCTAATTTACGAGTCCACGGTTGCACACGTACGCCCTGAGCGTACGCCGCTGAATGAAACCATAAATTTATAACGTTTAATATAATTAAAATGCCATCGTATGTGTTTCGCGGGTGCACAAATCACTAAAGAACAAAAACTAAATTAGTGCGATCATTCATGTGTGGTCTAGCTGCGGCGGACCGGATTTTTTGATGAAACGTTAGGACGTAATAGTATCTATATTTTTTATTTTATCAAAGTATTCACGCTGAAAAGTTGGCTCAGTTACTAATAAAATGCCCAGTGATAAAATCTCATAACTACGTAAAGGTTTCTATGAAACAAGGTGACTCATAGAATACTTTACAGTAGGTCACCTGTTAGCCCTCGACATATATTTTAAGCGTAAGAAAACAATGACGTGAAATCGTCCGATCTAAATCAAGGCCTTCGTTTATTAAAGAGGAAATAATTGCCAATTTATTATGTTACGAAATTTTACTTAGTATGCCTAAATCTTTTTTTTACTATAGGATAATTCAACAATTTGTGTGGTTTAAGGAAAAACTTTAATTTATTTTTTATTAGTACAGTAATTAGAGATTCAGTTTTCTTTCAATAAGTAGGTCGGAATATAATTCTTTGACAATTTAATAGAGAATTTAGTCTATCTACTTCATATGCAAGAAAAATAAAACTACATCCAATAATAAAAAAAATTTAGAAGTTTTAAATTTATAATGTGTGGATCTTATGTAGGGACAAGATGGGTATAAAGATTGTACACAATATACTTCGTGGAAAGAAGCTTGTTTTTGGTAAAATAGTATGTTATTGATTGTGTTATTGACAAACATTTATTTCATGACAGGTCATATATCAGTTACGCGAATGAAGACATAATAAGTTTCAGTTACTAAGTGTTACCTCAACATGATTCTACCCATTAAAATCCAATGAGCGTATTATACAATCCAGACACTTCATAATCCCATTCTTCGACTTCGAGAAAACGTGTCACTCATAGCGGTCATTGCGAAAACCGCCAACGGCGCCAATCGACTGGAAAGCAAGGTCTGTCGAGTCCACAGTTTTCTGTTATGACAGTGTCGTTCTCATTAAGTTTAGTTAAAACAATAGCACAGGAAGGAAACGAGCGGATACGGGCCGCAGCCGCCGAGCGAAAACTATCACACGAGTGTCTCAAACAAAAACCACCTCGTTCCACCGAATTTAACCTTACTATAAATATTCGTTGCGATATCGAAATGTTAACAGTCTTACAGAAGTAAAGGGTCGTTTACATCGATATGTTTGCAAGAAAAATATTCGCGGTCGCCAGTGTACTGGCGGTGGCCGCCGGGCAGGTCTTCCATAAACATGAATTGGCTGAAGAGAAGACCCCTTACGATTATGTGAAGGACCGCCTGGATTCTATGAGAACCGATCATATGTCTGGACTGCCGTTATCCAACTCGTACCAAGTGGAAGAAAGTGAGGATTATCCTGAACAAATTGTAGGAGCAGCTTCTACTATTCTCGGGAACGCCATTGGAGGCATCGGTGGGATTGGGGGAATAGGACAAGGTTTGGGTGTTGGAGGAATAGGACTCGGTGGTATCGGACTTGGACAGGGATTGGGTGTGGGGTATACGGGAGTGGGAGGGGCAGGAGGAATCGGCGGGATTGGGGGGATTGGAGGCTATAGTGTGGGAGGCGGAACAGGTGTCGGGGGAATTGGATTACAAGGTGGAGTAGGTCTGATCAATCCTGCCATCAACGGGTTAGGAGTCGGCGGTCTAGGATTGGGCGGTGGTTTGCTTTACCAACCCATTCTAGGATCCCAAGTTGGAATTGGCAGTGGTTTTGTTGAAAAAAAGGGTTACGACGCAGCTCAAAAGAAAGCTGGTGATGAAAATGTAGAGAAACTTGAAAAGAAAGCTGAAGAGGAATCAAAACATGGTCAAGAAGGATTCCAACAAGGGGCGGTTGTTGCTAAGGCTGAGAAGGGAGACTCCAGTTTCTATAAAGATGAAGAAGCCAAGAAGAAAGCAGCAGGTGATGAGAAGTATTACGAAGGTGATCAAAAACTCAATAAACAAGGTAAATCATTTCATATTATGCAATCACTACTGTTGAATCTAACTGTCTAAGTATAATTTTTATTCAAGTGTTTGTATTAACATAAACTATATTTTGAGATGCAAAAAATTGTACATTTAAATAACTATTTTATCAATTACTAGCTTTCTGCCCCCGGCTTCGCCCGTGCATATTTTCGAACAAAATAAAATATAGCCAGCCTATGACACTCAGGGATATCGTAGTTTTCCATTCTTGAACTAATTTTTAGAATCGGTTCAGTAGTTTGAGAGATTACCGGTTACATCCAAACTTACAAATTTACAATCTTTACCTCTTTATAATATTAGTATAGACTTAATAAGTTAATATAAATAAAAATTATATACTTAAATATTAAATGTTAAAAGTAAACAATATTTTAATAATAAAAAACTATTTCGAAATAAATATTTAGCGAACAAGTCTGCGATCAGATTTTTTTCTGCTTTATTCGCTCTAAATATCTGTACTTTTTTCATAGCATCGTCCTTGGTAGCGGTCACTGAGATAAAAACCCCTGTTCGCAGCAAATCTTTATTAGATTTCTGTATATGTAGTGGATTAACTTTAAAGTTTTCTATATGTAAGCTCATAATAATAATGTGAACTGTACAAACCACAGAATTTCTCGCGTCATTATTCTGATGATTTTACATAATATATGAAACATTGCACATAACAAACACAAATTGCTTTGGTCCCAAAAATCAAACCCTGTCCTATGTGTACCAAATGCATGAAAATGACAAATAAATACCACCTATGACGTCTTGAAACAAGAAACAAATTGTATTTTATTCGATGTGAATTAAACCCCGGGTCTTGTGAGTAGGATCATTAAAATATACAAATTATTTTTACGGTGACATTTTGTTAAATTTAAGTTCATACATATTTACATGTAATTAACTTAATTTAGGTGCCAACGAGGAACAACATAAAACAGCAAAGAGCCACAAAAAGGGTCATGTAAGTAAAGGATTCAAGTCTTCTAGTAGCAAAAATGAAGAAGAAAAGACGGAAAGCTTCTATGACGAAGCCCATGATGAGGCGGATCATAAGATCGCTGGACAAAATGCTGGGACTTTCGGCGAGAAGTCTGCTCAAGGATTCAAGGGAGCTCATGAAGAGAAAATTCTGGATGCCAACGCACATGGGAAGGAAGGACATCACGTTTCTGAACATAAAGTTGACGATTCATCTGCTAAGAAGGTACGTTATTTTATTACTCTCTCCATAATAACTCATGGCTTGAATAAGTAGAAGTAGGTACTTATATTTGACGCCCTCGCTCAGTTTCCCGGAATGAAAATTACCCTGTTTTAATCCAGGAAATAGATAGTCCATCTCCTTGATAATAGTCCAATAATTCCTGGGAATATGCGTTCATTTGGCTTTATTACCTAACTTGGTTATCTTCTTATATAAAAATTCTGTTTGCCGTTATATTTGAAAAGCGACACACATTTTAGTATTTTATTTAAAAATAACCGTTAGAACATGATCGATGTGGGTATCAAAGAAGGAGATCAAACTTGCTCAGCGTATTTGAAAATCGGCCACAGGCGCCTAATAAGTTTTTCAAAAAAAAACTTGTCTTATTCAACAAAAAGGATGTCAGAAGCGGCCACTTGTTAGGAAGCCTTACTTAGAAAATATTATCGGGTAAATGAATGAAGTAACACAGTTCCCGGATAGCTATAAAAATAAGTAATCATCGAAAATTGACTTTTCAGGGCGAATTTTCCCAACACGGCTATAAGGGCGGAGCAGAACAATTGGAGAAATTCAACAATCTGGGTGCCCACTCCATCCACGGTCACCAAGAAGCTAGCGGAGGATTCCAACAAAACAAGGGAATACTGCCCATACACCGTCGCTAGATCAATTTCCCGACGAAACGAACGCTCACTATGACGAGTTAATATATTTTTTCATGTTCATAGTTTGTTTTATTTAATTTTTTATCAAATATCCTAACTATCTCTATTCCCATTTACAATCACGTCGATCTGGGGAGTAACACTTGACTTAAATTTCAAACCTAATGCTAAAATCCTGAGTTTAATTTCGTTGCGATGGCGACAGTAGCGACAATTTTATTGAAATTTAATTGTGATTAAATAAGTTGTCACATATACTACTCGATTTTAATAAAATTGTCACTTGTCGTCATCGCAACTAAATTAAATTCAGGATTTAAATTTGAAATGTAAGTCAAGAGTAAGCTACCTATTGTTTGACATATTAAGAGCGACAAATAAAACTGGTAAGTAATTAAAATTGAATTATGGAGAGATTTGACGAGATTTATTCCAGAACTTTAAAAACAAAAAATATTTATATTTAAGTAGTAATTTAATTTAATTAAACATGCCGAAAAAAACATAATTAAATTCCTTTTATTAAACTGTTACATATTATTATTATTAATACAAACTTATAATACATTTAATATTCTTCTCTTATTAGGCAATGTACCTAAATAATATATAAATAAATTACACCCAGTCAAATTGATTTCAACTAATACACATCCTGAATTTAAATTCAAACCTAATCCTAAAATCCCAAATTTAATGTCGTTGCGATGACAACAGCAAGCTACAATTTTATTGCAATTAATCGTGTTGGAATAAGTTGTCTAATCGGATAGCAATCGCATCGAAATTAAATTCAGGATTTAAAAATTTGAAATTGAAATTGAAGCCAAAAGTAAGTCACCTATTGTATGCTGTTAAATTTTCGATTCACCACTTAGCTTAAAAAATACCTTTCCCTGGTACAACACACTATTTAATTTATATATTTTTAATATCTATTTATGATAATATTTGATGTTATTTAGTTTTTTACACCTAAACCAAAGATAATAACTTGCAGGTATCATATCTACGTTACATTAAAAATCATGCAATGAACTAGAGGTTCTTGATAAACTTAGCATAGCCCAATGATTCTGGAGTTGGTGGGGTGAGGACAGTTGAGGATATTTTGTTTGAAGTGTTGGATTTCTGAAATAATATGGTTAGTAAGTATTTACAGGTTAGTTAGTAAGTATGATTGATTACCAAGAGTTGGTATGTTCGATGTTTGATGTGTAACATAATTATTTTGTACTAGCTGTTTCCCACGACTTCGTAGGTACGTAACTATTTCAGAATGTTGGCAAACATACACTTCATACATAGCTTTTGTCATGTTCACCTCTGCCCACCCCGTTCCCGTCATCATGCCGAGATGGTGTATAGCCTATGTTACTCAGGGTGAATGTAGCTTTCCAATGGTGAAAGAATTTTTGAAATCGGCACAGTAGTTTTTGAGTTTATTCATTACAAACATACACACAAAAATACAAATCTGAATAATTTCGTAAAATGTGACGGAAATATGTTATGTTATTCGAATTGATTTTTTTAAGATTTTTTACATGTATTGGCGAGTAGGTACTGTAAGACTCGCTCGTTTTATTATACCTACAATACCTTTCCGCCCCCGGCTTCGCCCGTGGATATATTCGAACAAAATAAAATATAGCCATGTCACTTAGGGATATCGTAGCTTCTATTCGTGAAACAATTATTAGAATCGGTTCAGTTACAATATTCGTATATTTTCTTTAATATAATTTAAACTATGCATTTTAAAATTATTTAAAAACGATCTCTTTCATTCAATTGAAAATTTTTTTTTAATACTAAATGAAATTCGAGTATTTACGCTATACGTCCGTGATTGGGTCATCAAACTCTACCAAATTTCAACATTTTTCGTCCAGTAAATTCGCAAAAAAATAAGCTGTGACAGACAGACAGACACATAAGTGATAAGTGATCCTATAATAAGGGTTTCCGTTTTTTCATGGCAGATGTAGGTACAGAACCCTAAAAAGGCTAGTATTACTCGCTCCGAAAAGCATCACGTGGTCAGACTGCGCTCCATACTTTTGAAATAGAAACCGGTAAAATACTTTAATTTGTTACTGCACTCAACTACTTGGGCGTCCTCATCTATCACTTAATGTGTCTCAACCTATTTGTTATGCACTATAACAAATAAAAAATAAAAAAACATACCTGACTATGCATACTATAACTGGTGGACCTTTGCTTACTTATCCGAGACGGGGTCACTAGGTTCGACTGATATGACTGTAAGTAAAAATAACATTTTACATTTATTATGTAAAATTACGAAACAAACAAACACATCTTCACGACCTTTACACCTTGCAGTGTGGCCAGGTGCCCACTTTTTGCCAGTTGTCCATTTTAAACAGACAGGTGGCAAGCCTGTTGATTTGTCACTTCTTTAACAGACGTAGATATCTATACTAATATTATAAAGAGGAAAGATTTGTTTGTATGTTTGTTACGAATAAACTCAAAAACTACTGGACGGATTTTGATCATTCTTTCACCATTAGAATGCTACATTATCCCTGAGTAACATAGGCTATATATACCATCACGGCATGACGACGGGAACGGGGTGGGCAGAGGTGAACATGACAAAAGTTGTATATGAAGTGTATGTTTGCCAACATTCTGTAATAGACACATACGAAGTCGTGGAGTAGGGGTAGGGGTAGGGTAAGGGTAGGGGTAGTGCCAATCTATTAAATATTTTCAATGGCGCGATACAGGTTTCAATGAGTTAGTAACGGTGCGACATCTATCGACGCGACGCGATGTGCCGCCACATGACTCCCTTCCCAGACCAGAGGTCGATACAGTATGAAAACCAACATCCATTTTAGATTTGTCAGCAGTGATGGACTGTGTGGTGGACTGCATCGCGGCTGAATCACCTGTCGTGATGTATGACCTGTCGTCATGTCGGGCCGGCGGTCTGGTCAGTGGGAAGTGGGAGTAGGATGCGGGGCATTGCGGGGTCAGGAATACAGGCGTGTTCATACGGGGTCACCAATATAGAAATGGCAATACATACAACAATCCAACGTCTATGAGTAAAAGGAATACTCCCCAACGCACATCGCTGGAAAGTTGCATATATGCCAATCTATTAAATATTTTCAATGGCGCGATACAGGTTTCAATGAGTTAGTAACGGTGCGACATCTATCGACGCGACGCGATGTGCCGCCACAGGGCATTGAACCCGAAACTTGTCTGTTTCAAGCCAATGCTTTGCCAATAATTGAGCTATTGACTCCTTTGTAATACAAAATTATAACAACAATATTCATGACTAATGACTATAGAAGACAATACAAAGAAAGTTGTATGCCAGCTTCATGAAAGAAAGTCATCGTATCAATGTTATCAATCTAACTCTAGACATCTAGGCAAAAAGTGAACAAGTTTAAGTTTTTTGAAAAGTACCTATTTTAATTGACTTCTAAAGGAAGGAAGGAAGGGCACTAGAGGTCTGTGGTCTTATCCAAGAAGTTTGGATTTAAATACCAGACATAATTTTGAATGCAAAATTGCAATACTTATTGTGAATGTTATTTATGTTTGCTCTTGCTTGAAGCTTACAATAGAGTACATACGGTTTTTAGGAGTGAATGAGAATAGAAATAATATTTACACTATATGGAGTGGATCTAGCTGGCCGTTTCTGTATTTGAGAAGATTGAATGAAACTCGGAGACAATCTGGTGATTCCTGATGATATTGACATATTCAATGGAGATAGTTCTTCTGTAACAATAATGAAAAAACAACTAGGATAATCTGTAATATAATAATAAATCCTTATTTAGCACAATTAAGTGTGTAATTACAATAGAGTAATAATAATGTTATTACATAGAGACCATCAATTAGTGAAATGTAGTGTTGGCAGATGTTCCGTAGAAACTTAGCCATGTATTTCCCAGATGATGATGATGATGATGAATATTATGAAAATGTGGACACTTGGAAGATCTGATGATGGACTCCTATTGAAACTAGATAGATAGAGATCTAGTTACTGTGAATGTAATCAGTGAACACCAACACCTTTTGGATTTATTTATACTGATGCTTACAGTTCATACTTGCCTAGTCAGTTGCTCTATATTAATACTATATGCTAAGATTTTAGCACAATATAGGGTTTGAAGGATATAGGATCTCCAATCAATAGGGCAAACCTGCTGTCTTATAAGAAAGTAAAAAAATTGTTGCCGGCCCCAGGGTATCGAAAGAAGAAAGTTATTTTCAAAATAATTTATACTTTACTCATTGATTGATTGCCTTGGTCCTCTTCATAATTTTTAATTATCTTTTTGTATTCCTTAATTTGTGTGTGCTGTCTCTGACACAAATCTGATACACGTTTTAATTCATTTCTGATTGTATAGAATTTCTTTGTCTGTAAAAGAAATATAATTTTTAATAATCCTCATAATTTAACTTCATTTACAAAAATCTTAGATTATCTAAGTACTTACAGTTTGAATTAAGTATGAAATTAGCCTCCTTCTGTGCTGTTTTTGAAATTGCAAAACTTCACAAGTTTTTTTAAGCATTTCTTCAGGCTCAGTGAAATAATCTTGAATTTCAGTTTTCATCTAGCAAGCATACACAATAAATGAATTAAAGTAAAAGTTATTTTAAAAAAAAATTATATACCTACCATAGATATCTATGATACCTACTTACTTTATTTTACTTATAAGTAGGATGTAAGTAGGTATTTAATATAGTAGATAATATAACTAATAATTTAAAACCAATTTGTTTAAGTAAGTAGGCACCACCTAAATAAACTTACATCTGGAACTAACTTCATAGTAGAACATGGAACATGGCAAATGGTGCATGCAAATTCTTTTGTATCTGAAATATATCATAATTAACAGCACATGGAAACTTTTAGATTTATATTACCTATATCAATAGATATATATTTTGTTATGAGAAAAAAAATATTACCATTGTCCAAGCAGTTATTACAAAACATATGACCACATGAAGTTAAATGAAGACTTATGCTCGAAGATAATTGTGCAAAACATTTATTACAATGTATCCAATCCATTTTAAATAATTTTCAAAACTTTTAGCTAAGGTTTTAACAAAGTTTGCAATAAACTTTTAAATATGCGCGGGCCGCGGCGTTTGTTTTGTATGGTTGTTTTTATTTGACATGTGACTATGTGACTGACTGGACTGACTGACTGACATCGCTTGCTTGTTGCTTGTTTTCTTTTAATATTCTGTTAGGCAAACAGCTCAAATCAAATGCAGTCTAGTTCATATATAATTTATTTAATATTTTTCTTGTATTTCTTATTGGTATATACTTTACATTGCTTTGAATATTAAATGAAACGAGATTGAATAAAATATGTAAGCAAAAGATATGAATCATGAACTAGATAAGTTATTGGTACCTACCTTTTTAATAATTCAAACAAAAGCTTTCTGTTTTGACCTCTGGCCTCAACTTTCCTGTATTATTTTTAATGAGATTTTTAAGGTTAAATAAAGTATCTAACTAGGTAGGTATACTGTTTTGTAAGAGTTCCATCCAAAAAACTAAATATTATGTAGGTAGGTACTTACTTACTTAGATACCGCTACATATATATTCTGAATATTTCTGAACAGACAGATCTATGACATTTTTAATAAAATTTACCCACTTAAGTATTTCTAAGTAGGTAGGTATAAGGTCCGTGCCTATTTTACCTATTATTTATATTAAATTTTAGGTAGGTATCTCCCTCCCTACTTACATTTTAGTAATTTAGTAGGTACATACTGTTAGGTAGGTATATCCGAATTTATAAAGCTACGTTTATATGTACCAGTGTTTCTCAAAGTGGGCGATAACGCCCCCCTTGTGTGCGCTGGAGGCCTAGAGGGGGGCGGTAAGGGGCCCAGAAAAACTAATATAGCACACTATATATATAAATTAAAGTAATGAATTTCATTGTGATTTTTTAAATGTGGTAAAGTAAAAGAAAATGGGGTTCGCTGAAAAATAATTGATTTTCAAAGTGGGTGGTAGACAAAATAAGTTTGAGAACCTCTGATATATACAAATAAGCTATATATTAATATTGTACCTATCTAGATATGAGGAAAATATATTTAAATAATATTTTATTTAAAACAACTTTGATAACCTTGCTGGCCTGACGGTATTTCCCTTAATCCATTATAAACAGGAGCAGTTCTGTTTTTTTTAATTATTTTATCTAGGTAGGTACTCGACCCGTATCGGAAACTCTTTTTTAACCGACTTCGAAAAAAAAAGAAGGAGAAGGTTCTCAATTCGGACCGTATTTTTTTTTTTTTTGTACATCGATTACTCCGTTAGTTGTGAACCGATTTTGATGGTTTCTTTTTTAATCGACAGATAATTCTTCCGGATTGGTCCCATTTTTATCTCATAAAAATTGATTCTTTAGTTTTTCAGAAATTTTGAAAAAACTGACCTTATAAGTAAATTTTTCGTAATATCTCGATGAAATATGTACCGATTTTGACGACTTATTTTTTAAGGATATAATAATTTCTCGACATTATCTCACAGTCATATGACGAAAATCGGTTCAGTAATTTTTCAGAAATTCAGTAATTTGTCTCTGTTTACTGCTGTAAATTATATCAGAGAAAAGCCTTAGCAACGGTTGCTATTGACACGAAGTTGTCAATTTTCGTATCGACGGTGGTCTAACGGCTAAAGGTATGGGATGCAGCGCAGGATGCACATTGCTCGAGGTTCAAATCCCATCCACCGCAGTGTTTTTTTTAATTGTCCATCTTTTTTTTTAGTTGCGTTATTATTTATTTCTCAGGGCAACAAAATCACTTAAAAGGGAAAAATAAACCTTTTAAAAAAAGTGTACCGACTTCAAAAATTTGCACTGACAAGTAAGAAATAATAAAAATTTCGTCGTAGAATTTGAAGACGGTTGGTGCCAAATTAGAAATAATTTAGTACCCAAATTCACTAATCTAGATAATTCATTAGGAATCTACGATCATCAGTACAAACACAGATAATATTGAACAGATCTTTATGTCCCTAGATGTTTACTTAATTTTGTATCCTAATTTGGCACCAACCGTCTTCAAATTCTACGACGAAATTTTTATTATTTCTTACTTTTCAGTGAACATTTTTGCAGTCGGTACACTTTTTTTTAAAAGGTTTATCTTTAACAATCTTGATTGTGTACATACTTGGACTCTAGGTACATACAGTCACTTCTCGTATAACCTCTTTGCTATATTTTTATAGACACGTTTATACCTCTACAACAGAATAAACAATATCTTGTACTAAGAACGCACCTCTATTTAGATAAAATATGGTATGCATCTGCACATAATTAATTACTTATATACCTACTTTATAAGTACTTAGTTAGTATTAATACACTTGTGATTTAATAACCTTCATTATGTAACAGTTGCATAAATACTTAGAATTAGATATTGTTGTAACATATTGATTCCAGTTACGGTCGCATATCTTGTTTGTCTATCTAATACTATACTTACCTATACCAACTAAATACAAAGGACCTATATACAATATGAAACGTTATTATTGCAAACGAGTGGGACACTTACCTCAATCATTCAATAAAGTCAATTTATAACAGTGCTATAAACTCTCAACACAGTACCTACGTATATATTTTTATCTCTAGCTTTTGCCCCAGTTTCACCTGCCTGTGTTGAAATAGATTAAAGAAAAAATATGCAAACAATATGATAATAATTAATTGATCCATTGTGATGCGATAAGATGAGATTCAACATTTATTTTTCTCTGGGTACCCTGGGGAAAGTAACCCGAGAAGAGACTCATACGTCATCGAGCTTGGGGTTCTCACATACACATATCTACTTAAAAGACCTTTCATCCAAGAAGGTAAGGCTAAGATTTTCAATTTCGTTTTCAAATATTCTAATATAGATTTCACCCATACTATAACCTGCTAAATTAAAAAATTTGTTCTTTCTAAATGGATAGATATATAAATTATATACAGAGTCTTTCTTTTAATTGGGGACTCTATGGCAGCCTACTTTTCTAGAAGAGATAGGAACATGCTTTCATTGTGCACTTCAGGTCTTTTTGTCTGAAACTAAAATTGGTATTCTTACTTACTTACAGAAACGATTAAAATTATTAGATATAACTTTTTCAAACAATTTGTACTACAATGCACACAAAATGTAATTGTAGGCTATTCTTCAAACAGGTAGATTGTTAATTTAAAAAGAGAATACATGATATTATTTAAATTGAGCTAAAAGTAGTATTTTTTTTAACTCTTTAATTTTGTACTGTTGCTTACAGAGTTGTATCTACTTAGGTACCTATTTTCTTTATATTTTTTTTGCAAATGTGTTCGTTTCGTTTTCACTTTACAATTCAGATTTCAATGCATGTGGGGTGTACTAAGAATTTAGACTAGTTATAATATTGATTTTTTCCCTCCATCAAAATATTTCTAAATAATGAATTATTAAGAAAAGTTAGCACTTGACCAAAAAACAAAGTTTAGAAATTTTAGTTTGAGACAATCTAGATCTCTCCACCAATAAAATTCATTCAGCCTTTTTGTAAAAAAAATTGTTTGTATAAAAATGTTTTATATTATTTAAATGTATATTTTTACTTTTTAGTAGAGATAAAATTCCCAGCCAACATGCAGAACTCGTCCAACAAAAATAAACAAAACTTCATACGTGACTACAAATCGTATATCATTGTACGTACGAGTATTAATCTGAACATAGAATAACTTTGTTTGTAATGTTTTAAAAGATAAAATATAATAAACCTGTTTTTAAATACCGTATGCTTTTAGTTATTTTTTTTTAAATGTTCGTAATAGTCCGAATCAGGTTTTTAGGGAACGAAAAATTGGAAAAGTTGCCCGGAAAATTGAAAAAACCTAAAATGTTTTTTTCTAAGGGATTCTTGATAGCTAGTAAACAATGAAAATGGGAAGAAAATGTCACTAGCTGAACTAGACCGAACTTTTCATAAGGGGAATCGAGCGAGGGTTGGAAATGAAAAACATGTTGACAAGCAAGTAAATGCAATGAGTACAAAATAAAGTCTGCTAAAGTCCCTAGTAACATGTTATTCTTTGACAAATCGACGATAACTCGTTAATATATAAAGATGTCGTCAACTTATGTCCTCAGTTGTATTAAGATCGTTCCGGCCGACGACCGCATCGGCCATGACTTGTAAACTTGTGTTTGTAATCTGTTTGGTTGCGGCCGGCGGATATAATGTTGGAGCTAAGACTGCATGTACGTTCTTTACATTATTTACAATTAGGGTACGGTTGAGATTTTGGATAAAGCCTTGCTTAGCGCTTAGCTAGAGATATATACTGGTAGATATACCTATATACTAATAACAAAACTGAAGATTTTATAATTGTTTGTTTGGACGCGCTAATCTCTGTAACTACCAGTCGGATTTGACAGCCCAATTATTGAGCAAGGCTATATAACATCACGCTATGGCCCAAAGGAGCGAAGCAGTAACCATTACCGCGGGTGCAACCGCAAGCCACAGCTAGTATATTAAATATAACGGCCAATCCTCGCCCGTGGAAATGTTTGAAATATCGCATAAAGAGGTAAAGTTTGTGAGGTTGTAGGGGGTAATCTCTGGATCTACTGAACCGATTTTGAAAATTATTTTACCAATAGAAAGCTACGATATCCCTGAGTGACATAGGCCATATTTTATTTTGTTCGAAAATAACCACGGGCGAAGCTGGGGACGGATGGCTAGTTAGCTATTTTTATTTAGCTATTAGTTTTTACATCTCAATATCAAAAGTCAAAATACAATGTTCAAACTTTTGCATTTCTCGTGTATGATGTAGTACAACGATAAGAAAGTAGTTTTTAAAAAAAATTGTTACAGCTGGACAATGAGATATTTCCCCATATAAGATAATAAAATATAAGCTGAAAGCCAGCTATATCTGTGCAAAAACTAACGTCGAAGAAAACAAACAAACAAACAAATTTGACTATCAAACCAATAATATTATAAACTTCGCATTTATTATATGATTGTGCGTCGGTGGCCAAGTGGTTAAAACGTCTGGTTTCGATTCCGGATCCCGGCCATGTACCAATGGGTTTTTTAATTAAAAACTTATGTACATAAACCGACAAACCACACTTAGAGGCTTTTCCATCTAAATATACCTCAACAGACTAGTTCTAGCCACTCGTTAGGTATAGCCTCACAAATACCATCGGCTAAACGAGGGAGACTTGGTCTTCCGCTGGGTACCCTGGAACCGTAACACGGTTTCGGGAACTGTAAGGCAACCCATGAAGAAAGAAAAAAAACTTATATTGATACAAATACTAACTTATTTATTGTGTTTTGGAGCCATAGAGAGATGCTCTATGTTCAGACCGCCTCATGAAACTTTTAACGATCGTAATACATTGTTTCATTATCCAAAAATAGATTTTAACTAATATATGACTTTGTGTGATTTTGGCACGCACATAGCCTATAACATATGTCTCATTGCCTCAGGAAAATGCAATTTTTTTAAAGCAACTATTCTACCAGTGTAGAGCCGTAAACTTCTTATAAATAAAAATGAAATGATGTTCGTTGGTAAGAGCATCACTTGAGAACGGCTGAACAGATTTGGTTTTTTTTAATTCGGGAAAACTGAGTGCTTTATCTATGGGATTTTTGTATATGAACTCAACGTAATAACGTAATAAATTATTTATTTATTTATTTATTTCAATTAATAAAGTATTCTGGTGAGAGAGCCGTGATTCAATATCAAAGTTATAGTCACATATTTAAATTAGGCCATTAACCTCTAATAATTTAGTTCAAACAATCAACCTTGCTCTTGTAGTTGTGTTGTTGTGAACAGTGTGAACAGTGTGTTAGAAGTAAAATTTTTAAATTCAACAGTAGTTGAACAATGGTTATTGTTATGAATTATCTATCATCACGTCTTTTGTCCCAAGATGGGTAGGCAGAGACAATGGAATGCCCTTTGTTACGATCCTGACATACCTCTTTCGCTTATTTTCTATTCATCATACCTTTCGTACGCATGCTCGGCGATTGTGTGTACTTTTAATATTGCCATCAATCAATTAATTTTTTATATGTTCAATAAAAGTACACCTAGGTCGTCTTCTGCCAACATTTCCTTTCACTTCAGCGATATTTTTAGTTAATCTTCCATCCTTCATTCTTTCAACGTGTTTATCCAACCAACTTTTTGATAAATTGTATGACGATTCCATGTGTTACTTCACATCCCTATTAGTCACATTTCTTAATCAAAAAAAATAAGGCACGTAGGTATATAAAAAATCTTATTATGAACGTGTGTCATGTGAATATAATAGGTAATTATATTATATCTGCGACATAATAACTTAAAAGGTGGCCACACATCAGTCCAATCCCCGGCGCGTCGCCGTACGGTCCACCGAAATCGACCACAGACTCGTCCAATTCTTGTAACGAACGATCCGCCTAGATCATCCGGCGGCCGTAATGGGAAATTTTCGGTGCGGTGCCCGACCAATGTGTGGTCTACTTTAATGGTGACATCTAATATCGTACTGCAAAACATTAACACTCTTATTAATAAACTCGAATTAGCGACGTACCTATTAACTTAACTGTATTTCGTCTCCGTCTATCATAATGAATTGCAGATTTGTTAGAGGGTGATGATAAACATTTAAGTTAATACATCGCTAATTCGAGTATGTTTGAACGCTCTAAGCTCTGGAACTACCAGTCGGATTTGAAAAATTATTTTTGCATTTTATAGCCCAATAGGGGTGTAGACAATTTTTTTTAAATACTTTTAAATTATAGCTGTAAGGTTTACGATACGTAGTAAAATAACTAGATTTTTTTTAATTTATATTTTAATTAAAAAATCATGTTTTTAATTTTGTTTTTCAAGTTCCAGCGAAAACGTTGATGACGTCACGTTTTAGTAAAACAATAAAATATTGGTCACAGATTATATAAAATAACAAGGAAATAACTTAGTCAGTGACAGATTGACAGACAGTTATTATAACATAGTTAGTAGTCTGTGTGACATTTAGGAAATCGTGACGTCACTTTCCGTTTGCGGTCACGTGATCGGAAGTATGAATTTATGATTTTTCTTTTGGTTATAAAAAAAAGGACATCAATTAAACAAATAAATAAACATTATTTTCAGTGATTATACGTTATAGCCTATATAAAAAATATTATTGTGTATTTATTTGCTTTCACTGTCTACACCCCCAATGCTACGACCCTAAGGGGCGGAGCAACCGCAAGGCACAGCTAGTAAATTAATAAAATGCACGTTTAGTTGCAGGAATATTTTTCAAATAAATATTCTTTTATTTGTCCACAGACAAGATTTGCGTCCCTGCGCAGTATTTAAATTTATGCAAAGATATGCTTCAAGTGGAAACAAAAAGTAAAGCTGTGTTGGAATGTGTCCCTGCTAGAGACAGGTAGTAATAGGTTTATTTTTATTCTGAGCACAATAACACATATGAATGGAAAATACCTGTAGAAAATATACTTACGGAATAGTAAGTCGAGATGCCTCCAATATCAAATTCGTAACATTCTAGTATACTAGAAACCTATGCTAAGCGCATATCTCGAGAGCAGCTGAACCGATTTCGCTAATTCTTTTTTAGAATATTCCTTGAAGTACGAGGATGGTTCTTACGCAGAGAAAAAAAAATTTATCCCGGAAAAAAATGAATCGCTGAATTTGTTGTTAAGCGCATATCTCGAGAGCAGCTGAACCGATAGGGTAGGGGTAGGGGGGTAGGGGTAGGGGGGTAGAGGTAGGGGAAGGTTTAGGTATAGGGTATATTTTATTTTGTTCGTAAATATCCACGGGCGAAGCCGGGGGCGGAATGCTAGTTATACATAATTATGAAATTCATTTCTATTTTAATTTTGTAATAATTTAATAACATTTATAATAAATACAGAATGTTATTATTGCTAATTGATAAACTGTGTCTCTGGCAAGACAAAAACACTCGCTCAGTTCATCACTGCTTGATTGATATATAGGTACCTACCTACCTACCTACTCTACATTTTTTGTTTTAGAGTTGAATGCCTATCTTTAATACAACAAAGGCAAGCTGATTTTGTACCAGTGGATCCTGAAGACATGTACGTCGCGTCAAAAATACCGAATCAAGATTTTGTTGTATTCCAAGAGTATCGCACAGATGACGAACCTGATGGTACGTAACATTTGGCTTTGGTCTCAATTGTCTTACAGCTCCCGGGAACCGTTGCCGGCCCCAGGGCACCCAGCTGAAGACAAAGTGTTCCTCATTAAGCTGAAGTTTTTTTTTTTTTTTTAATTAAATAAAGAAATATAGCAATCCATTAAACAACAGCTTTTCGCTACATCTGCACAATTTAATTAAAATTGTCACTCATCATTGCAACGAAATATATTCAGGATTGTAGGATTTAAATTTAAAATCTAAGTCAAGAAAAAACTACCTGTTCCTTTTTTTTGCATTTAATAGCCCAATTCTTGAGAAACGTTATAGATTATTTAACATCACGCTATCTACCCTAAGGGGGTGAATTCGCGTATGAAGTAGTGGGCAATCAGCTAGTTAATAATAAAAGATCATCTAATTGTAATAATTGGAGCGATGACTTGAAACCGGGAGGTCCCGGATTTAATTCCCCCTCGTGGCAAAAATGCTAAAAACCAATTTTCTAAGAATAAGTGCTTTTTAATCGACTTCTTGTGCTTCCGAGGGCAAGTAAAGCCGGAGTCCGGACTTCTTCTAAAAATAACATATAACCTCTGTACTGTTCAATATGGCAAAAAGAGGACACGTTACCGGTGAAGATGTGTTAGTTTGTTTAATAATTTTAGTTTTAAAAATACAAAACAGGTATTGTTATTTTAAATGTCACCATTGGAAAGCTGTGAGTACAACGGTGACAGCTTAAACTAGTTTTACTGGTTCTATAAATATTATATAATCAATTTGTTGAAGCTTTTATCCCTATTATGTAAGCTTCAACAGCTTTTAGAACTTCTATGGCTCAGTAACAACTGTTCTAAGTTCGAGTTTTCTTCATTAAGAGCTCTCTTGGTCGCGAAACCAACTAAAAAACGCACGTGTTCCAAAATTTCGCATCTCTTTCACCCAATATCCGAGCTATAGAAATAAATAGAGAAATAAAATTTTCATACAAAATCTGTACAATAAAATACACAAAACTGACTTCAGCAATTCAAGTATTGTACAAAAAATATTATAAATAGCAAGTTCTAGTTAATGGATCCATAAAGTAATGTAAATTATGTTTACTCCATGTGTAAAAAAATATACATTCGAGTCGCAAAGTCGGTTGAAAATATGCGTGAAATTTATGACTTTCAGGGTTTCATGAAACCTAGGTGTAGCTGATATTGACATCTTTTTTACATAAATTGAGTATAGATAATTTCATATACTTTAGGATCCATTAACTAGAACTTGCTATTTCTAATAAGTTTTGGACAATACATGAATTGCTGAAATCTTGTTATGAGGCGTCTCCTTAAGGTTTATAGGCCGGTTAACAAGAGCTGGCGTAAACAATTTATGTATAACATCGTGCCAGGTCTTATAATTTCAAAGGTAAACCGCACTTTTATTAATAACGCGGATATTTTTCAGCGGAATTTCGGTATGAAGCCGTTATGGTAATTCACAAAGACCTGGCCATCAGTAATTTGGATCAATTGAAAGGTCTAAAGTCCTGCCACACTGGGGTTAACAGAAACGTTGGATACAAGGTAACTTAAAATATTTATTATAAGCTTTCCGACCCCGGCTTCGCCCGTGGATGTTTTTGAACAAAAAAAATATAGCCTATCAGGAATTCGTAGCTTTCTATTCGTGAAATAAGTATATAGATTAGTAAAGTATGTAAGTATCCATATTCTTCTGAAAACAATTAATATAAGATGGCAAGAGGCCCGACGGATCGACACTCATTCCTTGGAAACAAGGTAAATGTTTGGTATGGGACGTGACATGCGTTGACACTCTGGCCCCATCACACATAACGGTCACCTCTAGTCAAGCCGGAGGTGCTGCTTCGGGTGCTGAAACCCTAAAGAAAAAAAAAATATAGATATTCTCGGAAGCTACATTTTCACGCCAGTTGGCTTTGAGACCTTGGGCCCATGGGGTCCAAGTGCTAAATCATTTCTGAAAGACCTTTCAGTGCGTCTCGTCGAGGCCACCGGTGACAAAAGAGCTGGCAGCTTTCTGGCACAAAGAAACAGCCTAGCTATCCAGAGAGGAAATGCTGCTAGCTTGCTAGGCACCGTGCCTCGAGGGGACACACTGGAGGACATTTTTTATTTATAATGTTGTAGTTATTTATTACGTAATTTATTTAGTATTTTCTTTTAGCTTATTTACTTATGTTAAGTTTTATTATTATTTTAGTTTTACTTATTAATTTTAATGTTAGTCATTTATTTCATAATAATTATCTAAAATAAATAATAGGGCTTGTTAATGTTTTGTCGCCTAATGCTGTATTCAATTTTAATACCACATCATTAGTAAATTCACCTACTTTTAGAATATTTTTTTAATAATAATACCCTATCTCTTCAATATGGTACAATATGTAGTTGTAATTTTTGAGGGTAGATAAATATTTTAATTTTTTTACGTTATCAGGTGATTTGTTATTTATTTTTAACATATTTATTGGCAACTAATTTGTCCGTTATATTATTGTACTTATTTTAAATACGAATTTGTTAAACCAAAGCCAAAATAACCCAAATATAAGCTGAAAATAAGCTTGTTATAAATAAAAATTAAATGCTGTTCATTGGTTACGTAGTCCGATTCAGGTTTTTAGGAAAATAAAAATTAAGTTGTTTGAAATTTGGAAAATTCGGGAAAAATTTAAAGTGCTTTTTCTATGGGATTTTTATATGAACCAAGATAATACGGGCCAAGCCGGAGCGGAAAGCACATAATAATATAAGTTGGTAATTGAATTTTTTTATCCATGTGAGCATTGAAACCGGTAAATAGTGGTGTTCTAATTGCTTTCTCAAATGACAACTGTTGTTCCAGACAATGGAACTTGAAGATGAGCCTCGCATTGATCAACATAATATGAGATTGCAAAGATTGTATTTGTAAACTTTGTCTTCCACTGGGTACCTTTGGGCCGGCACCGGTTCCGGGAGCTGTAAGGCAACCCGTGAAGAATAAAAAAAAAAAAATTAAAAAAAAAAAAAAAACAATAGAATTCGAGCGCATTTTATAAACAGATTTTTTTATTTGGATTTAATACACTCATAAAAAAATAAAAAATAAAAAAAATTCACGGGTTGCTTTCTGGTTAGTTTTTAACGATGTTTTTTTATGTCCCATAGATTCCACTGACGATGCTAATGAAACGATCCATATTTCCCAAAATGAATGACTACAGCATATCGCCAAAGGAAAACGAACTTAAAGCTCTGTCAAGCTTCTTCTCACAATCCTGTATAGTGGGACAATGGTCACCAGATCCAAAGACAAACTCTTTTTGGAGTAAGTAATACATTTTTACTAGCGAAAAGATTTTTTTTCCGAAATTTAATTTTCTTGAGGGATTAGATATTTTTCCGGGATAAAAGTAGCCTATGTCATAAATATCCGGCGCGTATACCTACTTTTCGACTAACAAAAAAAATGGATACCTATCAATCTATCAGTAGATATTAGATCTGATGAAATATTGACAACTACGTATAAGCAGTTGACCGCGACTTCGCACGCGTTGAATTAGGAATACAATGTTTACACCACATTTCACCCCCTTAGAGATTGAATTTCAAAAAAAACTTTTGGTGCACCTCTACACCTTCCAATTTTCATATATATTTTCAGTGGTTTAAGCTGTGCATTAATTGCCAGTCAGTCAGCGACAAAACGGTTTTATACTCGCGCTCGAATTTAATTTCTTTGGTTTTATAGGTCTTATATTATTTAGATAAGTCATGGCAGAAGTAAAAGGAAATGCCGGTAGAGGGCGTCTCATATACCTAAAACTTATTGATTCAGAGTCTAATTATAGGTTGCGTTACCTAGAGAGTTGAGACAAACAACACACTCGCTCGCTCGCAGCTCACATATCAGAACAAAAATGTAACTTAAATGAGTCTGTGATCTGTTCGCTTTAAATTCACTTACTTATGATTTCAATACACATACGCCAAAGCATAGAGCATGTATGAGAGGTATGATAAATATGAAGGGAAGAAAATTATCTCTTCCTACGCCCCTCATGGAGAAAAAGGCGTGATAATAGATAGATAAATAAGATTATAAAATATGAATAATTTTAGAGACTCAGTACAAGCAGCTATGTGCATTGTGTGAACATCCAGACAAATGTGATTACCCAGACAACTACAGCGGTTACGAAGGGGCTCTACGGTGTTTGGCACATAATGGAGGCCAAGTTGCATTCACTAAAGTCATTTATGTTCGGAAATTCTTTGGAGTAAGTTATATTATATATTTATTATTATTTTATGCCCTGATGATATCGAGATGAAATCCCACTTTGATTGGTGAAAAGATCAAAATGAATTCTGCTGCCACAATCCAGACAGAAAAACTAGAGTTATTTATGGCATGTCTATTATCCATATTATATTATATGTGATATTTTCCCGGGATAAAAGTAATCTGTGGTCGGTGGCCGAGTGGTTAAGACATCTGGTATTACCAGACAGACCACGGATTCGATTCCGAAGGCCATACCAATCGGTTTTTAAATTAAAAACTTATGTACATAATAATCCGACAAACCACACTTTAGACTTGGAGGCTTAATACCTCAACAGAACTGGCCATCTGTTAGGTATAAACCTCACAAATACCATTGGCTAAACGAGAGCACGACGCACATTCTATATGATCCATAAAAGTTTCATCACAATCCATTGAGCGGTTTCGGAGCAGTTATGGACAAACATTGGGGCTGACCTCAGGCGCAAACCGACAGACAAAATTTCTAAAAACCATCATGTATGCTTCAGAATCGTGTAAATGGCATGCCTGATGCCACTTATATTTCTATTGAAATCATAGGTTAGGATTTATTTGTATATTCTTACAGCTACCCGTTGGAACAATTCCTGCTAGTCAATCATCAGAAAATCCTGATGATTTCGTGTATTTATGTGCTGATGGTAGCAAAGTGCCTATCAGGGACAAGGCATGTTCGTGGGCTGCCAGACCATGGCAGGGTCTTATTGGACATCAAGATGTTTTAGCTAAACTCTCACCTTTGAAAGATAAAATTAAGCAGCTAGCTGTTTTCGGTAAGTACCTATCAACTGAATTCGTACACAGCAAATATAAATTTAAAATAAATAATGTGAATGTGTGTTTGTTTGTCCTTCTTTCACATCACAACGTAATTTTTATTTAAATACGCTTATACCTATTTATCTATTACTTAGAGATAGAATTATGCTACCACGGACTTTCATTCCCTTATACTGTTCATGCTTAGCTCCTAAACATGATAGGTACATGTTTAATACTCGTGAAAAAGGTCACAGACCGCAGAAGCAGCAGAAGACTTTGTTTTCACATTTCAAAAATTTTCACGGACACAGGACGGAAACCTAGTCATCTATATTATATATAGTGATTTGCCTATGGGTTGGATGAGGTGATGTAGCTCGGGCCACTATATTTAACGTGAAATAAGGACAAATAAACAAACAAACAAACAAACAATAAAACAAATAAACAAACACACTTTCACATTTATTATATTAGTTAGGATATTGGCACTGCACTATTAGGGCACTGAAAAAAGCTCTCTCTCTCTCTCTCTCGTCTTTTCTTAATATTCCTGAATTACCACAACATTAATAGGACATTGGTTAAAGCGTTGAACTCTGTTTCGCTAAAATAGCAGAAGTCATATGGATATAATCTGCTTATACCAAAAATATCATCAAACTCCATTCACTCATTTCAGTGCGGTGTAATAGGCATGATGACTAAAAAATTCTAATTAGTCCGTCAGTTAGATTATCAGAAAATATTGGACACGTATTTTTTCTTTTGTCAATTAAGCAAAAAATTATGAAGATATAACCCGCTAAAGTTCCGCGTGACGTCACGCCTTACTACAATTTTTAGCCCCCACTCCCAAACTTTGACGCGCTTTATCTCTGTCATTCTTTGTTAATTGACAAAAGACAAAATACGTGTCCATATTTTTTGATAATCTAAATGACGGACTAAATAGAATAATATTTTGTTTATCCTGTCATCTACCCTATTAAAACCGTCAGTTAGCAATCCCGACACACACAAGTATTTTTAATTACAGGTACGACATCAAAGCCGGAGTGGTTTACAAAAGTTTTGGGTCTCTCTGAAAAGATACACCATGTTGCTGAAAATATTCCTATAAAACCAGTCGATTACCTGAAAAAGGCTAATTACACTGAAGTCATTGAAAGAGGACACGGACCACCTGAACCTGTTGTAAGGTGAGTTCTGAAAAATTTAACCCATTGTAGGTATCCGAAATACGGATACGTTTATTTGCCTGGTGGTTAGGTATGTCCATACCTAATTTCTGAGTAACCTCCTGAAAATTACCTTACCACTTTTTTAAAGCACCAAAGCTTTAGTGTAGATTTTTTTGACAAAGAAAAGTTTAATTTTCTGATTATTTTCCTCCAATATCTGATGTTATTTTTGAACCTACCTCACTGGCTGACATAACTCTCGAATTTTATCTTTTGTATGTTTCAACAGACTTTGCATTACATCAAGCGTAGCCCTCGCTAAATGCCGAAGTATGTCCATATTTGCATACAGTCGAGACATAAGACCTCAGTTGGACTGCGTGCAAGAAGCCACAGACAATGATTGCCTTAAAAGTGTAAGTTTCTAAATATATCTTACTTTTTTATAGAAAGAAAGACATAAAGTCATATCAATAGCACATGCGCTCAACATGACCAAACCATTTTTATCTATCATGCCACACCTTTCCCATATCTATAGACGTACAAAAGTCACCCCAGACTATATATACTTCTGATCCCCCATATCCTAACTAATATTGTAAAGTGTGTTTGTTTGTTTTCTTTGTTCGCATATGGACAGATTCTCAAAAAGACAGATTTGAAAAAAAAAACAGATTATAACGAAGGATTCTCAAAAAGACAGAAATTGTACAGTTCAACACACTATTCTTAAACAATTTAAACCCAACCAACTCTAATATAATAGTAATTCCTTATCCTTCTTTCTAAACCCAACTTGTTGATCTAAACAGAGCAACGGAGAGTTACATATTATAAGCTAGTTTTATTCCGGAAATCCTTTGGGATATTTTTTGTCTCATATTTCCACGGGCAAAGCCGGGGCGGAAAGCTAGTATTTAGCATACCTACTTCTTCTTTTACATCAAAACGTTTTTGACGTGACGTCTTATAATTCGATGAAGCCGGCTGCACGCACGAAAAAACATGACTCATGCGGCGTTACCTGTCATGCGGCGTTACTCTCCTACTTGAGTGAGCGATGAGCGATGCGTCCGCGTGGACAGCTTCCTTATGACGTTGTCACGTTCAACTATCGCCAGTAAACTGACTTTACAGACAACCGATTTTTTGCGTGGGCCTGTGGGTGACATAGGCTAATTTTTATTCCGGAAACCCTTCGGTATATTTTTTATGTCACATTTCAAAAATGTCAACGGGTGAAGTAAAGTTCCCAGTCGTTCCCCGAGATTTTATTTTCCTTTTGGTATAAAAAGAATAATAATTCCCACCCAGGTACAAGACAATGGATCAGATTTAGCGTCAGTTGATGACTCGATGGTGGCGTCGGCAGCGAAGAAATATAACTTGCATCCAGTATTCCATGAAGTGTATGGAGCATCAAAATCGCCAAACTTTGCTGTAGTTGTTGTCAAGAAAAACACTCAATTCCAAAAAATGGAAGATTTAAAAGGCAAAAGGTTGTACAAAATAATGTTTCTTCAATTTTATTGAGCTAAAAATGATAGAGAGTTCATATACTAATAAGTAGATATAAGTCTTACCTACATCTATCTAGATTCTAGAGAAAGGGCCTGTTTTACAGTATGTAGATAGAATGTAGGCACCTCTTCCCAAAACCTTCCCTGTCATAGTAAAATCGCAACTATGAAATGTCCATGAACAAGAAAGTGCTGGCTGTAATATAATAGTACTAAAAAACTATAACATTGTTTGTAAAATTGTTTTACAAAGCCCGTCCCAGACGTAGCTATAATTATATCTATCTATCATCACGCCTTTTATCCCAAGAAGGTTATTAGGCAGAGACAATCGAATGCCATTTGCTACGGTCCTGACATAATATATCTCTTTCGCTTCTTTTATATTCATCATACCTTTCATAGATGCTCGACGATTGTGTGTATTTTAATATTGTCATCGATCAATAAATTTTTTATACATATGTTCAATAAAAGTATACCTTGGTCGTCCTCTGCCAGCATTTCCTTTCACTTCAGCCATATAAACCTTGTAGTCTATCTTTCATTTTTCATTCTTTCAACGTATTTATATATATTATTATAAATTATAGTAAGTCATATAATGATATATTTTCTATCTATAGTAATATTTGAGTGACCACACACGCAGCTGTAACGTATTTCCATTACGTCACCAATTGACCGTCAGCCTCAAAAAATCTTCGGCTAAGTGAGGAAGACTTAAATTTGTCTTCCGCTGGGTACCCTGGGGCCGCCGGCAACGGTTCCCAGGAGCTGTAAGGCAACCCGTAATTTTTTTTTTCTGACCGTCATTGATAAGAAGGCAAAATATATTTATATTTACTTACATTATTATATTATACAGATCCTGCCACAAGCCGTATGGAAGTTTCAGCGGTTACGATGCCCCTATGTATTATTTAATGAACAAGAAATTAGTTTCGTCAAATAAGGTAATCTTGTAGTGTTTATTTGGGCTTGAAACTGGGTGAAAAATGTGCTAAAAGTACTAAGCACCAATATGTGTTTTAATTGATTATCGGAGATCACATAAAGTTGGCAATAATAAAAATAACATAATTACAAATCTGGGTCCATATTATATGCAAGGTACAAGCTCTGAAGTTTAGGGTAGTAAATTAGTTGCAGATTATATAGCTGGATAACCCACGAGATCATCGCTAAGCCAGATCTAATTATCTATCTATCTATCATCACGCCTTTCACCCCAAGAGGGGTAGGCAGAGACAATCGAATGCCATTAGTTACGATCCTGACATATCTCTTTCGCTTCTTTTATATTCATCATACCTTTCATACATGCTCGTCGATTGTGTGTACTTTTAATATTTCCATCGATCAATATATTTTTTATATGTTCAATAAAAGTACCTACATCTAGGTCGTCCGTCCTCTGCCAGTATTTCCTTACACTTCAGCCATATAAACCTTTTTAGTCAATCTTTCATCCTTCATTCTTTCAACGTGTCCAAACCAGCGTAAACTACTTTTCTTCATTTTAGTCACAACATCATCTTTCACTCCGCATTCTTGTCTAATGACAGACAACGTTCCAGATGCGGTCAGTACGCTTTATATCACACATTCTACGTAAAGACCGCATTTATTTATTTATATTACAGATCTAAGTATATCTACTTTAATTTAATTTTAATACTTTCAGTGTATTAAGAACTTAGGAGAATATTTTTCAAGTGGCTCGTGTTTGCCTGGAATTGACAAGCCTGAAAATAACCCGTTGGGTAAGAATTTAATTTACAAATTACAAGGTACCCATAGATAAAAAACTTCTCACTAGATTTTGCCTTCTTTTTAACCGAACTTCTAAAGAAGGAAGTTCTCAATTCGTCGGAATCTTTTTTTTTATGTATGTTCCCCGATTACCTACTTGAAGACGCCTGGACCGATTTGGATTTTTTTTAAAGGGACTTCACAGGTCCCATGGTCATCAGTTCAGGATCTGATGATAGGATCCTGGAGAAATCGAGAACTTGAAGTCGGTACACTTTTTGTTAAAAGCCAATTTATTATTGTAAGACAAGCAAGACTCTACCACCGCCTGAGCAAAGAACTATAATTTCTAAATCATCGCCTGCATGTGATGATGATTTTTCACGTTTCGTTTCATGGACCCAATATTACCTATGCGATCCCTTCAAATCCAACGTAATCAGTATGAAAATGTAAACATGCGAGCATGAACATGAAATTTCATCAGAATCCGTTCAGCTGTGTCTATGTCTGTGCCAATACCAATCTTCATGACGCTCACAAATCAAATAGGATTTACAAATAACTTCGCGCGGATATGGGTTTGAATATCTACATAAATACGCTTATAACCACTATCTATTAGAGATAGGTATATGCTACCACGGACTTTCTTGTAGATCATTTTATTCTACACAATTCTTTCCTGCATCATTTTGTTATATCTCTGACGGATTAGACAGCATACGCCATGAAAACTCTCTGGGGTAAAATTTCCACCGACTTGATTCACTTATACTCTTAATGCTCCGCTCCTAAACATGATATATTTATAAGTTTATGCTCATAAACATTCCTCATGAATTAACCACAATAAAATTCATGTAGTAGTTTTTGCTGAAAAGGTCACAGACAGACGCGGCAGGGGTCTTTGTTGATTTGTGATACTGAAGCAATTTGTGATATTCTTTTGGTATTATTTAATAACAGGTGAAGATGTATCCGTTCTAACAAAACAGTGCTCTACGGGTGATTACGACGCTCTCAAATGTATCAAGGAGGATAGAGGAGACGTTGCTTTTACTTCAAGTAAGTATTTTTGTAGCAGAGTAATTTCCTTTAATATAAGTACGTAGCAATGCGTTTTTCTGGGTGTGCCAGGATTCACATAATGCGGTAAGATTTGGGGTAATCCCTGAAACTAATGAACCGATTCCTAAAATGCCAATCGGTTTGGATATTTCAAAAATATTCACACGCGAATCGGGGGCCGGGACAGAAAACTTAAAAAGCTTATGGGTGGGACGGAATACAGTAGGTATTACTTTTCTCCATAGATCCTTGAACTATTGCTGTTGAGTTTCTCTTATCTTTTAATAGAGGCAAGTTCTAATATTATAAATGCTAGTCTGGTGGACGTTATTTTTTGCACAGATATAGTTGGAGGGACGGAAAGTGACATAGGCTACCTTTTATGATGAAAGCTAATTTTAAAAAAAATTCTAGGTGACCAACTATCTGAATTGGATGAATCTCAATATGAACTACTGTGCCTGAACAGAGAAAATGGAGGAAGGGACTCTATCAAAAATTATGCCACATGCAATATTGCTATGGCACCATCAAGAAGCTGGTTATCATCTAAGGAATTCCTAGCAGACATATCTATAGCCCACACACCTTTAAGTTTGGCTCAATTCTTGGATGACAGAAACGATCTATTTAATATCTACGGAGAGTTCCTTAAAAATAACAATATAATTTTCAGTGTAAGTATGTAACTAAGTTTGGATTCCCAAAGAGGTCTATTTCAATTTATATATTCTGTGACTCAGGGATTTGTCTAGATTAGGGTAATAAAAAAAAAAAAAAATAAAATAATAAAAAAAAAATAAGGTGCGTCGGTGGCCGAGTGGTTAAGACGTCTGGTATTAACTAGGCAGACCCTGAGTTCGATCCCGGATCCCGGCCATGTACCAATATGTACATAATCCGACAAACCACACTTAGAGGCTTTTCCATCTAAATATATCTCAACAGAACTAGCCACTCGTTAGATATAGCCTCACAAATACCATCGGCTAAACGAGGGTGACTTGGTCTTCCGCTGGGTACCCTGGAACCGTAACACGGTTTCGGGAGCTGTAAGGCAACCCGTGAAGAAAGAAAAAAAAAAAAAAAAGGGTAATAAATTGTCTATGGCGAATTTGTATCGCATTTAAAAAAAATCACGGAGGCTAGAATATCAGGTACCAACTTGCTCTGTGTTATGAACCTCTATCTCATGGATCAACTACAGGGTTAAAAAATACTATTCCTAATACAATATAATGGCGGACTGCTCTGTATTCTGTGGGGTTAGCATACATTTTGACAGCGACACTTTCGTTTCGGTCGAATGGCCTTGAACAGGCCAAAACGTTATGTCCAACAAGGACCGGCCAGAGATAGCCCGGGGCCGAGAGGTCCGGCCCAACAATGTGCGGGAAAATTCTGTGTACTTGTCTTTGTCCGGCCAAGCAAATTGCTCGGCATTCTTGTGCAGGGCATGCCCGGTCCGGGCTATCTCTGGCCGGTCCTTGTTGGACATGAACGTTTTGGCCTGTTCAAGGCCATTCGACCGAAACGAAAGTGTCGCTGTCAAAATATATGCTAACCCAGCTGCTTCGTCTTATGCTCTGCTTGTCGCGCGAAAAAAAAAAAAAAAAAAAAAAAGGGTAATAAATTGTCTATGGCGAATTTGTATCGCATTTAAAAAAAATCACGGAGGCTAGAATATCAGGTACCAACTTGCTCTGTGTTATGAACCTCTATCTCATGGATCAACTACAGGGTTAAAAAATACTATTCCTAATACAATATAATGGCGGACTGCTTCTGTATTCTGCTTCGTCTTATGCTCTGCTTGTCGCGCGCATTCATTACAGGCGGTGGCAAGGTCACATGACGTCTTCTCTATAAAAAAAACGCATACGAAGTCACAGGCTACTATTAGTATAGTAAGAGAAATATGTTCTCAGGAACTATGTCGTCGATTTTAAGGGAAAAGAGAAACTGCTTTTATAGATTTTTATAAACACAACTCACTGGTACACAACTGAATGGTACCCAGTAATTTAAAAAAAGCTCCTTGATTGAATACAGTGTTATTAAGAAAAATTATCTTGTAAGAAATAAATGTTGCTTCAAAACTTCATGCCTCCCCATGCCTACAAATAAAAGAAATTTTTGCCATTATCAGTTCTAATTTTTTTTAATTTGTTTGAAAGAAATGCAGATTATTAACCAGATGTTCCATCAATATATCTATCTATCCCAAGAGTGGTTGGCAGAGACACTTGAATGCCATTTGCTATATATACAAATATAATATATACATATTTTGAGTTATTGTATAAGAAGATTTAGCCTATCCAATAAGTAAATGATATTAATCCAGTGTTTATTTCAGAATTCTGCAACAGGATTGGCAACAACAGACAAGATACATTTTGACACTTTCAAAAACATTCATGAAACAATATCTACTTGCAGTGTCACATAATATTTATGTAAAACTTAAGTTAAAAATATAATGGACTGATCAGATATATATATACTTTTATTATTGAACTACCTCAAATCTCTATAAAGCTTGGGTCCCACAACACATTTTTTGACAGGCCAGATTGTGCCTAGCCAAGCCATTGGGCCATGGGAGACGTAGGAGTGGCCTGGCCTGTCAAAAAGTGGGCCATAGGGCTTAACATTGCAATTAGAAAGAATTTAAATTTTGCCAATAAAACAGTGAATTCAATAAATAATAATACCATGTTTCAAATAATTACTTATTCTATACTTAAATTATAAAGCGGCCAATGCAAGTGTTAAGACAGATGCTATAGCCAACATGGTATATCCCGAAGTATAAACCTCCTTAAGAGTCAATCCTTTGCCTGTATCCCAGTACAAATGTCTGATGCCATTAACAAAATGAAAGCCAAATGGTGCTGCAATTATTGCCTTTGCTAGGAACAGAAATGTCGGTGACAAATTCAAACTTTCAATGATAACCACGCAATCACTCATGTCATATGGCAATAATACTGCACCAATACCAAAAACTGCTGCATAACCTGACAGCATCATCCCTGAAATATTAGGCATTTGTCAATGTTCTACATCTTAATTTTGAAAAGCTAGTTCAGTGCAGTTTCCATTTTAAGTAAGTTTCATATGCTAAACATAAACTATAATATGATTTAGAATTGATTAGGTCTGTCACAGTCAAATAAATTCTTATGCAAATGTTGGATAGATGAGAGAAATCAGAAATTTTCTACGTAAAAATATTTATACACAATCTATAGCCTATAGCCTGAAACAAACCCTTAGTGTGAATGCACATGTCCATAATCAAGTCAGTGTTGGTCACAACATATTTATATGTGCCTTAAAATCATGTTTACTTAATTAAAATAAGGTTTGGATTGTTAGCTACATTTATTTACAGTTTGGATGGCTTTAATATCCATATTAACCATGTATCAATTTAAATTATATAATAAAATCTAGCTAACTGTTCTTAGATGTCTTTCAATCTCAAAATACCTCAAAAGAACTGCGCCACTTATTTAAGCTGTAATCAAATTAGGAAGACTTGCCTTGTCTACCAGGATGTGTACTATGGTTATATCTAAATAAAAATAAAGTTACCTATATTTATTAGATAAGACAAATTACCTGAAATACGATGGGTGATTGACAACATGCTAGTCAATTGTGGAGCATAAATAGTAAGATGAGGTGACATAGGCCTCTTCAGTCGCTCGTTTTTGTTGGCATAATGTTCGACTGCGGTGTCTACGAACGGTTTGAAATCAATTTTAGGTGACCCAGCAGCAGCCTGCCCATACTGAGCGCTGTTTAATATGCTCGGGATTCTGCTTATTGTTGCAAAAAGCTGTTTATTGGCCAATCTGTAATCAACAAAAACAATAAAAGCTTGAAAGAACTATTACATAATGTTCTATTGGATATTATTTACCTGTTAGCACAAAACAACGCCATGGTTCGTATTTCAAGATTCTGTTGCCTGAAATAAAACAGTAATATTAATTAAGAATGTACATGATTTTGAATAATAGCAATCTAATTACCATTGCACTCACAAACAAAACAACAATTTTCTTTCGTATTAGCTCTCGCTCGCAGTTTGGTTTGGCACTTGGCAGCCCATTCATTCAATCATTCGTATTTATTTCTCATTCGCTTTATTGACAGTTCGATTTTTATTTGAAACTGGGTTAGAGATTTGGATTATACAGCCAAATAAAGTTGAACCCCGGATCAATCAACCTCAACCTGTAGTGGGAGAGCCGGCTGCAAAAATACCTACCTCATCGAGTACCCCAATAGGCTATCTTTAGATCGTTAACCGACACTTAAACACGTAAAAAAAATCAGGTCTGCCAGAGCCGATCGATATTTTTTTAGTGAAAATTACGTCATAAGGTACCCGAATTAAAGTGCTGACAACAGTTAACCATTGATTAATTATGTAAAAAAAGTTAGTCTGCCATTGCGCACCCTGCCGGAAGTACTTGGCAGACCCCTAAAATATGCCCTTCCGACACCCTAAACCTACCTCATCGAGTACCCCGATGAAACCTTCGCCAAATAATAACCAAGATGCCCCTGATAATGAATCAAAAGGTCTGCCAGGTCTAAACTTGCCGGAACTTAGTGTTCAAAGCATTTAAGTTGGTAGGCAGCATAATTTCACCTAATGTAAAAAAATGATTTTTTCAAAATTTATACAAATACCTATATAGATATTAACTGCTTTTTTTTATTTAAAACATTAAATAATAAAAACCGGCCAAGTGCGAGTCGGACTCGCGCACGAAGGGTTCCGTACCATTATCTATAAAAACAGAAAAAAATAAAAAATCACGTTTGTTGTATTGGAGCCCCCATTAAATATTTGTTTTATTTTAATTTAATTATTAATTTTTAAAGTGAATATATAACTAAATATTCTGTGAATATTTCAAGCGTCTACCTGTTGCCGTTATCATTAACTAGCAAAAACGAGCAAAAAAAATTACGTATGTTGTATGGGAGCCCCCTTAAATATTTATTTTATTCTGTTTTTTAGTATTTGTTGTTATCATACATCATCTGTGAAAATTTCAACTGTCTAACTAACACGGTTTATGAGTCACAGCCTGGTGACAGACAGACAGACAGACAGACAGACGGACGGACTTGCTTTAGTGGTATAATTAAGCAAGCATCTTATTGTACTCGTAGTGATTGTTGTTAAATTTTAAATATACATCTTTTAGCGCTATACTTCTTTTTTAGGGTTCTGTACCCAAACGAAAACCCTTATACTAAGGCTTCTCTGTCCGTCCGTCTGTCTGTCTGTCTGTCACCAGGCTGTATCTCATGAACCGTGATAGTTAGAAGTTGAAATTTTCACACATGATGTATTTCTGTTGCCGCTATAACAACAAATACTAAAAAACAGAATAAAATAAATATTTAAGGGGGTTCCCGTACAACAAACGTCATTTTTTTTTTGCTCGTTTTTGCTCGTTATTGATAACGGCAACAGGTAGACGCTTGAAATATTCATAGAATAAGGGTTAATTTTAAAAATCCAAAAATACGTATTTTGAACCAAGTTTCAATTCACGGAGGAAATAAGATTTTCCATACAAACGTATTTACCCGATTTGACCCCTTTAGAGGTTGAATATCGAAATATCCTTCCTTATGCCTTGTCTACATAATAAAGGGAACCTCTTTGCAAAATTTCAGCTTCCTAGGTCTAAGGGTTAGGGCTGGGCGTTGAAGGAGAGGTTCTCAATTCGTCGGAATCTTTATTATATAGATAGGCGCGGCGCGGCCCTGGTATAGGATAGGTAGGTATATAAAATTTCCTATTGAAGATATTTAAAATACAATGGTAAATATAATAGAAACAAACTTTATTTTAAAAAATTACAGAAGTGCAAACAGAATAGTCAATACAGCTGTACAAATGAAGGAAATCCTGGCGGTGTGATAAATATCCTTTAGTGATAACCATTGATTTAAACTGAAACCTATGAATCTGATCGCATTAAAGAAATGAAAAGTAAATGGCAAGGCTAATAAAATTTTTAATAAAAATAAAGTTGGTCGTGAAAAATCACATTCCTGTATCATGGATATGTATGAATTGATTCCGCCAGGTAGTAGCAATCCCCCAAATGATAGCAAGAACGTATAAAAACTTAAGATGACACCTGAAAAAATAAACATTATGTAGGTAATGCAAAGTAAGTATTAATTTCCTATGCAAGTGTTCCATAATGGGGGTATTTTAATACAAGTGTGTATTTGTAGAACTAGCTGCACATGTGACTTTCATAATAGGCCACCCGAATGTTTAAATAATTTACTATTATGTGCAGTTGCGTACATACTTTTATCTTAAAAATCCGTCATGGATTTTTTCAATGGATCTTAGTGGACAGAGGATAGTATGAGTTCATTACCACATCGTATCACATTAACACATTAGTACCAAACAAAGTACCTATACAGGCTTTGCCACAGTACACAGAAGCAAGGCTATGTAATTACAGAAGTACAAAAAAATTATGCACAGTCATAGGTAGGTACCTGATATACGCTGGGAAATAGACGTTGTTGAAGTAAGTGTTGGCGCGAAAATTGTGAGGTGGGGCGACATGGGTCTTTTTAATCTCATGTTCTTGTAATCATGGGTTTCTTTAGGTGGTGTAATGTAAGGTTTATAAACAACCTTAATTGGTCCTCCTGATCCCCCATTTGAATACAAGACATTGAAAAATAGTGAATATTGTGGTCTGTTCTTAAATAAGCTATCACATGTAGATAATCTGAAACATAAAGCCAAGACATTAATAGCACACACACTTTTTTTTTTTTTTTTTCTTCACGGGTTCAGCTCCCGAAATCGTGTTACGGTTCCAGGGTACCCAGCGGAAGACTAAGTCTCCCTCGTTTTTTTTTTTTTTTCAAAATTCGTAATAGGTCAAAAGCTATAAGCCCCTCAAATCTCGTTTTTTTTTGGTTCATAACTTGCTGGTAATAAACCGTCTGTATTTGAGAAACGAAGCAAAATTTCAAAAAAAGCAAAACGTACGTTCGTAGACGGCGAACGTTAGTAGATTATAATATGCTAAAACGTTTGACACCAAAATTATAAGGTTTCGTTGTAGTTTAGTAGGTGTAAATCGTTTTCGCCCAAAACGCAAGAACATCTACGAACACTCACGAGCTGCAGTGCTCTCTGTCGCACTGATGCCCGGGGGAAGAGCGCGCTTGAGACAGAATATGATTTTCTAAATACCTATTTCGCTGCGTACGCTGAGCTACACGATCCTCTTAATCTATAATAAGAAAGTTTTAAATAAGTACCTAGTTTAAGTAGTTTATGTGCGTCAGTTAATTACCCAAGGCCCCAGAGTTTCTACACCAATAAGTATATTAAAAATAAAACGCTCAAATAAGAAATTAATATTTTAATACCTTTTTTTGTGTGAAAACTAAGAACTTGTGCCGTTTTGAAGAAATTTTGCAAATTATGACTAAAATAGGTTTTCTTTTTTTTCTATTGGATACTTATGTGTCATTGTATATTTTTTCTTTTCGGATTGAATTACCAATTCTTTTCATATTTTGACTTAAATATACAAGAATTGAGGCAATTAGACCGCTCTTAAAGCCTTAAATACTAAGTACTAACCTTAAAAGTGAGAAGCTTTTAAAATTGTGTAATGCAATACTTCGAAAGTACATTCCTGGTTTAATTCTATATATTTTATGACAATAAATGAAGATCTATATTTTACTACGATAGGTCTCTGATATTTTGTAATTGAAATATACCTATTGATAAACAATTTAGATTTTATAAATTGTTTTGACGTATTTACATTAATGTCAATATAATTTTATTTTAAGTTATATTAGTACATACTCAGATCAAGTAGGTACATACCTATCATTATTATCAGCCAGGTGTGTTTCATACTTCCAAGGTAGTTCCAAGATATAATCTACTACAGATCAAAGATCTAGAACACACGCGCGATATTGCATTTACATAAATGCTTTCAACCGTTTGGATTCTAATATTCGAAAGAAAAATAAACAAGCAATCGGACAATTTTTCACTTCAGATACTTTCACTTTTCAGTATAAAATAGTATACTTAAAAAAGTTTGTAGTATGAATATCATTAGGATCCTTTGCTTAAACGGATATAAATTTGTTTAATAAAATATGTTTCTTTCTGGATTCCACGTGACGCCTTTGTGGTATACGCACGCGTCCACCAGGACGTCATGGGGAATCCAGTTTAATCCCGCCCGCGCTGTAATAGTTGTGATTAGTCAGTGATTAATAGGACATATTACGGCCGGCGGGAGCATTCTACCTACCGATCAATCGGCTTATTGTTACTGTGACGTCTATATTACTTGACATTGGCGGAATCATCAAAACCCTGATGGAGCCATTTTGAAAAGAAAAAAATAGAAAAAATAGAATGTTTCTTTCTGTCATCCAGCTGTCACTGTGTCAGTCAGCGGCAACAGAAAATGTGCAGAAAATTCCTTGGAAAATCGGAAAATTCAGTCAAATTACAAATTTTCGTGGTTTATTTATGGCACCAATTTTAAAACTCTTGGTCCTTAAATGACACGTTTTATATTAATTTCAACTTTGTTGCTGGCATTCGGAAGAGAGTTTGGTTCGTTTGCTGCTATAATGGCATACCGTTCAGTAGATTTCGAAGTTTTCGGAAGAGTTCAAGGAGTTTTCTTTAGAAAAGTAAGCTTGTAGCACAAATGTTTCATAAAAGCCATGTTAAATTAGTTATGTTAATATATTTATTTCTATTTCTACTGTCCAACAACAATGTTGCTTTAATTTCAGTTTACTAAAGAAAAGGCTGATAATTTGGGGTTGAGAGGTTGGTGTAAAAATACATCTGATGGCACTGTGCTCGGTCAAGTGCAAGGACCACCCAAAGATGTTGAGGAAATGTGAGTAACCACCACTAACTGTTAAAGGGGCCTAAATCAGTAACTTATTATTTAGTAGGTAATAATGTGCGAGGTGACATCAACAATCACCAAACTGAATTTGGATTTAATGTAAAGTTTGTGGTATACATAGCCTCAGACCACAAGGGTTTGTTTCCCACGCTTTTGTAAATCATAATCTTTAATTACCTTATCAGGTAAAAGTACTCCTTAAATGAGTAAGGCTTATCAGAAAAGACAAGAAGGTATAAAAAAATAAGTCCAAATCTTATCCCTTTAAATGGGGAGATAGATACAATGTAAATAGTATGCAAGCAGGAGAGACAATGTTTCTCTGCTTTCAACTTTCCGCACAATTAAATTTTATTATTTTTCTCTTGAAACCATGTTCTGATTTAAATCTTTGCAATATTTATTCAAATCATCAATCATTAGAACATTAATGTTACAGGATAAATTGGCTAAGAACTAAAGGAAGTCCAAGCAGTCATATTGACAAAGCTGAGTTTAAAAACCAAAAAGATATACAAGATTATACTTTTGATAGTTTTAATATAAGAAAAGACTAGTAAGTATTATTTATTAAATTTATTAATATTCAGTATTATTAACTTGTTTTAAATAAGTTAACAGAAATGATCTGGTTTTAATTTATTGTTTGAAATTAGGTAGGTTTAATTAAAGATTGCTCAATGCTCATGCAGTTTTGTGTTTTACTGCTTAATTTATACCAATTTCAACCAAGGGAGTATGTTTTAGGGTTCCAAATTGCCAAATGTCACATAATTTTATCTCATCTGCCTTTCCATTGATACTTATGATAATTTGCAGAGAGATGTTTTATGTGAACTGCCATAGTCTTGGTATCAAATTGTAAAAAAAAAAATGTTTAATTAAATTCCTGAATTCTCGGCGACAGAGACATGGCGCAAGGTTGTGCGTTGCACTTTGGACTGCCATGATTGACCACAACTGTCAAGAGCACTATGACTAAGAAGAAATTCCTGAAAATCTACGAGACAATCTTGACAGCTAACTTTTCCAATCATCCACACTAATATTATAAAAGTGAAAGTAACTCTGTCTCTATGTCTATCTGTCTATTTACGCTTTCAGAGCTAAATCACTGAACCGATTTTGATGAAATTTGATATGGAGAAAGCTTGAAGGGAAACTACTTTTTAATGTAAACATCCAATTAAAAAAGGAACCCTTATAGGATCACTCTTGTGTCTGTCTGACTGTTCTGTTGAAATTATGTTTGATGACCCAATCACGGACGTATAGCGTAATTAATCGAATTTCTATTTTGGGGGAAAATTATGCGGAAAAATTAAAAAGTAAATACATTTTTTTTCAAGTGTACCATAAAAGGGCTCGTTATTAAATAAGAAATATAAATATAGGGCCTCTCTTATAGTTCATAGGAAAACATATACGAAAATCCTGTCGTGAGTTCTGACTGAAAACGGAATAAAGAAAGGAATAATCGAAAACGAGACCTACATTAAAGTTTCAACTAGAAAGAAATAATCCAAACGGACGTGCGGAGATATGCGTAAACAAACATTTAATTTTTTTTTCATAGTCACTACATAGTATAAAACCACAGATCTTTTATAAGAAGTTATGTGGTATAAAACAAAGTCGCTTCCCGTCTGTCTGTCCCTATGTATACTTAGATCTTTAAAACTAAGAGGTTTCTAATGTGATGTCGTAAATAAACACATTTTTTGCGCTTACATTGCAAACGCTGGCTGAACCCTACGAGATAGATCAAAATAATGTACTGCAGTATTGTACACCTTAAAATGGTTATCTTATCACAACCATAACAGTGCGGCAGGGATTAAACCGGATTCCACATCACGCCATGACAAAAACGCGTGCGGTCGGCGCCATGACCGGATGTGGAATCCCTAAATCATTAATATTTTGTGTAAACTGATTGAAATATGACAGTTGAAGTTTGACGTTGGAAAACTCAAGCCGACTGGGAGCAAGGTAGGCATAATTAGCTCTGCTACCCGTGCGAAGCCGGGGCGGGTCGCTAGTTTATACATAAAACATAAATAAATCGATAAAAGTACCGAACCGACCGATTGGTATATTTTTCTTTTATTTTTGGTTCACCAAATCACCACCAATCTAAATATACCTCAACAGAACTGGCCACTCGTTAGGTATAGCCTCGCAAATACCATCGGCTAAACGAGGAAGACTTGGTCTTCCGCGGAGTACCCTGGGACACGGTTTCAAGAGCCGCAAGGCAACCCGTGAAGAAAAATAAAACAACTTTCCAGAATATTTATATATGGAAAATATATTTTTTATAGAAAAATATTTCTCGCATTTTAGTAATTTGCGTACATACAAATGTATAGTGTTTATTTATTCACGCTGTGTACGAGTAAACACACAAAAATTTCAGAACCACTGTTTTCGTATTAAATACTTATTGTTTATAATCATAAATCTTACTGATTTACTGACTTAAAGATTTTTATGATTCTGAACATGTATAATTATATTAATTACACAACACTTACCGCCCGTCGATATATTCGAAAAATATAAAATACATCGATGATAAAATGTACCTACCCTATGTTACGCAGCTTTATACATAATTATTAGTGAAAGATTTTTATGAATCGGTTCAGTAGTTTTTGAGTTATTCATTACAAACAATCAAATACCTATTTATAATATTAGTATAGATAGCGACTTCGTACGCCTTGTACTAGGAATACAACATTTACACCCCATTTCAGTCCTTAGGTCAGGTAGAGTGATGTTAAATAGCCTTCCTCAAGAATTGGGCTATCAAATGCAATAAGAGTTTTCTAGGAAACAAACTCTTCAGCTTTATTATATTAGTATAGATGTTTATAAGTATCTCGTGTTGTTCAGATTCTGGAGTTTAGAATATCTTTGAAAGTGCGATCCTCTATCTTATAAGTATTTGTGACGAGACGAGGCCATTTGATGTAATCGATATCATAACTGCGTTTATTTACTGACGGTTATGGCCAAACTTTAGGTTGAATTATAAAATGACGCATATCATGCGATTGTTTAAAAAAATTATTATTGCCCCAGTGTGTCTACTCATTAACACTCTTATTAATAAACTCGAAGTAGCGACGTAGTAACTAAACTGTATTTTGTCTCCGTCTAACAAATATGCAATTCATTATGATAGAGACGAAACACAGTTTAGTTACTACGTCGCTACTTCGAGTTTATTAATAAGAGTGTAAGAGTTTAGAAAAATGGTTCACTTGTTCTTTACTGGAGTTAGCTCTACCTAGGTCCTAGCATAGGTGAGTGCTCTTTAATAGTGAATTAACAGTCTAATAGGAAGTTTGAGAATTCGCAAGAGCATGACAGATTTCCTGTAATACAGACAAGTAGGTACCTAGGCAATTTACAAAGCTAAAGTAATCGTCGACAAGACCCGCGACCTTGAGGGCTTTCATCTAAATGGGAAGATTCGGTGTATAAAGGGCGGTTGATGGAAATAATTAGGTTCGAGTCAGTAACCCGGGGTGTGCGTTATTGATGGGTTGCGGGGCGGGACGCGCGCAGATCTGGGTCGCGGGTAGCGGGGCGGCCACACTCGGGGCGGGCGGCACTGCGCCGCGCGGCTGCCATCATGGCGGACGGGCCTCCTGTGGAGCTCAACGTGGGCGGCGTGCATTACGCCACGTCGCGCGACACTCTGCTCCGCGAGCCGGACTCCCCGCTGGCCCGCGCGCTCGACGACCCGCAACACCCGCGCGACGCCCGCGGTCGCGTCTTCTTCGACCGAGACGGCGTCCTCTTCCGCTACGTCCTCGACTACCTCCGGGACGGCGCGCTCGCTCTCCCCGAGAGTTTCCGCGAGCACGAGCGGCTGTCCCGCGAGGCGCGACACTACGCGCTGCCCGGGCTCGAGGCGGCCGCGCGCGACGCTGACCCGCGACAGACGGCTCGAGAGCGCGGCTGCATCACTGTCGGGTACCGCGGGAGCTTCCAGTTCGGACGGGACGGGCTCGCAGACGTGAAGTTCCGCAAGCTGTCGCGCATCCTGGTGTGCGGCAAGGTGACGCTGTGTCGCGAGGTGTTCGGGGAGACGCTCAACGAGTCTCGCGACCCGGACCACGGGCTCGGGGACAGATACACGGCGCGGTATTTCTTGAAACATTCCTTCATCGAGCAAGCGTTCGACATGCTGCAGGAAAGCGGGTTCCGTCTGGCCGGCAGCTGCGGGAGCGGCACGGCAGGCGGCGCGGCCGAGCTCAAGCCCGGAGTGGACTCTGAAGAGAACCGCTGGAATCACTACAACGAATTCGTGTTCGTGCGCGACTGAGTCCTGTGACGCGACTTCTGGGCACCATCTACCTAGTTGGCGACGAGCGTTGTGCTCGCAGGATTGTCAAGTCTCTTGGACCCTCCTAATCGTTCGTCGTGTCTCTACCGAAGTACCTATCTTCGACACTGAGCTATCTTCCATAATGCGATGTACGTAGGTATTTAAACTAGTTAGACCTGCGGGCTGCGCTGCGACTAAAATGACGAGAGCGTTCTTCGCGGTAGAGATGTAGATTTTCTCTTCCTTGTGTACTTAAGTACGACTATATAAAGATATTATATTAATGTATCGAGTGTATAAGTAGTAAGTCTACTTAATATCTGTTGACTCCTTTAAATCTTCATAATATAATTACACTCTGTTGTTCTGTTTGTTTGTTGACATTTTATCAATTTAAAGCTAGTTAATGCTGATCTGTCATGCACGGTCGCAGTTAACTTATTGGTAGATAAATAAAAAATAAAATATTGTATAACAAAGTATTAGTATAAATGTGTAAATTAGAAAACAGTTGTAAGAGAATTGTCTCCTTTTAAGGTTTGTCTTATACTGATATTACGACATAAATTTTAATAAATTTAACGTTATAAAATTATTTATATAGCATATATTTTAAAAAGAGATTTTAAAATTGATATGTGGGCCACATTTTCTACTTACTATGCCAAATTATTGTAACCACTTACCAGAGCTTTAAAAGACTCGTATTATTTCATCTAAGAAAGATCTGTAATTTATTTATTCTATTAAATTTATTATTCATCAAAATTATTTATAAATCGTTTTGAGGCGTTTACAAACAAAATATATATCTAGTCCCCTTGTTGTTGTTATGAATATATTGTATTTTAGTAACTGCATACATTTGTCATAAAATCTTTGTAGGATACAAACTGTGTTGTGATAAAATCTTCATAATTAAATAATTCTCAATACACTCGAATCTCTAGATATTTACCTACATTTTACCTTAGGTAATAGATTAAATAGAAATATTACTGTCACTGTATGCACAGATTTTTAGGTATATTAGGTACTATATGAAGTCCTTAGAAAAATTATAAAATTTCGACAATGATAATTCAAATTATTTAGGAATTTATCGATATGACCCTAAAGTACATTTTTAAATAACCTACCTGTGAAGCTTGTAAATTGACCATTTATTTATTAGCTATTTATCGAATTTTCAATCAGAGTCATATCATTAGAAAAAGCTAAATAAATGTAGAGCTACGAATATTGGTGATTTTTTTTACGCTTGCTCTATATAATAAGTAGGTAATGTAATATATTATTAGTTCCTGTTGCAAAAAATTCACTACCTTCAAATACCACATTTGCTTTTCATAACTGGTTATATCGAATTAATGATAAATTAATAAACGAAGAATTAATAAATATATTTTAGTTAAGTTTTAGAAAATCCTACCTACCTATCTACTCTACCTATGTACCTAGTAAATATTATCTACATATAAATATAAATTGTTTAATTAGAATCTTTTTTAAATGCCTTCTTAAATTATAATTTAATATCTTATTGTAGGATACCTATCTATAAATAGACGAAATAAATAGTTAAAATGCATTAGTTTCATTTTAGAATCGCTTTATTAATATGTATATTTATCTATACTAAGGTTCCCCTGAAAATAGAATTTCACTTCACTTTGTTACCTTTCACCACTTTTCTTTCTACCTTTCACCAGGTATGTCCTAAGGGATGCAATGGTTATCTAAGAATCTGCAATAACTCTATATTTCGACCCGGGAGGAACGACTCAGAAATTTCTAATCGTAAGCCACGCCCTAAACTCGTGGTTCGGGCGCATGAATGGTTCGAGCGCAACGACCACGTCATGCCAGACAACGACGGCGCTTTGCCCGTTCTTGCTGCAGAAGTGAGAAGGGCATAATCTATCGCTTCTCGGAATAAATGACGTAAGCGGTACATTACAAATAAATAATTTATTAAAAAACGATCACATGCAGGGAAAAATCATCTTAATCAATACTAGGTACTGAAATTACCTACAGATTCGTATAAAGTTTAAACGTAAATCCCTTCAGAGTATGGTCGTTTGACTAAAAAGGTGTTTTTGAATTTAAGTTATCGAGAAAATTTTCACCAATCATGTTTTCATCCTACACAATACTAGATAAAATCCTCTAGTTTTCGATTCCCAAATTGTATGTTCATAGCATTCGTAAGATTCGAGAATTTCAGTTCAGCAATCAACCAAAATTATTCGTTCCTCCCCTTAAGTACTAGATACTTAGATTATCTACTAGATTGGCAATGCAAAAGAGAAATTACATATTTTATATACGTGTATGTTAAAGCGAGACAGATAGACGAGATCGTTTTTGTAACAGCCTAGCGTCAGTAGTAATTTCGCTTATTTTTGTAAAATCTCCTGTTTCAAAGTATAATTTAGTGTTTGATTAATGCAGCGCATGATACAGTGCCTGGTTGTAAGTCATCTAACATGAAAAGTCCACAGAATTACACATCTACACGCGCACTGGTGTATTAATTTTTTGATCTCCTTCTAATCGCGACATTGCCAATCTAGACCATGTAAAATCCACAATCTGAGGTGGCAGGTATATGAACGAGAGACGATACATTTACTTATTCGAAAATAGTACCTATACTTTTTATACTAGGCTGCGAATGAAGTTGTGGGTAATACCTAGTTGACAAAATAATAATGGGTTAAAACATGAAAAAGCTCCTATTTACTTGCACGGAAAACTTCTATTAGTATTCTTGTCAGACCTTTCAAAGGTTGTTCACGCAAGACTTATTTTTTGATAGTTGCGTGGTTAGATATTCAAAAGGGCAACCAAAGGGCATATTATCCCACTTCTGAAAATCAAAGGCGTAAAGCCCGCAAGTTATATTTTTATTTGTAGAATAAGTTTTAGGATACATAAATAAAATTATATCTATACTAATATTATAAAGAGGTAAACTTTGGATGTAATCGGTAATCTCTCAAACTACTAAACCGATTCTAAAAATTATTTCACGAATCGAAAGCTACGATATCCCCGAGTGATATAGGCTATTTTATTTTGTTCGAATATATCTACGGGCGGAGCCGGGGGCGGAATATCTTATAAAATAACTTCGCTTCACACGTGTATAATAGACAAACCACTTTCCATTTAAATATACAACTCGTTAGGTCTCAACTCGGCCTCACAAATACCATTAACTAAAAGAGGGAGACTTGGTCTTCCGCTGGGTACCCTGAGACCATAACACGGTTACGGGAGCTGTAAGGCAACCCGAGGAGAAAAACAAATTAATTATAAATATGTTACTACGGACTTTTTTACAAGCTGTAATTTTGCATACATACTTATTATAGTACAGGCATATTAATTGAAGCTATAAGGGCGACCTAGAAAAAAACCCAAAGCTAATTTTTGTGGAAAATCGTTCCTTAGGACCACAGAAGTATACCCTTAAAAGTCCTGACTCCTAAAGTGCCGGCGTCCCCTCCCCCGCCCCTCAAATATGTCCCGGTTAGCAGTTTTTTTTATTTTTCTCAAAAACAGTAGGAGTTAGTTGGAAACTGCCAAAGAAGTAAATAATCCTTATTAAATTACCTATCAAACGACACCAGTTTTATACTAATTCGAAATTTAGTTTTTGAGATATGCTTGCCAATATTAAACAAAAAAAAAAAAAAACAAATTTCTACAAGTTTCTTGATTTTCTGAAAAAACTGTTAGACTATTCATAAAACCTTAGGAATAAACTTTATTCCTCGCACAATTGTCTACAAAATAAGACCATATTTTCTTCAATTGCTCAATTAGTAATAAAGTTGCAGTTCATTACGTCTGAGCTTATAAATTATATTAGTACAGGCATTTTAATTGAAGCTATAAAGGCGACCTAGAAAAAAAACCCAAAACTATTTTTTGTGTAAAATCGTTCCTTAGGACCATAGAAGTATATCCTTAAAAGTCACTCCTAAAGTGGCGGCGTCCCCTCCCCCGCCCCTCAAATATGTCCCGGTTTGCAGATTTTTTTTATTTTTCTCAAAAACTGTAGGAGTTAAGTGGAAACTGTCAAAGGAGTAAATAATCCTTATTAAATTACCTATCAAACGACACCAGTTTCATACTAATTGAAATATTTGTTTTTGAGATATGCTTGCCAACATTAAACAAAAAAATAATAATCCAAATTTCTACAAATTTATTGATTTTCTGAAAAAACTGTTAGACTATTCATAAAACCTTATGACTAAATATCATTTCTCGCACAATTGTCTACTACAATACAAGGCCATATTTTCTTAAATTGCCCAATTAGTAATAAAGTTGCAGTTCATTACATCTGAGCTGATGAATTATATTGTACGATGAGACCATTTTAGAAGTTAATACGTATACTCGCATTTTCAACAATAAGTCATAATGGCAAATAACACTAGGTTAGCTCCCTGACTATAAAGCATAAGTACTACCTACCTATAGTTCCAAATATTTTTGTATCTATGTATAAAGTTGTCATTAACTCATTACAAAACATGAAAAATGAAAAAGATTTCAATAATTTGTACAGAAACATCTATTGCAAGGGACCCCTGGTGGTTTGGCTTGGCACAACCACACCTATCTAATATACATCACCGATGGGTCACAAACCCTACGCAAAACACCGCATCTAAATCCGTCAAGCCGTTTCTGAGATAGAGGGGAACATTATTTTTGTAATGTGCACACCTCTCCTCCCAAACTCTTGTTATTATTAGGTATATTTATTTGGCATTTCAATGATCAATATCTATGTCATTGTCATCGTATAATACAATGCAGTGAAGCACACACACTGTCTCATTTATTCTCGCACATATTTTTGCAATTGCAAGATATCAGGTTAATTAAATAGTCTGGTGCAGTAGGAAGCGTGGTGGCCACAGGCATTAATCTGTTCCCCAGAGCTTTCCACCTGTGGATTTAATTCATGCCCAGGCATTATTGTACCTGCAACTACACATGTCAGTTGAAAAGAAGCATTTACTGGCTGTGTGGCGATCTTGCGCAAATATTAATTTGCTCTCATATTGTCGAGCGTTTCACATCCGTAATCGCTATCATAGAGAGCCATGGAATTTTTTTCTCCAGCAGCAATTATAACTTCCTTCTTTGCGTTGGACAAAGAAAGTAACTTCCGCCATAGTAATCAACGATGGAGATGTCTGAAGCCTTTTCCATACTTGTATTTTTCTTTGTTGAAAAAGGCGCTTGTCGAGTTACAAACCGTAAATGCATGACAAAAAAGCGCAGCCTTTTTCATAGTACCCAAATCCTCATTTATATGCAATATTAAATGTTTTTTGATCTAATTTAATTTAATTAATATAATTTTGATTAATATAATCAGAATATCTGTGTCAGTGGCTACTACTATGACGTTCTCATGGCTATTATCATATTCTAGGGCTTTACCGGCTATCGACATCGTATTCGTTTACAGAGAAACTAAGACTGTTTAGAAGCTGCATTAATTGTATGGACTCAAAACGCCGATGAATATATACTCCTAGAGCGAGAAGCACTGGGGGCACAAAAGAACGCGGTCTGCATGTCATGAATGACATTATGATATTAGTGTCCTCAATTTTTCGCGTATTTTTAACCGACTTTACGATTAAAATTCTTTTAATATATTTATTAATATACAAATTTTATTTTGTTTATTTCATAGATAATTTCTTATATTTTAAGAAAACATTAACTACAACTTGCTTTTTCTAATAGTTTTTTTATGATACTCATACAGCCGAAGTCCGATTCGTGTATTATCGCAAGACAGTTTGAGAAATCTCATTTCTCATGTTTCTGGTACGTGAATCATGGTCTATCTTATCCTTGGTTGTCCTTGGTAGGGAATACGTTTTAGTGTTTTTGTTATTGTGATTTACGCATTATTTATGTAATTTATCAGCTCCTGATGTAATGAACTGCAACTTTATTACTAATTGGGTAATTTAAGAATGTATGGTCTTGTTTTGTAGATAATTGTGTGAGGAATAAAGTTTATTCCTAAGGTTTTATGAATAGTCTAACAGTTTTTTCAGAAAATCAAGAAATTTGTAGAAATTTGGTTATTTTTATTTTTTTTGTTTAATATTGGCATGCATATCTCAAAAACTAAAATTCCAATTAGTATAAAACTGGTGTCGTTTGATAGGTAATTTAATAAGGATTATTTAGCTCTTTGACAGTTTCCACCTAACTCTTACTGTTTTTTAGAAAAATAAAAAAAACTGCAAACCGGGACATATTTGAGGGGCGGGGGAGGGGACGCCGGCACTTTAGGAGTCAGGACTTTTAAGGGTATACTTCTGTGGTCCTAAGGAACGATTTTGCACAAAAATTAGCTTTGGGTTTTTTTTTACCCCAAACCGTAATATTCCCGTATAAATCGGATGACAATGCAATATAATGATGTCACATAGCCGATCTGATGATGGAGCCGGAAGGTGGCCACAGGAACTCTGTAACGAAACGACGTAACCCCATCGAGTTTGGGCTCGTTTGATTTGTCTTCAAGGGTACTCTGGTTCTAGATGATGTCCAGGGTTCTGATGATGGAGCCGAAAGGTGACTCTTAACTCTACATCTTTATTATGGTAACCGTGAATACCCTTTTAGGAATATGTAGCATTCTTAGGAGACATTAATCTACCTAAGACCTCGCTATGCTCAGTGGGTAAATATAAATATTTTCATCCGCAGGTAAATTGCTCATTGAACCGGTACCTTTGACCCTGTTACAAAGATCTAAGAGAAAGGGTATACCTATTTATAACTATACCAAAATAAGTATTATGTATAACCTACTATTATATAAATGACGACGCCGTAGCCCATTCGTTAGACTGGGATTAGGATTGGTTTGATTCCCGACCTGGGCAAATTGAAATATACATTTTAAATAGGTATTTTCACAGAAAACCGAACACGGCATTTTAGATGTTTTCACTATTCTTAGATAGTTTGATTCATCGGGAACGTTTACGAGTAAGTATTAAATATTGACCTATCATGTTTATGAGCTGAGCTTAACAGTATACCTATAAGTGGAACAAGTCAGGGGAAAAATTTGCCCCAGAGAGTTTTCATGGTGTAGATATGCTGTCTATCCGTCGGAGATATAACAAAATATTGAGTAGAATATAATTACTTTTTAATAAAAAGTGTACCTACCGACTTCAAAAATTATGCACTGAAAAGTCACTATAAAAAAAATACCCAAATCGCTTCAAGTGTGCCTATGAAATTTGAAAAGTTCTCGATTTCTCCAAGTTCCCATCATCAGATCCTGACCTGATGACCATGGGACCACCTGGAAAGTATACCCTATCACACAAAAAAAAATTCCAAATCGGTCCAGAGAGTTTTCATGGCGTAGATGGTCGTCTTCAAGTAATCGGGGAACGTACCTACATAAACAAAGATTCCGACGAATTGAGAACCTCCTCCTTTTTATGAAGTCGGTTAAAAATTATCTACAAAAAAAGTCCGCTGAAGCATAATACCTATCTCTAATAGATAAGTAGTTATAAGCGTATTTATGTAGATATTCAAGTTGTTGTAAATCCATATTGTACCCATGCGAAGCCGGGGGCGGGGTCGCTAGATTAGTCGAGACTCGAGGATCTTAGTAGGTACTTAGTACCTAGGTATTTCCCATCGACAACATGTTTCTCCATACAAACTTTTCCATCCATCCTATTAAAAACTGTCCTGGCTTGCAAGCACGTAGCCAGGATTTTCCGTCGAGGGGGAGTCCAACCACCAACCAAGCCATTATTTTGAAAAATAAAACACAAAGTACGACTTTACCTTTTATTGCATCTTTTCTGCAATAGGTCCATATCCTAGCTCGCTTGACTCGGCCACTGATAGTAATTACTTACCTACTTTTTTAAATTCTCAATTTCAAAGTGTGGGTAACGGATTTCGGGGGGGGGGGGTCCGGACCCACTGGACCCTCCCCCTGCCTACGTGCTTGCTGGCTTGTAAACTAGCTTACTACCTAGCTTAGAAATGAAGCTAGTTTTGTCTACACGAAGCTAGTAATAGGTACTAGCTTGCTAGCTTACTGACACTAGCTTGCTATCCTGGCTTGAAAAACTAGCCTTTTGAGATGAGTCTTTTAAATTCAATCCCTGATGCCCGGGCTACACAAGGCTAGTTTTTCAAGCCAGGATAGCAAGCTAGTGTCAGTAAGCTCCATAGTGCTCCTTCAGGGAATATTTCCTCCAAAGCTCTTAACTCTGGTTTTGGCTGTGAGTTGTCTCTCTGTCACAAATAGTTGGGTATGAACATTGAACAGTTACCTACTACAGTTAGATATCCAAACACGAAATACCTATATCCGTGCCGTGACGCATGGCCAACAATCCTATTTAAAAGTTTACGAGATCTTTGATATCTTTAGAAACAATGTAAACAGACAAATGTTATGCATTAGAATATATCTAAATACCCTAGGTACCTAGTGGTAGTGTTTCCAGAAACATGTGTATTTACCTACTACTGTTTGCCCGCGGTTTCACCCGTGTGGGAATCTTTAGCGACCGACTTGTTTTATCACGCTGGTGCAATTCCGATGATTTTTTTATTTTTGCATTATCCGAATCACGCTCGTCGCGGGGCAGATAACACCTATATACGATTATTTAAACAATATTTTAGCAAAAACAAGACAATTTCCAAGATTGAAAAAAATATATATTATTCTACAGGATATAATTGATATAATTGCCATTCTGAAAACGCGATTACACAATTTTCGCTCGATAGAAAATAATCCCAAAATGTGGTCTCTGAAAGTTTTCAAAAAAAGAAAACGGCGGTACTAGTGATTTTAGTACTATGACATTTAATTTGGTTTTTGTAATATTCAATTACCCATATAATTGCCATTTGTATATTCAAATAAATTGTATAGTTATTTAAAAAATAATGATTATGTCAAATGGCGCTTACGATTTCTACTCTGAGCGGAAACGCTTTAGCTCTTCTTTATTCACACTCGCCTTGTCGGCAGTGACGGCTGAATCGTGATGCTAGACGGTCGCGGCCACTCGATCGCTCACAAGTTTTTGTATTATTTGTGTATTTTTTGGCTCAAATTTAATTTATTAATGGTAAACTTTATTAATATATGACATTACCGTAGCGATTAGGCAATATTTTCATAAGGAAGTTGCTATTTGTATACTTGAGTCTAGGAGTCAGCGTTGCTTTTTGTGAGCGTAATTATATTAAATAATTAACTCCAGTATTGGAAATAAGTTAATAAACAGCAAAGTAGGTAGGTAGGTATACATAGAAAATGCGTACGGGAAACATATTGCAGAAGTCATTGCAAGGCAAATAAAATTATGATATACTAGCTTTTCCCCCGTAGAAAAATTTTAATGTGCCAGCCCCAAGGACTTCCGAAATATAAATTAGCTCATGTCATTATCTCTGTGCAAATATCACGTCAATCCGTTGCTCCCATGTTGCTCCGTATTGATTTGAAAAAAAAGGACAAACAAACACTCTTCCGCGTTTGTAATATTTTATCCACACACGCTTGATGGAAAACTTATGATAGACTAGCTTTTCGCCCCGGCTTCGCGCGTGGAAGTATTTGAAAAGTGACAAGCCCGAAGGATTTGTGGGATATGTCATTAAAATCAAGTCAATTAATTTAAAAAAGGACAAATAAACACTCTTTCGCATTTGAAACATTACCTAGTAAGGAAGTTAAAATACCTACCCTTTATCCAAGCTTGATGATAAAATTACGATAAACAATGTTACATACGTATTGGTTTTACATAGACCCCCCTACTAGCTATTCGCCGTGGAAATATTTAAAGAGTGGCAAGTCCGAAGAATCTATATCTCCAACTATCTCTGTGCAAAAAATCAAGTCAATCCGTAGCTCCGTATTGATTTAAAAAAAAAAGCAATAAAACACTCTTTCGCATTTGTAATATTAGTAAGGAAGTTACAATACCTACCTATTATCCAAGCTTGATGATAAAATTACGATATAGGTAAGGTACTAGCTATTCGCCCCGGCTTCGCCGTGGAAATATTTAAAGAGTGGCAAGCCCGAAGAATTTTTGGGATATAAAGTAGCCCATGTCATTATCTGGACCTCCAACTATCTCTGTGCAAAAAATCAAGTCAATCCGTAGCTCCGTATTGATTTGAAAAAAAAACAATAAAACACTCTTTCGCATTTGTAATATTAGTAAGGAAGTTACAATACCTACCTATTATCCAAGCTTGATGATAAAATTACGATATAGGTACTAGCTATTCGCCCCGGCTTCGCCGTGGAAATATTTAAAGAGTGGCAAGCCCGAAGAATTTTTGGGATATAAAGTAGCCCATGTCATTATCTGGACCTCCAACTATCTCTGTGCAAAAAATCAAGTCAATCCGTTGCTCCGTATTGATTTGAAAAAAAAACAATAAAACACTCTTTCGCATTTGTAATATTAGTAAGGAAGTTACAATACCTACCTATTATCCAAGCTTGATGATAAAATTACGATATAGGTAAGGTACTAGCTATTCGCCCCGGCTTCGCCGTGGAAATATTTAAAGAGTGGCAAGCCCGAAGAATTTTTGGGATATAAAGTAGCCCATGTCATTATCTGGACCTCCAACTATCTCTGTGCAAAAAATCAAGTCAATCCGTTGCTCCGTATTGATTTGAAAAAAAAACAAAAAAACACTCTTTCGCAAGGTGTTGTCAACCAAATTGATATTATACATTATACCGTTCAATCCATTATAGTTGTACAACGGCGTTGTCCAACCATGTAGAACCTGTTTAAAAAACTCGCCGAATCCGACGTCCGACCGGTCCGCGGTCCGACCGACCGACAGTGACAGTTGAATCGTGATGCTAGATGGTCACGTTCACTCGATCGCTCACAAGTCACAAGATATTATATTATTTGTTTACGTTTTGACCAAATTTGGTAACCTGTCATTAGCGTAGCGATTAGGCAATATTTTCATAAGTTAGTTATCAGCATACTTTATTTAGTCTAGTAGTTAGGTACAATTTCTTCTTGTGAGTTTGTGAGTAACCCCAATATGGGAAATAAACATCAAAGTATACGTAGAAAAAGGAAGACGAGCTATATAGCAAAAGTGAAACATATGGCAGAAGTAATTGCAAGGTAAATATAATTATTATATACTAGCTTTTCGTACTAGCTTCGCCCGTTTTACATACATCTTCACGCCTGTTTCCCAAAGGGGTAGGTAGAGAGAACGGAGCAGAAATTTCTCTCGATCTTAGCATACTTCTCTTGCTTCATCTACACCACATCGTTTCATTTTAGGTACTATGTATTTGTTTTTTAATTCGACATTATACTAGATTTTGACTAATTTTAGGGTTATAAATTCGAATTTGACATCGATTTCAAAATTCAATATAACGAAATCTGCCATTTTCTTAAAATTCGACATTATACTAGATTTCGACTAATTTTAGAGTTCTAGACAGTAAGTATAGTGTATGTGATTAAACATGTTTTTATTATATCAGGAAGAAACAAAAGTTGGACGAAAATACTACGTGTGAAACAACTGAGACGTCAGATTTTTCATTGACAGAGTAAGTTTCTTCGTACGATACATAAAATTGAGAATTAATAGATTTACAACACACTTATTTTTGGAGTTATTTTTTTACATCCTGTACTTGTCGTGTAATGTTTATAAAAAATTTGAAATTTTACATATAACTGTAAACTTTATTACAGGTTAAATAATGTGTCACTAGCAAAAACTCAAGAAAATGTTACCCTTCTTTCTAAATCTACCGATGACGTTCCTGACCTTGAGGTTATATTATAATAATAATGTAATGTAATTTAATGTAATGTAATTTAATGTATTGTAATTTAAGGTAATGTAATTTAATCTAGTGTAATGTCCTCCTCCTCCACAGTCGGTCCCTCATTGCTGAGGATCGTGACCCCGTCTCATCAGCTTCTCCTCAATTATTTTCTTCCATCGGCTGCGGTCCTCTGCCTGATGAAAGGCTGTGGTAATACTGGTGTCCAGGTTCTCGGACACTTGATCGGACCATCGTTTAGGGCTTCGTCCTCGAGGTCTTCTTCCCTCCATCCTGCCCAACACCACAAGCTTTTCTAGGTTGTTGCCCTTTCTTCGTGCAATGTGTCCGAAATATTGCAGAATTCGTCTCATGCACACAGTGGAGAGTCGTGGTTTAGACTTGATGTTCAGCTCTGATAGTATGGATACATTTGTGCGACGTGCAATCCAAGGTATCCGTAGCATACGACGCCAGCACCACATCTCAAGGGCATCTATTCTATGTCTGTAGTGTAGTGTAATGTAGTGTATTGTAAATTGTAATGTAATGTAATTTATTGTATTGTAATTTAAGGTAATGTAATTTAATGTGTAAATGTAAATTAAATGAGGGTTACTCACCTTAAAATTGTAACCGTACCGTCTCATACACCGATAACATTTTTTAAATACTGTCTTTTTCAGGTTGAAGTTAGTCAACCTCAAGATCAAGAAACCCACATTGGTCGAAGAATTATAAACTTTACATTTTTTTATAAAAAACTACAGGAAATATCTAACCACGGGCCCTTTGGTTGTAATTTAAATAATATTGATTTAGTGGGTGAAAAGCAGGATGGTTTAAAGTCAAAGTTTAAACTCTTGTGCAAAGTATGCAATCTAATTTTTTTTATTGAAAGCGACTTCGATGATGACAATAATTACTTACCTGTTAATAATTGTGCTGTAGCAGGTATAATGTCAATTGGTGGTGGACATTCACATTTACAGGAGTTCTCTGCAGCATTAAACCTTCCATTATTATCAAATAAAAAGTACCAACATATACATAATTTACTGTCCACAAACTGGGAAGAGGTAGCTCAAAAAACAATGAACGAAGCAGCTGAAAAAGAAAGGAACTTCGCAATGGAGGAGGGCAGGTTAAGTAAAAATGGCATCCCAATTATTGACGTAATTGTGGATGGCTGTTATAGTAAACGATCATACAAAACTAATTACTCTGCCTTGTCAGGCGCAGGGGCAATTATTGGGAAGAGGACGGGTAAACTTTTATATTTAGGGGTGTGCAATAAATATTGTTACACTTGCGATCGGGCAGAAATAAAAAAAGTTCCTATTAAAGTACATAAATGTTTTAAAAATTATTCAGGGCCTTCTACTGGGATGGAAAGTCATATAATAGTCGAAGGTTTCAGGCAGTCCGTAGAAACACATAATTTAATTTATGGACGTGTAATATCGGATGGTGACTCAAATACATATAACCAAATACTTCAGTTACGACCATACCAAACTGAAGGAATAACTGTTGAAAAAATTGAATGCCGTAACCACTTGCTGAGAAATTTCTGTAACAAACTGATAAAATTACAAACTGATACCCGCTATCCCATCAGGCACAGAAAGCTCATTACTAAAAATACCATTATGGGAATGAGGGCAATAATTAAAAGAGCTATTGCCAAAAATAAGAGCGATGAATGTCCAGACATCCAATCACTGTTTGACGACATTCTGTTGTCTCATCACCATAATTTTGGCAACCATGTTCAGTGCAAACGTTACTTTTGTGACAAAATTGGTGAATGGTCACAAAATGAATTTTTCACTTCATCGCTGTGGCAACGAGTTTGCCTCTTGATCCAAAACATAGCTGGCCATGCCCGTAGTCTAATTCATGACATTGACAGTAATGATGTCGAACGATACCATAGTGTGGTAGCGAAATATATAGGAGGAAAAAGAATAAACTTTTCACTGAAGCAATCGTACACTGCTAGATGCAATGCTGCAGCCGCCTCGTTCAACTCCTACAAATCTACATCCCTTCTTTACAAAAATATTATACAAAATAGTCCACGAGGTAAGCTAAAGTTGCTAGAAGAACGGAGAATGAAGAAAAGAGTTTTAAATATGAAATATATAAAAAAAAAGAGACGCATCATATTCAAAAAGTCTGATGAAAATTATGGAGAGCAATGTACAAAACCAGATTTGTCAAAAGAGATGCTTGAGAAATTGATGAAAAATTTTTTGATAACTTTAAAAAAAACGGATGAACAGCGAGAAATAATAGAGAAGAAAACTATTCTTCAAAGGGATAGCAGCGAGTGGATGGAGCTTCGAAGATCGTTATTGACAGCTTCCAATTTTGGCCGTGTGATCAAGAGGAGGCCTAACATTCGATGTGCCAATTTAGTTAAAGACATTTTGTACAAAACTAATATTGACCACGTTTCGTCTATTAAACATGGCCAAGACTATGAAAAAATAGCCATCGCACAGCTATCCAAACAAGAAGATATAAAAATTGAACCTTGTGGCTTATACATTGACGGTCAATTACCATTTCTTGGAGCTTCGCCTGATGGAATATATGGCGAAGACACTATTATTGAAATAAAATGCCCAATCACTGCTTACAAATTAGGACTGGATGAAGCTATAATAAAAAAAAAAGTTAATTTTTGGTTAAAAGACAAAGGAGGATCTTTAGTAGTGAACAAAAAACATAACTGGTACTATCAGGTTCAGGGCCAACTACACATAACCAAACGAAAGAAATGCTTGTTTGCGGTTTGGTCCGGCGAGAAACAACGACTGAAGACGGAAATAATATCAAAAGACGACTTCTTTTGGCAGAATAACATGAAAAGTAAACTAGAATATTTTTATATCAACTGTCTGCTGCCAGAGATTGTAGATCCTAGATTCACCAGAAAGCTTCAAATAAGAGAACCGATTGGAGATAAAAATATAGTATTACAACAGCAAGACCTGAATGTAATTGCAAGACCGACAGTTGACAAAGATTTTCCCTCCAATCAACCTACATGTTCACGATATTTAAGTTTTAACAATTTCTAAATTTGTACATATTTTTATTTTGTTCATCATTTATGTTTAGATTAAAGTACTATTTGAATCTTATGTTATTAATTAAAAAGGTGAATACTAACATGTCTATGCAATGTCAAATTTCGACTAAACAAGTTCAAGCCGAAGTGGCTAGGTGGGAGGCACCGCGCTGCTAAACGCTGAGGTCGCCGATTCGAATCCCATACGTTGCGAATTTTATTTTGTTTTGATTTATATTTTTACGATTTGAATAAAATGCAGGTAATTTAAAATATTCATTCACTATGGAATTTTGATGTGAGCAGCAATTTATATGGAAATTATTGTTATTATAAAGAAAGTCACTATTTTGTGCAATATTAATGTGTTATGAATGTTAAAGGAAACCTTAAAATTCGTCGAAATTTAGTATAATGTCGAATTAAAAAAAAATTACAGATGTCTTTAAATTTAATTTTGAAAATAACGTCAAATTTTAAGAAGTTGACAGATGTCGTCATATTGAATTGTGAAATCGATATCAAATTCGAATTCAGAACCCTAAAATTAGTTGAAATCTAGTATAATCTCGAATTTTACGAAATTGACAGATGTCGTCATATTTAATTTTGAATTCGATATCAAATTCAAATTCGAATTCAGAACCCTAAAATTAGTCGAAATGTAGTATAATGTCGAATTTTAAGAAGTTGTCAGATGTCGTCTTATTGAATTGTGAAATCGATATCAAATTCGAATTTAGAACCCTAAAACTAGTCGAAATCTAATATAATGTCAAATTCAAATATATTTTATTGTCACACAGAATCAAAAATAAGGTGTTGTACATAATAAAAACTGTGTCTTCCATGTGGTACCTTTTCAGGCTTACAATAGTATTCTTATAATTTATCTGTTTAGTACTATTTGAAATTAACACAAATTAGCAAAAAAACAAATAAATAAATAAAAAATTAGTCGAAATCTAGTATAATGTCGAATTTTAAGAAATTGACAGATGTCGTCATATTGAATTGTGAAATCGATATCAAATTCAAATTCGAATTCAGAACCCTAAAATTAGTCGAAATCTAGTAGGAACTAGGTACAATGTCGAATTTAAAGAAATTTACAGATGTCGTTATATTTAATTGTAAAATAGATATCAAATTCGAATTCAGAACCCTAAAATTAGTTGAAATCTAGTATAATGTCGAATTTTACCAAATTGACAGATGTCGTCATATTGAATTGTGAAATCGATATCAAATTCAAATTCGAATTCAGAACCCCAAAATTAGTCGAAATGTAGTATAATGTCGAATTTAAAGAAATTGACAGATGTCGTCATATTCGATTTTGAAATCGATGTCAAATTCGAATTCAGAACCCTAAAATTAGTCGAAATCTAGCATAATGTCGAATTTTACGAAATTGACAGATGTCGTCATATTGAATTGCGAAATCGATATCAAATTCGAATTCAGAACCCTAAAATTAGTCGAAATCTAGTATACTGTTGAATTTTAATAAAATATCAGATCTCGCTTGTCACATTTCAAACATTTCTACGAGCAAATCCGGGGCAAAAAGCATCATTTTATCATCAAGCGTGTAAATAGGTAGGTATTCTTACTTCCTTACTAATATTACAAACGTGAAAGAGTGATTGTTTGTTTGTTGATTTGTCCTTTTTAACGTCAATACGGAGCAACGTCTTATAAAATATTTTTTGACAGATTACTAAACGACAACTAATCCCATACAGTATGTATGGTATTAGGAGACAAATAATCACATGCAGTCCTGTGTCAGACGACAATTACTGATCACATACAGTCTAGTATTAGACGCCAGACGGCAACTAAAAGCGTGGTCTCTCTAACTATGATAGTCTCTCGCAGGCTAGGTCGGAAAAAGGGCGTGTCTTAAAACATCAAATCGTCAAGGACGCTGACGCTTACAAATAAGTTAAAAATAGGTTAGCAAGGAGCGTGGTTCGGATAGTGTGATAACGATGTTTGACAAAAATGGTGTGACCACGAGTCCCACTGGAATCTTTGAGTATCTACTAATGGAGGTGTAAGCGGTAAACCACCGCACATCTAAACACACGGCAGTGTGTCAGCCAAGTTCGCAAAGCAAAAGGGCGACATACCGGCCGTAGGTTAGGTATATTACACGAACCATTTTAATCTTTGAGTTTGAGAATAATTTAGTCAAGTATTTCAGTGACAAAGATCTAGTCAATCATGTATTTGAGTAAAGTATAACGCAGTTAAGGTACTGAAACTTTAAAGAACTTTTTGCCATTTGCAATACAATATACCTACAACCTTTAAAAATCGTGCGTCGACGCGAGATTCGGCAAAGACCATTCACCAGCGTTTACTCTTTCATTGTTCCACCTTGCTCAGATAATTAAAATTACAGTTCAAAAATTACAAAAATGTATGGAGGAAGTATCCGAATTTTATAATTTAGAAGGGATCACATCTGAAGCCGAACTATGGCGCACTTTTTGGATAAATAAGCAACAGCAGGACTTTGAAAGTATTGGAATAACGGAGTTAATACAAGTAGCAGAATCTTTTTACCCGAAGATGAAGACAGCCCTAGAAATTTTACAGGCAATACCTTATTCCACTGTTACAATTGAAACGTCATTCAGCACACTCAGACGTATAAAAACGTGGCTAACATCGACTATAATCAAAGATAGATTAAATGGGCTTTGTATGCTCAGTAGGTACACTAGCGCAGTGGGTGGAAGGGTAATCGTTAATTACCCGTCCACCCATCAGTGGGAAAGTCCAGTAGGTGGACGGGTCGGGATCGAAAATTTGTTAACGCTATGGGCGATTCTTTTACGGAAGACGTCATAAACAGTTTTGCTATAGACCCACGAAAGTTACTTTTAAAATAGCTATTGTATTATTAAAGAATTATAAAAGTTACCTATTTTAATTTGTTTATTTGACTTGGTGCTCATAAAATATCTGATTTCCCTGGCCCCGAACATGGGTACGCCCTAAGATTTTATAAGACGATGCGTGGAGCGTCGTCTTGCAAAATCTTAGGGTACGCCCATGGTGTTGTCCTAAGGGCTTCAGAAGACATTGCACTTCTAATAAAATCAATATATACTCTATTTTAGGCTTGCCACCTATTCTGTTTAATAGTGGACTATGTGTGGATACTCTTTAAGATTTTGTAAGACGAACGCATCGCAAAGCAAAAGGGCGACATACCGGCCGTAGGTTAGGTATATTACACGAACCATTTTAATCTTTGAGTTTGAGAATAATTTAGTCAAGTATTTCAGTGACAAAGATCTAGTCAATCATGTATTTGAGTAAAGTATAACGCAGTTAAGGTACTGAAACTTTAAAGAACTTTTTGCCATTTGCAATACAATATACCTACAACCTTTAAAAATCGTGCGTCGACGCGAGATTCGGCAAAGACCATTCACCAGCGTTTACTCTTTCATTGTTCCACCTTGCTCAGATAATTAAAATTACAGTTCAAAAATTACAAAAATGTATGGAGGAAGTATCCGAATTTTATAATTTAGAAGGGATCACATCTGAAGCCGAACTATGGCGCACTTTTTGGATAAATAAGCAACAGCAGGACTTTGAAAGTATTGGAGTAACGGAGTTAATACAAGTAGCAGAATCTTTTTACCCGAAGATGAAGACAGCCCTAGAAATTTTACAGGCAATACCTTATTCCACTGTTACAATTGAAACGTCATTCAGCACACTCAGACGTATAAAAACGTGGCTAACATCGACTATAATCAAAGATAGATTAAATGGGCTTTGTATGCTCAGTAGGTACACTAGCGCAGTGGGTGGAAGGGTAATCGTTAATTACCCGTCCACCCATCAGTGGGAAAGTCCAGTAGGTGGACGGGTCGGGATCGAAAATTTGTTAACGCTATGGGCGATTCTTTTACGGAAGACGTCATAAACAGTTTTGCTATAGACCCACGAAAGTTACTTTTAAAATAGCTATTGTATTATTAAAGAATTATAAAAGTTACCTATTTTAATTTGTTTATTTGACTTGGTGCTCATAAAATATCTGATTTCCCTGGCCCCGAACATGGGTACGCCCTAAGATTTTATAAGACGATGCGTGGAGCGTCGTCTTGCAAAATCTTAGGGTACGCCCATGGTGTTGTCCTAAGGGCTTCAGAAGACTTGCACTTCTAATAAAATCAATATATACTCTATTTTAGGCTTGCCACCTATTCTGTTTAATAGTGGACTATGTGTGGATACTCTTTAAGATTTTGTAAGACGAACGCATCGTCTTACAAAATCTTAGGTGGATACTACTATTAAGTCTTCTGTGGTATTACAAAAAGTCTCATTTACACTTTCATTGTTTTTAATAATAATAAAAACTAAAATAAAAATAAAACAATGTGATGTAAAACAATATTTGACTACTTAAAATTAAAGGAAATGTTTAATACATTTTGAATAACTATCTCAATTTGAGATTTTAAATATATTGAAGATGAACTTACTATGAAATAGTACGGAAAAGTGATATAAGAACAACCTAGACATTTTATTTAAATAATACAAATTTAGTGATCATAAAACAAAAATGTCTTAGTGGCATTAATAGTTATTTATTTGTATAAAGAAAAGCAATTTATTATTCTCCTGTCCATTGAATGAGACCCAAAAATGTAAAATTCATGTCTTAAATATACTATCTTTATAATGCTTAAGCTCTGCTACTGTGTCTAGTATATCTTCAAGTGCCCTATGGGAATACCTCTTTTTAGGCATATTATTATATTCTTTGTAAAACCATCTTTTGGCCAATTCTTTTATTGAAGAAACATCTATTATTCTGTAATGTAAATAATCATTCAATGTTGGCATGTACTTTCTAATAAACAGCCGATCCATCCACACTGTGTTTCCTCCCAATGGACAACGACCTTTTGGGATGTGGTTCTTTAAAAAATCCAGCACAGTATTTTCAGCTTCTGCAACTGTTACAGTGGAGTTTCTTGAGGCTTGTGTTAAGCCAGACTGTAAATGGTAAAAAAAAACAATAAAACATTGTTACAAAGTATACAAAACTTGCAAAAAAGGGTTAAGTTAATTATATGGGGAGACCCATTTTTAAGGGTGGGTAAGATCATGGTGTCATTATCTTGTCTTCTACCCCTAAATGCAAAAGTTACACCTTTATTCCATTTATTACAAGCAAGGGCTCAATCTATGGGGCACATCTATCTATACCTACTAGAGGCCCCATAGACATAGATCACTTGCCATTTTTTTTTATTATGCTGAATATTGAACTTTCTCTATATTATGTCGCATATCTTCAATTTATTTTTCGCTGATATGGGACCCCCAGTAAGTAGAAATTGACCCCTGGAGCTACATATAATAGACCATTTTGGAAAACAATGATCTATACCACAGAACTTCTATCTATACAAATCAATTATTATATATAAGTGTCTAATGTGATTTCAAAATTGTTTCAATTTGGTATTTAAGTGGGATAGTTTTAGAAATTATCTCCCCGTTTGTTTAAAATAGGCTTTGAAGTAGCTGAATTAATTTTGATGTTTAGAGATCTGGATTTAGACTTATATTGGCTTTAAATTTCATCTTCATATCTTGAATGGTAAATAAATGAAGTGTATTGTTGGCCCATGTGGCCAGGCGTTGCTCAAAATAGTATAGACAAAGCTGTCCACAATGTCTATAGTGATAAAAAAAAATCTTACTTCTCCATGTTGATTAACACACCAAGGTACCATATTTTTCAGAATCTCATCAGGCTGGTGTATTATAATATCTGGACCAGTGGCAATGACATTTAAATTGGCGTCAGTGATCAAGCATGCAATCTCCATTATTTTATCAGTATCTATATCCAGGCCTGTCATCTCCAAATCAACCCATACTATATGTTTGGAGGCTTCTTTGAAACCTGCCATTGGTTCTACTTCCAGTCCTGCCAAAAAAATATTAGTAGGTATAGTTAGCGTGAAGAAATCCAGCTTTATCAATTTAACAAAAAATAAGTTAAATGGAAATGTTTCTACTAGGAGAGGTTAGAGAGGCTAGCAGAGGTTTAAAAGTTCAAAGGACTACATACTACTACGAAAAAATAATTATTGACAAAACAATGCAAATAAATATGTGCTTACGCCTTGAATAAGGACGTCTAGATATAGTAAACTTGCAAAAATTTATAATATGCCTGTGTAAAACATTCATTTTGTTGTTCATTTATTGAATACCTAGGTAGTGAAAAGTGCACACGGTTATTACACCACACTATAGCTTTATTTTTTACACTAATTTTATCAATTGCAATTTCAAAAAGAACCTTGAGAAAATAAATAAAATAATCTTGAATTCTCTTCTCTTCCTAACCTAAAAATATAGTATAGTAGTGCCGAGTGCTGACTGAATCAGTGAAATCAGTCAACTTTGAGTTTTGTCACGCCCAAACGGGAATAGTGTTGTGCCATACATTCGAAGTATTTATCGACGACATGCTATTTTTATTATTATTCCATTTTCCGTGGTTTTAGTTATATATATCGTTATATTAAGTATTATACAATACCTTTTCCATTACACTTTGATTCAATAACTGTATTGTCATATTCGTTATCAAGCATCATACTAGTAGCAATAGATTCTGTTTTCCCCGATGCACTGGGTACTGAAAATACACATTTTTAAAATTATTTATTGTTCTATTATTCTGAAAAAGTATACCAGTCGGTCTGTGGATGTCTAACGATCATCATGCCTTTTATCCTAAGAGGGGTAGGCAGAGATAATCGAATGCCATTTCCTACAATCCTGACACACATCTTTCGCTTCTTTTATATTCAACATAAATTTTTCATACATGCTCGGCCATTGTTCGTACTTTTAACATTGCCTTTAAGTACACCTAGGTCGTCCTCTGCCACCATTCCCTTTCACTTCTGCTATATAAACCTTTTCAGTAAACCTTTCATCATTCATTATTTTAACGTGTTGATACGAAACTGTATAACTTCATAATTTTCAGCCATAAACAGAGGCAAATTACTGAATTTCTAATAAACTACTAAACCGATTTTCGTCATATGTCTGTGAGATGTCGAGAAATTATTATATCCTTAAAACATAAGTCTTCAAAATCGGTACATATTTCATCGAGATATTAAGTAAAATGGACAACATTTCATTATTACTTTAATTAAAAATATATTAAAAAATAAGTTACACGTATTTTTATATTTTATTTTTGGTTGAGTTTTTATATTTTTAATTTAATTATGATTTTTTATAAATTCTGAGGACTTATAAATTAAAAACCTTAGCTAGGACTAAAATTAAGAAATACAAACTGTCACCCAAAGAGAGTGACAGATAGTGTTAGTCAAGCCACAGAGTATACGTTATAGAAATGCAAAGAGTATAATATACCGTGTTCCAAATAGGTGTTGCCGTAGCCGGAACTTAAATCGCCTACAACATTACTCATAATGTATATTATAATAATACTACCTTTTGTCCGCGGTTTCACTCGTAAATATATTTCCTGTGATAGCCCATTCGAAACTAGCAAAACTTCCAAAAAAATATTATATAAAAGAAGTATTTTTATAATTATATTTAAAGAATAATTATTAATTTAGCTTTAAATGGAATAAAAATGGGTAAAATTAATAGAAGGCAACATCTGAGTTCAATAACTAACAACTCTGCCAACAGACATTAGTATTTTTAAATTAGAGGGTTAGCACAGATTAGGGCACCTATTAATCCTTATTTTTCAATATTTCAGTATTTTTAAAATAACTCGAAAATTAAAGGATATAAAAAATAAAAAAAATAAAAATAAGCTTTCTAGCATGTAATCTCCAAACGGTTTTCGAATTTTGGTACCTTACGAAAAATGAAATGTTGTCCATTGACATATAAAGTTAGATTTTTTTTAATTTCTGTAAAACTAATAATCCAATTTTTATGAATCATCAAAAGCGTTCACAACTAGCGGAGTAATCGATGTTCATTTTTTGGAAGTCGCTTTCTTTATTCGTATAGTGCTAAAACAGAGCGCGAGCCAGAGCGAGATTAAGATTAAGATATTATTATAATCTAAACTCTTCGCCGAAGAGTCTGTGGCAGCCGTGAGAGTGCCGCGGCAGTGGTCGGCAAAGCGCCAGAAACTCAATACTTATAGGTCTTTTCTTTTGGAGAAAAGGAGCCTACGTGAACACTCCGGCCCTTCAGGTATATCTGTGCAAAAAATACACCGATCCTTTGTTCCATTTTGACTTGAAAGAAGGACATATAGTTCAATCAATTTTAGAACATTTTGATGGCTGTATGGTTTTACATAGACCTTTGCCTTTTCCTCGGAAAGAAGACTACCAAAAAAACATTTTGATAATAGGTATTCTGACAAAATAATATGTAAAAAAATATCGCAAATAAAATATTTATAGAAAGTGATTTTATAAATTTTTTAATGATTTTGAATTAAAAAAAACTATATTATTTATTTATTACATAAACCACAGCAACTAATTAAGGGTCCTCTATACTGGGAATTTGTATGGAGATATTACTATTCCCAATTTCTCTGTAAATATTCCACCTGTGTCAATGTAATTTAGCATATAGTTACTTATTCAATATATCTAAGTGAAATAGTCGTTGTTTTTTCAATTGGTTTTGTTTAATAGGAAATATGGGTGGTAGTATAAAGGATTATTCTGCCCCTTCTGTCTCTTTCATAATCCATCACAAAACTCTAAATTTTTTTTAAAGCGCTCTTATACCATTATTCTTTAATTATATATATCGCTTTTTTTTTGTAGCTTATTGAAAATTCAAAAAAAAAAATTTATGATTTTTTAATTTGGCAAAAATAATAAAATAATTATTATTTTAAATTTTCAATAAGCTACCAAAAAATTCGACATATATAATTGAAGGGTAATGGTATAACAGCGCTTTTAAAAAAAATTAGAGTTTTGTGATAGATTATGAAAGAGACAGCAGGGGCAAAGTTAAACTACCCATATTTCCTATTCAATAAAACCCATTGAAAAAATAAGAGCTATTTCACTTAGATATATTCAATAAGTAACTATATGGTAAATTACAGTGACACAGGTGGATTATTTACAGAGAAATTGGGAATAGTTTATCCCAGAAAAATTCCCAATATAGGACCCTTAAACTTGATTATAGTTCATTAACTCATTTAAAAAGGGTTTTTCGTTACCGTACAAAGAGGCTTTTCCATCTCTGGGGCCGGCAATTTCCCGGGAGCAGTAAGGCAAGATTTTTTTTGTTACCTTAAGATGCGAATTGGGAAACTAACACCGTTGATTGGCGTTCATATACTGGATTTGGTGCTGGCTCATGGCACTTTCTAGTTGTTTGATTATCGATCAAATCGACAACTCGTAAAGTTATACAGAACAACACTAGCTAGTGTCAAAGAAGTTTGAAACCAAAGAGTATCTATCATCACGCCTTTTATCCCAAGAGGGGTAGGCAGAGACAATCACATGCCATTTGCTATGATCCTGACATACCTCTTTCGCTTCTTTTATATTCAATTATTCATCATAACTTTCATACATACATAAATATAACTACTACGTTTTATTTGTGAAAAGAAGTCAGAGTATGTTTACCAACCAATTTTTTATGAGAAAAAGAGACCAATAATTTTATGTTGTGAATTAATTTAAAGCCAATGCGCAGGAAGCCATATTTATAAAAATATTTATTTTTAATACAATCTGAATATGATGTAAAGGCAACCTTGTCATAAACTTTCTGTGTTGCCCATTTTCAAGACCCTAAGGCACACCACAGATAACACATTATAATTATAAGCAAATAGTAGCTTTTTTATTTTATTGGGCACTTGGGCTCATAGAGTAACTTTGTTTTTTTTTTTACACAGGAACCTCAACTATTTCTGGAATCAAAAGAAGTAGCCTATAACACTCTCTTAAACATTAATGGTTTGGTAACGATTAACATGCAAAATTGCAAATAACCATGAACTTAAGAAAAGGCAGTTATTTCAAAATCACAGACAGACACTTCAATTTTATTTATTTGTATAGATGCTAATGGCTAAGTTTTTATTTCACTAAGCTAGCATTTTGAGTTTCAGAGATACTTATAAAATTTTGTTACTTGTTTATTTCATAAATAAAGGAATGCAACAAAAAAGTAACAAAAAAGTTCTCAAGTTAATTCAATACAAAGAGAAACCCTCTCTTTCTGGTACAAGTATTGACACAGATCTTGACCTCTTGGCTTGGAAGTATCAGTAATCATCAGAACTTAAGATCTGTGGCAACACTTTTAACTTAAAGTTATGATTTGTGGATCAAAAAGGTCCTAAAATTATGTAAAACCAAAATTACCTGGCATGTGCAAAGTAGGTACAGCTACATTACTTAATCTTCTGGACCAAGTTTTATATTTATTTTCAAAGTGAGAATGACATATTTTCCTATTTTTAAATAAAAACTTATGATTCAAGGATGATATGCTTGTACCAACAGCATTCACCCAAGTCACAAATCTTTCATTCTCTTTTATTGGATCAGGAAATGTATGGAGAATAATGTCATCTGAACCTGCAGGGACAAAAAGAAATACCCATGGTTGTTACTATATAAGAAAAAATATTTTGAAGGATTAGGCAGATAGCATCCTGGCTTAATTGATAGGGCCAATTTTAGTACTCATAATAAGCATTGTGAATCTGGCTGATCCATGAAAACCAGAATAAAATCTTAGAAAAAAATCACAGACACAGCCCACATTATGCGCTTCACAGAGCAATGCGCTTGAGCCAAGTAGTGACATACACTGGCAGAGAATATAATAGACAAAATAAATTAACTGTATAGCTTCTGCCCTGGTATTAAATATTCTGCTATCATTCGAGTACCTATACTATTGACTAAATCCAGGAAAAGCGCCAATGCATGCTAATATAAAACCTCAATTCATTACTCCTTAATAATAATAGGTATATAATTTGTTTGCTTACGAGTTTTACTGCAATTAGGAACACAACAATTCCTGGCTGAAGCAGACATATCCAAAGTAAAAATCCAAGGAGAATAGGTACCTTGGGTACCTAGCAAAATTAAGTAGATAAAGTCGTCGAAAAATAGAATACAAAACAAAACACAAGCAGCACCACTGAGCACGAGAAAGATATATATATAGTCATTGATCTAAAAAAATATATAATACAATTACAAACACGATAAGAAAGAAATACCACGAATAAAATTTAAAATCCTGATAATCATAACCTGTGATTTGCCTGTGATCATAACAATATAGCAAGATCTGAGACAGAGAAGAACAAATATAAATATTTATTTATCTCGTAGACAGAGTATACTCAGTCTACGATTTATCTACTTTTTTCGTAGACAGAGTATAGTTAATAACTTTTTTAATAATAAGGAACCCTAAATATTTCCGATTCCTCTACCGGCTCTACCCACCTGTGAAAACCCCGTCAAAAGACGTCTGTCTCTAATTTATTTATCTAACATAAATGTATTTTGTTTGCAAATGAGCAGTTGTGTCCAAATTAGAGCTGGTCGTTTTTTTGACAAACTGCTTCAAGAAACAGATTTTTGCCATGTAACGAACGAACGCTTTTATGACAGAAGGAAAATCAGTTTTTTTTAAAAATCAGGTTTATTGCTTCGGCGATTCAACTGTACGTACGTACAATAGAGCCTGCTGGGTTAGCATATATTTTGACAGCGACACTTTCGTTTCGGTCGAATGGCCTTGAACAGGCCAAAACGTTCATGTCCAACAAGGACCGGCCAGAGATAGCCCGGGGCCGAGAGGTCCGGCCCAACAATGTGCGTGCAAATTTGCTATGCCGGGCAAAGACAAGTACACAGAATTTGCCCGCACATTGTTGGGCCGGACATTCTCGGACCGGGCATGTCCTGCACAAGAATGCCGAGCAATTTAGCATATATTTTGACAGCGACACTTTCGTTTCGGTCGAATGGCCTTGAACAGGCCAAAACGTTCATGTCCAACAAGGACCGGCCAGAGATAGCCCGGGCCCGAGAGGTCCGGCTCAACAATGTGCGGGAAAATTCTGTGTACTTGTCTTTGTCCGGCCAAGCAAATTGCTCGGCATTCTTGTGCAGGGCATGCCCGGTCCGGGCTATCTCTGGCCGGTCCTTGTTGGACATGAACGTTTTGGCCTGTTCAAGGCCATTCGACCGAAACGAAAGTGTCGCTGTCAAAATGTATGCTAACTCGGCAGCTGGGGAGTTAGCACAGATTTTGACAGCGACACTTTCGTTTCGGTCGAATGGCCTTGAACAGGCCAAAACGTTCATGTCCAACAAGGACCGGCCAGAGATAGCCCGGGGCCGAGAGGTCCGGCCCAACAATGTGCGGGCAAATTCCGTGTACTTGTCTTTGTCCGGCCAAGCAAATTGCTCGGCATTCTTGTGCAGGGCATGCCCGGTCCGGGCTATCTCTGGCCGGTCCTTGTTGGACATGAACGTTTTGGCCTGTTCAAGGCCATTCGACCGAAACGAAAGTGTCGCTGTCAAAATGTATGCTAACTCGGCTGGTTTGCTGTTCTTTTAATATGGACGTTGTATAGTGTATAAATACATTAGACTGATATGGTACAGACTGTCGAATAAACGGTTTTTTTGAATGAATGAATGAATATAATATGTAGTATGTACGATTTACGCCTTATGAATAAAAAGCCGTTTCTTTTGGCACTGCTTTTCGAAGCAGTTTGTCGATTTATAAAATGGGTTACGTTCCGTTTCACGTAAAATACGAAACGACCCAGCTCTAGTCCAAATAATATATTGGAATAGTATGAGAGAAACTCTTGGCTCTCTACATAAAAAAAAACTATATTTTATTGCTATTGGTTGTGTTCACATCATCTAATTCACTGATTCGTTCTTTAAAATTTGTCTTATCATTTTGTTGGTGGAAAATAAATTCCCATGAATTATGCCCAATAGCAAACCCAGACACTGACGGCGATGGCAGGCAATGTCCATTGACAGATTCTTGTTTCCTTCATTTCCTTCTAGTTTTTAGTTTTTTTTATTTCCAATTCCAACAATCCATTTGTCATGGTGTGTAAAGATTTATTGAATTTGTTTTTATTTTAATTTCTTTCTAGAACTGATATTCGACAGATAATTCAAAATGAACAGGTTAATCACGAGTCAGTGCCGGTGTATACGACAATCACGTAAGTTTCACAAATATCTTTAAAATTTTAATCTCAATATCTTAACCTCTCGAATTAAATTATCAAATTGTATGTTGACTATATTACTTTTTCGTAAAATATCTACCTGAAAGTATTTTTTCGTTCGTACTTACCTATTTGAACAAGAAATATTAAAGTTAAGCCGATATTGTTACAACACCTATGTAATTGAACTTTGTAAACACATGCTTTATGCAATAAGTAGTATGACCCTTGAAACAATGTTTAATCTATTTAGGTTTTTATTTCTATACTTCATTTCTATTTAGCTATTTAGTTAACATATTTTTACAATAAATGAAACTGTAATTTTTAACTTTGCCTCTTTAATTTTCAGAAAATATAGTTTGGGACTCAATCAAACATCACAATGTACCATATATAAGTTGGTCAAGATCATTATCTTATTACACAACAAAGCCCTTAATATTACAATATGACATCACTCAGAAGTCTGTTTTACATCCAAGGTCATACATTGACCTGCCATTGATCAGGCCACTGTCAACAAGTAAATATTGTTTAGAGAAAGAGCCATTAAAGCCTTCTTCAAAAGTTGAAGTAACAGTTGAAGCAGTCAAAAAAGACATTGAAGAACAAGACAAAAATCCAAAAGCCCCAGTAAAAAAGAAGTCTATTAAGGAAAGAATAATGTCTGAGTTAAGGCATTACTACCATGGCTTCAGATTATTTTTTATTGAGATAAGGATATCTAGCACGCTTGTGTTTCGAATATTGAAAGGTGAGACTCTGAACAGAAGAGAGCACCGACTGCTGGTGACTACTATTGGAGATTTGTTTAGGATGGTTCCCTTCATTGTCATAATAGCAGTACCATTTTTGGAATTCACACTTCCCATACTTATCAAGTTGTTCCCCAACATGCTGCCATCAACATTTGAAAGCAAATCACAGAAAGAGGAAAAATTAAAACAGCATCTTAAAGTTAAATTAGAAATGGCCAAGTTTTTCCAACAAACTTTAGATCAAATGGCCCCTCAGTCGAGTACTAGACATTCAGAATTAGCAAAAGAGTTTGTTAGCTTTTTTGGAAAGATCAGAACTTCTGGTGATGTAGCTACGAGTGAAGAAATCATGAAGTTTTCTAAATTATTTGAAGATGAAATTACACTAGATTCCTTGCAGAGGCCACATTTGGTGGCTCTTTGTAAAGTATTAAATGTAACATCAATTGGTACTGGCAACATGCTTCGTTTTAATCTTAGAATGAAATTGAGAAGTTTGGCTGCGGATGACAAAATGATTGCAAAGGAAGGAGTGGATAGTTTAAACTTCAGTGAGTTACAACAGGCTTGCAGGGCTAGAGGAATGAGAGCTTATGGAGTGTCTGAGGAACGTTTAAGGAAAGAATTGAGAAATTGGTTAGATCTATCACTAAACGAGAAGGTTCCGCAATCTTTGTTGCTCCTTTCTCGTGCTCTGATGGTTCCAGAACATGTGCCAACTACATACAAGTTGAAGGCGACAATATCTGCATTGCCTGAACAAGTTCTGACATTGACTGAAGCTGCTATTGGAGAGAAAGAAGGAAAACTTGATTTCAAGGTTAGTTTTTTGATCCCTCCTTAACATGGTCTTAAAAATATCATAAACTAAAACAGAAATATTATTATGTAAATATGCAGACTGCATGTTGCATCTGCTTATCAAAATTTTTGTATGTATATATATATAATATTTCCTTTCTAATAATTAGTACCCATATGTACCTACCTTTTTTTTTCAATTCTTCACCTTGCCTTACAGCTTCCGAAATTGTGTTATCGGTCCCAGAGTACCCAGCGGAAGACCAAGTCTCCCTCTTTTAGCCGATGGTATTTCTGAGACTAATACCTAATGAGTGGCCAGTTTATGTACGATGTACTGTTTATGTATCTGTCTGTTCCATAAAGCAAATTCAATATAGGGATGCTTTACACTTGAAGGATGGCACAGAAACCTGACTATCATAATGTCAGATCATCTTAATTTATTGAGGACTAGCTGTTTCCCACGACTTTGTATGTGACTATTTCAGAATATTGGCAAACATACACTTCATACTATACTCATGTACTTCTCATGCAATACTGAGTTCAGGCCCCTATCACATATTTTGTCCAGAAAAGCAATATAAATGTATGGTGTTCTAATTCTGAGAAATAGAAAGGTTTTGTAAACAGGATTCATTCTGTATATAGCAACCTTAAATTTTAGATGTAACGAATATACATTGTAAAACAGAAGGCAAATTTTGAGCTCTTAATACACTAAAACAAACAATGCTATTATGTAATAAACCTCTTAATGTTTCACTGATGTATTCCAGGCCAAAGCCGACGCCATCAGGCTGGAGGAGCTCAAGATCAAAGAGGAACTCCAAGAAATGCAAGAAGCTGAGAGAGAAAAGCAAGCGCTCGAAGCTAAGAAGAGAGAAAAGGAGGAACTGAAGGATCGAGCTCCGATACTTGAAACTGACTCGGCCCCTGTTATGGCAGATCCTGCACCAGTTATTGACATTGACATACCTAAACTAAAGGCTGCGGAAGGTTTGTCTGCTAAGGATATAGAAGTCATTGAGGATGCTATGGAGCAGTTAGGTGAGTTGAAATTATGTTATGACTAGTTTAGCCTGGAATCAATTTCCCTTTACCTAATAAATTTCACACCTTGACCATGAAAAGTACTCACCTTAAGTACTCAAAGTAGAGTCTACCTAAGCCAGGTCATATAATATATATTTAATTATATACATATAATTATATTATACTAATAATATAAACGCCAAAGTTTGTAAGGATGGATGGACGTTTATTACTCCTTCACGCAAAAACTACTGGACGGATTTTAATGAAACTTTACAATTTATATAGGCTATATATAATACACAAAAAAGTCCGCGGTAGCATATGGGTGAATCAACTTTTTAGGCACTCCTTTCCTGTCCTCGCTAATAATGTTATAAAAAAACATGATAATATACTTTTATTTAAAAACAACTTACGTTATTTGTAAAAATAGAGCTATAACAATACTGTTAATATTATTTTTCAATTTGATTTATTCAAATATTAAACAATTTCTATGGTAACGCAGTTGATGAAAAATGACTTTCATACATATAAATTGTGTCCCCGATGCCAGATGACCATAGTTTCTTTGCAATAACTTTAATAAATCCTATAAGAAGCATGTGTTTTTACGTTGTTTTTAGGATAACAATGAATCAAGCTTTCTTTTATAGTATCCTTATAAAATTTTTGATAAACAAATTTTATTTAAAGTTTAATATTATATTTGTCCCTAACTCTGACTAAAAAATCATATCTACTGCGTTACCATTATAGTTTGAGTCTACAAAAAAGTAATGGCGCTAGTTACACGGCAGTATGATTTGCACGTGTCTAGAATTTAGTATCCATCCTTCAACAAGGTCAAACTTGCTTCGATCACCCCCCAGTTTGCTACGAGCTCTAGAGTAGTGTGCGTGGGTTTATTGTCGGTGTACTGAGTTACCGCCAAAATCTTGGTAAGTTTTATTAATATTTTGTTATTATTACTTTAAATCAATGACATATTGGTCTGATTTTAAGGCCAATATCTTTAAATTGCTATTTATTTCATGCAATTTGAATAATATTGATATTTCTTATAATATTCTACTGAGTTACTAGTAACACCAGAGAATGTATGGGCTACTCCATACGGACTAAATGCATTACATTTACAGTTTGACTTGCACTCTTAACTTATTTTTAACTTTTATATAAACTAGATACGATCTAAACTAAACTAATTTAACTTTTAGAAAGCAATTTTAACTATTTTAAGGAGATTTTTCTTACTTTTACAGATTCTAGTTGTATTGAAGACAAAAAAAAATGCCTCTTAGTGCAGCAGAAGAGCAGAAACGATATAGAGAACGATTAAAGAAAAACCCGGATAAGCATGAAGAGGCCAAGGAAAACCACAGACTAAAATATTGGTAAAAGATTTAACTCCGAAAGAAAGATATAATGCCAGAGTGATTTGGAGAATATGAAAACAGGAGTCAGAAAAGCGGAGAAAGACCCTTAAAATATTTTACAAAATACACCTCCAGATTCACCACAATCAGACTTTGCATTGGACATTCACGATGGGACGCCTCCACCATCCACACCACCACCATCCACACCACCACCAGAAAATCCTGCGTGTGCGACTCCACCAGGCAGGCCAATCGCTATTTCAGTAAAAAGACAAGAAAGGAATAAAGTAAAAAAGGACAGATCAAAAGTGTATAGAGAAAACGAAAGTTAAAGCTAGAAAATGAGAAACTAAAGCGGAAAATGGGCCGGAAGATGGATTGGTGGTTTCCTTGAGAGATCTGCGGACAACATTATGGTTTACGTTCAAGACATTGCTGTGTTTTACAATTTTATAACAAGATTAAAAACATCAGCAAAATAAAATTGTATCTGATTGACGAAAAAGAGATCGAAAATCAACAGAAAGCTCTAACCAACAATATTCCACGATTAATTGGCACTATAAAAGTTCACCAAGTATTTTCGGGTTGTTACGGAACAATAAAATACAGGGAATTAAGCTGTTTTTGTGGAACGGGCTATTATGGAAGAATAGAATTCTGTGAATGCTTAAACCCGAAGAAGCTTTAGATTCCACTCAGGACAAGACAGAAGATTTTGATACAACAGCACTAAATATCCTAGATTTTACAAAGGAATTGAAGAACATGAACATCAAACGCAAAAGTATATACGAAGAAATCCTTCCTCAGAAGAAGAACAACCCAAGCTCAAGTTATGCCAAAGATTCAAAGATTGGTGTTGATGATTTCTTGCTAGTTAAGGTATATGTTAATAAATCCCGAAAGCATTAATGGATGTGAAGGAAGACGGAGAAGTGAAGGTAATGTTTTGATAGTTGAAGATGAAAATGCTAAACGCTTCCGAATGGGTGATAAAGATATCTCTTACATTATGATGATATTATCCATAAATTGCCAACACCACATATAATTAGAAAAGGTCATCGGATTTATTACGAATTTATAGTGTCGATTAATGTGTTCGAGAAGAAGTAAATGACTGACTTAGTATTCATCAGATCTCAATTTAGTGCTTAGTCTTTAGCTGTTAGGTATGTTGTTAATAATTAAGATGTAATTTTATTTAAAAGTAGTGTTGGTATTAAAAGAAAAATATTTCAAGAATACCTATTTGCCTAATATTCTCAGGCGTTACCATTTTTTTCTCTTGCGTTACCAATTTGTCCCCAGATTAATTCTTAGTCTGAGGAAGATAATTTAATAAATTACTTTACTTTATTGATAATACCTGTTGGGTTGAGTGTAAGTGAAGTTTAAGACATTCAAAAGTTTATGGTGTTGGACACTAATTGATTTTAAGAAGATTTATGTTAAAGTTAAGTGTTAAAATGTGTTCAAAGTAACGCAGTGGAATTTAAACTATGTATAACTTTTTATGTAACATTAAAGAAATAACGCTGATTATGAAAAAAGACTGCATATAAGTTCCAATAAATGATTACTTTTTTGTATGTATAAATTATTTGTTTAATTTCTCGAAAGAACGTTTCTAAATAGTAACGCAGGGGATGGAATTTTTTACCTTAGACACAATTTTTTGCATAAAACTCAATTAATCTAGCCCAAACATCGCGGCACGTACTAAATTAGAAAAATGTAATAATTTTTACAACGAATTATGCTGAAGTTTATCATATATTAGCCCAAAATATTTTTAATGTCAGTGTGATTTTTTCTCGTTAAAGGAGTGTCTTAAAAGTTGATTCACCCATATATCTGTAGCATACCATATTGTACACGTGCGAAGCGAAGTATTGTATAAAATATAGGGTCAATAGGGTTTTGTCTTTAGTTTTTCTAGGTACTATTATAATTATATTTCGTGGACTTTAATGAGATTTGAGAGAAAACAAAGACTGTGTGGTATGTACCACTTGTGTACAAAAACAATTGTACCATATTTTATCCAAATATGTTTATAGTTGCAGCTTACATCCAAACTTTCACATTATAATTTTTCAGCAATAACAGAGTTGTTTGTTTAGTTTTTTATCTCGTTACTAAAAAAATTATAATACAATAACATGTTGATTGCTATATGTAATTTGTATTATATGCAATGGAAAAAACACATGAAATAAAAAAGGGCATATATAGACAGTCATGGGGACTGCCGACAGAAGTAAAAACGGTATAACGGTAGGGTCCAGTTCAGCGGATAGATGGCCTGCCCAGCTGTTCCACGGGCTTCGTTCCAAGATACCATAGCATGTCGGTGACGCAAACCCATAAGATTTTCCCCTACCAAAAGTCGCTCAAGGCGCGGCGCCTAAAGAAGTTTTCACTTCAAAAATTAGCTCTTTAAAAATTGTTCTCACCATAGAGATTATGATGTAATATTTTTTCTTGTGCATGAAAATATTTTATGAGAAGAAATGTACTACAACATGCCAATTAAACTGGGATAGACAGAATCACAAGGTAACCGAAGTTTTACCATTTAAAGTCAAATATCTTATCTTTGATATCAACTAATTTGTAAATATTGATTAATTTATAATTATTAAGAATGATTTATTTTACAAAAGGGGATAAATTATAATCTGCCAAAAGTAGATGTTTTATAGAATAAAAAAAAATGAGACACGATTAGCTTAAATATTTTTTTTTGCTGTTTTAAATTTGTCTAATACATAAAAACCGATTTTGGCAAAATTGTTTCTATGAAAAATTTCAGGACGTTGGTTTTTCAAAATAAATAAATAAGTAAAAAACAAATAGTCATACAAATTGTGGACCAAAGTCTTGCTAAGCAGGTAGGGAAATGGCTCTATCTATTCTGTTATCTTGACTGCAAGATAAGAATTGATCACATGAAGTCATATTGAGTTTGGTGACACATTGCTGTATATTTTGTCTTTATCAATATAACATTGTTTATTTTTTAACACTTTTATGGGAGTAATTAGAGTTACTTTTAATTTATTTATTGATATAGGAAGCTATTTTAGATTCACGTGATACGAATTAACGTCTTCTGACCAACTTCAGTTCTGTGGAAGTACCTACACACTTGACCAGAAAACAAACAATTTTACTTTCAGACAAAAAGAGCTGAAGTCCACAAAGAAAGTATGTTCCTAACTCTTCTAGAAAAGTAGGCTGTCATATACTATCCAGTCTAATAATGTATTATTATAAGATAGATCAGCTGTGCTGTCATTGTCTAAGATACAAATGTTAGAAAGAGCTCTGGTCTGGTTCTGGTTATCGGGGTCGGTCTCCGCAACTCGACGTCTTAGCGCCTATTTTGCGTGAGGCGGGAATTTAGTTACTCCTGCTATCCCAGTTCCTCCAGGAAGCCGATCAGCCCCTTGATGTTGCTACATGCCTCCTGAAGGGTCCTCGGGGCACCGAGATGAGCAGCCCTGTATTCTGTCAAACCTACACACTCCAGAAGGATGTGGGTGACCGTTTCTTCAGTCTCCATGCATGCTCTGCATAGTGGACTATCTGTAATGCCGATATTAAAAAGGTGTTTATTAAAGGGCCCATGTCCTGTAATGACTTGTGAAATAGAATAGAAAGAGCTCTAGAAAGATAATTTTCCTAGAAAATAAGAGCGAAATGCTATTGATTTTTCTTATTGTTCCAGCAAAACAAAAGAAGTCGTTACTACTCGAGAGAGAAAGCGTCTCAGAATTGAAATCAGAACTGTTGGAGTATTCGGAGGACGTCAAAGAGATGAACGAGATAGTTAAGGCGAAGCAGGCTGACCTCAAACTGACAAAGGGCGCACGAAGGTTGGTGATATTTGCATTTGAACTGCTTTAAACTCTAGGTTTGTTTGGCTATCTTCATCTAGCTTAATAAATAACAATAGGTATTTTTACAACGGAAAAGTATCTTCTGTGTAAGCAATTGTATTTCTATGTATTTAAATGGGAACTGTACAGTCGAACAGAGTTTTGTCGTTTCGAGCAGTTTTTGAAGTGAAACTTCGTCAGGCAGGGTAGATATACATTTTCGTTACGCGTAAACGCAAGGTGGTCATGTATAAAAAATATAGATCACAAATACATTAAATTTATATTATTTATGTCAAAGAATTTTCACTTCGTAATTTCGTATGCATGTACACTAATACACAAACAGATTTTTTTCTATAGACTTCTACCACTTTAGGCTATACAGACGGCGAAAAATCCGTAACACATGAGACGAACCATTATAATGTCAGTTTAAACCATAGATGTAGTATGCTGGCGCTCTACTAGATTGGTAATGTCGCGATTAGAACGAGACCAAAAAATTAATACATCAGTGTTCGTGACAAATGTGTAATTCTGTGGATTTTTCATCTCAAATTACTTACATCCAGGCACTGCATTAACCACAATTAATCACGTCTACTAAACACTAAATTTAAATTTAAAAATTATACTTGAAAACAGGATATTTTACAAAAATAAGAGATATTACTACTGACGTGTTACAGTATTCAAAAAACGGTCTCGTCTGTCTCGCTTTAACATACGCGTATCTATGCGCTTTCTCTGTTGTATTGCCAATCTAGTAGAGCGCCCGAGTATACTTAATCTATGGTTCAATTAAACTGTTCAGTAAAAATATTGGATTATTTTTATTCAATTCAGTTATTAATTCGTTTCGGCACCATACTAGTTTAAAGACAACTTATCCAGGTATGTATATGTATTTCAGACTATACCGTGCCGTAAACTCGATGATAACGAAATTGGACACCGTCCTTGTGGACCTTGAGAACAAGGAGAAGGCTTTAAAAACCACCTTAGAGAAGACCAAAGTCGAGCCGGAGAAGGCCAAGGAACAACTGATCCAGATAGATGAGCTGATGAGCTCCATCAAGAGTCTCCAGAAAGTCCCTGATGAAGCGAAACTCAAGTTGATACAGGATGTGCTGGGCAGGCTTGATGATGACTTTGATGGGCAGTTGAAGGTTGATGATGTTTTGAAGGTAAGGTGAAATGTGCTATATTCGCTAATCTCTGGGACAATTACAATGGGACATTAGAATTTTTATTTTTTTTATTTATTTTGCATTTTATAGCCCATTCTTGAGGAAGGTTATAGGCTATATAACATCACGCTACGACCTAAAGGCTACGTAGAGCAGTAAACATAAACGCAGGTGCAAATTAGAAGTAGGTTTTAGGGCAGTAGGTCTTCCTAATACTGTGATCAATACATTCATAAAGTAAAGCATGTGCTGTGAAGCCGCGGGAAACGGTGATATATAATGTGCACATACGACGAGTCTATATATGAAAATCTGATTCTGGAAATATAATTCCATTCCACAATGAGAGACGAGAACCGTATTACGGCCCAGCGGAAGACATAAGTAATTTTTATATAGCTGATGATAAAGGACGACGTTTATTTTTATTTTTTATATAAGCTTTGAATTTTGGTACCTTCTTAAAAATGCTAGTATATAAAAATCAATATTTGTTTGTTTGTTCATGTTCTCAAAACTACTGTACCGATTTGAAAAAATATTTTACATTCTAGGCCATTTAACATCACGCTACCTACCCCAGGGGGTGACTTTTATTCCTAATACAACGCGTACGAAGTCGCGGGCATTCAGATAGTTACTTATAAAAGTATTTTGTTGACACAGCTTACTTAATTCGAAATTAAATAAATATTGATATTATTCGTCGTTATTGGCAGCTGTGGGAAAGGTCGTCAACTGTAGATTTTAAAAATAGCCAAGGTGATTCTGAAAACTCGCATGCACATGTACGTGTATTGAATAAATTGATACAACATTCCTACCACGTAGTTTATAGACCTTTTTATACTCTGTTCAACATAAGATTTAACAGCATAAATAGAAAAAAAAACAATATTTATTTATCACAACTATATACCTACCTAATTATTACCTAGATTTGTTTTGTAATCATATGAATAATATTTTAATATAAATTTTCTTCATTATAGTTTATCAGTCGTACAATGCGTAAGTTTGTAAACATCTAATGCGCTTGGCGTGACGTCATAGAAAACTTTCTCAATAACTTAAATTTTTGATATCACCTCTTCAAAAACACCTTTTTAGTTATACGACCATACTCTGACGTTTAAATTTTATACGAATCTGTAGGTAATTTCAGTACCTAGTATTGATTAAGAAGATGTTTCCCTGCATGTGATCGTTTTTTAATAAATTATTTATTTGTAATGTGCCTCTTACGTCATTTATTCCGAGAAGCGGTACATTATGCTCTTCTCACTTCTACAGCAAGAACGGACAAAGCGCCGTCGTTGTCTTGCATGACGCGATCAGTTGCGCTCGAACCACTAATGCGCCTGAACCACGAGTTTAGGGCGTGGCTTGCGATTAGGAATTTCTGAGTCGTTCCTCGTCTTAAATTGTAACTCATCATCATCATCATCATCAGTTAGGTTCAACATATATTTAGTTCCAAAAATATATTAAAAAGTAACAAAAGGTTTTGCCCGCGGTTTCACCCGTTTGGAAATTGACAAAGAAAATAAATAATGGATATATAGCTATAACATGTTTCAAGTCCCTCCTCTACCCTCTTTTCTGGAATAAAAAGTTTAAATCCAAAAGGCCAGATCTGTTTAGATATTTTAAGATACTTTTGTCCCGCTCTATCCGACGGATTTTCTTTTCTCTTCGTGCAGTTTCTCGTTCGTTTTCAGGTGATAGAGATAATTGGCAACGAAAATGTCAACTTGTCCGAGAAGCAGATGGCCGAGTTGATAGATTTACTTGACAAGGAGGAGGTGTTGGAGGTCGAAGGGAAGATACAGAAGGCGCTCGCCAAGGCTGCCGTCATAGCACAACAGAAATCTAAAGAAACCGATGGAAAGGTAAACAAAATTTTAGAATTACCTACTCATTCAAAATGTCCATGATCCTGTGATCAGTTGGAAAAAAACTAGAGACAGCAAATTAAAGTTGTAGGAAGAAGTAATAATTTAATTCGAATCCATTAAACCGTTTAGGCTAATCAATAATGGGCCCGGTTCCGTCTGTGGAAATTTTTAGTTACAAAATATGGAACCTAACTTTCCTTTAATGAATCTCGAGTATTATTTGAATGTTTTAAATCCCTTTAGTAGTTTTTACTTTACTTCTTACAAACTTCTCACACTCTTTATAATATTAGTAGGTATAGATTAGATTTATTTTAATGTAGGTTAAAGTGTCACATTTTGTCTGTCTGTTAAGGGGAGGAACGATTAATTTCGGTTGATTTCTGAATTGAAATTCCCGAATTTTACGAATGCTATGAACATACAATTTGGGCATCGAAAATTAGAGGATTTTATCTAGTATTGTGTAGGATGAAAACATGATTGGTGAAAATTTTCTCGATAACTTAATTTTTTGAAATCACCTCTTCAAAAACCCCTTTTTAGTCATACGACCATACTCTATTTATTTAAATTTTATACGAATCTGTAGGTAATTTCAGTACCTAGTATTGATTAAGAAGATGTTTCCCTGCATGTGATCGTTTTTTAATAAATTATTTATTTGTAATGTGCCGCTTACGTCATTTATTCCGAGAGGCGATACATTATGCCCTTCTCACTTCTGCAGCAAGAACGGACAAAGCGCCGTCGTTGTCTTGCATGACGTGATCGTTGCGCCCGAACCACGAGTTTAGGGCGTGGCTCACGATTAGAAATTTCTATGTAGTTCTTCGTCTTAACAATTTTTCCAGGATAATCACTTAAAATCTTATACATCAGAACAAAACAAATAGGTTTTTAATTTCCAATTTAGTAACTTATCTCAATGTTAACTTCACAGAGCTTATTCGAGCTAATCCGGGAAGCGCAGAAGAGAAGAGATGCGAAGAAAACTGAAGAAAAAGTCGAAGAGACGCCCCCAGTAGCGAAGAGCGACGAAATTATAACTAAATCTGAGGGTAGCCGTAAAAGGCCTGAAAGTCACTAACTCTAGCTTAAAGATGTAAATATTTTAGCACTTTGTGTATGGATATTTTTTTTCTGGAAACCTTCTTTCTGGTTTGTACGTGTTAACAAATAAGTTGAGAGGGTGGAAGGAGAGAAGTATTTTGATAGTTAGATTGAATATATAGTTCAAAGATGTATATTATTACGCTGATGTCTTTAATTGGGAATCTTTCATGTCAACTTATCTGTATGATTGATTGAGTTGTCAACAAGAGTTTGTCCTTAAGAATGCGGGCATTTTTATATACCTAATCTCCAACTAAACTATTTTAGTTGGTTTAATTTATACACATTGTACTGCGTGTGTATTTAATGTATGTCTGATGTAAAAACATGTAGCTGTGTAGCGAGCTATCGAATTCCAGAGCACAACTAAAACAATTTATTAGAAAATTAAAGGTGCAAATTGAAAATTATATACTTACACCTACTTAATGCATTTTTTTTTTCAAAATTATGATTATAGTAATTTCAGTGATGTAGAACGATTCCAGACCTTAGCGTTGATATAGGCTCTGGCTGTGTATATAAACCACTTTAAGTGACAATAAGCATTTTCTACTTTTGCTGTTGTGTCTGTATATAAGATTGTTTTTATTTAACTGTTAATTTTTGTCAAAGGCACTGTACGTACAAACAATGTTTCCTCGTTCCCTTTATTTAATTTAATCACTCATCTGTTAACAGAGGTATATTTTATTATTTATGCATTTCTGTGATTACGCCTCGGTTTCTAAGTTTATTTTAGTACACGTTTAGTTTAGGATTTGAATCAGTTTTGTAGATTTAATTGCACAAATTCGTAGTTTGTTTCAATTATTTAATTGCTATAATGTTTTAAAAGCAATGTTTATGAAACTCTAACTGCCTGGATGGCATTAAATTTCAAACTGCATAATTAATATATCTGTATATTGCTTTTTAACTCATTGCAAGTATTGCAACTCAAGTTACAATTTATAGACAATCATAGACATTTTCGTTGCAATATAGGAATATCTATATATTATATAAGTTTACATATTTGCTGTTAAAACAACTGTTCATAATATTTTGATAGAGGCAGATTGCCAAATTCTCACAGATTGTGGTCCATAAAATATAATTAAATATATTTAAAATTGATGTATATTTTACAAGTTTTATTTTTTAAGTTAGACAGCAGGCCAATGGAATGTACTATGAAAAATAAACAGAAATAATAATCAGACCAGTTGTTTTAATTGAAATTAAATGGTTAATACCACTTGTATCCTGTTGAACCTATATCCAGTATCAACCAACTATGTTACTACATTGATTACACTTCAAAATAATAATATTATTATGGCTCTAAATGGTATCAAATACAATGTTTCTAGAATTACGGATTCCATCTCAATCTATTGATAAGCAAGTATAATGTAGCATGTCACACATTGTTCATGGGTGAAAAATATTATTTCTTATTAGCTGCACCCTCTAGCAGGGTGTAGATATCAAATGGCCCTAAAAATTTTAGTAAAATGTATGCATATTATTAGTTCTTACTTGCCTGCCAACCCTGAACACCTTGCCTCCCCCCCCTACGCCCTTGACCCCTTTGAAGAAATCCCGCGAAGAGTGCGAGTTTATTTGTAAAAAGTGAAAACTATTGAACCAATTTGAAAAGTTACTTTACTGGTTAGTCGAGACTCGAGAATACCGATTTATTCCGGTACCTAGACCAATTTGCATGACTAAACATTATTAAGAAAGAAGATGCCTCATGTTTTTTGTCCCATACGGACTTCAGCAAATCAAGTATTGTAAATTTTTTTTTTTAAATAGCAAGTTCTAGTTAATGATCCTTAAAGTACTTATGTGAAATTATCTATACCTAGGTACTCTAAATGTAAAAAATATGTCAATATGAGCTACACCTAGGTTTATGAAGCCCTCAAAGTCATCAATTTCACGCATATTTTTAAAATACTTATACTAATGTACATTTTTTTACATTTAAAGTAAAGATAATTTGGAAAATTTTCACAGGCGAAGCCGGGGCAGAAAGTTAGTAGGTATTATAATAAATACTGTATAGAAAAGAATGTTATTATGGTGTTGTTGGCCGCGTACACAAAGAAAGGAGGTTGCCTGCTTTCGGCGAGCCAGCGCGAAACATATTACAGCACAACTTCACCTATCTACATATTTCGCGCTGGCTAGCCGAAAGCAGATAAAGTTTTACTAGTAGGTATTACAAGCGAGCGGAGCTGCAGTCATGTTCGTCTCAGAATAAGGAGCCCCGCTCTATTTCTTTGGTCAATGGGCCGATTCAGGTTTATAGGTGGCATGACCAAAGAGTATAATAATTTTGTATTTTTGTTTGTAATGAATAAACTCAAAAACTACTGAACCCATTATAAAAAATCTTTCACTAATATAAAGCTACGACATCCCTGAGTGACATAGACTATATTTTATATTGTTTGAATATATCCACGGGCGGAGCCGGGGGCGGAAAATCTAGTGATGAATAGGTATTTAAGGAAACGGGAAATAAAAATATAAAAAATCATACTAAAACCATTGAGATATAGGTACTAGAGGAGCTATAATAGACAAAAGGCATGCTTCATTTCTATAAAAAATAAAACTTAAGTTCGCTGAAGCGCTTGTTAGTCGCTAGTCGAGTAACCAAACGGTATAAACACACAGCGCTAGATCGCTTCTAGGATGTAGTTTTCTCGCGACCAAAAGGTCGAAAGCGCCGTGAATTTCATGGCGCTTACGCATTTCGTTCAACGTACTACAACAACATGCTTAATATAGACTAACTACGCTTACAGAAAGGACATACCTAACAAGCTCATTTGTACAAGATTTGTATTTTTGTTTGTAATGAATAAAATCAAAACTACTGGACTGATTTAAAAAAATATTTCTAAATATATATATTATATATATTGAGTAACATAAGTTTAATTTTATAATACCTAGCGTCTTGCCCCGACTTCGCCCGGGGTAACATTTATATCCCCAAGTAAAAAACTACTGGACCGATTCTAACAGTTCTTTCACCTGTAGAACGCTATTTATTGTATTTAAGGAAACTTACAGACTAAGAACGACTCATTAAAAAAGCTAACTAATATAATAACTAAGCCTAATACAGTTTCAACCTATCATATAATGTATACTGAATAGCATAGGCTATATTTTATATTTCCTATTGTATATGATAGTTACCCCGGCAAAGTCGAGGCAAGTTGTTTTTGTTGTAACTTGAGTTCTTCAGCATATTGAGTATAAGCAATATTTTCATAAGAAGAGAGCGTGGTGAAATGGTGACTGTTATGATTTAGTTACAAGCCCTTAAACAATTTCACTCTTATTAATAAGTAATAATTAATATTCTGATCAGTTTTAGCTTCATGTTTCAAGCGAATTGTTGTATATTTGTTAATTATAGCCCGTATCAAATGTATTCGGTGATTCAAAGTGCTCGGTTGATTAAAAGAATGAACTAAAGATGTAAATACTTCTTACTGGATAAAATGTTCTTTTCTGCTTTTGTTATGTATTTAATAATGTAATAAAAATGCAATGAACATAATATATAACTATGTTTGGATGGTAACCAGGTCTCTTCACTGCCGTTGTTTTGGACAAATTTTATCCATCTTTCTCTTGTATCTTGGCTAGGGCGTGGAAACCTTCAATAGACAAAATACCACAAATTTCAATAACTATTTTATTACAAACTAGCAGTTTGCCTCGAATTCGTCCGGGGTAACAATTATATATCATATAAAACATATCTATTTTATTCAGTGATATTATAGCATTCTACTGGAGAAATACTTTTTTAAATTGGTCCAGTAGTTTCTTACTAGTGGATACAATTGTTACCCCGGGCGATGTCGGGGCAAGCCGCTAGTATAAAATATTGCCTCCGTTACTCAGCGATAATAATACATTCTGGTGAAAAACATTTAAAATCGGTCCAGTAGTATTGAGTTCATCATTACAGACAAAAATAGAAAAATCTTTTCTCTTTATAATATTAGTGTAGAAGACAAGTGTAGATAACACATTACACAAACAATAATATCTGCGTAGAAAATATATTGCATTATTTTCCGCTATATACGGGAACGTCAACCAATTCTACCTATTTTCACTTCTGAATGTTTTTAGTCTATGTCGAATGACACAACATGCGTCTGATAAATTTTATGTTCGTATTTAATTTTAAAATGATTATACCTAGTTACTTAACGGTGGAAAGTTATTCCTTTACACTTCGCCGTATTCCTTGAATTATTAGTGCAATATTTCAACACACACCACGGCATATTGTATGACTTTCAAATTTTTTCGATTAAAAACAATCACTAGCGTATAACTGCTCAACAGCTAGCAAGCGACTGTGTTAAGTGCGGCGCGATCGCCGCAATTGAATGGAACATAGGAGTGATGGGTAGCGTCTTCTCTAGTACCTATAACTCACTGACTAAAACGCCACTGACTATATTATGTTCTACTGAACCAGTCCTAAAGAATCTCAAATGTTCCATTAAGGATCTTCGACCGACTCACGTACATATACTAATCTATGGACCGACTAGTCGATAAGACTGTTCGGCCACTTTTATAGTCGATCATTTTGGGGCTGATTAGTAGGTTGGCCAAATCACTACTAAATTGGTTAACGTTCTGCTACTTTAGTCCTTCGCTTCTTCATCTGAGTGACTAAATATTTGATGATAATTATGATTTATGATGAGAATGGAAACTGTTGGATGGATGACGCATGGTCGCTGAAGAAAGGAAGCTCCGAACAAACTCCAACTATGTAAAATATTCTTTATTACATGTAGCCTGTGACTCTATTTTTGTACCGTACTCTAAAAAATATCTAATAAATATATTTTATATACCTACTGACCTACTTGTAATAATAACTTCATTATTTACAACAAAAACTCATTCTATTGTTCGAGATTTTATTACAACAATTTTAAATTTTCCCGGTCAGAATGCGCGCGTAATCTAGCCATTTCCGCTACGATAATTGGCTTCAATGATTGGTTGTGTCAATAGTTTATACTCCAATCACCGTTAAGCATGAAATATCAACCAATGACCGTGCCCTGAATGCCGCCATTACAATGAACTTGAAGAAAGACTTGCTCTGTGATTGGCAGATTGTGGGACGTCATGCGACGTTCCTTCCTTTGACCGATGACAGGTTGCGCAAAAAAATAGTTTTTGACTCTCACTCACTCATTGCGGCTGCCATGTTTTTTTCATGTGGGGTGTGTGTACAGTGTAACATGATAATTTAACCCCTTTCACAGTTACACAGGTGAGCTAATAATTGTTTGTGATATTTACTTTACGTGCAAACTATGTGCCCCGACCGTTTACAAGTGAAAGTGCGTCATGTAACACTGGGACTTTCTTGTGAAATACGGCAGTTTTCATTATTAGCTTTATGAGTCAGTGCATAAATAGCGATGCAAGGTTAATGTTCGCGTGATTTTCTTTGTTATTGGTGATTTGTCGTATTTAGGATCATGGCGCAGTACTTTTATTCGGATCCTCCAGCGACGTTTGCCGCCATCGACCCACTTGGCGCTCGACGCCCTTCAGTGCCTTACAATTAGAGCTTTTTGTTGACAACATTTTTTGCTATTAAACTAATCTTATCACTGTAAGTCTTATCTGGTAAAGTTTCAGTGGAACATACTGACATTATAAGGAGTGGGTAAATGTTTTGGGAAGCCTTTTAATTTAGTTTTGTTGTTCACAGATAGAGGGGTGTGCAAAGTGCATAATTAGTTGTAAACTACAATGAGATTGTGCATACAATATTAAGGTGTGACTCGCAACAGCAGCCAAAACAAGAAACACTTTTAAATCAGGCCAAAGAATAGTACAATAATGTATTAGGCTAAGAAGAGCACCCCTAGATCGAGCACCCCACACACGGCCTTTGGCAGACACTATGGACTTTGGATTTGCCACAATGATGGGACAATACACCAGCGAGTACGAACAGAGCGATGCGTAAACACAGGCGGGCTAACTGGCCGAGCGCCTGCCTCGGGGCCACAGGCAGAATATCTACCAATACCATTCATTCCTTCATCTGATACTAAGAACAAAGGTTAGTATTTACCTTATCTTGTAAATAAACAACATTGCCTAATTTGTATCTCATACTTAATGTTAACTATTTACTTACTAATAAAATTATAAAAAATCACTCAATACCTCATAATTATTGTGAAGTGTATTATCAATTCTTAAAACATAGGTATAAAGTATTAATAATAATTAGTTGGATTAAAAATCTTATGAATTCCCTGTTCAATTCATTACTTTTATTCTAATAAATATTGTAGAAATTATACCTATACAATTATTTATTGTCTTTGTCTTGTTTATATTTCAAGAGGACAATATGAAGTGCTCTATTACATTGGATAAACATCACAACCCGGGAAACTATAATATGAAGACACTAATTCATAATAAGAATAATTTTCAAAAGGTCTGTGTTGAACCCTAAGTTATTAATTCTAAGAGATTTATTCTTTGGGAAATATGTATTTAAAAAATATGTGTTGTGTTATTATAATAAAATAATTGTTGGTAATTGCCTGTAGAGTTACTTTTAATTTTGTTGTTTTTGTTTGAACTTTTTGGAATGTCAATCTAATATTACAATAGTCTAATTGTTTTTGGGTAATTTCTTATTAATGCCCTATAAATTTGTTGTATTTAGCTAATGACTTTTGAAATTATAAAACAAGTTTTATATAAATATTAGTGTGATATGAAAGTAGTAGGCGTGCTTTGAGAGTTTGCATTCATAATATTGCAAAACTTCAGATATTATAAAGCGCTCATTTCTGTAATTCCAGGATCGTGACTTTGACACCATTGTTGACCAGTTGTGCATGAAACTTCAAGATATAAAAGATCAAGGGGAGTGCGGAAAAGTAGATATGCAAAGTAATTTTCTGGGACATACTGATGCTGTACAAAAATATTATGCAGCATTCCCAGCCTTAAAGAAAGGTGAGCCTACTCCCGCACATTACTTCATGCCCCCGCCGCCATCTTGGTGCGGCCGAGATAACTATCAAGTTAATATGCAACATGATCTGTCATTGTCCAAGGAGTTGAACAGGAAGAAGTACACATCTGGCAAAGAACGCCGCAATTCATATCATGGTCAGAGGAAGAACAGCAAAAGGAAGTGTCACAGTTACAGTCGGTCTTTCGAAAGTAAAGAGAACCTGCCGGAGTGGATGACGCACGAGGGAGTCTGGGATATGGAGTCGCAGGATCCGGTCAAGGAGTTTATTAGGGCCATTGCGCTCGACGAGGGATACGGTACGTGCGAGAATACTGTCACGGACGATATGGTCGGCCTGAAGATGAAGACGAGTCTGATGTCGCGCTGGGACGACAATCTCGACATAGACCCCCACTGGATGATCAAGGGAGACCTCGACCCTCCCGCGGTCTCGCCCACGGAGGACGAAATGTACGCAAAGTTCAAGGCCAAGTTCAACAGTAGCATCGAAGCGTTGTGGTCTAAAGAGCAGGCGAACACTCCCGACGACGAGTACCAAGATCTGCCGATCGACTTCCAGGATCTGCTCTCGTCCCCGTCGGACCGACAGTTTTACGAACAGGTGCCGGAGAAACCTACTCTATGTCACAACATCGAGAGCATCTGGTCCAACGACGCGTTACATTGTAACCTGGGTGGGTGGCCAGAGAGGATAGACTCGTCGAGTCGCAGTGTTGATGCGCTACACGACCGGTTCAAGCCGCTCAACTTAACGGACGAGCCCGTATTCCCGGACGACCCGTACTGTCTCTACAGCTACGAGGACATCTACGAGGCGGTCCCGTCCGTGTCCGATGTAATGCGCTCTCTCACAGCGCTCAACCACAGTCGCAACCACAGCTCCTTCACCGAGGTGCTCCCACGATCACGTCGCGCTGCCCGCCTGCCGCCGCCGCCGCCCGCGCCTCCACGCAACCCACCGCCCCCACCGAGCGAGGACCTCCTCACGTCGCCCGAGACCCACTTTAGGCCAATCAGACGCGAGGCCGATACGGAGAGCTCGCTCGCTCCGCGCTACGCGGACGGAGCCACGTTCGACATCAGCGGCGACCCGGATCCGGCCGAGTTCCTCCGCAGCCCGTCCGGCTTCCTGCGGCTGCGGGGCGAGGCGGAAGCGCGCCGCTATCTGGAGTGTCGGGCGCACTACCGGTTGAGGTTCGCGGTGCAACTCACGGAGATGGGCGTGCAGACAGAACCGCCTGAGACCGATCGGGAGGAGAGTGTCGCGATGTGCCCGCCGGAGCCCGAGCCGGAGACGCGGGCTTGGCGTGCGGACCGTAAGCGGCGACACAGCGCGGCGTTGCGGTGCGGAGGCCCGCGCGCCACCTGTCCCCACCCGCATGCACCCTTCCTTCACTGCTGCACGGCCTGCTCGCTCGACCGCCCGCTCACCCGCTGAGACCCCTCACTGACCGAATGTCGTGCGCTAGGTTTCGTTTCGTTTTCTACATATATGTATCTATTTAATTAGTAGCTACAAGATATAGAATTTTATTATAATTATATACAAAAACTGAATGTTAACTTCGTCATTTGTTATTCATTGGCGCTCTGACGGTCCGCGTTGAAGGCATAGTTTATGCTAACATATCTTATGATGCCTCTAGATATTATTTGTGAGGAAAGAGTATGGATATAATGATAATAATTTAGTTCAATGATTTATATATCTAGGTAAATAAAGGTAATGTAGGCTACTTATTATGAAATGTTGTTGTCTTCGATATAGGATTGGTATAGAAATTATTGAAATTCTGGACTGCATCACAATTTATAAAAAAAATGTTTGAAAGCGTTAGAGGACACTAGCATTTCATAATAAGTGAAATTATGGGACGATTAATATATAATTCTTACCACAAAATCGTCCAGAAATGTTAAAAATTGTTAAAGTAGGGTAGTGTAGGTCAGATATTTTTATTTGTACAGTTTCTGTTCGAAATTATCTTTTGGCGAAAACAAAATTATTGATTTTCCGTTTGTATTGTTTTTGTTATCCCTCGATGTAATGGAAGTCGGCAGTTGATGTATTTGAACTATTTGTTGGATTGTATTTTTTAAACCAGAAGGGAAGTTTATATGGTTAATTGGATTATGTAATAATAAGGTTGACGCGGGAGTCGTGGTGGAATAACTTGTAGATAATTTAGTAATTGCTTCTTAAATTCAGACAGGATAAAGATGTGAAATATAATGAAACTTTGGTTTGGTTAGCAATTGTTTATGTTGTCTGAGTTTTAGGAGCGAATAAGAAAGAGCACATCTCATTTGTGGAAAGATCCAGAATGTGTCTTAGTAATTATTCGGTAGTGTTTGCCTGTGAGTTGATAAGGTGTAGCGTACTGATTGGACATTTGTAGACGAAGGCGGCAGTGCCTGTCCCGATTGTGCTAATGGTCGTTGTTTTGTGCTCTTATATGTTAATGAAGAAACTAATGTTTGTCATTGTATAGAAGTAGTCCTTCTAAACAGACAGATAGTAAAATAAAAATTGATATAAATGAATTGTTATTTGTAACAGTTCATATAGGTGTAACTGCTATTCTAGTTTACCTACAATAAGACATCGTGCATATGTTATATCTATATCATTGTGGTCTATGTATGTCCTTGTACTATACATACTTCAAAATAATACCTTTACAACTATATTTTATTTCTTTTGAGCATACATTGTATTGTGGTTATTCATATAAAGATTTTCACTATTAGAAATATTTTCTACTTGTGTCGTGTTTTATATATCATTATTTTTCCTTAGGGTGATTTACTTCCTGTTTTGTATTAAAAAAATAATTAAAAAAACATTATCAAAAGAGTAATTATAAAAAAAAATGTCGCGACAAATTGGAAAAGCTTCATTATTAATACATAACAACAATGTATGTACATAAATATGTAGTACTGTCATAAGATTATATTGTTTTCTAATAGAACTATCATATGTATTATGGTCGAAAAAAAACTGTCTTAAAAAGTCACTTTCAAATAATTATATTTACACTTTACACTGCTTATTTGTGGAGTGAATTATACACACTAATTTGTTATTAGTTATATATATAATAACTTTCATCGTAATGAACTAAAGATTCATATAAAAATGTGTGCCTCAGATGGTAAAAATCATATGTGGATGTTTCACTAATTCTGTTGTAGTATTGTAACGATTTTATATATTGTACTTATCTATTAATAACACTTGATAAATAAAAAAAAAAGAAAATAAAAAAAAAACTTAAAAGTAGGGTCAAGTTTGCATATGTATTATGTTTGATTAGATAGTAATCTTATATAATGTGCCTATGCACTTGATTTAAGAGCATCTAACACCTTTGATGACTATAAAAATGGAACTTGCAGGCAATGGGACTGCGATCAACATCTCTTAGAAAAATATAAACTGCAAGGTCCATGTCGTCAAAGAGAAATATATGGCGTTAATATATATTGCGTATTTGCTTTCATATATTACGTCATAGGTTTCTAATGCGTCCCATAATATAACATCATATTGCCACAGTACTGTTAAGTGGCTCAAATGTTTAATGTACTTTTTGTCAATATTTGTGTTTGAAGATTGGATACCTAAATTTTTAAACTTCAGAAAGCATGCATAAATTTTGATATATATATTGACAATTGTACACTTAAATCATTGTAATTGAGACGGTAGCACTGATATTTCTACATGAAGATTGTTAACAACTTTTGTATCGTCGTACTTGCGATTCCACGTGTCTTCTAGAGATATGTATTGCTTTCGTCTCAAAAGCTTGTAACTGATTGCTGATCAGAAGCCTTGGTTACACGCATCTTTATGTTTAAAATGTGCACTACACTAAAATAGATCCTTTATTTAGTACCATACTTTTCATTGTAAACCAGAGTAGTTGACGAGAGGGATGATTTAAATAAAATGATATTTCATTTGGTGACATTTCATGACGTTGCCTTAGTTGCACCGGATTGGTCGGATCGCCTGTATTCATCGGCGTGATTGGTTGAACATCACGTGAGACTTCACACTAGGCACACGCTAGGCCGCAAAAATAAATCTTTTTATTTTAAAAATTTTAACAGTACTCCTGTTAAAAATTTTCGAATAAAAAGATTTAGAGTAATATTATACCAAGTGAATAATCATTTTGTACCCAAATTTTATTAATTAATTTTGAGCACTAGAATAATTGTTTTGGCTAGAAGTATTTGTTGTTGAGTTATCCCTGATAATAGTTACCATTTTATCATACTTTACTCTGGTTCTTGCCATGGGAAAAATAAATTTATTTGGAAAAATACGTGTTTTATTCCATAATTTATAAGTATGTACTTAATTTTGAGGCACAATCTTTTTCCAAATGTTCCTATACCATTTATGAATCCTAGTACTTTTTAGCCTTTGAGATGGTAGGTACCATCCTTACTGGACCAAAGCCAGATATTAAGTGGAAAATAATCATGTAGGTACAGGATAAAAGTCAAACAAAGTAGGTAAGTAGCATATTGACAAACAAAAAAAAACTTGCAATGTACTGAGTAATGCAAGAAGTAATGTACTTTACATGTAAAAAAGGGGGTCGTGGTAAAAATAAAAACTTAGCTTAGCAATAAATTGTATTTAAGTGTTTGATATCTACAAATATTTTACAAATTATCAATGCTCTGGAATCCATAGAAGAATACCTCTCCCTATTTTCTCCGCATTACTATATTACGTACTACCGCAGTCCGCATTACGTAGCTAAAAATTTGTTACTTTAATTTCCGAGTTAAAATAATTTAAAAAAATGCTAAAAATTTTAACAGCCATGTCGCTTTTAACAAATGTTTAAAAAAAAATTCTTTAATTTAATAACATTATTCATTATAAAACAAACCTATTACCTCTATTCACCCCATAACAAAATACTAATGAACCTAATCAATGACATTACTTTTCATAAAATGCTACTTATTTTTCTTAATTTGTTTTACATTATTATTCTCTAAATTCAGTCATACAGAGTCTGCTGTTATTATCTATATATCAATGAGTATAATCTAACTAAACTTTGATAGATATAAGTAACTAGACAGAATATTGGAACCTACTTATTTTGACGCGTCTTGTTTATAAAATAGGGTGAAAATCCATGATTAAATTGTTAAAACATATAAAACATAAAATCAATATAACAGGTACATACGGCACGGGCTTGTGTTATTATAAACAACCATAATTGTTTTAAATTTTACGACGATTGTAGATTGCCGAAAATACAAGGTAAAATTAATTTAAATTGAATAACATTATTAACAATATATAAATGAATATTCACAATTTACCTAAAAAAATAACATGTCTAATGTCTATAGATATAATAAGTTATTTAATTAATATTTTAGCAGGTATAATATTTTCTAATACATTTTATAATTTTTAACATCATCATTTTAAAATAATTATGAATAATTATTAATATGCCAATAATAATTTTAGTATGGATTTACAGATTCTCATAATATTTATCAAAATCGTCGCCATCAAAGATCAACTCTATTCATCAGTGGATATGTGGATTTTTAATAAATAAAAACTCTTAGGAATGCCATACCAATCAGAATGACTCTGAGAGAAGGGGGCAACTTCCCAACAGACATCATCGTAAGTTTCATAATGCCACTCAATCCTATTTTGTCATTAGCACGATATAGTATAGTATTGTGACAATGGCGCCCATCTATTCATGTGTCAAATCTGAATTATCAATCCTAAAAGCAACAAGAAAAATCGAGCAATATTATAATAAAATGTTTCAAATAAATTGATTAAATAACTTAGAATCAATGTCGTAAATCAATTTACGATATTACCATTCTTAATACAATTCAATATTGAAGGAATGTTTCTAAGAAATCTTGTTTCGATTACAATAAAAATAACAATTAAATATATGCCATGATTAATGATATAAGTAAATAAACTACATGACTCTAAATCTATCTGGAATTTCTTGTGTTCAGAAATTTCATTGATGTCCTATAGACTAACGGATTCATTATCGTTTACTTCTTGTTCGTGATTAGGATCAAGTTCAGGTACAATATCCAGTTGAACATAATTATGAATATTAATTTTATGTCTACTCAAGCTTCCTTTTCGTGATGTTTTAAACTCGCACATGTCACAAGTATAAGGTTTAGATCCAGTGTGTATATATTCGTGTCTCATTAGTGATTGTTTAGTTGAAAAGGTCAAATCACAAACATTGCATGTATATTGCTTTTCTCCTGTGTGTCTGTACATGTGTCTAATTAAGTTCCTCTTAGTTTTAGTACTAAATTGGCATATTTTGCATGAGTATGGTTTATTTTCAACATGAATTCGCATGTGTACTTTTAAGCTGGCTCGTATAGAACTTTTGTAAGGGCATATGCTGCATCTATACGGCTTGTCCCCGGTGTGGCTGGAGAGATGTGCTGTGAGAGCTCCCTTAGTTTTAGATCTGTAGTCACACAGATCACATGAGTATGGTTTTTCTCCAGTGTGAATGTACATGTGGCATGATAAGTTCTGCTTGGTCGCCATTTTCATTTGACAAACTTGACACGAATAAGGCTTCTCGCCAGTGTGACGGTACATGTGTCTAATTAAACTACCCTTAACTTTAGTTCTAAAGAGACATATGTCACACGAATACGGTTTAATCTCCATATGCTTCACTTGATGTACATTCAGTTGTCCTTTAGTGATGGTGCTGTAAGAACATTTATCACATTTAAACGGTTTATCTCGCATGTGTTTCCGTTGGTGTACAAGTAAATGTCCTTTGACAGAGGTTTTGAAGGAGCAAACATCGCAGGTATATTGCTTGATCCCCGTGTGTATGTTCATGTGTCTAATTAAGCTTCCCTTTCTAGCAGTTCTATATTCACACTTGTCGCAGGAAAATGGTTTTTCCCCGGTATGAATGTACACATGTCGAACCAATGTCTCTTTAGCAGAACAACTAAACTTGCAAACATCACAAGAGTATGGCCTCTCCTGTGTATGAGTCCGCATGTGCCTAGTTAAACTTCTGAATATAGCAGTTCGAAATTGGCACAACTCGCATGAAAATTTCTTTTCCTTCATATGAGTTTTTTTCTCATTCTTCATAATAGATGTTTTGTATGCTTTTTTACTAAAGTAAGGGTTCATTAAATGATCTCTAGAGCTTGGTTCCATCTCTGTTTCACTCTGCTCATCTTGGTAGTCTCCATTATGTTCAGATTCTTCATATGGTGGTGGTGTTACTGAAATATGAGAAAATATTGAATGTAATTTAACAGTTACTTCAAAATTTCATATAAACTATACATATAGCATGTTTAACATAACATGAACAACTGGCAAAAGTGGACAGTTTTACTGGTGTCTTTGGCCACTGCAAGGTATAAAGGCCATGGATATGTGCATGGTATCTCAACTTTAAAGGGAGGTATTCTATTTTTTCATGTTATGGCTCCATCAGGGTTTTGATGATTCTGCCAATGTCAATATGCCGATTAATTGGTAGCTAAGATGTTCCTGTCAACTTGGATAATTATGTATATGATTAATAGAATCACAGCATGGACGGGATTGAACCGGATTCTCGGTAGACAAAATCTTACGCATAATAATTCACAGAGAATGTACTTACATGAATAATTTAAAGGTTCTAGAGAGTCGGGGTCGTGAGGGTTTATATCTGGTTCAATTTTCACTTGAACTGGTTCACTGAAATTATAAAATATTCAAAATTATTATTTAAAAAACTTACAGGTTCCTTATTAAAATTCAAAATTTAACCCCTCATGACAGGTGTTAAGACTATAGCTGATTGAAGGGCAAGATGAGTTAGTCCTTTTTACATTCAAGAGCCCTATATCCATAATTTGTATGGGGTTAAACTATTCCTAAAATTAAGAGCTTTGTGATAGATTATGAAAAAGAAAACAGGGCCAGAATAATCCTTTAATTTACCACCCATATTTCCTTTCAATAAAACCCATTGAAAAAATAACAGCTATTTCACTTAGATATATTGAATAAGTAACTATATGCTAAATTACAGTGACATAGGTGGATTATTTACAGAGAAATTGGGAATAGTTTATCCCAGAAAAATTTTAGATATAGGGGCCTTAATTAAATAATATATAATTTTTCACAATTAGTTATTAAAGCTATGAGATTCTATTTTGGTGAAAAAATTTAAAATATGATATGGTTTTATTATGATATGAAATCATTCAAAAACTTACGTTATTTGTATGATATTCTCAAAGCCCTGAGAATCAGTCCGATAATCATCTGATTTTTCTTGTTTAACAAAGGGAAATTCATTTTGTAGCCTTGTATGGTCCCCCCACTCATTACCCTGTTCGCTAGGCCACTCACTGCAAATTGTATCTAATGATTCTAGCTCGACATCTGGTTCCACACATTCTTGTTTAATGGAAACTTCTACATAAAGTGGAACAGCGTTTCTTTCCTCCATCACTCTGCAAGTTTCAGAGAAATTGGTGTGTAAATATGTATCACATTTTATTAAAGGAAGTTTCTCAGAGTGGATCAAAAAATCAAGGTTGTCCAGGGAATTATTATCAAGATTACAGTGACTTACTTACATTTATTTATATTTGAGAAATTAATTATTTTCAATAACTTCACAGTATCAAAGTTCACTTACAAGTTTACAACTCAAATTAACTCTACTCTAATGAATGAGCTTTAGTTTTACCAAGAATTTCTCACAACAAAATCTTACAGTTGTAACTTAATACTGCTCTTAAAGTCAATATAAATTTTACACAACACATTTAAATCATCATGGAATAACTTTGAAATAAATTTTATTTATATTAAAAAATAAAATTGTTATTTTGTACCTTAAAATTAAATAAATAATAAGAAAATCTGTAGGTACTTATATTTAATTGTGGTATGTATTGTAAAAAATAAGAAATCCCACAGACAGCACAATATTACTTGATTTATTTGTCTTGAAGTAAACACAGAGAGTCCGCACAAAGGCCAGCCATGGATTTCCCGGCCCGAGAATGCTCAGGCCGAGAATGCCGGGCAGGAATTGGTGTCGTTTCGGTCGAATGGCCTTGAACAGGCCAAAACGTTCATGTCCAACAAGGACCGGCCAGAGATAGCCCGGGGCCGAGAGGTCCGGCCCAACAATGTGCGTGCAAATTTGCTATGCCGGGCAAAGACAAGTACACAGAATTTGCCCGCACATTGTTGGGCCGGACATTCTCGGACCGGGTATGTCCTGCACAAGAATGCCGAGCAATTTGCTTGGCCGGACAAAGACAAGTACACGGAATTTGCCCGCACATTGTTGGGCCGGACCTCTCGGCCCCGGGCTATCTCTGGCCGGTCCTTGTTGGACATGAACGTTTTGGCCTGTTCAAGGCCATTCGACCGAAACGAAAGTGTCGCTGTCAAAATCTGTGCTAACTCCCCAGGCTTCCAATTGTTGGGCCGGGCATTTTTGGCTGAGCAATCCCGGGCCGGCAATTCTCGTTCCGGACCGAGAAATGCCGACCCAAGAATTGGAAGCCATTTCATATGTACACGGATTCCTGGCCTGGGCATTCTTGGTGTGGGCATTTCGGGTTGAACAAAAATGGTCCGGGGCAAGAATCCGTGTACATGGAAGAGAGATATTGGCCGATCGTGATGTTGGTCCAAATTCCAGTAGTTCCGGTTGTGTCTATGGCTAATGTGTTTTAAAATAAAATATAAGGTTTCCAACGCTTCGGCGGCCGCTCCCGCGGCACCGCTCGCTTCGCTCGCTCGCCTTGCGCTTTGTTTTTACACCATATGAACCACGCTCGTCGCTGCGCTCCTCGCTAACCTATTTTGCGTCTTTTTAAAAATTATGAAAACTTCAACCTTAATTTTGCAAAAACCTGTGACCTGCAAAAACATCCAGTAGTAGTAATAGACAACAGAAGTTAGGCCAACAATCATTGGCTTTGGCTTCCATTTCTCGGGTCGGGCATTCCACCCTGAGCAATTTTGTTCCGAGGCGAGAATGCCCAGGCCAAGAACGCCCGGCCCAGGAATCCGTGTACATTGGCTTCGGAATCCTGCCCGGACATATTATGTTCGATCGGAAAAGCCCGACCCAAGAATGCTCAGGCCGAGAATGCTCACCCCAGGATTCCAACGCCATGTACACGGATTCCTGGGCCGGGCGTTCTCGGCCTGGCCATTCTTGGGCCGGGCTTTGTTGGCACCCAACACAGAAACCTTTGAATCTGACATTTATTTTTACTTCTCCACTACACAATGGAAGGCAAAGAAGCTAGACACAGACTACTATAATATATGCCCATGAAACTATTAATACTTAGTTGAAATTACTTTCAAATAATAATAATAGAACCGGTTACAAGTTAGTTTTCACTAAAGTGCGCTCGAATACTTATTCTAAGGTTTTTACAACGACACACTAATAAAAAATGTAAAAACGCTTTTAGACTTTTAGACAATAGACACCTACAAAAAGATGATTAAATTCTACACAATATTTTTCACACATTATTTTGGTAATCGCATAAGTAAGCAGCATTCATGACAGCGTCGTCGCAGCAAACTTTTCGCCTTCTTGATTCACTAATACCTACTGAACACGAGCAGCCACAGTCAATGTTCATGTTCAGCTCCCAAAGTCATAAGGCCATTTTCCATCCAACACACACATTATGTAGGATGCGTTTATTGAACAGTAATTATATTAAAAACGAAAATAAAATATGTCTTGAAAGTATTAGGTACTCGATTTATGCGCGATACTCGAGTATAGTTTCCACCTCATTTTAGTTTTTCACGATTCAGTTTTTACGATTGCTTTTTACTGCTGGTAAAATTAAAATTAATACCTCATACCGTCAAGTAGACCCAAAAATTGTGTTCTGCGCATCTAACGACCACCGCTCAAGAACCGTCCCGGTACCTACTATACCTATCAGCAAAATCAATTTTATAGACATTTGACCATTTGAACTATTTTTGCGCTATACAAAAACGGACATCAGCAAATCAAGTATTTATGTAGGTACTGATTTTGAAAATTGTGCACTGAAAAGTAAAAAATAATTAATAAATATCTACCTACCTACGTCGTAGAATTTGCAGACGGTTGGCGCGACGAAGGTAGATATAAAAAATGGGAAGGCGATTCTATTATAACTGTTAACAATTTTATTACACCATAAATATTATCGTGATTTGAAAAACTGAATAGGTAGTACCTATACGAGTATATCACGGACAAACTGACAAAAGCCTATCTTTGATTGCATAAATTAAACAAAACATTTTGAAGTGACTGACTCGTATTTTATTTAAAAAAATGTTATAAATTGTTATAAACTTATTCCTAATATAAAATGTATCTATTCATACTCATACATACTCGGCTACAGGCTACAGCGCAGTGGTACTAACACAGTATGTTTTCCAATTATTATTTTTGTATGCGGTGCTTGAAAATATACTCGATTCTTGCGAACTAGCAAAGTATACTTTCCGCAACTGATGCGTGTAAATAGGATCGGAATGTATACTCAAGGTATAGTATACTTTCAATAAACGCATGTATATATAGGTTTAGCCTAATCGAAGAAGTCTATATAGATCTTTCTGTTATCTTTACCTACAGGGGTTGAATATTGGAAAATTCTTACATTTTCATAATGTGAATTCGAAAAACAGTAGGTAGGTGTTTATCTTTTCGTTTAAATAGGTACTTACGACAAACAAAAACATTTTTCCCCATAGGTACAACTTTTCTATGTAATTACATACCTTCGTTACCTAACCCATGCCTACCCCTAGCCCCTACTAGGTACTTACTAGATAGAGTGATTGTAATCACTAAAGTTGTATAAATATCGGAGTTGAACGTGACGTGTCATGAACACTTCCGGTTACACACTTTCGTTCCATTTGACACTATACAATTCCGTCCCATTTCACGAAGTTACTGCCTGCAAATTTATGCCACATAGAGAGAGAGCTAAACTGTGACATATAAAAAAATCTGTCTGGAGAAACTAATACCTACTTACATCCAAATAAATAGGTAACCTAACTTTGAAACCATTTATTGATAACAATGTAAGTTTGTTTTTCAGACATAGTGGGCGAAGCGACATTTCTCAAGTCATACATTGCACTATATAGACGCTCTGTTCTAACAAGAAGTGAGAAAACGAGACACACGAAACAAAAACGTAGGATACACTTTCCATTGAACAGCACGCGGAGGTGCGACGCGGTCGTCAGACGGCCGTTTTGTTCAAAAAGTTGAAAATATCGCCGCCCAAGCCTATTATGCCGTGTTAAAAAAACTGAAAGTGATATTGGAAAGACTGGTTTTATTTTTTTGTGAAGAGTTTGCTGGAACGTATGCCATTCGAACTTCTTTCTGTGATTCGTAAGTACTTTTTTTACAAAGTTGATTAACTCTTGTAACATTTTATATTATAAGTAGAGTACTTATTCACTTTCATCCCCTATTATATACCCCTAAAATAAAAAGTCCACGCTCTCTAAGTTCAAGCTGTCTCCATATCAAATTTCATCAAAATGCATTTCCCCGCTGAATCGCGATGCTGATTTGTTGAGCGAAGAAGGAGCCAGCCCTCTTGTCACTAGAAGAGATGATCAGTCGAGGGGATACATCTTTAATAATTTTTTTGGCATTTGAATCCCACGGACCTAGATTAGATAAAATAGATAAACTTATACTTATTCCCATTTCTTTGATTTTTGTTTCAGGATAAAATTATAAGTACATTTGGCTGAATCTTTGAGCCAAACGTGTAGTTACGAAATTTAATAGTTTTTATTTACCTATATCCCGAATATGTGGTGAATATAAAAAGTTGCTCTTATTATGGCAATGTAACAATCTCAAAAAACGTGTCTCATAAATAATAACGTAAGCTATGTAAATGTTTAATACCGCACCTTTATACGGGTAAACAATTTATGCAATTCACTTGGTTGCACTTGATGGGAATCTGCTTCCCACTAAAGAATGAAACGATAAGCCTGTTTATTCTTTATTCCGTTTATTAAAGCAAGTCCTGGGCGGTAGGGTGGCCATGGTTTTATAACAAATGAGGACACTATTAAAATGATTAAACGGCTTCTAAACATATAGCTAGAATGTTTGCATTTTTGTATTTATTAATTATTAAATTCCAATACAATCATGTCCATTTCATTTGCAATTTCACCCCATTGCATTGGTTAGAATTGACAACCGGTCTTGTAACAATCAAATTTTTTAGAGCAGGCTTCTTCAAATTATACCTTTTTCGGAGGGCATGTAAAGTCTAACTTGGTCTAAAAATAACAGCAGATTTCTGTTAAAAAAAGTGTACAAAAATGAGTCTAATGTAAGTCTTAGTGCAGTAACAGGCTTGCCACACTTGTTATCTACCATAGAGTAAGTAGCAATCACTATGTTCTATAATAAGAGTCGGGACTGCCATACATTAAAATGAAACAAACTTAGGGCTGAAAGTACTGCCAACCTAACATCATCGTACTGTGGATTGGTATAGAAATATTTGCTATCTCTGTTATCTGTATATGGCGTGAAAGAGATGGCGATACGACGCCATTAGTATTGGCTCATTTTTCCTAGCCCTAATTTTTTGTTCTAAGTTGCGCCAGCCTGATCTATACTAGTAAGAAAGCTGACGAGTTTGTTTGTTTGAACGCGCTAATCTCTGCAACTACCAGTCGGATTTGTAAAACAAATTCTTTTTGCATTTGATAGCCCAATTCTTGAGGAAGGTTATAGGCTATTTAACATCACTTTACCTACCCTTGAAACGGGGTGTAAACGTTGTATTCTGAATACAACGCGTATATACAAAGTCGCGGTCAACTGCTAGTAATCCACCTCCGGGGATATAATAAGGGGTGAAAGTTTGAATAGGCCCCACGGACGAACAGCAACTTTTTAATATAGACAACTTGGCTAGAGGTGGACAATGTTACCGAAGTCACTGATACCGTGGTGGTTTGTGTGTGTATCTGTATATTATTATTACTGAGAAAATCTCTCTCTTCAACAACTGTGTGAAACAAGTAATTTTTTTTTCTTCACGGGTTGCCTTACAGCTCCCGAAACCGTGTTACGGTTCCAGGATACCCAGTGGAAGACCAGTCTCCCTCGTTTAGCCGATGGTATTTGTGAGGTTATACCTAACGAGTGGCTAGTTCTGTTGAGGTATGTTTAGATAGAAAATTTCTAAGTGTGGTTTGTCGGATTATGTAGATAATTTTTTAATTAAAAAAACCCATTGGCCGGGATCCGGGATCGAACCCCGTAAATATATCAATACTTAGTCGTTTCCGTAACATACAGACTAAAAACATCGTTCCCGCTACAAATCTCAAAATCGCGTCTTTACCTCCAATAGTTCCAATAAGGTAAATGTACAGTGGAAAACTGAAGCCTCACAGATGTAGGAGCTCATTAGCGGGCACTGATCGACCGATAGCTGTAGAAGCTTGAACACGTGGACTGCAAGACTAGTATATGTTACCCGTAATTACCTATTGTTCCCGGGCACGCATAAACACTGGAATATGTCCGCCATGCTCCCTAGATTGTGAAAGATATTCCCTATTTATGTGGCTTAACTCTCTCTGCTTTACTCCCACATTTTGATTGGTTAGGACTTGCAATAAGGTTCCTTTAAATTGTATATCGTATATTGAAGCGAGGCTTCATGGGATGGGATAGGAAAACCGACAGTCACGAGATATGGCGTCAGATATATGCTTACAGTACCATCCTAATCCCAATTAATATTATAAATTGCAATCATTCGTCCAATCGCCGGCGCGCCGCCATACTGTCCACCGAAATCGACCACAGACTCGTCCAATTCTTGTAACGAACGGTCGCCATCCTTTTTAAATCGTTGTATTTGTGGTTGATTTCGATGGCCCGACCCATCTGTCACACGCACACACATCCACACGCCTTTGTTTAATCGAATCTTGGTGTCTGTGTGATCTAGATCTTTACATTGCTAAGGTGTGGCCCGTGTTCAGTCTCGATCATACGGCGGCCGGACCGAAAATTTTCGGTGTGATACTGGACCAGTGCGTGGGCTACTTTAGTTTATCCTTCTTCTACGGCAGAACAGAACGTGTTTTTTGCACGGATATAGTTGGAGCGCCGGAGAGCTTTTTATTCTGGAAATCGTTAGGCATAAGTTCTAACTAGAGTGTTCTCTGTAAAACCCTAAGAATAAATGCTTGTTTTCACACATCACTCAATTACAGTCACAATATTATGTCCGCCTAATCCTTTCGGCCAAACGACTGTGCACAAATCTTGGTGCTTCATGCACGGAAAGCTTTGCACTTCTGAAAATATAAATGGATAGCAATGAAAGGGAGCAACTTTCAAAATGTGAACATTATTTTTCTTCTTCTTCTTTTGTTATGGCTCCACCAATGTTAATCGGTTTGCCAATGTCAAGTATTATACGGAATTTAACTGGATTCCCCATCACGTCACGGCGGGACGCGTGCGTTGGTTGCCATGACATGACGTAGAATCCAATGTGAAGATTTTCGAACAAAATTAAATATAGCCTATGTCACTCAGGTATATCGTAGCTATTTATTACTGAAATAATTTTTAGAATCTGTTCGTAATTCAAAACATACAAACTTTTACCTCTTTATAATATTAGTATAGACTGGCTACACCGTATGGTATAATGCCTTTACTTGAAATCTAAAAAACAACAATGAAAATATTTTATTTTATTCTCAGGATTTCCATGCTTAGAAAGTTCTAAATATTATATAACAGCTTGGAATATCCTTTTTAAGTCAAGAGGAGTAGGTTTTGTAAGAAGATCGTGTTGTAAGCATTATCTATCATCCTCGAGCCTTTCACTGCAGCCTAGGGATTAACGGCTTGTATTATTTGTAATTTTAACTATACGCAATCCCCTTATAGAGTTGTGTAATACTTTTGTTGATATTGTAGCTTTATCCTATGATGGGGATTAGAAATAATGTTGTTTGTCAATTTTCTGCTCTTTGACTATAAAACTGACCATTAGGGAAGTAATGTTACCTTAGGTTTCGTTGGTATCGTTTTGTGTCGCGAGAAATAGTTAATTGTGTTGTTTTTAAATGTGGAAGGTGATCGTTTATCGTGAAATTTAAGGACGTGTAATTTGGGAACATAGTGTTTGGAAACATTTATTTTTTATTATTATGTTTGTTTTTTAGCATAATCTTCATTAGTAAAAGCCGTTGCGACAATAAAACGACAGAAAAATACAGTGGTACGGGGTGAGGGGGTTAGTACTAGTCGTCAACACCCTACGTGAAAAAGGGGCTGAAAAAGTTGTTCTGTGATTTTTAGACAAAATCGTTAAAGTTTTGAAATTGTTTTTATATAAATTTACTTTTAAAAAAAAGTGTACCGACTTCAAAAATTTGCACTGAAAAGTAAGAAATAATAAATATTTCGTCGTAGAATTTGAAGACGGTTGGTGCCAAATTAGGATACAAAATTAAGTAAGCATCTAAGAAGCATCTGTTCAATATTATCTATGTTTGTACTGATGATCGTAGGTTCCTAATGAATTGTCTAGATTAGTGAATTTGGAATGTAAGTTGTTTTTAATTTGGCACCAAGCGTCTTCAAATTCAACGACGAAATATTTATTATTTATTACTTTTCAGTGCAAATTTTTGAAGTCGGTACACTTTTTTTTAAAAGTTAATTTATTTTTCTCTTTTAAGTGATTTTGTTGCCCTGAGAGACAAATAAAAAAAATTAATGATAAAAATAAATAAAAATACTGCTGTGGATGGGATTTGAACCATTTGCATCCTGAACTGCTACCATACCATACTATACCTTTAGCCGTTAGACCACCGTCGATACATAAATTGACAACTTCATGTCAATAGCAACTGTTGCTAAGGCTTTTCTCTGATACATAATTTTCAGCCGTAAACAGAGACAAATTACTGAATTTCTGAAAAAATACTAAACCGATTTTCGTCATATGTCTGTGAGGTAATGTCAAGAAATTATTATATCCTTAAAAAATAAGTCGTCAAAATCGGTAAGTACATATTTCATCGAGATACTTTTTGAAAAAACTGACTTTATACAGTAAATTATATTACTGTATAAAGTCAGTTTTTTCAAAATTACTGAAAAACTAATGAATCAATTTTTAAGACATAAAAATGGGACCAATCCGGAAGAATTATCTGTCGATTAAAAGATCTTTAATATTCTGAAAACTTCATTCTAGTCAATAATGTAGAGACGCAAAGTTAATAATAATTTGAATTTTGTCCGTAATCAGAATAATTTATATCTATCCATTTAGTTTCTAATTTTTAACTGACTTCAAAATAAAAAGGAGAAGTTTCTCAATTTGGCGAGTATTGTTTGCACGAAATACTTATGATTTCTTGGCATCAATATCCATGGTCCATATTTAGTACCTACCGATATTATATAAAATAGCATAAATCATCATCTTAGAAAATACATAAATACTCACGGATGCTATTACCTGAATACTACACTATATTATAAGATAACATTTTATCTATTGACGGATGGCTCACGAACTTTGGCGAGTGAATTCATAGGGCTTCCACGTTGGTGATTTTATTTTAATGATTACAGTTGTTGTCTCTACATTTTGTGATCCCCACATTAATTACTAGAATTTCCCCCTGGCTTCACCTGTAAATATTTTCGAAATAAGTGTGTATAAAAAATACGTTTTCCATACAAATTTTGCCATCTTTTTTCACCGCTCAGGGGTCAAATTTTAATAAACGCCAAAATAAGTATTTCATTATTTATGTCCAAAGTTTCAATTAAAGACCTAAAAATATTAATTTCTCATTAATTTTATAAAATCAACATATACTCTCCTTTCAAATGTCTTCTCGTAGCGGTTTGGGCTGGGTATTGATGAATCTGGTCTGTGAATCAGTCGATGATTTGCCTTTTATATAGAAGATTTCCAAAGAATCTCAATAGATGAAGAATTTTGAAAACCGACCCACAGAACGAGGAAAGTGCGACTTCAAATGCCAACAGTGCTTTGGCAACATGTAAAGCTGCATGACGTTCTTCTGAACATAATAGCTATACTATTGACTATAATATATGATATCACCCCATGACCTTCCCCCGCCCGTTTCACCAAACTAAAGTATACACTAAACATTATCTATTTCAATGGAAACGGGTCTATCTATCTATCTATCTATCATCACGCCTTTCATCCCAAGAGGGGTAGGCAGAGACAATCGAATGCCATTTGTTACGATCCTGATATACTTCTCTCGCTTCTTTTATATTCATCATACCTTTCATACATGCTCGGCGATTGTGTGTACTTTTAATATTTCCATTTTTTATATGTTCAATAAAAGTACACCTAGGTCGTCCTCTGCCAGCATTTCCTTTCACTTCAGCCATTTAGTCAATCTTTCATCCTTAATTCTTTCAACGTGTCCAAACTAAAATAGACACCAAAAAATATCTAGTTCAATGAAAACGGCTCAACATTTTAAAGTTAGCCCATGGCTTTACGTTGTATAGGTATTTATTTAGTTAGACACAAATTGAGAGTATTGTTGTCCGATGTAGCCGATGTTACAACGTCTTTGTTTGTCGCTCACGACTGCTAAATATCACACCGCGGGTACGGCTGGGATGATATGGAAAATTGTGTTTGGTTATAATATCTTAGTAACATCTGGCTGTGACTTCGTGTAATATGTCTGTAAATGTCGGTATGTCACAGAATAGAATAAAATACAAGACTAGTGTGACATTCGTTTAAAAAAATCTTAGAGCTCCTGGGATTAGTTTCCGCGCGGCCCCAGGGTACCCAGCGCAAGACAAAGTCTTCCTCACTTAGCCGTAGATTTTTTGAGACTATACCTAACGAGTGGCCAGCTCTGTTGAGGTATGTAGATGGAAAAGCTATGAGAAGTCGTGGGTTCGATCCCCACATCCGACCGCGACGAATGGGTTTTTATAATAAAAAAAGTATTTGGGGTTTAATATAAACATTAGACTTTGGAGGATAACTCTAGTTGACCAATGACGTTGAGAAAAATATTTACAAAAGCATTAGAAAAAATAATAATAGGGTAGTATAGGCAGGCCTGAAACGTGTCTCTTTTTAAATTTTCGCGAAACTTACCTCATGCCCACTCAGTGGGAAAAAATGTATGGCCAGAAATAAAACACTAGTAGGTACCGATTATGCGACTCATAATATTGACTTGTACGTACCTTATTATTTAATCTATGCCTACGTGTAGTTTTTGTATTATCATTCGAATTTCAAATTGTTTCTTCTGTGGTATAAAGTTGAGGGACCCGAAAATTATCATGGATTCTTGTCGATATTACGAAAACTTTGAATAAAAAAATTAACTTTAAAAAACCTTTTAAAAAAAAGTGCACCGACTTCAAAAAGTAAGAAAAAATAAATATTTCGTCGTAGAATTTGAAGACGGTTGGTGCCAAATTAGGATACAAAACTAAGTAAATATCTAAGACGATAAAGATCTGTTCAATATTATCTATGTTTGTATGTACCTACTGATGATCTAATGAATTGTCTAGATTAGTAAATTTGGGAACTAACTTGTTTCTAATTTGGCACCAACCGTCTTCAAATTCTACGACGAAATATTTATTATTTCTTACTTTTTGAAGTCGGTGCACTTTTTTTTAAAAAGTTTATTTTACCCTTTTAAGTGATTTTGCTGCCTTGAGAGACAAAATAATAACGCAACTAAAAAAATATTAATGGAAAAATATCCTGCGCTGCACCCCATTACATTTAATTAAACGCTAGACCATCGTCACGAAAATTGACATCTTCGTGTCAATAGCAACCGTTGCTAAGGCTTTTTCTGATACATAATTTTCAGCCGTAAACAGAAATTAATTACTGAACTTCTGAAAAACTACTGAACCGATTTTCGTCATATGTCTGTGAGATAATGTCGAGAAATTATTATGTCTTAAAAAAATAAGTCGTTAAAATCGGTTCATATTTTATCGAGATATCAAGAAAAATGTACTTATAAAGTGAGTTTTTTCAAAATTTCTGAGAAACTAATGAACCAATTTTTCTGAGATAAAAATGGGACCAATCCGGAAGAATTATCTGTCGATTAAAAAAGAAACCATCAAAATCGGTTAACAACTGGCGGAGTTATCGATGTACATACATACATAAAAAAAAGGTCCGAATTGAGAACCTTCTCCTTCTTTTTTTGGAAGTCGGTTAAAAAATAAAACCGACTTCAAACATTGTTCCCTGAAAAGCAAGAAATAATTAAATATATCGTTTCGCGTTGAATTTGAAGTCAGTTAAAAAAATACAATTGAATTGCGAACCTCCTCCATTTTCTTGGGTTAAAAACGAGAAATATTTAGGAGTTTTTGGGAAAAGTCTGTATTACGGAAAATAGAAAATTATCTGGTGTCCTTTTTCTCCGTAGAGATTAGATTACATACGTTTTACTAATATCAAACAATAATAAAATTGTAAACTTTTGTAGGATATTTTAGTTTCCACATTACCTAATAGTGGAGTCAACTGGTATAGTGAAAAATATTTTTTTTTGTAAATTCACCACTAAAAATGTCCAAAATACCCCTCTTTGGCCAAAAAACATAGTTCCACCCCTTCCTGGAGGGAGGAATTTCGGAATCTTATTATGCTCACCAAAACATTTTTTTTCCACCGGGTCGCGTTCATATAACTCCAGTATAAAATACCTAAGTAACTGATGTTTCTTACGAGATGTTACAAAGTTTGATGGTATCTAATTGAATCTATAATGCTGATGACCCATCGATTATTCTAATAAAGTCAGTCGGTAAAATGTTATTATCATTAAATTAATCTAGATTTTATCTAAATAGTCTGATAGTTGCCATTTCATTTTATATCGTTCAATCAAGTAAAGGTCAATGCTGAACTTTTTAGAGCGTGAGATGTGATGACTGCTCATACAAGTATTATAAGTTACTTATATATACCTACTTCGCCCGTGAACATTTTTGAAATGCGACGTGTGGATATGTGTGTTAAAATATACCTACAATAGCTTACCAAAAATACTCAAGGATATGCCATTGAACTTGTTCAGACTAAATCTAAAGCTATAGCTTTTTTTTATAGAGAAGACGACATCTGACCTTACCACCGCCTGTTTATTAAGCATAAGGTGGTTGGTCCATGAATGCGCGACTGGCAGAACTGGGCAGAACGTAATACCTACAGTCCGCCAGTGGCGCTCATAGAGATGCTTTTTCACGCTTCGCTTGAAGGTCCCCAGGTTGTAGAAAGCAGAAAATACCGACGCCGGAAGTTCGTTACACTTTTTGACAGTGCGACACAGAATAGCTACTGCGGGGTGAGCACAAATTTTGCAGCGACACTTTCGTTTTCGGTCGAACGAAAGTGGTAAAAAATGGTAAAACGAAAAGAAACAAAAAATTGTCTATGAATTTGATGTCACATAAAAAAAATCTTCGTTATTTTGACTTCCATTTTATTAATTTAATTTTTTATTGATTTATTAATTAATTAATTAAAATAGAAGTCAAAATAAACATAATTTTATATTAAATTTAAAAATTAATTTGCAATGAAACCAAAGAGTTGGATAAAAGGTCTACCATCCAAGCCATTAATATACCAAACAAAAAAAAAAAAAAACAAAAAAAAAATATATATAACAAGGACCGGCCAAAGATTGCCCGGGCCGAGAGGTCCGGCCCAACAGTGTGCGGACAAATTCTGTGTACTTGTCTTTGTCCGGCCAAGCAAATTGCTCTGCATTCTTAATGACAATATTGTTTATACTAATATTATAAAGAGTTTTTTTTTGTATTTTTGTTTGTAATGAATAAACTCAAAAACTACAGAACTTTATAGAAGATTATAGAAACTCAGAATTCTTTATTATAGTCAAGTACCGGAACCAAATGCTATATGGTCATAACTACGCAATCCTAAAACAACAAGTATAATTCATTTCATATTATTAATACTCTCTCACGGTCCGTGGGGGGTATAGGTACCTTAAATAAGACCTCACACAAATATCCGATGTAGTAGATAAAGTTCTTATTTATCACCTTTTACATCCGACAACGGAACCACATTAGCATACGATGTATTGATGTATACTGTATCTTAATAAACTAGTGAATCCGCCTCTTCACCCACAAATAATTATGTTAAAATATATTTTAAAATGTAATTGTCACAGGTATTTTTGTATGTATGAGCATCGATTACTCCGCGAGTTGTGAACCGATTTTGATGATTTCTTTTTTAATCGAAAGATAATTCATCCGGATGGGTCCTATTTTTATCTTATAAAAATTGGTTCATTAGTTTTTCAGAAATTTAAAAAAAACTGACTTCAAAATATACAGAAGGTTTCTTTTAACTGAAGGCTCTATTTTCTAGAAAAGTAGGCTGCAGTATAATCGCAAATTACAAAATTAAACTTTTTATACGGCATCGCCTCTATATTATAGGTCTTGAAGCGCATCCATGATAGTTTTGTATCTGTTTTATTTTCCTCCGCACAAAGAACAAGACTATTCAAGTTGGTTTCTATATTTTTTTTGCCTCAGTGTTTGACCGTTGCATTTCTACCATGGGGCTGGCCAGTTGTTGAGTAGCTTTAAACTCATACACTCTTATTAATAAACTCGAATTAGCGACGTATTAACTTAAATATTTTTCATCACCCTCTAACAAATCTGCAATTCATTATGATAGACAGAGACGAAATACAGTTCAGTTCATACGTCGCTAATTCGAGTTTATTAATAAGAGTGTATAAGTTTTATCTTCATCGATTGGTTGAAGAATTTACACATGTTCATGAAAACATCTGCTCTTTCTATCATCAAGGGTTCCAACTGGGTAACTACCCGCCCGACTTAAATTCGCACAAGTAGAAAAGTCTTTTATAAAAAAATGAATTTCCCGGGAGAATGAGAAACTTTTCCGGGATAAAAATCAAGCAGTCACTATTCGGCCCTCCAACTGTCACTGTGCAAAAAATCACGTCAATTCATTGTTTGTTTTGACATGAGAGAAGAACAAACAATCAAACGATATTGTCCTGCCTGCATATAAAGAACAAAACAAAAATATAGAACTCCGCGACGACAATAAAACTGGACCAAGTTTCAGAATATTTCAATGCATTTTATAATGACTCAGTTCGTTTCACACACTATTCTGATAACCGTTAAACCGGTCCCGAGTTTCTTATTGAAAAAGCAAAAAACAATACAGTTGTCGTAGAATACAAGTTTGTCAACTTTATTATTTTGCTACTGGTAATAAATATTTTCTTGTGAATTGAAAAACTCATCCGTTGTCATAGAAAAATATATTTATTCCTTAAGATTGTCATAGATATTGCTAGCTTTCATTAACTTATATTCTGTTCTCTTACCTTATTTATATAATAAAAATGATAGAAATAATAATTTGATGCCGCAATTTTAAAATAAGGCAAAAATAATATCGTCTTGTCCGTCCATCCATCACAGACATAACTCCGCCATTTTTTCTTAAATTTCAAAGAATTTATGGTAATGAAGAAACAAGTATTGAATAATTCTTTTCAGTTTTCAGTACAGGAAGTATTGAAAAGGAAAAACCGTTTTATATATAACCGAAAATTACAAGTAGTTTACGTAACTACACCGGAATAACAACATAATTATGAACAAAAGGATTAGAGGTGAATAAACGACCTCAAAATTTAATAGATACCTAATAAAAGTAGCTCGACGTCCGTTAAATTATAATCTCCATAACAACATAGACATCCGTGAATGACTAGTTTTGCTTTTATCAATACGCTTTTAACCTAATGAGGTAGGCAGTGGGGAGTAGTAAAGACCTATAGGATATCCAAATACGACAATCGTATTTATCGTATTTATGAATGAATGAATATATATTCACTCGACTAAAAGGCCCTTACTGAAAAGATGGCACGGCAATAGATTTTTTAACTGAAATTTGCCGAGTGGTTAAGACGTCAGGTTAGACCACGGGTTCAATTCCGCGGATCCCTGCCATGTACCAATATGTACATAATCCGACAAACCACACTTCGAGGCTTTTCTATCTAAATATACCTCAACAGAACTGGCCACTCGTTAGGTATAACCTCACAAATACCATCGGCTAAACGAGGGAGACGTCTTCCGCTGGGTACCCTGGAAACATAGCACGGTTTCGGGAGCTGTAAGGCAACCCGTGAAGAAAGAAAATCAAATTTTTAAATCTAATTTTAATTAATATTTTGCTGTGCTTCCATTCCATTTACATCTGCTCTGTAATTAGATTTACTATAGTAGTGAAGCGTTATAAATTATTTACCTTTGTGTTATCATGTGTCAAAAATACTTGGTTTACGAATAAGGAAATGTCGGGAACTTTTAATACCTGCTGGTTTAAAAGGAAAGCTTTGTTCGGTTGTTTGTTTGTCTGACTTTCACGTTTTAATTGTGGAAACGGAATGAAATGATATCCTACCTACTGGATTAAAAAATACTATCATCACTAAAATGGGGATGGCTACTAATTATTAATAAACTGCTCATAAATCAAAGCTAATTTTATTTCAGATAAAATAATGACTATATTCCACCAATGATGGGGCGGCCTGAGGATCCAGTGTCTCAGAGTAAAAAACCAAGTCCGGCAAGAGCGTGTTATCAAAGATGTCCTGAAGAAAATTTGCCGCCACCAATACAACCGTACTGTGGATTCCTCGGAAATGTAAGTGATATGTTACATTTTTAATCATAACTTATTAAAAATAAGACATTTTTGGGATTGTTGAATAGAAATGGCTATACATAATAATCCATAAACGACTCAGAGTAAAAGGGAATACTCCACAACGCGTATCGCTGGGAAGTTGCATTATACCTATGCCAATGTATTAAATATTTTCACTAGCGCGATACAGGTTTCAGTATTGAGACCGATGATTTATTTTCCAATTTTCGGGACCTTCATGAAAATCGGTTAAGCAGTAACCCTGACAAATTTTGATGATATTATTTTAGAAGTATTTGAGAATTTGAGTTCTTTCAAAATGTTCTATGTTCCATGTTATTTAACATGTAACATTTTTTTTGTACATTTCCTAATCCAAACTGTAAAATTATAAATTTGTTAAACTGACTCAAATCTCAGCTTTAATATCCTGGTCAGTATATTAATATTTTATAGGTTGGCACGTGTTTAAATAACCTCGTTCCGTTTCACACGAACGTTTTACAGACTATTAACATAAAATTAAGAAGCGTCTGATCGTCTGTCTGAGCCATCTGTCTTACTTTGCCGACTTTCGACCGTCGACTTATCGAAAGGCAAGTTTAAAAGGTTTAACGGTATGAGACGAAAGTGATACGTAAATCAAATGTGTCCAAAAACGATGAGTAGCTTGTAGCTTCTGAGAGTACTTTATCGGATACTTCCAACAGTAGGTATGCCACTTTCACTTTAACTTGTTTGTTAAGCCAAGTACTTCCTTTTTCATATTGAACTGTTACTGAAAAATTGTTTATGTAAAGCTGTGGTAAAAGTTTTGACATTTTACCTTACGCCAAGGCCAAGCTGCTTGGATCTTACAGACTATAGCAAATCTTGCTGAAAGCAGTAAACTTTTTGACGCTGTGGTATTATACAAAATCTTCCTTCCCGGTTTTCTGGCACACGTCAATTTCAGACTCACGTCTAACTAAAAAATTACTTGGATACTTGACCTCTTCGCAATCGCTAGATCAATCAACGTGGGCATCAGAGCGCCTCTTCTCAGGATAGGTATGCAATCTAGTCTGGTTACCGTTGACATAATATTTAATCTCAACTTGTCTAAATTAAAAAATGCGTATTTGAGGTATTCGCTAGTAGGTAAATAGTAATATTATGATTGTCTTTGTGCGATTCATAATTTGGATAACACTTGATGAGCCTGTGTCTTTTAAATGTGTGTTGTAACGTTCAATTTTGTAAAAACTATTGGTGAGAATAATTTAAAGGGTAGGACAATTGCTCTCTTTTGCACTTGTCTACATCATGTCTTGTTTTACCTACACCTTTTGTGGCTTATCTTAAATTAATAATTGAAAAAACTGTGTTCATTGCAATACGAGTTTCTGTTCTACTTTCATTAAAATCAAGAGAAAGAAAAATTTTCAGCCCATAAGTCAGAATAAATAAGCTCAAAAATTTACCAACAGATGGCGTATATGCTATCTACTATGATTAGACAATTATCTAAGTTCCGAGCTTCTCAGTCGAACAACTACCTATATTATAAACCTACTACTAAATAAAATATGTAATATCAGGTCCGTTTAGGTATTAGGCTTGAAGGAGAGGGTTTTATAGAGCCAAAATTCTAATTATAAGTGACACATCTAGTGCAGCTTGCCACCTGGTTCTGTTTAATATGAACAACTGGCAAAAAGTGGACACTGTTACTGGTGTCTCTGGCCACACCGTAATGTATAAAGACCGTGAAAATGTACACTGATTTTATGCAGGGTTCTGTATGAAGCGTACCTACTTCATCATATTTTAGGCATATTGTCATGTTATATTTAGACAGCCAATAGACAAAGCAATTTGTCATCAAAGCGGTTGTACGCTTTCACGGTATTATAGCGTATAATCAGATTCTATAACGATTTGCGAATATACGACTGCTTTAAGGTATAGCAAATCGTTGCAATTTACGCTTCTTAGTTGAAGAGTGAGCCTGGAGCGTCGTGCACTCGTGCCTACAGACAGATTGTGTTGACGTGTAATCTTCTTGTGTCCATAAATTGTATGAAGCGCTTCCCTTCGGCCCCCTATTAGGTTTACCGTACGGGAACAGAATAGATATTTATTGTACAATACTTTTCCGCCTACGTATTCACTTGTAAAACCAAAGATTTAAATCGGTAGATATAGTTCGCCATACTGCTAAAGTATTTTGATCAAAAAACGTGAGGCATATAATTGAAAGGTAATGGTATAAAAAAACTTTGTGAAAGAGAAAACGGAGGCAAAATAATCTTTTATTTTACCACCCATATTTCCTATTTAATAAAACCCATTGAAAAAATAACTTTCACTTAGATATTAAATAAGTAACTATATGCTAAATTACAGTGACACAGGTGGATTATTTACAGAGAAATGGGAATAGTTTATCCCATACAAATTACAGACATGGGCCTGGCATGGCATGTAGAGGTTTCTAGTATCAGCTTGCCTATAATTATGCAAAACTAAACAATAGAATATAGACCTACTATATTTTAGACTTTTGCATAATAAATCTGTCATCTTATTCTTTAGTAGGCCACATGTTCATTTTACTTTTAGTTGTAAGTTGTTTATTTCTGCATACATTGTTTAGTCCACCAAATACCTTGCTTCCCGCTTTCTATAGGTTGCCAGCGACTATTTTTGTGGTTTTTTTTAACTTTTCATACTAGTCTAAACACAATCCTCGAATATCATAACATAATGTTTGAGTTGTATATTTTGTAACTTGATTCTTTTATTTAACTTTTATAGCATGTAGTTTAAATTGTTAATAAAAGCTCGCTCCCACGACCCACGCGCTGTTACGGTCGACGCAGGCGCCGCTTCATATGTTATATGACACTATAGGGATGGTATATTTTACTTGTAGGCTATTCAGTCTCGGATAAAGTTATTTTTTACTTTTTATTTTATCTGCCTCTACTTAAATTGGGCCCGATTCTGTGATAGTATTTTTAATTGGTTCGTAAAAAGCACTTTCAGTTTTTCCCCATTTTTTCTATTTTCCGGGCAACTTTTCCAATTTTTCTTTGCCTAAAAGCCCTAATCAGACCTAGATCCATCCGTTCTCAAGTGATGCACTTACCAACGAGCAGCTTAAATTAATTTTAATTTATTTAGATTGCTAATTATAGCATTTGTACTAAATTTACACGATAGGCTAAAATAATAACGCCATTACTATTTTTTGGTAGAAACTTTGTTTGTCCGTTTGTCTGACTTTTGCTTTTGTAAATGTGAAACAGCCCCATTTCTTATTTTCAGAATATTTGCATAGACTTAGTTACATTGCATTTACATTAATTTTAAAACATGACTGGAGTTTGCTTCTTTTTCTATCTATACCTACCTACCATGAGCTCTAATAATTTCTGTTTACCAATTCCACATGATCGGACCTTTAAATAATACTTGATATTTCGATAACTGAAACGCTGACTGACTTGTAAACCACATGTTCAGATAAAAACAGCTTTTCTGCAGCTCATATGAAGGTAAATGAGATCGTGAATCGTTAATGGGCGCATAGCCGACGTTGATGAATGTTTCCTTAGTCGATTCAGCGTCAATTCACTGAGGCTAGATTAAAACTACGCAAATTACTAAACGTTACCTTTTTATTGTCAAAATCCCCTTAAAATTCTATTAGTCCGAAATACATTACATTATGTTAACTTGTGTCTGAGTTAGATAACAATTTCATTAAAATAATTTTTTGATAGAGGGCGCCACTAGCCTCGGCAAACATACTATTGCTTCATTACTTTGTGTTATATAGTGGTAAAGTGGAGTGAGTGCGGAGTGGACTGTGATGGGTGTAAGGAAAATATAAATAGTGATCAAAATAATTATGATACAGAACTAAACTAAAATAGACTACTTCGAATTGACAACAAAAATAATCTCAAATATGTCAAATAAATCTTTTCTTTTCTTCCAAATGTACACTATTTTACGATGTGGCCAGTCCGCCACAAGTGGAAATTGTTACTTAGTATCAAGGTATCAAAAGTTTAATCAGTTTATAGTTTAAAAAGTACCTATCAATTGTAAATTATTATCAAACAGTGTGGTAGATGGTGGTTTTATTAAGTGAGTGAACAACCTGTTTTCGTACAACAGAAGACAGCTACCCCATAGTTCTGTGTTTTCCTGTTCGAAGTTTTCGCGATAGTTCTTTTCTCCCCGTACCTGCATGGCCTTAAGCTCTCTAATATTGAGAGCAGGCCACAGGTAGGTACATCTGACAAATAAAGTAAGTAAATAAATTATTGTAAACATTTGCACATAAATACTCGTTAAAACACTCTTGTAAACCCTATTCACAAACGCATACTCGAGTTTTTAATAGCCTTATTCAATTATGTAACATTAATTATTAATGTAATATTAATTACGCAACCTGTATAAACGCTCGAGCAGGCCATTTGTTTCTAATTATACTAACTGCAACTAAACTGTCAAATAAACTTCATGACAATGATTCGCAATCGATCACAATTCACGTAAGTATTAAATTATTGTATGCAAATTCACATACATACCCGAGTAGCCTATATTATGCAATAGTTGCATAAATAACTATTAATTGTCATACCCTTATGCAAATAAAAGCAGGTGGCGATTCTGTATATCCTGAGGTAGTGAATTGCACTCCAAGTGGGCACTCCTACTAATTGGCGTTTTGCATAAACCTGCCCATCAGATCCAGTTGACACCGCCCACCCTTGGGCATTACTGGTGCGCTTTCTCTGCTTCTAGTTATAATTTAAAATAATAATTACAACAAAAATAGAGAAAATGTGTACCGGAGATTACACAGGGCTGGTAATAAATAGCTAAGTAAAATTTCCATTACATATTGTGTGGTATATTTATAGACGATTTTTTTAACGGGTTGCACTACGGCTACCGTATTATCGGTCCTGATACCCAGCAGAAGACAAAGTCTTCCTCTTTTAGCCGATGGTATTTTTTATAGGTTATATACCTAACGAGTGGCCAGTTCTGTTGAGGTATATTTTGATGGAAAAGCCTATAAGTGTGGTTTGTCGGATTATGTAAGTAGACATAAAGTTTTTAATAATAAAAAACCCATTGGTAAAACGGGATGAAACCGTGGCCCGCCTAGAAAAAAAAATTAAAATGTATTCAGCCGTGTCAAAGGCTGTTCTAGACAAACATCCAGTCCAGACAGACAGACAGATTATAAAAACAATCACAAAATACATGCTTATAATATATCAGCCCACTTAGATTATTTTAAAATCAGAGACAGACACTTCCATTTTATTTAATTATTCTGCACAGGCACTGAGTTGATCAACCGCTATATCACATAAAAAAGTACAAAACTACAACTTTTTGCGTGGTTCGCTAAGAATTCTCTATTACTCGATAGCAATATGTAATTATAAAATGCGGAAAATGTATACAGCCTCGACTGAGATCAAGAACGCTTCCTTGCTCGAGGCACCTTTGTTAAACAATACCTCATTGTTAGGTTTTAAAAAAACAGTCAAGAATTTCAAGCACCTTCCATTAAACTACATGTAATGTTGTTATTGGATGTATTAATGTAAGAGGAAGGAAACGTTACTGATATGCGGAACCTAAATATATTGTAATAGGACTTTTATTTTAACCAGCTTTCCGCACCGGCATCGCCTGTGGAGCTTGCATACTATAACTTTCATCCCCTATTATGATCTTGAGATAAATTTATAGAAATAAATAGAAAAAATCACTGTCACTTTTTCCTGAATTTTGGGGGGTGTCCAACAAAGTGTGACATGTCATATAAAACAACTATTCCACACCTGTGTGACGTAATTTATGGATGGCCCCAAACGAACATTTAAAAAAATGATTACAGAAACATTTTTGCAGATGATTTTATTAAAAGAAATAACATTATGTAGTTTCTTATAGCGTGTCTGTAAAAACTTTATTTTTTGTTAATTTCATTTCTTTATTTCTTACTAAAAATACGAAAGTAGGTACCTAATTAAATCTAGAAAAAACCTTAAGCCTTTAAAAATTAAGAATAAAAAGAAAAGAAAAGAGATAGACCTCCTCCAGCCAAAATTATTTCACCCCATACTTTATTTATTTTATCAAGATGAAGCAAAGAGCAAAAAAATACTGTCTAAAGTTTCATGAAAATTATTTCAGCTATTTCGGAGCTTATTCCGGGCAAACATTCAGACAGACAGACAGAGAAAAATATTAAAAACAATTATTTATCAAAACATCATGAAATTAACGACCGGTTGACACACGCCATGCACGACAAACATTTCTCGCCAATTATACACATACGAGTAATATACCAATTAAATTATTTATAAGAAATTCGGTACGCACCCGTTTATAACAGAACTTGGTAAATCCAAAATTAAGCGTGAGGTCGGAAAAACTGGGAATGTAATTATTGTAATTGACATGATTTTTCGTTAATTACGAGATGAAATTATAATGTTGTCCATGATTTTTAAAAAAATACCTAATTTAAGGTCACTATTGTCGAAAATACCTTAGATTCTTAATTATGATAGTGGTGTGCATATATTTTTTATGGTTTTGCTGATGATTGACCGAGATTGTATTTGTCACAGTATGACAAAAGTGAAATAGAAATATTAAACTGTTTTCATTCAGTATGTTTTTCTATTTTCATATACAGAGAGAATTTTAGAAATACAAACTTAATAACCGTGGAAGTTTTTGAAATGCGATATTCTTATCTCCAAGGATTTTCGGCATGAAAAGTAGCCTATGTCATTCTCTGGCCCCTCCAACTATATTTATGCAAAAAACTACGTCGATTCGTTGCTCTGTTGTGGAGTGTAAGAACGACAAATAAACAAACAAACACACTCTCGTATTTATAATATTAATTAGGATTTACAGGAGGAAACAACGAAATTAAAGAAAAAATACTATGTAAAATTGCTAATGATAACTTTCGTCTGTGATATATTTCAATCTCATTCCTCACTTCGACATAATTTATATTTCGGGCGAGTAAAGGTATATTAGTTTAGTACTGAAAAATACGCGCCGAAATGAGAACCTCCTTCACTTTGCACGTGCCAGTTGCCAGTAATAGAGTGGCTGTCATTATAACGTCATATGAGAGCTTCACAACGAGTTATGGGAACTTTCGCTGAGATGCGTGGAATTCAAGTGTCCAGTCGAGTGACCTTCTGATAACGAACAAGTGTGTGCTACACTGCCTCCACTGTCGGCCTACTGAACTATAGCTGGAGGCAACCACGCTTTCACGATCAAATAGTTTTGACCGCATATTGCTCATTTAAGGCGACGTCTCCGTACATTTTCTCTGAAACGTCTATTTTTTTGTCGCTAAATGTGGACATATCAAGCCATTTTACAAGTCCGAAAAAAAATTTGTGAATAGTGAAATATATAAAGAAAATATATAAATAATAAAATATTATTAAATCTTTGTAGTATCTTTAAAAAAAAAATCGCAAGTTACAGCACGAAAATAATTTTTGCTCTCAAAATTCTCAATATTTTGAGCGACAACTAACGTTAAAAAAAAACTATATTGTAGGAAAATCAATGTACTAAAGACATTGCTTAAAAAATGGCAAATTAATAGCGTGTTTATTTTTTAATTAATTGAAAAGCCCGAAATTCCGTAAATATCGGCAGATGGCGGACAGATACCGCCGGCAGCGGACGTGTCCCGGACGCTCTGGTGAACTCGCCTGATTATAAATTAGCGATGTTTTTCTCGTAATCCTATTGTCTGTCCCTTTCACACCCGAACTTAAACGTCTACCACTATCCCGCTCTAGCTATCTTATTAGAAACAGCGGGCTTTCTATACATACTAATACTACTTAGTTTTTAATAAACTACCATATGTCTCGGTTTTGCCTGTGTAAATATCTGAATTTATACCTACTTAGGTCTTAATGGACTAGGCTTTTCCCGGCTTTACCTATGTAAATAGGTAACTTATACCTACTAAGTTTTTCATAGACTACCCTAATGTCTCGGCTTTGCCTGTGTAAATATTTTACTTTATACCTACTTAGGTCTTGATGGACTAGGTTTTTCCCGGCTTTGCCTGTGTAAATATCTGACTTTATACCTACTTAGGTATTGATGGACTAGGGTTTTACCCGGCTTTGTCTATGTAAATAGGTAACTTATACCTACTTAGTTTTTCATAGACTACCCTATGTCTCGGCTTTGCCTGTGTAAATATCTGACTTTATACCTACTTAGGTCTTGATGGACTAGGCTTTTACCCGGTTTTGCCTATGTAAATAGGTAACTTTATACCTACTTAGTTTTTGATAGACTACCATATGTCTTGGTTTTGCCTGTGTAAATGTCTGACTTTATACCTACTTAGGTCTTAATGGACTAGGCTTTTATCCGGCTTTGCCTGTGTAAATAGGTAACTTTATACCTACTTAGTTTTTGATAGACTACCATATGTCTCTGTTTTCCCTGTGTAAATGTCTGCCTTTATACCTACTTAGGTCTTAATGGACTAGGCTTTTACCCGGTTTTGCCTATGTAAATAGGTAACTTTATACCTACTAAGTTTTTGATAGACTACCATATGTCTCGGTTTTGCCTGTGTAAATGTGGTGTTTTATACATACTTAGGTCTCAATGGACTAAGCTTTTACCCGCCTTTGCCTGTGTAAATAGGTAACTTTATATCTACTTAGTTTTTGATAGACTACCATATGTTTCGGTACTGTTTAGATATATTTACTGTGGCCGAGTGTAAGTATAAAAGGTTATGTACATACGTAAGCTTAATTTCTGTACTCTCACTGTTTTGTAGTATTCGGCCGTAGTGCTAATACAAAATAAGAAAAGAGGAACACCGGGACGAGGAGTAGTGTATAGGCAGAGCGTATGCTACGTGGCAGGCACGCTGAGCGGTTGTATTACTCCATCTTTTCTTTTTACATTGATTGAAGATATTGAATAATAAGGATTTTGTATTATAATTTCAAATATTATACTTACTCAGAGTCAAAAGTATGTTTTTTTATATTCTTCTTACGTCGTTTTCTAATACAAATCTTACGTAGTTCTTTATTCCTTTTATTACCCATTATTTACACTAAACTATAAATTACTACTTATTAGTTAATACTTAATAAAATAAACTATAATATAATCACAAAAAAATACAAAATAAAAATAAATTGTGTAACGAGATTTTATCAACAAATTTACACGATATGAGAGGAACGTGCACTTTCTAGACGTCTCAAGTCAACGGCTGTGACGCGAAATAGTCGCGCGGGATATGTTCGCGCGTGCATCATTTTATGAATACAGCGTGTTTGATATTTCTCTCCCTCACAAAGTTTTATAGACCAATGAAAAAATATTTTTAGTAGGATGTATCTACCTACACTAGTAAGGGCATGTAATAATCTCAATATTCTGATTATCAATATTCCGGTATATATCTTCCATAATACCGATAATTATTACGTACTAGTTTTTATAATATTTTCTGATTCTAATAAAATAACACACTGAAATACAATGTTTATTTTAAATTATATTACTTTATTTGATATTTTATTTCTTCTTAAATTATCTCTGAATAAAATATAGATTTGGTACCTACTATTGGCCACGCACTCGAAATCCACAGTTTACTTACTACTCTAAACAAAATAGGACGTTTGAAGAAGAGGCAGTGTTTATTGGCTTGTGATTGTGATAAAGAAGAAAAATACATCATGCAACTTTTAATTTAAATTAATTTAATACTTAAAATTTCACTCAGTAAATTTTAAAAGATTTTTTCTAACAAATAAAAATAAAGCTTCTAAAGTATAAATAAACAAAATGAAATAGTGATTTTAAATTCACACATTGGTTATAATAATTGTTCTAGATGTAACATCATTACAATGGAATAAGTTTTTATACCTATTCCTTTCGAACAAACAACTTCAGACACAAACTGAACCTTTTTATTGAGTAAATACTTGATAAAAACCTTATAACTATCTATAATTCAACACAGATGTTTGAAATATTTTTACTGTAACAATAATAAACACAAGAAACATCCTGTGAATGTAAAAAGATAGTCGCTAAGTCCTTTGATGCCGTGTGGCTCGCGCCGCGGCTAATCGACCGGCCGCCAGGAGAAACCGCCAAAGGCAAAGGGATGCCGCAAATCGATGTCAAGAGTTGGCAAAGCAAAGTGTCGATTACGCAATTTCTAGTTTCTTTTATAGTTAGGCACCTATAATAATTAGGTGGGTAGAAATAAAAGTACAAATTAAAGAAATTTTTATATGGAAATGACTTTCGGTCAAATTTCACGCAATTTTGAGAATAGATTCGTTTCGTAATTCTGAGCAAAAGTCTCCAAGGACGCGACTTTCGAGTTTCAGAGTTATTGATAAGAATTGGTCTACAAAAAGGCAGCGGTAGCGGTATAATTTTTTTTTTTTTTTTTTTTATTTTAATTTAATTTTAGAGAATGATTAACTTATATTACACTTACGCATTGGATGTAAAACATTACTATTATTAGGCACAGTTAAAACTCATACATGCTAAGTCGCTGGCAAAACGAAAATTAATTATTTCAGTCCGATTATTCCTATGTTCCTAGATTGTGATGTCGCGGTCTCGGTATGTTCATAGTAGGCGCGCCGCATCTCCCCGCAAATCGAAGCTTGCATCACTCCGCCTCACCCCCTCTACTGATTTTTTTGCACAAGCAGTGAGGGCCTTAAATAACCTCATCGTTCAACATTGAGAATATCTCAATATTTTTAAGTAAAAATAAAATGATACTTTTGTAAGCAAATTACATTATATTGCTTTTGCCTACCCCTTTTGTTATGTTTATTTGTTTTAGTTTAAAATTTAAAAAGTATTGCTAAATTATCTTATGTAACTAAAAACAAGCTTTTGTTTTAGGTAGGTTTAATATTTTATTGAAAAATATTGTAAGTGTTGGTCTTTTAAATCAGTCATTTGGTTCAATCCTCCTTCGGTTTAAAGAAGACTATAAAACAGTTCTCAAAACAATTACCATATTTTTGCTGTATATTTTGAATTTGGTCACCGAGAGTCGAGACACCGAATAAAAGCGTTTTATTGGTTCACTGAGTACGTCTACTTAAAAGATATTTCCCTGAATTTGAACCGACTGATCTGCATTTTATTGTTTGGAATCAGTCCTTGAATAAAACATAAAACTGATTTAGCAGAACGACAATGTAAAACTTCTGCCGATTCTTGAAATTTATTTTAAAACATTCAACAAATCTCCTTTGGTTTCCACAAACTAGAGGTAGAAACAATAGACGCAATAAAAACAATGATTCGTAATTGTATACGTAGATGCGACGATTTATGGCGGTATTCTTTCTTTGTATCTTGTAGCGCCCTCGTATTTTAAACCTATGTTCACATAAGGTTACTTTACAATTTTATTCTGATAATAATTGATATTGATGTATAGGCATCAAGCCACAGAGTAAGGTAATTAACTAATGAATTAGCCCTGCGTTGTACTAAACTTTAGTATCTAAAGGCACAGATTTTTTAAAGTTTGGTAAATTTTGTGCATTTTATTGTCTTCCGTATAAGTATTTCGTCTTAGTTTTTTCATTTGATGAATCTTTAAATTATGTTTATTTTTTAAACTTAAAATATTTAATATTTTCATTATAAAAACAACAACAAATAATAAAAAAATATAAAACTATTTACAAATAACCCTCTCAAGATCGCTGTCCTGCAGCAGGGTCCCCAAAACACTGCATTCCCTCTTTGTATCGCCAGCTGATACGTTGTCCTAGATACGTACCAGCTCTTCGATCACTCTATATACTTTCATGAGATCAGAGGTAAGATGTTTAAAAACCTTACGTGCTTCGGGACCTCATGGGCCCATTGTCTCAACTCTAAACGGCACAAAGTACCCTTGTCTTGAGGAAGCATATTTACGCCGTTTGAAAATTTCAGCGGATGTCGCTGCTGCACCAGCTCTTGTTGAATGATGCCAATGTATCGACACAGGTCGCATACCTATTATGTAGGATAGATTTATAAATATAAAAAAATGTTGTTTTATGATTTAATATTTTTAGTTGTCGAGACATACATAGTATTCAATTGAACAGGTTGTAAAATAGAAGTAGGTATTATTGACTTGCCCTGCAAAGCAAGGAAGTAAATTGGTCAAAAGCAATTGACTCGAGTGAGGATTACTGTAGTATTTTAAGATCATATGAGAACATAGTTGATCGGAAACGATGAGTACTTTCCTCTCGCACAATGGACGCAGTTGTCCGAAATTATGGTGGCTATTCTTATAGGTAATACAAGAACTTTCACTGCGGTCAGTACATTCCCAACTTCAATTGATGGAGCAATAACGTTTCCGAAAGCACTCTTTCATGTCGCCCGCTTCACAAGAAACAATTTTTCAAACCTCCAAAGTGACTATGAATAATAATGAAAGTTTTCTTGTCATAATACACGAGTACAATAGGTATTTTGGAGAGATATGTTCTGTTGTTGTTCATTATGTAACTAAATGGTTTATGTACAAATTGGAGTAGTTTAAAAAGTTTAATTTGCAGTACATGGACAACCGATAGAAAGTTATACGCCATCTGTCGGTGGATAGATGAACTTCTTTATTGTTTTATGAACTTTGGGCCCTTAGCAGTCGGCCATCTTACTTCAGTCAAAAATATGGCAAATCTCATTAATCCTAGAAAAATGAGTATATTTACTAGATAGGTAGTTATTATTTTAAATGTGATTAAGTTTTATTTTTTTTATTAAGACTTCTAAATTGCCATAGTTTTTAAAACAAACATTGCTATTTGCCATATTTTTGACACAAGTAAGATGGCCGACTGCCAAGGACCCTTAAGAACGAGAACCCCTGAAAACGCAATTAGATAAAATGTCAAACGGACACTAAGTAATTTAATCTTGATCGCATTTAATTTTTATTCTAATACTCCTGTAGTCAGGAGGATAATAATTCAATAAATACACGGAATTGAGTACGTGAGTTTAAATCGCGAGAATAAGCGAGAAGTTCTAAATAAAATATGTGATTATAAAATCTGAAAAAATAAATACCTAGCATTCCGTGAAAATTACAAAATTATAGTTGATCTTGAAGTCGTGAATCATGGATGCGTTGTCCTATTTGGCCAGTTACCTATCTATATTAATTATAATTTCCTACTAGATGTATAGTATAGGTAAATCATTATTTCAAATCGTAAATGTAACATCACCTTCTAAATTGGCCTTATACTCCAGTTTTAGCAATTGTAAAATCGGAATTGTAGCTAGATAATTGGAATTTATTGTAGCGACTATCATCTCTGTTTCCGTTCTTGTTTCTGTTATTTATTGACGTGATTTCTGAAGATTGGTTTCGAATGCAACTCGCCCGTCGGCGAATGGGAGGAAGTGGGTCAAGCACGAACTCTATGGCATACTTTGTGCACACTCCTATTAGAAGTAAAAGTTTTTTTTCTTTAAATAGTAGAAGTCGTGAAAATTTGGGTAAGAGTAATCAATATGACACGCATATTACTATAGACAACGATATCACAGAACACAACTGCGCAGAGGGTTCAAATGAAACATAAGTATAGGTACCGGGACGGTTCTTGAGCGGTGGTCGTTAGATGCGCAGAACACTATTTTTGGGTCTGCTTGACGGTATGAGGTATTAATTTTAATTTTACCAGCAGTTAAAAGCAATCGTATAAACAAACACCAATAAATCAATTATAATAAATATACAAGTTATATATTGCACTCGAATTACATATGCGCAAACATTCCCCCACTTTTTCGTCGAGCGCTCAAGAACTGTCCCGGTACCATACCTATTATAAAACTAAGGTATGTTTTTTATATTTTTTTTTCAAAGTTTAAGTTATTTTAAGAAACTAATTTTAATATTTATGTATAAAATGAAAGATTAACTAAAAAGGTTTATAATATAATGAAAGGAAATGCGGGCAGAGGACCTAGGTGTACTTTTATTGAACTTAAAAAAAATGTATTGATGGATGGGAATATTAAAAGTAGGACACACAATCGCCGAGCATGTATGAAAGGTATGATGAATATAAAAGTAACAAATGGCATTCGATTGTCTCTGCCTACCCCTCTTGGGATGAAAGGCGTGATGATAGATAGATAGATAGATATTATTATACATTTTCAAAGTTTTGCGTTTAGACGACAAAGTGACGTCATAATTTAGGTAAAAGAGCCATTCTGACGCTACTTAACCTAAATGATGATGTCACTTTGTCGTCTGTAGGCAAAACTTTGACAATTTATTATAAAAAAAACTAGATACTACATAGAAAACAAAAATATTAAATTTAGTTTCTTAAAATAGCTTAAATCTTTCAAATAAAAATATAAAAAACATACATTAGTTTTTACTGCACAAAGTTTTGTTATGCCTTTTTTAAATGGAGCGTATTTTATGTAACACTAGGTATGATCCTTGAATAACTATCACTTATTTATTTTGCATTATATATCTACTTGCATCTAGCCAGAGCGTTTAATATAACCTGTATACTTGACATTTATAAGGATAATTCAGTTGTGTAATACATTTAAATAATTTTAAATATATCTTGCTCCGGTATTTTCCATAGTGACCAAGACGACATCGACAGTTCACTACTAACACCATAAAGTGTTGAATGTGTGAAAGCGATCAATTAACAGCAATAATATGAAAATTCCAAACCGGTTGTAACACTATTGTAACATATTGAGATTATTTAAATGACCTGTCTTTTCGTTGGTTGGACCTACTACTGTACATTAAAACTTTGGCTGAAGATTTATTCATTCATACCCTTTTTAACCGACTTCAAAAAAAGAAGGAGAAGGTTCTCAATTCTGAGCGTATTTTTTTAAATGTAGGTATGTATATAAACATCGATTACTCCGCCAGTTGTGAACCGATTTTGATGATTTCTTTTTTATTTGACAGATAATTCTTCTGCATTGGTCCCATTTTTTTCTCATAAAAATTGGTTCAGTTTTCAGAAATTTTGAAAAACTGACTTTATAAGTCAATTTTTCTTAATATTTCGATGAAATTATGTACCGATTTTTATTTTTTTAATTATAATAATTTCTCGACATTATCTCACAGAGATATAACACAAAATCAGTTCTGTAGTTTTTCAGAAAAATATGATATTAGCTGTTCGCCACGGCTTTCATTCCCTTAGGAGGCGAATTAAAAAAAAGTGGCCTATGTTTCCCTAGGCTTCAAACTTTATCCATATCAAATTTCATCAATATCGGTTCAGTGCTTTATCCGTTAGGCAGAGTTACTTTCGCATTTATAATATTAGTATGGATAAATTTAGATTTTTGTTTGGCTATCTGTTCCAATGATTGTCTAATATAGGCTCCGAAACAGCTGAATTAATTTTCTTAAAACTTTCAGGTGTCATAAGTAGGTACACAATACACTTAGCTATTTTGGTTCGAATGAGGAATGAACCCGGGGCCTCCATTATCCACCTATTATACAGGCAGCACTATTGACGCATGTAACATTTGTAATACAATGGATTAAATAAAGTACTATTGTTACTTGATTTTTACGGTTGAATAACATACTTTTACCCATCAGTTAAAAGTGAAGTGATATGATCTTATAGGAAATTCTCACAATTTCATTGTTTCAAATGGAGCACACGTCTTTATTTTAAATGAACTATTTATTTTCTATTTAAATTTACTCCCTTTTATATTCCCACCATATTTACACGAATATTTCCTATTTTTATGAACATATATTACTGTCAAAATAGTAAAGAAATACAAGAGAAAATATAAATCTGTAATGGGCCTAATGATTTTTGGGATCCTCACGGGTAAAAATATTTCTTTTAAAAAGTCCAACTTAAGCTTAGTCAGTACTGGAAAACCTAGATAGGCAACCGTTAGAACGAGTGTAGCTAGGTATGTCTAGATAATATCCAGGCTGAATGGGATGACCGGTATAAAGGCATCTGCGGAGTCTAATCAACTTAGGGCATAAGGTCGTGGGAACGTAACAACGGCCCTATCTAAATACAACCGTATTAAAACGTGAACTGTTCTGACTCAGATTATCTAGCACACGTGCAAATATATCCTTATGTTGTGTAAATATAGGTACAACTAGCTTCTGATCCGGTTTTGTCCGATGGAAATGTATGAAAATTAGGATATTTTTGAAAATAGTAAAAAAACTAGTTTTTATCTAGGGCATACAAAATGGAAATGTCGCTAATGGTCTTGTAAATATTTTTTTAGAGACCTTTAATAAGACCTAGGTTTTATTTTAAGATTTTTTATATTATAAGCGTATTTAATTTCTGATTGAATGGCCAAGTAAATCGGGCCAAAACCATTAGGGGCGTCGGTGGTCAAGTGGGTAAAACGTCGGCTCACAACTGAGAAGTCGCGGGTTTGATCCCCACATCCGATCATGTTCAAATAAAAAATCTATGTACATTATCCGACAAACCGTACAAAGAGCCTTTTCTTTCACCTACATACCTCAACAGAGCTGGCCACTCATTAGGTATAGTCTCGAAAAATCTTCGGCTAAGTGAGGAAGATTATCCTGGGACGACAACCGTTCCCGGGAGTTGTAAGTTAACCCGTGAAGAAGAAGACCAATATTTTTCTCTTACACATTTTTATATCCCCTTAAAAATCATCGGCCAAATTATTGTATTAATCTTTTGGATTTTTCTGAATGAGACTTGAGCATATAAAAAACTTAATCACAATAATATAAGTACGTGTACCTACATAGTATTAGAAGTGTCATTCATACAGTTAATGAATTTAAGTAATTTCATGGTGAATTTATTTAGAGGTTCTTGTTTAACGGAACGAAGTGGATTGGTTTCGCGTTTGGAGCGGTGACGAAGGTAAAGAGTTACGTCTGCCTACTTCTTAATACTTACCATTTGATATGGAATCATAAGATATTTTTATAGCTTTTAATATGAAAAAATATGATATACCAACTAATAAAGCAGTTATTAAAAACATCAGCATATTACCTAACTTACTCAAAATAACTTTCGGGAATCGAACCTTTAGTCATTTGTGGCTTTACGCTTTATTTTCAACTCACCTATTCTATTTATTTTCAATATGGTTCCATCAGGGTTTTGATGATTCCGCCAATGTCAAGTACTATAGACGTCACAGTAACAATATGCCGATTAATCGGTAGGTAAGATGCTCCCGCCGTCACTGACTAATCACAACTATCACAACGCGGACGGGATTAAAGTGGATTCCCCATCACGTCACGGCGGGACGCGTGCGTTGGTCGCCATGACATGACGTGGAATCCCAACTCACCTATATCCAGTCACCAGTGCTTTCAGTACAAATGACGACAACACATTTAAAAGCTTAAGTGCATCCATGTCTAAGATCCATAATAGTATGTAGATCTTTTTGACCTGGAACGTGAATAAAATCACTAAACTAGTCTAATCCTATCGATAAAGTGTCTACATTTTTCATTGCAAATGCATTTTCTAGCTTCTAGCACTGCCCTAACTAATGTTTAGCAGTATGCATACAATTTAGAGTGATATGGGCAATTTAAGCAACAGAAAGGACGTGAGTGAATACGGGGTGTTCCCATATATTTTGTCTGAACGTTGTCGTTTGACAGGTTTGTATCACGAAGTAAACTCGTGCGTTGTAATCACGAATTTCTAGAGTGACATTAATTTTTTTTATCGAACACGACATGCAATAACCAATTGCAATGGTATTGCGTCTGTGATGCCTGAGGTTTTGGTTTTATATAAATGGAATTTGTTGTGATTTTGAAGATATTTTTTATATGAATCAGATTAAGCAAAGATTAATGCAAGTTCAGTCAATGCTTATTATGCCTAACCAAACACATTGAAGAAAGGTTTCGTATCATGTTGTTCATTCAGTCAGATAAGGTTAGTTATCCTGTAAGGATTCATCTCGATAGGGCTTTAAAAATTAGTTTCTCGATTACTATACACACGGCCTTGCGGCGTGGCCAGATGCAGCACTGGTAACAGGGTCCACATTTAGCGAGTAATACTTAATGGCCGTAAAACAGTTGTATAATATTTAATTAGTTTTGGATTTATTTACTGCATTTTCTAGGATCTAAGTAGGCTATAGGTTATAAATACTAGACGAAAGATTAAATGTTAAAAGCTATTTATAAACATGTGTAAGACTAAGATGTGAAAGTGGAATTTCATTTATGATGTCACCACTTTTAAGGATTCTCTCTTATTTATGACGTAGGTATTTAATTAATCCTATACAGTAGATATTCCTACAACTGCTACATAAGGTTTCTTACTGAGAAATATTCTACTAAGGTTGAATTACTCCATTTAACATTACAATAACAAAAGTCAAGTTAGCTGCCAACTGTCAAATTTTGGGTTAAATTTTCTAAATTTTATTGAAGGATCGAGATTACGAAAAAAAATAAAAGTTTTTTTTTAAATAAACGAATAAATCACGTCAATATTTCTGACAATCTTCATCTGTCACTTTTTCTGACATTCTGTTGATTGTCACTGCAAAGAAAGCGTAATGTTAATTATATATAAATACTAGCGGACCGCGATACATTGTCCTGCCCAAACGTTGACTTGCCCGCACTACCCCTACCCCTACCCCTAACCCTATATAAAAAAAAATTAGGGGTGGACCACCCTTAACATTTAGGGGGATGAAAAATAGATAGTAGCCGATTCTCAACCCTAACGGATATGCATACAAAATTTCATAAGGATCGGTCAAGCCGTTTCGGAGGAGTATGGGAACGAACATTGTGACAGGAGAATTTTATATATTAGATTATCCGTAAATTGTAAATAATAATAATCTTTTGTACAAAAACAGGGATTCCAATATAAATAGTTTTAGATAAAACAAAAGGACCTTTTTCTAAGCTTTTGATTTAGGGATGATCGTGGTCGCCATGGCGCCATAGAGCGCAGAGTCGGAGATGTTCTTGTCGATAACAACGCACGCGCCGCCCTTTGATGGTGTTGCCTTCTATTGGTCATTTATCGATAATCTAACAAATAAATAACATTGAAATATCTGTCTGTGGTTTCAAAATTAATACCAATATACAATGGGATATCTTATTTACACGATACTGAAGCATAAATTATGGTTTTTAGGGTTGCGTACCCAAAGGGTGTCAACGGAAACCCTATTACTAAAGGTGCCCACCCATTCGTCCAATCACCGGCGCGCCGCTGTACGGGCCACCGAAACTGACCACAGATTCGTCCAATTCTTATAACAAATGGTCCGCTTAGATCGTATGGCGGCCGGAATGGGAAATTTTCGGTGCGATGTGTGGCCTACTTTAAGAGTGTAGTGTACCGCGTCCATGTCCATACAAACGGAGAAAACGTTTTACTACCCCTAAATATTATTTAATTTTAACGATTTTGTAATATGTTACTGACATAATGAAAAACTACGTACGTATTTTTTCCTTTTTTCAAAATTCGTAATAGGTCAAAAGTTATAAGCCCCTCAAATCTCGGTTTTTTTGGTTCATAACTTGCTCGTAATAAACCGTCTGTATTTGAGAAACAAAGCAAAATTAAAAAAAAAGCAAAACGTACGTACGTAGATTATAATCTTCTAAAACGTTTGACACCAAAATTATAAGGTTTCGTTATAGTTTAGTAGGTGTAAATCGTTTTCCCCCAAAACGCAATTTTCAACGAAGAACATACCTACGAACACTTACGAGCTGCAGTGTTCTCTGTCGCACTGATGCCCGTGGGAATAGCGCGCTTGAGACAGAATATGATTTTCTAAATACCTATTTCGCTGCGTACGCTGAGCTACACGATCCTCTTAAGCTCCGCTGTCTGTCATTCCGTCTGTCCGTCCTTCTGTCTTTTGAACAACACATAATAAAAATAAAATAATGTGTGAGTCGGACTTGAATTATTTTACTAAACTATTTTTATTCTACGGTTGTATGAAACCCTTTTTTTGTTTTAGATTGTTTGTCTGTCTGGTTCCGGTACGAAATAAGGTAAACCATACTGAAGTTTTTTATTGTATGGTAAATAAATGACTATAAATTATTGGCGAGTCTATGAGCGAGGACACCCATTAGAGGCAATTAGAATCTGCTTAGTGATATCAAATTAATACGGGCGAAGGCAGCGTCTAGTATGTTAAGTAAAAACAATAAAATACCTACTTTGTGTTTTCTAAAGGTCAGTCTAAATATGGTGCAATTGAAGTTAAGCATGCTAGACCTAACTTGATCAGTATTTGGATAGCCTAAGATGTCTTTGTTCAGTAATTATATTACTAAAATAGAGAAACTGTTTGAAATATGTGTTAACCTCGTACCTAATTAATTTTAAACTTGCCTTATGCAGAAATTATACGATTTCTTTTGATGAAGCCAGATTTTATTTTTAAATAAATATAGACTAAACAACGAAAATAAAACATTATTAATTATATGAAACATAATTATCATACAATACATTTATAAAATTCTAAAAAAAATATGATCGGTACAAAATTAAAATTACAAATTTAATAAAATATCGATATTTTGAAGTCCATATAACAAAGAGCTGCACTAACTAATCGAGGGACGAAGCAGGCGCCTCGACCATATCTATCCATCAAGATTTCCATCTTTTTAGATACGAAATAATACGAATTGCATTTCTGTCGCAGAATTTATATTATGGAATCGCATCGTCGACATTGGCAATAAACAACAAAGCGGGTATACTTTGTGAGGGCATCGCTTTCCCACGTACTTAACAAAAACATTCGCTTATTGTTATCGAAACTTACTAAAGTGGACGGACTATTTATTGATAAAGTTCAGTGTTACCTATTGATTATGGGTATATGAAGTCATCGGTCTTACAAGAATTAAATTTTACCAACTAGCGACTCGCCCTGGCTTCGCACGGAGCCTATGTCTCCGGCCCTCCAGCTAACATGTCGATCCGTTGCTCCGTTTTGACTTGAAAAAAGGTCAAAAAACAAACAAACACTGCACGTTATTCGCATTTATTTGACTCAGTCCTAGGCAAAGGCCATTTTGTTGACTTTTCATTTAATTTGCAATTACAATGGAACATTGACTCTGTGTTCACAACTTCATATGCTTTCGATATTTATTTTTCAGGGGAGTTTTTTATTAAAAAAAAAACTTCCATTTTGTGAATCAATGCAGCATATAATATTTTCTTGTATTAAAAGCTAATTTTATTAGTTTTTCTCACTAGAAAGCTAAGCGCCAAATATTATTTAGCGTACTTCGGATAGTATTTAATGCCGGAAAATTACAGATATGTAGGTATCTATTATACTTCTGTTTAGCAACATAGCAAGTGATTGCTTTATTTCCATTAAGTGCAGCGGTATTTTTGCCACCTGTTGTATTTAATAAGTACATTCGCTAAATGTGAACATTGTTATTGTATCTGGCCAAGCTATAAGATGTAAAGGTCGTAACGATGTATGCGGAAGTATGTATAATTGTATATTGTACAATTTTCAATATACTTTTTGTTACTTCAACTGGTATTGAACTTAATTTCCTTGTTCGTGTTATAAAGGATTGTTAGTTTTTACCACGTAGTTTGTAGGAGGCATGGGCATGGGTAATGTAAACAAATGGTAGGTAATCGATTCTTAGAAGGGAGCCCATGATAGACATGGTCTGTGGTGTAGTTTTTGCCCTTTTACATAAAATGCGGTATAACCTTTCATTACATGCTTTATTAATTTGTTAAGAGTCAGTCCTATATCCATAATTTGTATGAAGATAAAGAAATAGTAAGTAAAAGATATTTGTATTATTATTTTACCACCCATATTTCCTATTCAACAGTGATACAGGTGGATTATTTACAAAGAAATTGGGAATAGTTTATGCCAGAAAAATAATGGATATAGGGTGCTTGCACTATTATTATTATTTAGAACTAGGGCTATTTCAGACTTATTTAGAACTGTATTACTGCAGCCAAAATAGACTTATTGTGATCTCCCTTTTCAGTTTTATAGTTCATTACAGGAACATACACCTATTCCCTTCAGGAACTTCAGTAGACGTTTTGCAGTGATTTTTTTTACTGCATCTGGTCTCAATACATGTTCTCCCAAAATATGTATTGCTGTTTCCCCTTCCATTTGACATATCCTCGTGGAGTTAAGTTTTAGATTGGAACTTATGGCTGTTCAATTTACAGTATCCAGTAAGAATTCAGATTTGTTTGACTTGAATTAAGTTCATTCGAAAGTGTCTGCACGTGTTCATTTATAACTTTGCATGGTACTGTATTGATGAATTGTTCCAGTACTTGCCTATTGTATTGATTCCATATTGCACCTATCAGAATCTTTTTAGTAAAGCTTTTAGGAATGCCACAAAACGGTTCAGGTCCATACTGTGTATGTCTAGTAGCCCCTGCACTAGCCAGGTAGTCAGCAATTTCATTGCCTTCCATCCCTAAGTGTCCTGGTACCTGGATAATTTGGTTTTTGCACTGGGTGTTCAATACATCAACGCAGTTCTTAACCAGCTTAGAGGGTATAGTATAGGAGTTCATGGCGAAGAGAGCAGTCTTGCTGTCTGAGTGTATATACATTGTGCTTTCTTATATTGGCTTTCGTACATATAATTATGGCGTATACCTCTGCTTGAAATATGCTAGCCATATTTGCCCAGATTGATGGATTCTTTGTGGGATGGTTCAACTTCGTAAGTTTGTTTTTGTTAATACTAGCAGTTGCCCGCGACTTTGTACGCGTTCTATTAAGAACAGTGAGTACCTTATGTAAATAGCAGGTAATACAATTTTCCATACAATATTTTACACCCCGTTTCACCCCCATAGGGGTTGATTTACGACAAATCCTTTCTTAGTGCACACATATCTTTTTAGTGCATCTTTGATACATTGCAGCGTGGACAGAGATACCCAGTAACAGCAGTTTAAAATTGCCAAATTAAACAGAACAGGTGGCAAGGTGTCACTTCTATGTCTTATATGTATTTTTAGAAGAAGTGCGGACTTTAAGTGCCCTCCGAAGCACATATTCTTAAATAAGGTAAGCTATATCGATCCCTTTTGTTAAAATATATTGCAAAATACAAGAAGCAAAATGTAGCAATTTTTCATAATGATGAAATATAGGGAGTGATGAACCATTGTAAATATCTAAAATTACAACACAGATAGTATCTTAACAGTTACATAATATCCATTAACACATATAACATAAATAATCGTATCTTTCATCTTTTCTCACGTACATCTCACATTCAGCTGTAGGAAATTGTAACACGTTTAAGACTACTCCTAGAATGCCATTGCCATTTGGTAACACTTTATTTAAAAAATCTCAACACAATTACATTTTCGCAAAAATAGGAATTGGGGGTGTATGACAAAAAATAAGGCACGTACTTAAAAAACCGGCCAAGTGCGAGAAGGACTCGCACACGAAGATTTCTGTACACTCAATATATGCACTAAGTTTGACGCCCCTGTATATGATAGACTGAGTTACTTTCGAATTTATAATATTAGTATGGATATTTTAAGCCCGACTTCACGTGGTTTCATAAAGATAAATAAAAGAAATGTATTTTTTTTCCTAAGGGGTAGGCAGAGAGTATGGATCGTTGTATACTTCTCATGCTTCATCCACATCCATACATCGTTTCATACATGCACGTCTATTTTTTTAGTAAATGAATGTGTCAGTTTCAGTAAGCTTTATGAAAAAAAGCTTAGATATAAAGTTTCAAGGTTTAGTGTGATTTAGTGACCATATTTTGATCAGCGAATCGTGCACCATTCTAAAGGTGGCCACACATTCGTCCAATCCTCCTTAGATACGTGTTAATTTAGTGTTACTGAATGGCTTCCTTCCAAAACGTTAGAGACCGGTTCTATGACAAATAAACTGAATGATACTGTCGACGATGTCTGACTTAGATAAAAACATCTATTTGAAGTAGAGGCGTTGGATCGGGGTCGATATCCAGTGAATATTTTTTGCTATTGATTCTACATCCGCAATGAGAATTTACAATCAATAACAAATTGCTATACTTATTACTCTTATTAGTAGTAATAGGTAATAGCTTCTGAATTATATTAAAAGAATTGGGCAACTTTCAGCTTTTGGTAAGGGGAAATCTTATGGATTCGCGACATGCTCTCCGCACAAATGCCTACCATGGGCAGGCCCGAGAATCTCCGGGCAGGAATTCGGGAATTTTTGGCTGCGCATTTCTGGCCGGTTATTCTCGGTCTGAACCAATTTTTACTTCTGTCGGCAATCCCCATGACTGCCTATGCCCTGTCTTCTAGTCTTCCTCGTTTAGATTTTAGACGATTATACATTTGAGATTAATCTCTATGAATATCTCTACATATAAGAACAATAATTACGGTGATCAAGAAGTGTGAAGGATTATTATTTGTTGAAAGCAACCGTATCTACCTACGTTATTAAATTTCGTTGAGCAACAAAGTATACAATTTTGAAACAATTGATTTCTATTAGTTACACCTAATTGTTAAATTATTGTTCTTTTTAGACAATAGCTTAATTGTAAGTACTAGTTGCTGCCCACGGCTTCGCCCGTAGTATTTTGAAATCAATGCACCCCTCCCCTACACATGTAATTTTTTTTATTTAGCTATATCTACACAGAACCCTTTTTAACATATTGCGATGAAATAGAACAGCAGATTCCAAGTTTAAATACTAACTATATTCTTAGAGGTTTTTCCATCTAAATATATACCTCAACAGAACTGGCCACTCGTTAGGTATAACCTCACGAATACCATCGGCTAAACGAGAGAGATTTGGTTTTCCGCTGGGTACCCGGAACCGCAAACGATTTCGGGAACTGTAAGGCAAACCGTGAAAAAAGAAAAAACAAACTATATTCTCTAATCGTCCATTTAGCCGTTCTGTAGGCAAACATTGTTCATCTCTATACATTATTTTTCAAGGGTGTATTTTTGTCGGTACGCCATTATCTCAATATTGTATCAAAATTAATGCTTGATACGCCATTTTCAAGATTTTTTTCCCCTCTAGTGACGAAAAATAATTAAACAAATCATAAAAGATGTCATCTGTTGTAGATCACTTGAACTAACGGTATAAAGTTTTCGCACGGGTCATCTAGTTTTTGTTATTTGTATAGATTTTTTTATTCCACTTTGACTACATTTTGTTCATTATATTCTGATAAATGAAGAAAATTTATATTAAATTTGTGCTGTTAAATATATCAAAAATTATTTTTTGTTACCTGTCACGCATACTATGTATGTTATGTTGAACAAAGTATAAGTTTTCAGGGTAATAGAGAAACTTCGGCTGATGGGGTCATCATGGTGACCTACGAACTACGAACTAGCGCTTCATTGAGCGAAACGAAACGGTACTCCATTGATTCATTCAGTCACTACCGCTCGGCCTGCGTTTAGTATAAACCGACACCGAAGCTCTACGCACGTCTCTACCGAATAAAAGTTCGCGAATTTATTATGGCGGGAATTTAAAAATAACGAATTTTGAATATCGAATTGTTTGACACGTTTCTTTTTAAAAAAATTCGGTTTTGGTTATTGTTCAGTGATTTGTTTTTTTGTTTTTTTTTTGCTCTCAAGATGACGTCCATGTTCCCCCACGAGGTGAGTGCTCGACATTTTAGTGGTATTTAAGTTTTTGTTGAGTAATTTTCTTAACAAGAACGTGATGTAAGTGACCTTTTTACAATGCAACTGCAAGTTTTAAAGAAAAAAGTTTGTTATTAAACTCGTGTAAGTAGTTAACATGGTTTATAGAAGTTTTTTTACTCGTAAATATTTTTTTCGTTAAAATATTTTTTTTATTAGATCACTTTTGATGTGTAGCATCTTAACTCTCGCTATGTGGCATTTTGTAGGGAGAAGGCAATTTCGTGAAATTTGGCACAAAACTTTTTTTTCTGATACATAATAATGTGGTAATATTTTAAACTTTCCCGTTTATTGGATCTATTTACTCAAGAATTTTCATGAAATTTATTTTTATTGAAATTTCATCCGTTTAGACGTTATTGAGCACTTATTGTTTTTTTTCTTTCTTCACGGGTTGCCTTACAGCTCACGAAACCGTGTTACGGTTCCAGGATATCCAGCGGAAGACCAAGTGTCCCTCGTTTAACCGATAATATTTGAGTGGCCAGTTCTGTTGAGGTATATTTAGATGGAAAAGCCTCAAATGTGGTTTGTCGGATTATATGTACCTACATAAGTTTTTAATTAAAAAAACCCATTGGTACCCATGTAGATTCTTTGACATGATACCAGTCATCAAAATAATCAGTATGTATTGGTTAAAAATAAGCATCATAAAATATTTGCGGTCACTTTAACGAACATCTCTTTATGTAGGTGATGAAAGTAATAAAAATAAAGAAGGCAATGTACCAAAAATTAGGTAGGCGAGGCAAACATAATAAAGCTCTCGATACCTTTCCAATACTGGTTTTTATAGTAAGATCGTTCGCGTATTTGTTTATTCAATATTAGACACGCCTGTAGAAATTGTCACGGTCAATAATATGTCGTTGGTAATAATTTAAAGTAATATTTATATTAAGTAATGGTGATCTCCGGCTTCGCCCGTGAAATTTTGATTCATTCACCCAATCTCAGTAACACAGCCATAACTATGATCCCTGAATGTTTCATCAAAATCCATTAAACCGTTTCGAAATCTATTCAGTAGGTCAGACATTCTCGGACCGGACATTCCCATTTTTTGCCTTCGAGTCTAAATGAAAGATGTCGCGGTCCTAAGTATGCTAACCTCACCGATCCCGCTAACAAATCCCTTTATAAATTTTTTTTTTGTTTCAAGATTACAAAATGAAACTTTGATCCCTGAACATTTTATCGAAATCCATTGAAGTCTATCTAGACAAACATTGGAATTTTTTACAATGAAAAATTCATTAAGAAAATTTAATAAGTACAAGATAGGTAGGTAAATGAAAATATATATTGAATTATTTTGAACGGAAATTTGAAAACACAATCGCACCCGACGTGACAGACGTCTACATTTAGCTAGTTATCAATAAAGTTCCTTAAGCTCTCCTATAATAAAATAGAGTTAGAAAACCATCCAAAAAATTAACCTACTTAGAAATTTCTAATGTTAACACTTTTACTCAATTTTAAACAGAGCTACGTATGGGTTTTGTTTGCCATAGATATTATCAATACAATACAAATAAGGGAACAGTGAGAGTATTCAATACTTCTCCAAACATGTTGACATACAAGTAGAGGCTTTGGTAAACGCAATGCATTTCTATCATTTCACAAAAACGCACTGTGTTTTTATATTTATTATCTTACAGTTGCATAAATAATTATAAAGATCTTGACCCATTAACAGTCCTAATATCCATATTTATATGGGGATAAACTATTCCCAATTTCTCTGTAAATAATCCACCTGTGTCACTGTAATTTAGCATATAGTTACTTAAGTATTCAATATATTGCCTAAGTGAACAAAATAATTCTTCATTTTACCACCCATATTTCCTATTCAATAAAACCAATTGAAAAAATAACAGCTATTTCACTTAGATAATTATATTGAATAAGTAACTATATTATTATGCTAAATTACAGTGACACAGGTGGATTATTTACAGAGAAATTGGGAATAGTTTATCCCAGAAAAATTATGGATAAAGGAGCCGCCCAAAAGTCACAGAGCGTGTTTTACGGTATATTTGTCTTCATTCAAGGTAATCTGTACAAAAAAAATGTCTTGTCTGTTCCAATGTTTGTCCCGATTAGGCTCCGAAACGGCTCAAGATAGGCCACACATTGGTCCGGCATCGAACCAAAAATTTCCCATTCCGGCAGCCGGTGGATCTAGGCGGACCGTTCATTACAAGAATTGGACGAGTCTGTGGTCGGTTTCGGTGGACCGTACGGCGACGCGCCGGGGATTAGACCAATGTGTGGCCACCTTTAGAATCTTCTTTTTGTTTAATTTCGATATCTTGAATGGTCCGGAATAAAAAAGAACTGTACAAATATCTAAACAGTGATATTTTCCTGTATATTTTCATTGGCGAAGTTAGAAATATAAATAAAAAAATCAATACCGTCAATATTAGTCCTATCTATATGAACACTTGGTCACTGACTCACTGTTACCTACCATCTTTAACCGTACGGTATATTTACTCAATGATATAATTTCACGAATTTCCGTTCACACCAACGTAAATAAATATTTATTTTTATTATGTTAAAGCGGCTTATCAGCTCAACGGCGATTCGGCGACCCGTCTGACTGATCATTAAAATTAATTTTAATTCAACACTATAAAACGTTAATTCGACAGAGTAATAAATTGTGATGATTATTGTTTTAAATACTATTTAATGGCTTTATGCGGATTCAATTGAAGTCTGCTTGGGAAATGATGCAAAAAACATGCAATATTTTCTCTTGATACATAATTTTTGGCATTAGCGAAAATTTTGTACAATTTTACTTTATAAGAAGAAAATATTCTGTCAAATTTATTTTATGTATTTTTATGTACATAATTCGACAAACCACACTAACTTTTCCATCTAAATATATATGTAGGTACCTCAACAGACTGTCCATCTCGTTAGGTATAGCCTCACAAATGCCATCGGCTAAACCCAGGTACCCTGGGTACCCAGCGACCGTAACACGGTTTCGGGAGCTATAAGGCAACCCGTCAAGAAAGGAAAAAAAAATCTTCCGGATGCTGGCTCCCTGCATTGTGACTTGCCCCAGGGAAGCAGAAGACGAATTTTTGAGGTTATTTTAGGCTGATTGTTATAAATTCGAATCACTGAGGTCACAGTAAAATTGTCGCATTATGTTCATAAGTTTTCACAGGCCGCTTAAGGAACATACCATTAAAGATGTCAAAGATTTGAAAAGTCCATTTATCAAGAACATCATTCATTTTCTTATTTTAATAGCCAAAAGCACAAAGAGTATGGTACTTTCTCTCTAATAAAGATTGCGATAATTTGGTGTTGTTGTGCGTTATCCGTCTTATTTTTGTTTGAATGCGCGACCATTCAGATTGTTGTAAATACTTTCTCTCGTTTGATTGCTGTTATTATTCTGAAATTAAGCTAAAATGATATACCAATTTTCAAATAAGTACGCATTTTTATCATTCTAGAATGCTTATCCAAAAAAATACATATCCGTGACACATTTTGGCGTTTGATGGACATCATCAGGGCAATGTGACGCGGTATCCCAAGATTATCTCACTTGAAACTTGACAAACAAAATAAATAGATCTACACAGGTAGGTATATTGAGGTATACCTCAATGCACAGGTAGAGCTTTCGGGTATATTTTAATAATTTGTTGTAAATTTTCTTAATTAGCCTAATATTTTTTGAATACCATATTATTCACATTATTTTAAAAAGAATACACTAAAATAATAGATTCTGACAAGGTCAAGGATCCTTTAAATGGTGTGTTAATCACCAAATGCTTATGAAGCAACTGTAGGCTTAACAAAGAAAAAACTAATGTCTTCTTTAGTTCTAAAAGCATTTTACAATAAGCTCTTTGACGTCTGTTGATGTTTTCTGAGTAGGCAGTTTTAAAAGAAAATTAAGATTAAGTTCCATCCAAAGTTGAAAGGAATTATGGACACAAAATATATCTGTATTTGTATATTTTTCTGTATATTTCTTTGTTTGGCTATCTGTGACTCTACCTTTATAATAATTTAACTATATATCTAAAAAAAACTTTATTCACGGATTGCCATACAGCTCCCGAAACCGTGTTACGGTCCCAGTGTACCCAGCGAAAGACCAAGTCTCCCTCTTTTAGCCGATGGTATTTGTGATGCTATACCTAACGATTGGCCATGTTGAGGTGTATGGATGGAAAAGCCTCTAAGTGTGGTTTGTCGGATTATGTCCATAAGTTTCCTGGATCGAACCCTTGGTCTGCCTAGTTAATACCAGACGTCCGGCCACCGACGCACAAATATCTAATTATACCTACTTGTAAATCAATAATTTTACAATAAAATCTTGTAAAAGCTCTTGTCTAGATGACGTAACTGCTGTGAGTCACGTTCTGGACAACCATCGGTCGTTCGTCGGCCCTTTTGTTAAAACTGAGGTATTTGAACGCTTTGCCAATCTTAACCTTGGAACTGATCTGGAATTTGATTACAGTACAATAATTCAAAACTACGAACGATGTATTATGTATATAGCAAGTGTATATATTATGCTTTACGTTAATTTTTAAAAATAACGTAATTAAGAATTCAAAATTACGGAAACCCTTAGGTAAAGGATCACTCATGTTTATGTCTGACACAGCTTATTATCTCCGAATCTATTGGACGAAAAATGTTGAAATTTGGTACATACACAGAGAAGTTCTGTGGGTACATTGTAGAGTTTCATGACCCAATCAAGTTGTCCAATTATTTTATTTCTACAAAAAAAACAGCTTCTAAGTGCCCATTATGATCCCTGAAAAGTTCATCGAAATCCATGACAGACAGACAGACAGACAACAATTTTTAAAACCGTTAAACCCGTCCAATATTTTTATTAATTTTGAAATCACAGACATACATTACCTACAATATGATTTATTTGTATAGATGAGAGTGTTTCTTTGTTTGTTTGTTTGTTTTCATTTCACGTTATCTATACTAATATTATAAAGAGGTTTTGTGAGTTTGTGAAGTTGTGGGGCTAATTTCTGGATGTACAGAACCGATTTTGAAAATTGTTTTACCAATAGAAAGCTACGATATCCCTGAGTGACATATAGGCTATATTTTATTTTGTTCGAATATATCCACGGGCGAAGCCGGGGGCGGAAGGCTAGTAACGTATATTTTTGTTTCCTGAAAATATAGTAAAACAGCGGGTACAAACTAGTAATAAATAAATTTGTTAAAATACATTTAAAATAAATAAATATTTATACTTAGGAATTAAATTAGTAAAAATTAACAATGAATTTTAAATTAGAAAATATGTCCAAGTTATGAATAAATTAGTGATAATTACTATAATATAAAGATCGTATAAGAATTCCGTTACACAGCACCGATAGATTTTACATGAGTCACTGCTTAATTGGAGAGTAGAATTTTAACAAGCGGTTTATGCGGGCCCTTCTTTATTGCTAAATTGCTGGTTTAAATTGACTACTTACTCATGAAATTAAAATTTCAAAGTTTTTTCAGGAAATCTGTATAGGTTAAATTATTTCTGTAAAAAGAAAACATCAAGTGCTTTCGGGGAACCCAACCGAAGGATAACCTTTTCTATTTTGCTTCAACTAGTGTAGATATATTCTCTTTTATTCTGATATAAATTCATAATTATTATATTTATAAAATCTGATCTCGGAATCTTAAAAAAAATCGTATAATGAGACCTGATTATACAAAATATAGTAACTATGTCCGCAATACAATAAGTTTAGTCACGGAATATAATTCTGCGAGGTCGAAATATATTGTCTGTACAAAACCTTGGAATATTCATCTTAAATATAGACAAAAAAAAATGGAACTGCAAGTTGTAAATAATTAAAAAAAGTTTTAAATCATTTTATTGCCTTTGTCAACGTTCTAATATCTATTTTGATACTATAAAAAAAATATCTAAGTATTTTATGAAAAAATTAAAATTTTCACTATGCACCTGACTTGAAATAATTGTGCTATATTTTTAATAAAAGTATATGTATAGTATGTAATATTTTTTATTGATTTTAAATTTTTACGCAACAATATAAAATCTAAACTTTAAAAATAACTAAATAAACCAGTTCCGCGTGGAATAGTGGCAATAATACTGGCTGCATTTTCCCGCTGAATCGTGATGCTGATTCGTTGAGCGAGGAAGGAGCCAAAAGAGGTATATACCTAAATTAACTAAAGACTACATGGGAGATATCCAATATACAGACAGATGGACGGACAGATAGAAAATCGGATAAAAGAAGGATTCATAGGCTGCGAAACCATTGAAATCTACAGAATAAAAATTATTATTTCTTCTTAAATTAATTTGAAATTATGTGCCATAAAACAACGTGTCTAATTCATTATGATTATTTGTTCTTACCATAGAAAATTATTTAATTTCCTCTATAAGTTGTTAGCCTTTATTAGCCAAGTCAGAGTAAAGTTTATTTTCTAGTTATTGTGAAACAGAACTCCTTATTCGGTATAAGCAATAGAACTGAGCGTGGGAGAAGATCACTTGACGCTTGAATGATGCTACTCCATTACAAACAAATTAAAAGCTCCTAACCGTGATGCAATAAAACGATTAGCGTAACTAAATAAAGAAACAAATAGTTAAATTAATCAGTCATCGTCTCTGATTACAACAGGAGTATCCGCTTTTAGATGGATATAATCGCCTAGGTCATATTTTAACTTGTTATTGCCTGCAGCTTCGCTCCTTTTTTCTTAGAAAACTGTCACACACACACACACACACCCACACGCCTTTGTTTAATCGAATCTTGTGTGTGTGAATTGCATGTGATCTATATCGTATGATTTATTGCTAATGTGTCTTCAATTTCGATCATACGGCGGCCGGACCGAAAAAATTCTGTGAGATACCGGACCAGTGCGTGGGCTACTTTAGTGCGATTTCAGGTTATCTTGTTGTTCTTAATTGTTTTCAATTATTATTAATCTTAAAAAGAGCCTACGGAGCCGGGTTCGGCGTACGGAGCCTAGAAAAGTATTTATTTGTCGTGTTTTACGAAAAATTTGCAAGAAAAAATACTTATAGCTCTAGATTAACATTGGAATCCCATACTGATCAACTAAATAAACTTTGTAACAAATTCATGACCACAGAATGTGTCATTTACGACAATATTTTACAAATTCATTCGAGTTATCGCCTCTCACACCCAAAAGCGATCTACTTCGATGATTGAAAGAGATAATAAAGTTTTTTTTATACAACCATTTAAAGTTCTTCGGCCATAATTTGACCATAAAGACCAAATTGTAGACCATTTCCTTTCCGGATACGATCTGTCTCGCCTACTATGATATGCCGATAATAGATGTAGCATGATTTAGTTTTAGAAATTCCGATATTATTAGCATAAATAATTTCAACCCACGAACAGGTGTGCGGGAAATCAATGAACTTGGGTTTTTTATATTCACTTTTTAACACTATCAATCTGTTTAGGTGTTCATTGTTTTATTATTAAAATAACGGTTGGTTCTGTATTCTTCATTATATATTATATATTGGTGTCTCTATGCAGCTTGGCCAGAGATACCTACTGGTAACAATGTCCTCATTTAGCGAAGCAATTTAGTTTTATTCGTAGTCCGCTCTGGCTCTGACGTTTTACGTACATTTCCAGTCAGTATTAATTATATATTTATCCTACTATTATTAATATTATAAACGCGAAAGTTTGTAAGGATTAGAGGATAGGTACCTACTTAGGTTTTTATATTTAAAAACTTATGTATCTACATAATCCGACAAAACCATACCAAAGGTTTTTACATCTAAATATACCTCAACAGAACTGGCCACTTGTTAGGTATAGCCTCACAAATACCATCGGCTAAAAGAGGGAGGGTCTTCTGCTGGGTACAACCGGTAAAACGGTTTCGTGAGCTGTAAGGCAACCTGTGAAGAAAAAAAAACAAACAAAAACAAAAAAGTCAAATAATCATCAATTGTCTTTTCATATAACATATACATACATATAACGGTAGGGTTAACATACTTAGGACCCACGGAATAGTTCCATTTGTTCTTTGTTCCTCATTGGAAGCATCAATCACTCGGAACTTGGCCTTGAAGTTACATCATATTCGCCCGGAGGTTTTTAGCATAGTTTGAACCGTAACAAATTTAGTTCTGTTTTGAACTACTATGGCGTAAGATGAGTAATTCAATACTAAATGTGAAGCAAACAAAGCAGAAATAACGTAACATGATAAGGTTAAATTAAACGTATACCTACTAACTTATTTGTTTTGGAAATGTTTAACAACACACATCAAAATGTAATCGGTAATCTCACAAAGTACTGAACCGATTCTGAAAATTATTTCACTAATAGAAAGCTAAGATGTTCCTGAGTGAGGTTATATTTTATTTTGGTCGAATATATCCACGGGTAAAGCCGGGGGCGGAAAGCTAGTTTTATAAACATTTAGCTGCTGTAGGAACCTATCTATCTATCTATCATCACGCCTTTTATCCCAAGAGGGGTTGGCAGAGACAATCGAATGCCATTTGCTACGATTTTCTCTTTCGCTTCTTTTATATTCATCATACTTTTCATACATGCTCGGAGATTGTGTGTACTTTTACTTTAGGGCCTCTTGTATATTTTCAGGATATAGGTACAAATTTAGATAAAAATTTAAATTTCCCGGGTGAATAAGGTATTTAGTTATAAATTGAATATTCGAAAAGAGTAGAAAAATCATGTTGGGAGTCAGCTATTTATAACATTTTATGAAAGTCATCATTTTATCAATAATTTTTAGCTTGATCCGGGATTCAAATCCTAGAATATCTGGTTCGTGGGTGGAATCACTAACCATTAAATTAAACCAGCTATTGTTATAACAATTATAATATCAGTTATAATTGTATTGTTTAAGTAACATTGGTTTAAATGTGTTGAATTCGTGACCACCGGATTTTGAACAAGTAACTGAATAGTTGAAGGTCTACATATCTGGGACTGCTTTTAGCTTCTAGCCTTAATACTATTGTGAAGGTTAAATGAAATGAACCTAGCGTATATCTACTAACATTTTCAAAATAAGGGGCCGTAATTGTCACCTCTGAAAATATGGTACCTATCGGTCTCAGGGTACCAAGTCTCCCTTTTTTGGCTGATGATATTTATGAGGATATACCTAAACGAGTGGGTTAGTTCTGTTGAGGTATATTTAGATGGAAAAGCCTCTAAGTGTGGTATGTCGGATTATGTACATAAGTTTTTAATTATAAAAAAACCCATTGGTACATGGCCGGGAATGAACCGTGAGCCCGCCGTCGCACCTTTAGGGATCCATACCAAAAAAGAAACTCTTTTGTTGTGCCAACGATGTTTGTCCGTCTGAAAGTCTGTCTGTCATGGGTTAGGGACTTTTAAACGAAATGAGATAGAGACTAGGGAAAATAAATCTAGTATGCAGCACTAGAATTCAATGGTTTGGTCGCATAGAATACAAAATTATACTTATCTAAATTTTCACAGCATTAAAACAACAATGCAATAACATTAATTCAATTATGATAAACTCAGCTACTATAAAGTTTAAATGGTCGACGACAAAACGATATTTTATACAAAGTAGGTCTTTATGCAAATATCTGAAAGCAGTAAGAGCGACCTACAAAACGGGGCGCTTCTTGACAAAGACCTAGTACTCAAGATGTATGCGCTATTGTATGGGTTGTATGCATGCATTCATAAAAAAGATGAACATGTGATTGCCACCGCTGAATAAATATACTACTGTAATTTTATTGCAACGAGATATATCTCATTCCTCTTTCTATACACATTCCGCAATCAAACTGGAAGATTGGCTTTCAAGAAGAATCTTATTTAAGCCGTGCTTGAGAAGTAGAACGTTCTGCCTTCTTCCGTGCTCCCAGCTTCATATTAACATGGGTTCTTCAGAAGAAAGGTGATAAAGCATCATTTCAAGTAGTCGTAGTTGCCTCAACACTTTTACGTCATTAATTTTATTGTCTTCTAATAAAATATTTTAGAAGTCTAAACACAAACAAACAAACACATCTTCACGAGATTTATACCTGGCTGTGTGGTCAGAGATCAGTAACAGTGTCCACCTTTTTCCAGTTTTCCAAATTAAACAGAACAGGTGGCAAGCCTGTTGCTGCACTTAATAGACCTAGATGTGTCACTTCTTTAAAATCATCGATGTTTAAAATACATTAGCGCTCATTATTTTCGGTACGATTGAAAAATGAACCCGGGTCCTCCCTCAACGTTCTCTCAATTAGGCTATTGACTCCAAAAAAATCACTACAGATTCTTCTGAGCGTATGGATCTTCTTGTAATGCTTGCTACTCGATGGCATTGATTTTGTCTTCCGTTGGGTAACGATGTTGTCTGAAATTTTAATTGCAAAGAAAGTCACTAAACAAGGCCCTTGGCCTGGTGTCTTCGAGTTCCCGTGAAGATGTCAGATTTCCCTGCCACCCAGGAAATAGTATTTACTACTATGTAGATACATTATAAACACGCACTGACTGAACATTTCTTATTCCTATCAGTTGTACCAGATCGCAACGGGTATTGCTGTCGACCACCGCGGTGTAGCTTGTTACATTTGCATATTGAACCGACTCTACCTGCTGCAAAAAGGCCACTAATTTTGAATAATTTGCTTTTGCTGTAGGTAAACCAGGCCAAATTAAGTGTAATTCAATTTGAATTCATCTAAACTGCGACGTCCTAAAAGCCAAAACTATAAATCCTACGAGCTCCCTAGATTTTTCCGAGAATATTCCGAATAATATAATGCCTAGGTACCTCAAACTGGGACCATTCTTTTTGAAGTCGTCGAGGATCTTATACTTATCGCAAGTACTGGGTTTTCCTTTATTATGTAGGTAATTTTTTTGTTTGTCCTTTCAGCATTCAAAATTGCTGTAGATTTTGATGCAGGATTGTAAATAACTATAAAACAAACTTAAATATACCCGTTCACACAAACATCATATTGTAAGTAAGTCTATCTATCTATCTTTCTATCTATCATCACCCCTTTTATCCCAAGAGGGGTAGGCAGTGACAATCGAATGGCATTTGCTACGATTGTGACATACCTCTTTCGCTTCTTTTATATTCAACATACCTTTCATACATGCTCGGCGATTGTGTGTATGTACTTCGATCAATATATATATATTTTATGTTTAATAAAGTACACCTAGATCGTCGTCTGCCAGTATTTCCTTTCACTTCAGCCATATAAACTTTTCTTACATCATCTTTCACTATTGTAAGTTACCTTTTGTATCCGTTTTTGACCCAATTCCCAGAATCATCTTCTGAGTCTACAAGACACAAACTAGACTGGAACCCCTTCTATGCAAATCACCGTTATAGCGCGTCCTTTTTGGTAAAAACAACGCTTTATTCGTCAGTGTGTGTAGCATGCAGCGGGTTAGACTGGTTGTGGTTGTGTGATGATCGAAACACAATGAGATTTTATAACTGTACTGCATGTCTACTTGTTTATACATTAAGTTTATTTAGATTCTGCTTCATCATTTTTTTTATTCGCACCACTGGCACTGCGTGAATAAACTTAGCGTCTCGAATTTCTATATTCTAAGTCGTTTCAATATTTTCATTCAATCAAAAGTTTTATTTAAACACAATTAACTTACATAGATTTTATCGACAATCAGCCGCGAAATCTACGCGGGATACATCGTCATTTTGTTTTATTTGTTTATTGTTATTATACCGTCGGCCGCTAATTTAAATTCAGCCAGTCTTTTACCATAGATGTCTTAGCCAATGGTCTTAGCATGTAGGTTGTATGCATAGATATATTTAGTTGTTCTGAGCTGGAAGAAACGGTGATTGATTATGTCTTAATAATTATTTTATAACAAAGTCTTCGAGCGTAACATTTTCCTAACGAATGCTAGTGTTAGGAAATATGTGTAACAAAGAAACCTCCCACATATCTATGATCGTTTACTGACAACTCAATTATAATAGACGCCCAACGGAGCTTATTGAAGCTCAACAGCATAATGACTTAATAGCTTACGATGCGGTAAATACATACAAACTTCAACCTTAATATAACAACAGCTTTTCTCTCGAATTTAAATGTCAGTGGGATAGTGTTGGCTGTTGCAGAGAAAGTTTTAGGTACTTTAACCTGTAAACTAAAATGCTGCTCTCAAATTATTGGAAAGCATTCACTTTATTTCATATTAGAACTTCTATCGGTCATAGGTTTTTTTTAAAACCTGATAGTAAGAAATATTTTTACATGGATGAACCGTGCGAATACTTGGCACCTAATGGGTAATCCAGTTTAATCCTGTATGGTTGTGATTAGTCGACGACTAATAAGACATATCACGGTCAGCGGGATTATCTTAAATACCAATTAATTGGCAAATTACCGATGAACATTAGTGGGGCCATAATAAAAGAAGAAGAAGAAGAAGGGAGATATTTGAACCGACAAATCACCTTTGGGAAATAATATTGTGGCGGCACATCGGTTCGATGGACGTCGCATCGTTACTGTCTCACAATATTGATATTAAAACCTGCATCGCGCTATTGAAAATATTTAGTAGATTGGCATATATACAACTTAAGGACATTAGAGTTATTCGTGTTAGGTTATAGGTATAGGTATAGGATGGTATAAGGTATGGGTAACGTAATATGTAAAATAGATTGATATTTGTCTACGCACCAAATGTCAAAAGCTCAACTCAATCAGAAAGACGAACGCTGAGCAGAATAAAAATCTAAGCATTCCAGAAATAAAATAATAGGAATATAGTTTCAAAATAAATAAAGTCGAATAGATAATAATTTTATGGAAATACTTTTAAAAATGTTTATAATTAATAATAATATAAAAAAAATGTATTTCCATTTTGTTTTTTAAAATTCCCACGAAAACGATCCGGTGGCTTACTCTTGACTTAGATTTCAAATTTAAACTTTAAAAATCCTGAATTTAATTCCGTTGCGACGACGACAGCATTGCCAATTTTATTTAAATCGAGTAGCATACGACTTATTTAAACACAGTTAAATTTCAATAAAATTATCGCTACTGCCGCCATAGCAACGAAATTAAACTCAAAATTTTAGGATTAGGATTGAGGCGCGATGATGACGTCACATTCACACAAACCAACAACATGATGGTCACATCTATATATATAAAAGAAAGTCGTGTTAGTTACTTCACTTATAACTCAAGAACGGCTGAACCGATTTAGCTGAAAATTGGCAGGGAGGTAGTTTAGAGCCAGGAGAAGGACATAGGATAGTGGTAGGGGTTGGAGTAGGGGTAGCTAAAATTATAAATTTTAATTGTGAATATATGGCGTCATCTTGAGTTTTACATGTGTACTAAAATGTATTTGCAAACGTCAATAGATGGCGCTGTATTATACTTTCTACCACGGAAATGTGTTAATTCCAGAGTCGGTAGGCCAGGTAGGTTAGTTAGGTTATTTATAACTCAAAAACGGCTGTACCGATTTGGCTGAAAATTGGTGGGAGGTAGCTTAGAGCCAGGAGACGGACATATGATAGTAGTGGTTGGAGTAGGGGTAGGGGTAGGGGTAGGGGTAGGGGTAGGGGTAGGGGTAGGGGTAGGAGTAGGGGTAGGGGTAGGGGTAGTGGTAGTGGTAGTGGTAGTGGTAGTGGTAGTGGTAGTGGTAGTGGTAGCGGTAGTGGTAGTTGTTTTCCACGGACGAAGGAAAGTAAATAGCAGCCAAGCCAACGTTTGGGCAGGACGACGTCTGCAGGGCCCGCTAGTATTAAATAAAGTAACATAACAAATTAACAGGAAAATAGCTTAGTCAGTGACAGATTGACAGACAGTTAATTTAGTAGGCTTTGGTTATTTATTTGAAAAGATGAATGTGCCGTCATTTCTAAATAAACATTTATTTTTAGTACGTTATAGACTATATCAAAAATATTATTGTATATTAATTTTCTTTCACTGTCAACACCCCTATTGTTAATTTTTTCTCAATCAGAATTCATAACTATAATATAACTTAACTTGGTCAGGTACTAAAGTGACAGCATTTCGACTAGAAATCTAGTCTCAGAGTTTAAAAATTCAATATTCTACATTGACATTGTTTTTTGGAAAGATCCAGTCGAGAGGTAGTATTGTAATTTTTTGTATAAGAGGAACAAGCCAACAGATGGCTTATTAATAAGATTGGTGGTGCGTGCATACGTCAACCTGCCACAATCACTTTCTCCGAAGCCGGCGGCGATATCTGCGTTATTTAAATTCTCTTCAATATGATATTGTTACATGTTCTTAGAAATCTGTATCATTTTATATGTATGGGAAAATCAAACACTATAGAAATGCTCAGACAAACAAATATTGACCAAAATAATTAGTAAGGTTAGCGAATGAATTATATTTAAAAAATATCGTTACGGGATAGGATAGTCCTATATTCTCATTTTATACCAATAGTATACCAACAGCACTACATGTTTGCTACATTTGCTAAATGCGGACATTGCTACTATTCGTTGGTAAGCGCATCACTTGAGAACGGCTGGACCGATTTGGCTAATATTGTTTTAAATGTTCGTAATAGTTTCAATAAGTGCTTTTTTCTATGGGATTTTTGTATGAGCTCAAGACCATAGGGATTGAAAGTTAATAAAGCTAGTTTGCAATAATATTAGTCTAAAAACTTTGAGAAGCTTTGAAAGCTCTTTGGTTAATAAATTGACAGAAAACTTAATACCTATGCTTTCAATTGCATAAAATTGCATTAAACATTAGTATTGACGAAATATGCCTGATATGATCTTATAACGCACGCCCCTATGACAAAACAATAGATATTGCTAGCTAACCATCTTTGTCTTTTCCATTGTAGGTACTTAGAAGTTTCCCAACATAAGGATATAAAGGTGGCCACACACAATCCCCGGCGCGTCGCCGTACGGTCCACCGAAACCGACCACAGACACGTCCAATTCTTGTAACGAACGGTCCTCCTAGATCATCCGGCGGCCGGATCGGGAAATTTTCGGTACGATGCCGGACCAATGTGTGGCATACTTTAGTAATAATGTTCACATTTAGCGAGTTGCCTATATTAAAGCTTTCATTTCGAAGCAGATAAAGTCGATGCGTTTTCTAATGTCTATCAACTTTTGCTATATTTACTGAAATTCTTCGTTTAATGACAGGATATGTCATAGCATTGCTATGGAGTATTTCCACATCTAAAATAGACATTTATACTTACGGAAGTTGTTTGTTTATGAATTCTTTGAAATATGGTGTATTTTAGTTCTAAATACGTCGAGTATATTAGCCAAAGCATTTCCAACCACAAAAAACTCATACATCTTTGGTCACTGCAATGCGAGTTATTTGTAGATGAACTTACGTCTGATTAAGTGCAGCAACAGACTTGCTATTCTGTTTAATATGAACAAAATGGGAAATAATGGACACTTGCGCAAAAAAAATTAAAGGCCCTAGAGAAAAAAATACGTTACGCATAAGATGGTTATGTATAAAAAAAACAGATGGCGCTCATTTCTTATTTGTACACGTTTTCATATTTTTAAAGTAATATATTTAGGTGCGTTGGTGGCCGAGTCTAAGCATTAACTAAGCAGACCACGGGTTCAATCCCGGATCCCGGCCATGTACCAATTATGTACATAATCCGACAAACCACACTAAGAGGCTTTTCCATTTAAATATAGCTCAACAGAACTACCCTCACAAGTACCATCGGCTAAACGAGGGAGACACTTTGGTCTTCCGCTGGGCACCCTGGAACCGTAACACGATTTCGGGAGCTGTAAGACTACCCCTGATGAAAGAAAAAATATTTTTTTGATCTAGATATCCTTAGGGTGCACAATTTAGGCAAGTATAATCTTGGTTTTCTTTGTCTAGCCTGCCATTTACATTGTGTCAGTAATAGTATGTTCATACCAAAATGTAACTGTTAGATAAAGATATAGAACGTCGTGAAGTTTTTGCACGTATCGCATTGTGATTCGGGCCAAGGTCCATATTTCACTAATGCACTCTTTTTAGAATTACTGTGTTTATGCAATATAATTTTAAGAATATTATAATTATTTCTTCAGACTTAGGATCTAGTGCTTAGTGAGCATAGGCACAAAGAAGCTTGTCTGGGTTTGAATCCCAGTCTGAGAACATTTTATGTTAGGTAGATACCTATGATAAATGACAAAAAACAAACACATACCAGTATCAGTGTCCACTTTTTGTCGGTTGTCCATATTGAACAGAACAGATGGCAAGTCCGTTTCAACAGACGTTAATATCTGTTATTTTTAGAAGAAGCGCGGACGCTGGCTTTACCTGCCCTCCGAAGCACGAAGAGTCGATTAAATAAATTACACATACATACACACACATTACATAAAGGGGAAAATTCAATGTTATTTTCGTTTCAATTAAATTAAACCCGTGGACCGTGTAATTCAGTCTGCTAACTTAGATATTAAATTTTTTGGACCTGCTTTAAATCGTAATTCTGACTTATATTAACCGAACTTCAAAAGAAGGAGGAGGTTCTCAATTCGTCGGAATCTTTTATGTTTTTCTTTTATGTATGTTCCCCGATTACTTGAAGACGCCTGGACCGATTTGGAATTTTTTTTTGTTTGAAAGGGCTTACCGGTGGTCCCATGGTATCAGGATCTAATGATGGGATCCTGGAGAATCGAGAAATTCAAATTTCATGGGCACACTTGAAGCGATTTGGGTATTTTTAGTATTTGGGTAGTGACTTGTGCATTTGCTTTCGAAAAGCACATTTTGATTTTTAAGGCGGTTTTTTTTCTTCATCAGAAGTGGTTGTATTATTTTATAAATGCGAATGTGTATTTGTTTGTTTAAATTTCACGTCAGCACAGAGCAACGGATCGACATGATTTTTTAATAGTTTGAGAGCCGGAAAGTGACATTTCCACAAATATAAATATAATCCTTGGGGATAAATCCTTATGTCACATTTAAAACATTTCCACAGGTAAAACCGGGGTGGAAAAGTTATTTTATCGGCCCATTTAAAACAAATATGTAGGTATAGACTGTTTACAGTTGAAGTCTGGTACTTTCTCTGTTCGATTAAAAGCATCTCCACAACCTGTTCTTCTGTAGAGTTTTGAATAATTATTTATTATGTACGACCTGGGTATGTATTTAAATAAAGTTTTGTTTCAGTTAGGTTCATTTCTTTCTCCTACTGACTGACAACTTAGAAGTCGCGGGTTCGATCCCCACATCCCGACCATGTACCAATGGGTTTTTATAATAAAAAATCTATGTACATTATCCAAAAAACCATACAAATAGGCTTTTCCAACTTCATACCTCAACAGAGCTGGCCATTCGTTAGGTATAGCCTCAAAAAAGTGAAGAAGACTTTGTTTCCGGCAACTTTCCCGGGTCACATAGATAAATGCATGGGTTTGGGCTGTGATGATACGACCTTATTTTCCTGGCCGCTTACAAGCTGGCCATCATAAATAGCATTTATTTTAATTTTAGAACACGATATTGTTAATTTTAATTCAATAGAACATTTTATGTTATTTTCAAATATCCGATGTGTGGAACCTAAATTAAAATGTTACTCATTCCTTCACAAACTGTTGACTTAGGCAGTCACTCTGCCAATTGTAAAATTTATTATATTTCTATTTTATCAACTAAGTAAATAACTATATAAAATGTATTGAATCAGTATTCAAGAACTAATATCTATGTTAATATAAAAGGAGCGCAAATAAGTATTGTAAGTATTTTTATCATACTTTGTATTGTGTTACTTCAATAGTAGTAATGTGTAGTTCATTTTTATTACAGTGCGCTCCTTACGTCTCCTTGGTTCCTTTCTCCTTTACCGGCTCCTTACGTCTCCTTTGACGGCTCCTTTCTCCTTTGACGGCTCCTTACGGATCCTTTTTCCTGGTTGTTCTTTTGCTGCTCCTGCTTGTTACTACCATGTTAATTCGACCAATAAACGAATGGTGAAAGTTTACTACGAGTTTTCCTGCTATACCTACCCATCGAGCCATCCTGGCTACCCCACCACCCGACAGGGCATGGGGCATGCATGAGTATATTATGGCGTTTAATAAATAATAAGCCAAAGAAATTTCACTTCTTACGCATATACACATTTTTTTTTTATTTTCACTCGCAATACCTACTTGTCTTTTGATTTGTTTAACTACTTAAGTATTTAAAATATGCTTAGCCACGTAAGCTGAGTAAACGGTAAACCTACAGGATATACTGAAAAATAAAATTTACAAATGTTTGAAAAAGTACACATGCAATACTTAAATTATTGTGTAGTTACTACCTCTACCTAAATAATCTAGATACGTCTTAAAAAAATCACATCAAAATTAAAGCATTAATTTCATTTGCATTAGATACGGTGTTATTGAACAAAACATTATACCGTGAATACCGTAGGTCAATAGGTATCATCATCGTTCTTGTAAAGCCGAACAATTATTACAAGAGAAATATATTTTATTAGTGACGCCTAAAAACTTTTTAGATTAACTTTGATGGAATATTACATGTATGTACCAATGCAGAGTTCTTTATCTCGTGGGACAATTCAGCGTTTTTATTACTGTTTTGTAGCCAAATAGCGAAAACGGAGCCCTTATAAGTTCGTCATGTCCGTCCGTCCATTCGTATGGATAATAAGCCTCGGCCATTTTTATTATTTGAACCACAGATTTGTATGCTCATTTAGAAGTATTTACGAGAGTATTATCTCTAGGTAGGTATATATTATTTCTCAAAGGTGTTTTTGTCGGTATCAAATAGTTAATATTTGATATGCCATTTTGAAGATGACGAAAAATAAATAAACAAATCAAAATTAGATGTTTCTTTTAAAATTTACCAAATTTATTCACGGTGTGAAAGACGCCATCAATTGGCGGTCAGTTGAACTATGACAACAATATTGACAAATGGGACGGTGCTAAACTTAGTTTTTGTATAACTATACAAATTTCTATTATAGTTAAAAATTTCAAAGTCTCATTGCTAAAAAATATTTTTTGTGCTTGCAGCTGACACTAATCCTATTCTCCCCTCAATATATAATTAATTGTTTGGGCTCGTAGTGCTCGTAGGGTGTGTCGGATTCTGCAGATGCACTATGAGAATGTAACATGACATCTGCCACACACGTGCCGAGTTTGACCCCTATTTTCGATAATTTTTTTTACATATTTGCGATGTGATACATTGATTGCATGCGGATGTCCTTAATCTCTACCCCCACTGCGGTATAGTGCGCGCTAAATAAGTTGAACCAAATTGACCGCTTGTGAGTGTGGAGGATGCATTTTTTATATGTTCAATAAAAGTACACCTAGATCGTCCTCTGCCAGCATTTCCTTTCACTTCAGCGATATAAAACTTTTTATAGTGAATATTTCATCCTTTATTCTTTCAACGTGTACAAACCAGCGTAAACTACTTTTCTTCATTTCATTCACAACATCATCTTTCACAACTTATTTGACGAGACTACTAGGTGATTGTAGATTAATACAAAAAGTTTTGCATTATTTTTGATCGGATACTTTGTATGTATCAAAAATATACTTTCCATAATCTGTAGATTGTCAAAACCTTTATCAATGTGCATTAAATTGTCAAAGGACTTTCAATTGAATACCCTATTTTTATTCCATTCCATAATTTTTTACTACGTGCTATGTAAGCGAATTTACGACATCTGCTCCACTCGTGTCAAACTTGACCCCATATATTTATTACTGTTATTAGTTGAAGTCATGGTTCGGATTAGCTATAGGCTATTATACTTAGTATTTTTCATTATTATGTTATAGAAAATGAAATTTATTGTACATTCAAAACATTAATTCAGAGCTAATTTTTAGGGTTTATTTATTCTACAATTTTATAATACTAGAAGCTGTTCACGGCTACACCCATTATTTTGATAGAGTGGCACGCCAACAGTAACTATGATAATTGAAAGTTTAATTAAAATCATTCAGCCGTTTTGGAGCTTATTCTCGCTCGACAAACATTACAGAGAGACAATAATTCTAAAAGCATTTGAGCAAAACTTTGTTCATTACATCTAGATACAGCATGCGCTAATATAAACATAATATTATACAGCGCAGATACATTGTTGTATTATTGTTGATTGTTCATTAATAAACAAGACTATAAATTAAACAATTACAAGACTTGCAGACAAGATGAACGATCTTAACAATCTCTACATCGATGATCTCTATACTTGATGTTTTTTATTTTGTGTTTATTAAAAATCGTAAAGAAAATTATGAATAATAAGTTGCGAGTACGACTCGCGCGCTAAGGATTCCGTACCATTTTTTCAGTCAGAACTTTAAGACAGGTCTTTTGTTTAGGTTTTCCTGTAAACTATAAGAAAGGCCCTATGTTCCCTATTTTATTTTCTAAATTTTAGACTGTAGTATCAAATGATACATTTAAAAAAAATTTTTGTACGTTTTAATTTTTACCCCAAAATCGAAACTCGTCCTTAAACTCTCTAAAACAAAATTTTTTTTTCATCGGTAATGTACGGAACCTTAAAAAATTACCTGTTTTGTGTCTGTGTTTCAAACGAGTCTTATATCGCCCTACGAACTTTATTTGTTTGTTACTTACGGATAAACCATTTTGTGTGAATGTTTATTTAAAAAAACTGACGAAGATGGGTCGGAAGGAATCCCATACCAACGGTGTCGTGAATGTATAATATTTTTTTTGCCTACTTATTCATATAAAGCATTATAAATTTAATAATAAATCATATCGACCTAAAATATCTACAGCACAATTGAGTTGAGAAATATGTATATCAACATTAGCTAACAATCGTCCTCGTGTGCTCTACTGCGATTCTTCCGCCCACTATGAATGAAACATACAATCAGAATTTGCATGTCACTAAATGACGGTCAAAACTGCGTAACTTTGTAATAACGAGTTAGGGACAACCGCAGGCTATCTCCCACGCCCTTCACCACGTGCTCATTCAAAAATATCAAACCCTCCCTTTCTAACGTCATACTAAAACAATCAGTAGAAACGAGATACAAAAGCGCAAGTATTTTGAAAATGCCGCCAGCTATATCCCAGGCTCGATATATATGCGAGTTTAACAGTGCTGAATTATGAATATATTTTTTTTCTTAATTATTTTTTCGGTTGCATGCCACATTTGGGACGTTTAACTGCCAATAATTTGCGTGCCCGGCGTTCTTGTGAATGGTTACGAAAGTTATTTCTAAATTTAGCACCAGTGAAAAAGTCAATGGAAATATCATTTAGTGAGATGACAGTACATATATATATATATATATATCTTTATCCAATACATTTTTAACCTAATGAAAAAACATCATTTTAAAGAAAATATATTACAAGACTCTCTTTGGATAAATATAATTTTGCATTCATGTTATTTTATATCAGTACGTACTTACCTATGATTTGAAGTTTTTTATGGAAAATTATTTCTGACCACTATATTGAATCAATTTGAAACATTTTGAAATAAATCTGAAATTTTACTACGGATCCCTATTTACTTTCATACATTAATTATGGTCTTAAGTTCATAAAAAGCCCTTTCAGTTTTATTTCCAAATTTTCTAATTTTCCTGGCACCTTTTCCTACTTTTCTATCCTTAAAAACCTTATTCAGACTATTACGAACATTAAAAAAACCGTTCTCAAGTGATTCGCTTAGGGGGCATCCTTAATTACGTGAGCTATTTTTCTTTAAGCTCTTTAAGGGGAAGTCAGCGATCAAAATTCAATTTTTAATCAAATTTTTCAGAATACCTGATCTATTTACAAAACTGAAAAAAATAATAATTGATTTTAAGGATATGACAAATCCTGTCATTGTATTGAAAATATGATTAGAAACATTTAACTCGATAGAAAAAAATCCTAAATACACCTCTGAAAACTTTTTTTATCAAATTTTATGGCTATAATATAGATGGTATCATTACAAAAATGTACACGAATATTTTATTGGTAATTATATATCCTTTCATTGTAAAATTTTGTCTATGTTGTATAAGATTTTTTTTTAATTGGGTTTTAAGCAGATTGTCGCTTACGTTAAATTCAATATGACTCACGTACTATTTCTATCCTGCTCGCGTGCGCACGATTCTAGATAAATGCGTTCTGCTTGCTTAGTCCGGGGGAGAACTCCAGACCAGACGTGTACCACTTTGTGCCAGGTCGAATAAATCGTTTTTATTCGTAATTATAGTAAAAAGAACGGGTGCGCGTGCCAAGATCACCTCATCATCGTAAAAATACTTAAAAAATTAATAAAAAACCAAAATGTATACCTAAATGTGTCTGATACTGGATAATTTACCGTATTCACATATAGCGCGTGGTGCGGGTCTAGCCACGCCTCCGCGCGGGGGACGGGGTAGAATCTCGTGCATTTTCCCATCGACCACTTCACCTTTACCCCCTCCCCCATACGTGAGATTTCTGCTAAGTTGTTAAAAAACTACATTTATTTTTATAAAATCGGTATTGTCTATACCTTTTTTTTTTCTTTTAAAATTCTAACACTTTTATTATTAAACTCGAAGTAGCGACGTAGTAACTAAACTGTATTTCGTCTCCGTCTAACAAATCTGCAATTCATTATGATAGACGGAGACGAAACACAGTTTAGTTACTACGTCGCTACTTCGAGTTTATTAATAAGAGTGTAAAAGTTTCATTTTTTTACTTTTTTTCTTACTCTTGAAATAAATGTTTTTAACATCTAATCTCATGTTTAAGCGGGCAAAATGGGACATTTCAAGTGAAGAAAAAAAAAATACTTAGTAATGTTGACGTGAGATTTTCAATTATACCCCTCTCAGTTTAAGTGAGATATGATGAGATTTTACTGGACCCCTCCCCCCCATTTTGAGCTCACGTAATTAATGGATGTCCCCTTACCAACGAACAGCATAGATATTTTAATTATTTTTGCTTTACAGCTCCCTAAACCGTGTTACCGCTCCAGGGTACCCAACGGAAGACCAGTTTCCCTCGTTTATCCGATGGTATTTGTGAGGCTATACCTAATGAGTGGCCAGTTCTGTTGAGGTATATTTAAATGAAAAAGCCAGGTGGCCATCATGTGGCTGGGATCCGGGTTCAAAACCGTGGTCTGCCTAGTTAATACCAGACGTCTTAACCACTCGGCCAATAGATAGACATAGATTTAAAATATTAATATAAATATGAAATATGCTCAAATCGACACTTACGTTTACTTATTCATATTTACAACCTATCGCTGCCTCACCTCTGCCAAAGTATCTCATATCTCTCTAATGAAATAGTTAACTATGAATTACTAGGCAATAAGACATCATTATAAGTAAGAAGCTTTTATTGTGAACTTTATTTATGTGTCTGTAACTTAGACACAGAATATAACTTCTTTAGACGTTTTATAATCGTATATACAGATCCTAGTCTTTCGTTTAACTTTGGACTCTATGACAGCCTATATTTCTAGTAGGGAACATACTTTCTTTGTGGACTTCAGCTTTTTTTGTATATTATTGTTTATTTTCTAAATATAAATGACGTCGGTCGAGTTGGTAAAACGTCGGCTCACAACTGAGAAGTCGCGGGTTCGAACCCCACTGATCCGACCATGTACCAAAGGGTTTTTCATAATAAAAAATCTACGTACATTATCCGACAAACCGTACAAAGAGGCTTTTTCATCTACATACCTCAACAGAGCTGGCCACTCGTTAGGTATAACCTCAAAAAATCTTCGGTGAGCAATTTTGACCAAATTTTTAGTTTTACATAAAAAGAGCTGAAGTCCACAAAGAAAGTATGTTCCTATCTCTTCTAGAAAGGTAAGCTGCCATAGAGTCCACAGTTAAAAGAAAGACTTGTACGGTAGTTATAATAGCGCTGGTTCCGCATAATAAATTATAGAAACGCCACCCGTAGCGGCGGCACCACAACGAGTTCTGTAATGTAGGTCGAACACAGGCTCAGGTCTCAGGTGGAGACGGTGTGACCAACTTTTATGGACAGTCTTGCATCTACAGGCCTTTATACATTGAGTTAGGATTTTTTTGCATACAAAAGAATAGAGTTCTCACAAACATTAACATCCCCTTAATAAAAACTACACTTTTGACGCCAAAGAGTAGGTACATATAATAATACTCCTCTTGAAGCCAAAATGTTCTAAATCCATACCCTTACCCCGCCCCGCATACTCCGGTTACAACATTTTCATACTTCATTATCGTCATTGACAATGTCCACATTTACCTATCTAAGCCTGAATTTGCCAAGTATGTCTAGTTGAGTTCTGTGACTTATAGGAAGTCTTCTTGTACTTTGACCTTGATTCAACAGTTTTTTTTTTAATTTCTTTTATCATTTTATGTCAAATTGATAGTCGATGTAAAGTCAGAAACCTTCGAAATTTGCAATATAGTAGTTATACAGGTTGCTTAAAATAAAGTCTTGGAAATAACTATATTATTTAATAAATAAAATGACAACGTCACCGGCCTAATTAATAATATTTCTATTCTATGGAATTTTATTTAAGGAAAATTTGGTGACAATTTTAAAAGACGAAGACATCGATTTTATAAAGGAAGACAGAACATAACTATTACTTATTACTATATAAATAATAGTTAATAAGGAGATAAACAACTACGGCCCTACTAACCCTGATAAGATTCAATCGCTACAATGTTGTGCGGTTAATAAGAGTGCATAATTAATTAATTTATTAATTAAAAACTGCAGTTAGGTGCAAAATGAATTATAAATTTATTTGAAACCTGAACAGTAAAGTAGTGCATAAAATGTGTCTTAATTATATGAAACAGAAATTAACACCAATTCAAGTTTTATTAATCTATATTGGCTGATACAAATATGTTAAGTAAATAATTTCCAATTTTAATGTTTTAATCTTATTTAAATATGTTATAATTTAGATTGAATTGGACATATTAAGAACAGACGCATTTACATGCAAATTAAGTACATTACTTGTTTATTTAATTTACAAAACTTGCTGTTTCGAGGCTTGATAGAGCTTGATATGCGTGGATTTAGTTTTGACAGCACTTTCAGCACTTTGACATTTCATGTGTCATAGATTACATAATACTCTTTGGATATATCTAATCACGCCATTTATTCCTAGAGGGGTAGGCAGATACAGTCGATTGCCATTTGCTACGATTTTTATATTTCTTTTCTTTCTTCCTTCACGGGTTGGTTGCCTTACAGCTCCCGAAACCGTGTTACGGTCCTAGGGTACCCAGCAGAAGACTAAGTCTGCCTCTTTTAGCCGATGTTATTTTTTATATTTCTACTCTTCGAACATTGGTACAGTTGTAGAAGTCAGTTTCCCACATAATCCCAGTGAAATAAGATTTTTATTTAAATTAAATATAGGTCTTTACTAACACTTGTTCAGTTTTTATATTGAAGAAAGTGATATCAAATAAAATGTTATCCAATCAAATAAATGTGGACTCATACAAACACTTTGTAGTGGACACTGTTCTCCATACTGCCTCGTCAATATGTTTAGGAATGTTGTGTGATTGGTATATTTATACGAGTTTGTCAAGTTGACCTGAGTTTGGTGATTGGTGAAAACTGTGTGAAAATTTAAACTAAAATTTACTTCTACCAATTACGAAAATGTGTCTATGATTAAATACAAGTATTCTAAAAATAATTTTCCATTAGTATTAAATAGGTAATTAATATAACTGTGTTTGGCAGCTATTACCTATTACTTCTCGAATCTCCGCCCCTATATGACTTTTCCTATGATTTACGACATTATACTCTATAAAATATTATGACAACAAAAATTGCTTTATAATATGGAATGGAACCATAGACTGTGAGAGTAATTCCGATTGCGTTACAGACGGAACAGCGCAATTTATTACAAATGAAGATCAGATTAGATTAGATTAGAGTGCGCTTCGCCGGGACATGGCCAATTAAATGTACCAGTCGATATACGAGTGTGTATTGTGTTAGATATTTATGGTTCATGTTTAAATTACATTTCTTGAAATATACATAAACATCATGGGGTTTTTCTGTACAGTCTATATTTGTACCATTCCATTTTTAGTTATTGTTCTTAGATTCCATTCAGCTCAAGGTGATTGTTGTGTGATTTGTTTTTAAATATTTTTCTTGGCTTTCAGTTGCTGATGATTGAAATTCCATTCCTTTCCTTTAAAAAAAATGTATGAAGGTTTACAGCTGGCTCTCAAAGTTTACTTATCTAATTTCTGTGAATTTTGCATCAAAATCGATGGTAAGATCACTCGAATTCAATTTATTTGGGAAAGATGGCCAAGTTATAAACCTGATAAAATTAAGTTAAAAAAGTTCCGTTTTGAGCATTTGTATACGGAACTCTAAAAATTTAATCGTTATATAATTTATTTATTGCCATCTAGAGATAGTAAACATTAGTGGACAATGAGTCAAAATTAGTTTAAAGTCACATTTAGCAATAATATTAGGGATAATAATAATAAATCACATCATTTAGTGATTTCTTGACCTTTTTATAGTCACGATGTTTAGCTGCGTCAAGGAACTGCGTACTGCCAAATGTCAAATCCGTGATGTAATTTTTTAAAACGGGCTAAGTAATGTTTTGTGTTTTATTAGATTTATATGCCTTCAAGCTGCAAAACTGTGCTTGCTTTCAAGTAAAAGCTACATAAACTTATCATCGTGGCTTTATGCCTTGCGACGTGACCAATTAGTTAGGAAAATATATTTATTTCTCATCGATTTACATAGACGAATTTGCACACTATTTCCCAAACTAAATGTTCACATTGCGTCAGACGGTATTGCAAGCCTGTGTCTACATTTTATGGGACTATAGGACTAATACTGAAGCACGAAAAATATTAAATAAAATAAAAAATAGATCTTACATTGATTGGCAGACGCACAGCCTAAACCGGTAGACCTAGAGATTTAAAATAAATTACATCCCTTAATTAAAGGGATGAAAAATCATAGTTAAATAATTTTTAAAGTTACGATGTTGACATTTTTTTTTAATTAATCTCCCTAGAAGTGGGGGTGTAAAATCGTTAGTATGGAAAATCGTATTATCTTCTCGTATAAACTTGAAACTTGGTAAATGTTTGAAATAAATTAATCAGAATGGACTCAACGCTCTATATACCAAATTGGTACCTAATATAGTATAATACTAAGCATTTTTAATATGTCTTAAAGATATGATAATTTTTCATAAGTCAATGGGGTAACGAGTCCGCAGGAGATTTTTCCATATTGAGATCGAAAGTGCAAACGGTCACCCATCCTTAATCTGACCATGCTGTTATTGTTCTCACAGACACAAAACCACATTATATATAAATAAATGTTATCCTGCATCTTAAAAACATCTTAAACCAAGCCATAAAGAAACACCAGGACACAAGACTTTTTATTATCGCAATTTAAAAATGTGTGTAAGCTTTCGTTAATAAAATTCAATTTAAGTACAGTAATTTGTATGAAATTTCTGCATCATACATTTCCGTTACATAATACCCGTATTATTTTATCAAATGATACTTTCGAATTCTATCCAATTACATATATACAGCTTAAACACATAGTATATGTAATTAAAGGTATACATTACATTACCTATGTATTAAATTCAAGCATTCATTAGTAACGCCTTGTGGTATGTATGTATAGACATGTAATTTAGAGGAAGGTATCACGTATCATGAGCGGAGCGAGAGAGCGATTGTACCCTTATTATAAAAATAATAGTTTTGATCATACAACTATTGAATAAAAGCGACAAATTGATACGATTTGATTGTATTTCAATAAAATTTACAATTTCGAAATTAAGCAATCATTGTTATGTTTATAAAAATAAATTTTCCTTTTAAACTTAATTTTTAGGATTTTTCTTACATATCTTCTTTGTGATCTCTTTTATTGATCATACCCCTTCCTGACATTATTTTAGCATCATGGCTCCGGCCTCAGGGTACCCAGTCGAGAATAAATCTTCTGGGCGAGTGATCTGTTCAGACTGATGAGGTATTTCGAGATCTTCATAAAGAATGACTATAAAAAATTGGTTTATTTATGTTATAATAACTTAAATTTCTTGTTCACAGGGGAAATCTGTGATCCGACCAATAGCCTTCAAACCTCTGGGAGGACGTTTGTCGGCGGGCGGCGAGCGGTACGGCTCTACACCGGTACTGGCCAGCCGCCCGCCATCACACATGACTCTTTATGGTAGTAAGTGTTGCACTATTATAACAATAATCATGCGCATTAAACATTTAAATATAAAAGAGAACCATAAAACAATAAAAAAGAAATCTAACAGTTTTAATTAAGTTTCACTATATCTAACACCGTGTTATGCAGAAGTGGTTAACTTAACTTCCTTCACTACAACATCTAATTTGACTTTTAAACAACTTACACATTGTGGAAAATACAAGATATGTTTATTTAAGAATAGTTACCATTAAATTTAAAATGAAGGTTTAAACATGTCTTTGGCTTTTAACTGTCGTAATTACAGCACAAATTAAAGTCCACCAAAGTCAGACTTTACAATTAATATATCTGCCACAACCAAACAAACACAGACACACTATCACTGACTTTATACCTTGCGACATGGACAGAGACTACTATAACATTAAGCGAATTAACCATATTATACAGAACACGTAGCAAGCATTTTGCTGCAATTAATGAGCCTAGAGCTTTTCTGAAATAGAAGTTTAGTGTCTATTAAGTTTATCTGTATGCCCTCCGAGCACGAAAAGTCGAAGTTTTTACCTTTTTTGCTTAATTATGATTGAACCCGGGACTTTTATTACAATATTTAATTGCACACAGGTTCATCTGATGTTCGCGAGTCACGATGGTGTGGATCTCCTCAACCAGCGTCGTTGTCCGCTCTCCCGCCCGCTTCTCTGCCCGCTCCGCTCCATCATCGTCACCACTCTGCTATTGTGTACGTATTGGCAACATTTTATCTAGACTACATTAAACTTGTGTTTAGTTGAAATAAAATATACACTTAACTAGTTTATGAAATAATTAACACTTGAAAGGTAATTAATTCATTTATAAGGTATCTGTCAATTTAAAATTAAAGCACATCCACAGCAGGCCTGGTTTTGGGACATGAACTTTATTTTGCTGCTCTTCAGCTTATTTTGATGGTATGGTTTATGGATACCAAACATCATTGCGAGACCATGATATGCTCTCAACAACTTAGCAAACCTTGCGGTGTCGCCAGAGACACGGTACCAGTAACAGTGCTCACTTTTTGCCAGTTATCCTTATAAAACATAACAGGTGGCAAACCTGTTACTGCACTTATAATGCATCTTCTATAACAGACGTTAAGTGTCTATCATTTTTGCTTTACGTGCCCAGTGGGTAAGGAGAAGTGGCAAGAGTGAGATTTGATAAAATAGTCTTCTTCTTCTTCTTATTTGCCAATGTCAAGTATTTTATAGACGTTACGGTAACAATAGCCGATTAATCGGTAGCTAAGATGTTCTCGCCGACTGTGATATGACTAATCACAACTATCACATGTCACGACGGGGCGCGTGCGTTGTCCGCCATGACATGACGTAGAAAAACGATAAAATATGTTAGTTGTTCTGTTTTTGTTCAAAGTACAGCCTTTACGTCTACGTCAGGAACATAACAAGTCAGCTCTCTAGATCGGCCACAGATTCGACAGATCTACGATGCGATGCACTCAATAACGGTCCATCGGTCACGACTCAGCAAGCAGAAGTCTTGTTATTTGCTTACTAGTTGTTCATTGTTCCATCATGGCTGTCGATCGCGAAATCAAGAGATAATAACAATAAAGTCCGCATCACGAATTGTGTATGTACTGTTTCTAGATTCTTTCTCCGGTTATAGGAATATTCTTAAAATAGAATGAGTTTGTATTTTCTTTAATTCGGCAGACCTAAATATTGATAGATTTGTTATCAAATATGATATACACGTAACAATATCTACTTAATCTAAACATTAAAAATAACTAAATAAACCAGGTCCGCGTGGAATAGTGGCAAGAATGCTGGCTGCATTTCCTCGCTGATTCGCGATGCTAATTCGTTGAGCGAGGAAGGAGCCAGCCAGCCCTCTTGGCACCAGAAGAGATGCTCAGTCAAGGGGATGATAATATCGTTAATAAACTTTTTGGTATTTGAATCCCACGGACCTAGAGTTTCTACGGCACAAATTTGTAGTTTTCAATAATTGAAATATATTTGCGCCGTTTGTTAAACTCTTTTCACGCAAGAGCCCTTTTGATGGTATCAGTGAGGGAGCTTTGACGAGAAAGCCTGCCTGCACTTTTTATGCAGGAAAGTCCGTGAGTTCCAAATTCATCAACCTCTTTTCCACACGGACATTTATGTTTGCAACATACTGGTGCTCCTAACCTTAGGCCTATACCTACTAATTCAAAAATTTCGTTATCCAAAAATGTACCGACGATTCGAGATGGAATAGCGTGCAACTAGTGGCCAGATTCACTCTCTGATGAAGCCAGAAGCCGGCCGGCGCGGTCGTGATCACTGATTAAATTTTGTGTCAAAAGTTTGTGTGTTAGTTGTAATAACGTGATATGATATAAGGTGGAAATTTGGAATGGGGCAATAGGAAGATATCTTTTTATATGTTATAGAAATGGCTACATACAACAATCCAACGATCACGAGTAAAAGGAATACTCCCCAACGCACATCGTTGGACAGTTGCATATATGCCAATCTATTAAATATTTTCAATGACGCGATACAGGTTTTCAACGACATCTATCGACGCGATGTGCCGCCACATTACTCCTTTCCCAGACCAGAGGTCGATACAGTATGAAAACCAACATCCATGTGCCTAGCTTTGCCAGCTGTGATGGTCTGCACCACTGCTTGACTGTATCGCGGCTGAATCACCTGTCGTGATGTATGACCTGTCGTCATGTCAGACCGGCCGGCGGTCTGGTCAGTGGGAAGTGGAAGTCGGATGAGGGACATTGCGGGGTCAGGAATACAGGCGTGTTCATACGGGGTCACCAATGTAGAAATGGCTACATACAACAATCCAACGATAAAGAGTAAAAGGAATACTCCCCAACGCACATCGTTGGAAAGTTGCATATATATGCCAATCTATTAAATATTTTCAATGACGCGATACAGGTTTTCAACGACATCTATCGACGCGATGTGCCGCCACAATGTCATTATTTCTGACACTTTTTTTTCTGACACGTAAATTCAACATAACATGCAAACAATAGAGATGTTGTATGATCATGCCATGTCGAGGTTCTTAACTGTATTCTACCCTAATGGGGAATTAGCCGTGAATATAAATACAAATACGCTAGCTCATCATGCAATCAACAAACAAAGAATAATTTTAAAATAAAAGTCACTGATTTGATTTGACCAGTGTTTGATACTTTGATTTGTAGAAGAAAGAGAAATCTTTTAAATGCCAGTCGGATGTTCGATATACCTACCCATAATTTTTTTAACAATGTAAACCACTTTTACTTTACAAATACACTGTTCAAATGAAAGCGTTCTGATTTAGTTACTTCTCAATACCACCTTATACATTTACACTTTACAGACTTGTTTAATCTAGAAATAAAGAACAACTAATTTAGCTAAATATTAAAAAATTAAGACTAACTAAGTTTTACAAACAATTATAAAAAAGATTAGGTCCGCGTCGCATATATTATACTGGCTATATAGCTATTCTATTTCTCTGGACGAAGAAAGAGCAAGTCCTCAGCAATTTTTCGCTTATAATATGTCTCCACTTATCCAGGGTTTCAAAGGCTAATAAAAAAAGCTCGAGTTACTACGCATAGAGTTCGTTGAAAATTCCATTCATTTTCACAAGGCAAATACTCGAAAATGCTATGATTCTTTTCCGTGTGAAGTATCTATCCCCTGATAAATATGGATTAAATACATGTTCAAGCTTATCGTATTAAAAAATATTATGCACCAATAGGTAAGTAAATATTGCGTGTACAAGTAGGTACCTACATATCATCCAGTAGACGCATTAAGCGGAACAAAAATTGTGCAGTATGATATTGAAAGTCGTGAAGAACCATTGTCAGTCACTCTACATATAAAACTTTATGGAAAATGGATGGAACAATTTGGGAAATTGTGTTGTGATATTTAAGATTTTTAAAGTGCGTGTTAAAAAGGCGTGGGTTTGGTTGTATGCATAATGTTTTTGTAAGTTTTATTTCAATTAGATACCTATTTATATATAACTAGGTCTTCGCCTGGGCATTTTTTTAAAATGTTAAATAAAGAAATTAAATGAAAAAAGAACAAATAAACAAACCCACTTTCGGATTAATTTTGATCTCTAAACCGCGACCATTTGCTTTATAGACCAAATAATAAAAATAATAATAATGGTCCGAGTGAATAAAAACAATTGGTAATATTTAATTATCCATTGTTTAATCTAGTAAACAAGCCATTCAATTCTAAATCGGATAATTATAAATAAACTGACATTCACGTCACAGCCTTTTTACGATTATCTTTTACTACAAAATAATAATGTCGAGATTAGATTAGAGTTGTAGAATAACATTGTTTTGGTTTTTTATACCTGAATTAGGTCTATTTACTTTTAAAATAATTTGTCAGCAATTCCACAATTTCAACAATTTATTACACAATTTCGAAATATATTTAGCAGAGCGCAAAGATACGGAGCTGTAAGAAAATGTCTAGTTAGAACCTTCCGCTCCTAAGAATCCACGCTCTGTCGCTGAAGCAAGACAATCCAGCGTCACGGACCGTAACGAGGCTACCGCACAAATTATGACCTCCATACGGTACCTAATGGTCATATCTGGTAACTTTAAAAAATCCCAACTTGTGTTTGTTTGTCCTTTTTTTACGTGAAATTGCACAGAGATAGTTGGAGGGCCTGAGGGGACATAGGGCTTATTATCCCGAAAATTCTTCACGTCATAATTCAAAAAAGCTAGTAAAAATCTCATCGCTCGCTTACTTGTTTGCTTGCGACCGACAGTATATTTCCGCCTTTAGCTTGTTGAAACTGAGGCTGAAACCCATTGAAATTAAAACGAAAACTCACTGAAACTCATGGTAGAATTCGTTATTTTAAGAGTTCCCTGGGTCCTAATGTTGGCACTGGACTTTTAAATATATAAGCTGAAGCTGAAAATTATTGAAGTACCTATATGTATATAATAATTTAATTTGATAATTCTGAACAGGTTTTTTTTTTGTTGCTCATTCAGTGCCACCAACTACGACGACGGGAACTCTTTCGTGAAACGTACTCTAGAGAAAGTAACACAAATGCATCATTGGACTTCGCAAGTTAGGTACGTGTATGTTAAGCAATTGGGATTTTAGGGACCAACATTTTTCCAGCAATAGAGCAATTTACCGTAACCAATTGATTGCATGTTATGTATCTAATTGTTTACTGGCCATCATCACGTGTCCGTCTGATCTAAAAGCAATCATTTATAAGAGGACGTGACAAGGTATAAAACAATATAAAGTGTCTTGTCATTGTTTAACAGAATATTTCGTAATTAGTTGCCAGGAAAAATCAATGGTAAAAGAATTATCAAATGATACAATAATGTGTTGATTTTATCGCGAGTGCTGTAATAAACATGGTGTTATCACGTTATTGAAAAGCAGTCTCGGAGTAAGCGGTTAAAAGTATTTTAAAATAATTAATGGTTTCTTTCAATCTTACAACTAATAATGGTCTTAAAATGAAGCCACATCACGGATGTCCAATGTATGGGGCCAGGGGCGTACTATATAGTAATAAATCAATTGGCTTTAGATTTTTCGTTGGAGGTAGGAATAGTGGTGAACCAGGCTGATTCAATAAACCCATTTATTTTTAAGTAGGTATATATCTCTTGATCCATTCATTACTTCGCTGGAATTTTCACACACACACATCCTCATGACTTTTATACCTTGCTGTGTGATCAGAGACACCGTTGACAGTGTCGACTTTTTCCCAGTTGTCCATGTTAAACAGAACAGGTGGCAAACCTTTTACTGCACTTAATGCGCCTTCTTTAGCATACGTTAAGTAGAAAATCTTCTTCAATAAATGGTCAACATGTCGTATTATATATTTACAGTACAAAATCCACATCATTGGGGTGCGGTATGTCCAATGAGATAGGTGAGAGTGGTGAACCTGCGCCGGCGCCGTCACCAGCCGACTCTGGTGTAGCTGAGTTAGAGCGTGACACTGTGCACGCGTCACGGTCCCCAAGACATTCCGATCCGGATCACCACGATTATAGGTGAGTTTCTTCAATAATAAAATTATAAAGGTGTCGGTGGCCGAGTAGTTAAGACGTCTGGTATTAACTAGGCAGACCACGGGTCGATCCCGGACCCCGGCCATGTATCAATTGGGTTTTTATAATTAAAAACTTATGTACATAATCCGACAAACCATCTAAACGTACCTCAACAGAACTGGCCATTAGGTATAGCCTCACAAATACTATCGGCTAAAAGCCGAAGACTTGGTCTTCCGCTGGGTACCTTGGGACCGTAACACGGTTTCAGGAGCTATAAAGTATACCGCGAAGAAAGAAAAAATAGGTTGTAACATCGAGAACGGTCAGTATGGGGAACTCTGAAACTATAATACATATATATAAGAGACAAAGAACCATGTCGTCGATTTTCAAGATAAGAAAAACTACATTTATAGATTTTCACGAAAACTCATACGAATCGAATCGAGTCATTTGCCAAAAAAAAAATAACGAAAATTGATTGACATGGTTCCTTAGAACATATTTCTCTGTCTCTTCTGTTTCAGAGTCCCTCATACCACAGTTCATACTGACCATTCTCGATGTTACATAGTTATCAGTTTATGAGGACAACCTACAGCCTAACGTAATTTATTAACTGGATCTAGGCTCTATACTTAGATAGTATTTAAGGGAAAATGACTGGGAAGTGTTTGTATGGGGGTTTTCAGTATTTATTTTCGTGTTGTATCAGACAGAGTAGACACCACTCTTGGAATAAAGGAGATGATGGTAATCTTGCTAAATGAAAAAATCCCTGTAAAATCTATCTCTATGAATACTTTATTCTCGGAGGATAGAGAATCCTCACTGACACCACATCACAGCTGACTGGAACTTTACTCGATTCCTTCAATCTCTTCAATCTTCAGCTACCTGGTGGATTTTACATTAATTTGACTATTTCTGCTTCTCTTTCGCGGTTTCCATATTCTATCAACTAAACCTAAAGTCATATTAAAATACCTGTCCATCCATTTCAGTAGCACAGACCGAATGCCAAGAGTGAGAGCGCCACGTGCATTACCAGCTACAGGATACGCGACATGTGTACGTAGTACGCGGGCAGATACCGTGAGAGATGCTGAGCTGGTGCGGATTAGACGGGAACGGGCATTGTTAAGACAACGACTTGAAGACACTGAGTGGAGTCTTTGTCAACGGGCCGGGGAGATAGCACTGTTGAAGACTCAGCTCAAAGATGCACAGGTAAAGTGAATGACGTAAAATATATCACAAATATCCGCTACCACCTAAACAACATACAAGATACAAATCAATGATACCATCAAAAGGGCTCTTGCGTCAATAGACGTCCCTGCTCTCCTAGAGCCAACGGGAATAATCCGGGAAGACGGCAAGAGACCCGATGGAATGACTCTGATTCCCTGGGAGCGAGGTCGGGCCCTTGTATGGGATGCAACGTGCGTGGACACATTAGCCCCGTCTCATCTCAGGGAAACAGCAATCAAAGCGGGAGCTGCCGCGGAAATCGCAGAGTCTAACAAACGGCACAAATATAGTTCAATAATTGAAAACTACAAATTTGTGCCGTTTGGTGTAGAAACTCTAGGTCCGTGGGGTTTAAATGCCAAAAAAATTATTAAAGATGTATCCCCTCGACTGATCATATCTTCTGGTGACAAAAGGGCTGGCTCCTTCCTCGCTCAACGAATCAGTATCGCGATTCAGCAGGGAAATGCAGCCAGTATTCTTGCCACTATTCCACGTGGACATCTTTAGATTTGATTTAAGGTTTTTATATTAATAAATATGTATTGAATTGAAAAAAGATACAAATGATTCTACAAGTATGTAAACAATTACGTCTACTGCAGCTAAACACATTGCTATAGATAGGTGATGGTAGGAACTGTACACATATTGGCGTAGACACGGTTGTTCGTCATATTATAAAAAAAAATTGAAAAATTTGACTGACGCCTTGACATAAAGCTGAGTTACCTTCGTTAGTTGAATTAATATTGGCTAAAAATATTTGTTGCTCTACTATCGTCCAAAACAATAATATCCAATAGCAATTCGCATTTTCCTGAATTTAAGTTTAGTTATACCTACCTATATGCAATTAAATTGCTCGAATTGATTCTTAAAATAACAATAAAACGATCATAATGCAAAATTGTTTAATGTAAATTTTATTTTTACATTACAGAATGAACAAACTGCTAAAGGTCACGAGTACCTCACGTTGAAAGCTGACTGCCGACAACTTAGAGAAACTCTCGACAGAAAGGAAAAAGAAATAATTCGACTCAGAGCAGAATCTGAAGAGAAAGATAAATCAATGAAAAGATTACAATCAGAAGTAGATCGACTTACTAACGACTTAATGGAAAATGTCACGGATTTATCCAAAACTAAGGAAGGCAGCGCTAGAGAAATAGACAGACTTAAGACCGAACTTAAAGATCTAAGACAAGAACTATCAGATGTATCTCTTAGCGGTTACGAAGGTATTGAATGTGGTAGAACACTGAGGGGCATTTACGATGTGTGTAAAACTAACGAATATCATTGGAGTCCAACAGACAGCGCTCTCGAAGATGCTGAAGTGCAAAGACTGAACGGAGAACTACCGGATTCTTGTGGAAACAGTTGTAACGCAACTAACGTCGTCGAGAGACTCAAGTGTGAACTAGAATCTAAAGAGACGCAATTTAATACTGAAAGGAGAAAGTGGTCGGAGGAAAAAGACAAAGTGCTAAGATATCAGAAGCAACTACAGTTGAACTACGTGCAAATGTTTAGAAAATCTAGAACTCTTGAAGCTGAACTTGATACATTGAGATTAGAACTGGAACTAAGCAACAAAAACATGAAGAATATTAACAAACATAACGGGAAAACCATCGAATTATAATTCAATGTACATTTACCAAATCGAATAATATAACATTAATTATAAGATCTAAAGGGCTATTTTGTAAATAATTATTTGTAGATAATTTATAAACAATTCTACATTTGTATGTATAGTATATCAACCTTATATTATCAAAAACTCTGTTCAATTTAGTAATTAGTTCAATGGAAATTTGAAATAAATCATGAAATTTTTATTATCATTAATCGTTATAAAAATAAACCAGTAATGTCTAAATAAAAATCGTTAAAGTACATAGTTAAATACTCAGTAGATAAAAGTTAATTATTAGTTAGCAACTTGTACCGCTTGTGTACGTGTTAAGATAAAATCTTATTTGTAAGTGTTGAATGTTCAAATTTTAATTTAACTCCCAGTTCACAAAGAAACGATACCTATTCATTCTATAAAGGTAAAGTATAATATCATTATACTTAACATAATGTCGGATATAATGTTTTAAGTTATTTTAGATAAGATTAAAATTATTTTACATAATGTTTGTGTTTCAATTTTTTATTACATTTATGGAAAATCTTTTATCAAGACCCACCAGATTGGTTCATTATAAAATATTACAAAACTCGTATACTTAGGTAGGTGAAGGCATAGATTAAATAATGTCTTTACAAATTTAAGTAAAGTCATTGATCATTTGGAGTTAATTGAAAATTATACGAAAAGAGCTCGGGTGATTAAATAAAAAATCTGAACAATGTAAGTGCTAAGTGAATTTATTGCACACACACTTGCATATGTTAATTATACACACTTTTGAAGCATAATATCTCTTAAAAAGCCACTAAAATCTCAAACACTTTGAACACTTGGGAAATACCTCTGAATATTATAAATAAAAATAAATAAAAGCTTGTAATAATTGAAATTACCAACCACATTAAATATGTATAAACAATGATTTATAGGAAATACAAAATACATGACCAGTTTTTGCAAAATATGTTATAAAATGAATTCATTAAAAAAACATATATTTAAAATTTTGGTTTCAACCTCAGTAAACCAAGGTTTCGAGCTCTAAATGAAAAACCTTCACGTTTAGGTTCTGCGCCAGTTAAGTTATTCCTAATGGTTTTTGCTGGTTCAACCTGAAATGTAAATTTAGTTTTAGTAAGATGTCCATAATATGTATCAAGATCTGTAAAGAACTTTATTTCTGGCCAAATTAAAATCGTATGAATTTTGTCATAAGCATTCACCGAAAAGGGCTGAAATTTTTGGTTGAAGTTCCAGTAATTAAGAATTTCCCATCATACTTTCTTTTATTGAGCAAACTATATGTTCTCAATCAAGACTTAGGTCATTAGGAACATATAACTATTAGTGCAAACTATAACATGGATATTATAGCTAACCTGTGTAATGTCACCAATGGTTGGCCGTCGTCGCCACTTGTACCACCAGTATTCGACAGCCAAAGTAATACACGCGAGGCCAATACCCATGAATATGACAATGAACACGCCACCAATATTCTGTATGGATATACCATCAGACTGGTCATCTTGTTTCTCACACTTCATAGCCGCTGGGTTGTTCGACCACCAATTCTCTTTTAATTTCTCTAATTTGCGTTTGTTAAGTAGTTGTAGAATACTGCAAACGATTGTAACAATAATGTGATGCATTTGGTTATTTGTTTACTCATGGATGTTTTTACGTAATGTACGGAATCTCATCTTTCAACAAATTGACCCCATTATGACATTTACTCCACCCAAAATATTCCGAAATGACAACGAGGGGTTTCTTATTTGGTCAGATAGGATGACTCTGATTCCCTGGGAGCGAAATCAAACCCGTGTACCTATATCATAATTATACAATTTGTGTTGAAATCCCTCAATAGCAACTGAGCTAGTGATCTAGCAAACAAACGACGCAAACACAATCAATTCAATCAGTTCAAACATAAATTGATTCACAAAGGGATGTTGTTTAGTCTCGTACCTACTCTTATAGTAGATAAATATTATTACCACGCCAGAAGTGTGTCTGTCTGCTGGCAAGATAAAATGACAATGTTAAATGTTATTTTAAATATAATTACCACAATTCTTGTAAAAATAGCCCACATAAATCATCTCTATTTCCTTAACATCCACACATACGATTCTATTTATTATAAAAATATCGAACAATTACTAAATATAACTAGAACTTACGCATTATTGAACTGATCCTTAAGTGGTGATCCTTGTTGAACAGCTATGGCATATGGTTTTCTAGAAAATTCATCTCCGACCATTTGAAGATCGCAACTAGTAAGAACATGGTACCTCACGTCTGTCGCATCACCCAGCCATGCAAATCCTTCGCTAGAAGTATTTGAATCCCTAACTCGCTGGACAGCCTCTTCAATAGTATTAGGTAAGCCTGCTTCTTTCATAGCTTGCCACATTTTGCTGTACTTATCACTCACTGGGTAGTCCCAGACGGCAAGCTTAGCTCTTTCTACGTCACTTAGGCTGTCGTTCAGACTCATTTCTTTCCATATTCTAAAACATAGTGTAAATTTTGGGGTCTTATTATCTGTTCTAAGGGTATTGCCTCTTCCTAGGTAGATATTTGTATCAAGATGGTTGAGGCTTTGAAAACTAATGACCAATTATAGTGGCCAATTATTGGAGCTACTTAGAATACACAAGGCAAGTGACGGAGCGCCAAAATGTTCAGGGTGTTCAAGGTACAAATATTGTCTAGGTACTTACTCATAGAATCTAACTTCTATATGAGCCATTCTTTCAAAGTATGTCATCGCAGCAGAACCGTTAAGTGGAGCATACTGAATCTTGTATTGTTTAGAAAGGTCATCCAGGGATTCTATTGGTGTGTCCAAACGAGACACGGTTAGAAAAGCTGCTAGGTTAGCTGTGTACGATGCTATAATAATAAATCTGAAAGTAAAAAAAAAGTCGTTATTCTCTGAATTTATGAAGTACGCACCCTCCGAAAGCAATTACAGTCAGTCGTAGGTATTACTTTAATCCTGGGGTGAAGCAGACGGATTATAGTCTGGGGATGGACTAGGAATTTTATTGATATGCCTCCTTAAGCACTATAAAAGTAGAACCGGAAATCGTATCTTCAAGCATCTTTATAATATAAAGTCATCGTATGATCACTTTACATAGCTCGCTTACATAGACAATTGTTAACAATTTTCTCCTCAATTAATTCAGTCAGTTAATGAATGAGGAAAACAATGACATCCATTTATAATCTTATTCCATGAAAATGCTATATAGATACTAGCCTCCGAACAGACATCCCCAATTCCTCATTAGTGCTATCGATCGATTGTCATTTTAAGTATCATTGGGTCACGCTTATCGTTTCAACTCTTTTCATTCAGGGATTTTCAGAAATAAAAGTATTACCCAAAAAGCCACCAAGTAGCAGCCAGTAACCGTCCAGATAGATTCTTGGGCGCTTCTCCGCCACCTTGAGGTGTAAGCGACGTCATACAGAACCATAAACATTCTTTCAGTGAAAATTCTCTTTGCTCCTCGTCGTCTTTATATTTCTCTCTATTATTTTGAAAGCTGTAAGGACTCCATTTGTCAAACACCCACATTAGGAAGCTGAAAAATTACCCCAAGACATTTTTATAGTCTTTAAAAAATTAGGTACATTCGTATAGCGGGTGGCCTACAGTATGAACAAATCTAAAAGTTTTTGGAATACACTGAGCAGTCTAGTTGAGTTTCCGCGCTCTTTGGTAGTAGACTTTAGACTTAGTCCATCATCAGATCTCCCAAGCCTTCAAATTTCCATAAAGTCATCTAATCATCCAAAAAAATAAAAATTATACACTTCTAGACGCGCCAATACGCGCTCTCTATAGGTATATTATTTTTGATCTATACTTTATGCATGCATACTGTGTGTACTAAACACAAATTATGATGTACTGCACCTATTGTTAAAGTGCTATGTGACCTCGTTTTAATAAATCAGATTAGAAAATAATGGGAACTAGTGAAACCATCACTGTAACAAATCTATCGATCCACCTCTATAATGTCAACAGAAATCAATACTAACTACATTGTCACTGATTAATTCTGTTTGCAAGAATACATAATTTAACAAGACTGTCGCTACGCTGTTTGGGTTATGCTACATCTATCATTCTTTCAACTACTTATAATATAAACAGAGGTACTATTTTCAGAAGTAAGGTCTACCAGTCTTTCTTGCCCTTCGAAGGACAAAAAAATATATAGTTTGGGATCTCTGCTGCTGCTGCCCTTTATCCTATTCGTCTCTTTCATCACAATCTACTTAATTGAGCGTGAAAAATGGCAAGCAAGCGAACGGATATTCGCTTTTATATGCATCTAGGTATCTAAATTTTCTATTGGTTCCTTTGGTTTACACGCAACCCAATACATTTATGAAGCCATTAATATTTGTAGTTAATTTTTTTCAAAGGCTAGGGTCAGAGCGTTATTGACCCATTAACAAAATGTTGCGGTTCCATAAATAATAACCACCACTTGGTCATTGACCCAGAAAACCTTAATGAAGGTGATAGAATCAGCTCGAAATAATTTTTTTGTATATTTTAATTTACCACAAACATTTTAGCAACAAGGTAAATATTGCAATTATTTACAGGGACATTTGTGTCGATTAGTTTTAACAAAACATAATATTTTAAGTACTAGCCTGCTGTGCCTTGCGGCGCGCACCCGCGTTATTAGTTACTGCTCCGCCCATTTGGGTCGTAGCGTGATGTTATATAGCTTCCTTCCTCAATAATTGGGCTAAAAAAACCGACTGGTAGTTTCAGAGATTAGCGCGTTCAAACAAACAAACACACTCTTCAGCTTTATTATTGGTAGGTATAGATAGAATATATGAATAAAAACCATTATCAAGGATCTTTCCTCCTTCATTAGTTTTACCACATTTACCAACACCACGTTTCAAAAGCTTTCATTATCTCACTATTGCCAATTTAGATCAGACGTTTACATTACAAGAAAAATAAAAATAAAACTAAAGGCTCACCCTGGACGACCTTTTTTTTTTTGAACTTTTACATTTTAAATATGCTCAACGACAAATTTATTAATTCCAATTAATTTTCCGAAGATTACATTACCTTGTGAAGAAATATGCTGCCAATATCGAGAGCCACACATCATTTTCAAGAACAGTTAAAAATTTGAACAGTGATGTAGGAGTTCTTGGTAATTTCATTAGTATAGTAATTCCTACTAAGTCATAGTAAGGTACAGTAAAATCTACTACGTTCTCCCTCTCTGCCATTACTGATAGCGACGTTAAACCAATGTCTGCCCTTTTCTCTATTAGCTCTTTAATGATGCCGTTCCAATTGCCATTCTCATCCATAGTACCAAAATTTCCATCTGGTGCTAATGCAATTTCGTAGTCAAATTTAACAATATTACGTATTTCTTCTATAAGATCGATACAATATCCTTTGAAGCCTTTAGGAGCCTCATCGTCCCTAATTATAAATGGTTGTTGCTGTAAATAAATTTAAACAGTATTATTTAGCAATGAAAATTACAGACTGTAGATATGATAATTCCAAGTTATATTTTTATACACTGTTTATGTACTTATTATACTTAGGATGGACCAATTGCCAAATTGAGCAGACGTGAATCACGTATGCTAGCTTAAAAGTGTACCCTATAAAAATTTGTTCGTACGTACTTCTACTGTTACTACACGATAAATGAGTTGGGCAGAATAATCACTCATATTTTCTGGGTCTGTTAACGATAAAGGATTAGCGAGACCAGCTTTCCAAGATCCCAAAGAACGACTACCGATGGAAGCACCATCTTTGACAGTAACTGCTGCTAGTTCTGTACTGAACTCCATGTAACTTCTGCCGTTCATTGGATCGTCATCAGGAATAGAAAATGAGGCGTAACTTGGTGTCTCTTTCACCTAAAAGTTCAAATTATACATTTTAAATGCTGCTTATTAATAAATTAATCGACATTACAGTGTTTACAATATTTTTCTTTGTCTTAAGTTTGACAAAATATTTATTCTCTTGTAAATTTGAATGGTTCTACTGACATTACTGAGATATTGCAGTCAGACATAAATTGTACATATTAATTGGCATTTACCTCTTGAAAAGCAGTTTTCAAATCTAAAGATCTGTTAGGTGTATTGTTACCATCATACTCATCACAAGTAATGTATCTCATGTCGTTTGGCCACTTGCCAGAGTCCAGCAACGATCTGAAATGGAACTAACTACGGAATATGCCACACGTTAAAATTAGACTCTACGAGGTGAATGTTGTAATAAACTTGAAATATGGGTCAGTTGAACTAATGAAAATATGAAATCACGTCCTTGTGGAAGAAAACTGGAAAACATTAACAAATAGGTATATTATTTTACAGTTACTGCTAATTATTGTGAAACGAATCAAAGCATTAGATTACTTCTTACAATTGTTATTAGGTACTATTAACCAAACTTCCTAACGAATTCTAACTTAATATATTAATTATAGTAGGTACTTAGGCAGTTTCAGTGTTCCTAACTCCTCATTTGTAAAAAAATTGAACCGATTCCGTTTATTTTATGAAAGATAACTATAGGAAGTTAAGGTCAAGGAGAACGTCAACAAATTAGAAAAATCCATTCACCCTAATAAGCAGTTAATAATATGAATAAAATGATTACTTGACAGCCAAAAATGTTCGCAGGGACAAGTCGAAATAGAAAGCCGACGTTATTTCAGGTTCTCCGTTCATACTGTAAGTAGTTTTAATTTTTCCAAGTCTATCTCTACTTTTCGCGTCGGGAGTAGGTCTCATGTAGACTATAGTAGCATCTTTACAAGTACAGCTAATATCTCCTTTGTCTAAAGACAAAGCAAACCAAGCTGTTTTTCTTCCAAAATATTGATTTTCATCTGCGGCTTCTAGAACGTTCTTTATTGTTCTCAAGCTTCCCACGACGAAGAAATTTACAATGTCTAGTTCTCTTAGACTTCTTAATTGAGTTTTTATATCGTCTTTACTAAAACTCTTGACTGGTGTTATGACGTGCCTCGTCGGTATATTCTGCAGCAACGACTTGTATTTGTGATCCATTACTGAAAATTCAGGTTATACTCACTATGATTTTAAGTTTCCTATCAGTAGGTACTGTAATTAAAATGAATGGAAAATTGATTAAGTCAAAAGTTATTGAAATTGTAGAATCGCAATTAAATTGACACTCAAATAAATCATTGTTTGCTTTTGCCTCTTTTACCCGGTAGTATTTTTTTTTTGGTAATAGGTCATGTTTATTTAATAGTGCCCAATTGAAACTCAGTCATAATATTTATTAAACACTTCACACTTATGTCATATTGGACACAAATCTAATAAGACATCACCGATAATAAAACAACAAACACTAACCGAATACTTCATCAAACACGATGGCAGCGTTGGTTATATCTTGCTTTGTAATGATAGATCTGATAGCTTCAGGTAAAATATCAGCTGGTGGCATAATTTGTAAAAGAAATTTCGATTGGTTCGCATTTAAAGATCTCCATTGTCTTAAATCACCAACTTGTCCAAAAGACCCGGATATCGTGGGTAGCCCTAGAGCGGCGGTAAACGATTTGATTGTCTCGGAACCAACTCCAGTCATAGTGAAGTCCAATACGACGTGAGGAGTCTTCTTCGATGTGAGCATGTCGTTATACTTCCTGCAAACTGTCGAATTTATGTAAAAACCTGTGTTATACCTGTGTATAACAGATAATATCTACAACTATAGCCCGTATTATTTTGATAACACTGCTGCCTGCAGTTGCTCACCCCATCCTATTAATGTAGCCAATATGTGTGCCATATCTGAGAAATCTGGGATCGCTGAATGTTTCATTAAAATTCATAATGTTGATAATTATTTTGGACAAACATACATACAGACAAAAATATCCGTGGTACATAATATTATCCCACTTGGTTTTACCAGACAGACACTTCACAGTTTTACTTATGTAGGAATATCTGCTTGTAATAATATGGAACGTAAAGATGTGAGGGAGAGACGAGTGAGGAATGGCGGACGGGTGTAGAACAACGATGTTAGAGTATACAGGTACATAAACCATGTACGTACATATCTCTTTGAATAAACGTATTTCGCTGCCTTTATCACACATTTATTTGTAGACTAATTTTACTTTAGCTGAAAATGAAATAACGTCTTTCAACTAAATATCAATAAGCTACTATGCGTGTGGTAAAAATGCTGCTAAAATGTCGTAATTCTATTTAGGCAAGCAATCTCTTTTTGTATGTTGTACGACAATGTTCAAATATTTCTATGGTTTTAAGTAGGTATATCATAATAAAAAAATGTTACCATTTTCAAGAAAAGCCTTTGCGTCTGTCCTGTTACCAACAACAATGAAAGGATCTACAGCAAGACCTAAGCTGGGATTCCTTCTGACGTACTCTTTAGCTATTTCAAAAGATTTTTCAGCTAATGCATTATTTTCTTCGTTGACCACCACTGCAAAAAGTGCATTCTAATTACAAAGTACTTAATTAATAATTTAAAAAGTTGAATAAAAGTTTTGCTCTGTATTCGGGAACTACGGGAGTACAGAAGTTCACGAACATTATTTTCCCCATGACTAATTGACCACTGACCGAAACTGTATATTGAAAGGCAAAAAGAAATGTGTATTTTGACCACAGAACAGAAACTATTTTTCACAGCTCACATAAGTAAGTACCTACTTACCTAGCTATGCTGCAATATCAATACCTACTTTGGGTCTAAAACTGTTTTTCAGTTTGAAAGTTTTCGGTTAATATATTTTATTTTACTAAATGATAGTATGGTATGGTACTTACAAACATTAATATTTTGTGTGGTCTGTGCAACTGAATATCTAAATATTAAAAACAAATAAATCACAACTGAAATAAAAATTCTCTCCATTTCTACTGATTACGAAATTTTTAATTCCATTATTTCGTTCATAGTAGTGCGGTACTTTCACTCTCTACCTAGGTACTAATGAAGATTGAGGGTGGGTTGTTGGGACACGTGTTTTTGTGTACAATGTTTGTAGCTAAGGCAACACAGAGTTTCATTATATGTTATTGATGATGCTTCCAGTCAAATAATGATGTTTATGTAATGTTAACGTCGACCGTCGTATGTTTGTACAATTTGTACCTACCTTCAATTACATATACCTACCTACCTACCTAATGCCTAGATACAACTATTTTATAGGGAATTCGCCATCTCCAGCAGCGGTTATTTGATCAGATTTTTTTTCCAAAATTCTCCTTTTATAAGCAACTTCAAAAATATGTATGTATGTATTCGCCACAAGGATGATTCTAAGTGATTTTCACCTCACCTCGAACAAACCTTTTTTAAAGATTTTTAAGCAAACGCCGTAATTAGATATTATTTTTACTCTAAGGGGGCATCCATTAATTACGTGAGCAATTTTTCGTTAAATTTAGACTCCCCCCTCCCCCTTGGTGAGATTGAGTGAGATTTAGTGGGACCCCCCCTCCCCCATACGTGAGATTTCTGCTACAGTTGTTAAAAAAACTACATTTATTTTTATCGTAGACTTACGATTTTTTTAAATCGGTATTGTCTATACCTTTTTTTTCTTTTAAAAACTCTAAATGTTTCTTTTTTTTACTTTTTTGCTTACTCTTAAAATAAATATTTTTAATCATGAGATGTTTGAGCAGGTAAAATGGTAAAATAGGACATTTGAAGTGAAGAAAAAAAAAATAGCAATGTATATTCCTTTAAAGTTGACGTGAGATTTTCTACTATACCCCCCTCCGTTTAAGTGAGATATGATGAGATTTTACTGGACCCCTCCCCCCCCCATTTTGAGCTCACGTAATTAATGGATGTCCCCTAATATAATTAACTCTATACTGTAGTGTTTTTACGTGTTTTCAACATTTCTAGTGTGTACCGTTATACCAGTACCACGCTCGAAGTTAAGGGGAGGAACAAATAATTTCAATTGATTTCTGAACTGAAATTTCCAATTTTACTATGAACATACAATTTGGGCATTGAAAACTAGAGGATTTTTTAACTTACCTTTTTTAGTCATACGACCATACTCTCAAGAGATTTACGTTTACATTTTATACGAATCTGTAGGTAATTTCCCTGCATGTGATCGTTTTTCAATAAATTATTTATTTGTAATGTGCTGCTTACGTCATTTATTCCGAGAAGCGATATCTTATTCCCTTCTCACTTCTGCAGCAAGAACGGACAAAGTGCCGTCGTTGTCTTGCATGACGTGATCAGTCGAGCACGAACCACGTGTTTAGGGCGTGGCTTACGATTAGGAATTTCCGAGTTGTTCCTCGTCTTAAATACCTACAAAATCATTGACTAAACGTGTCATGAATTATTTTCTTCCCCTATTTAGGTAAAACAATGAAATTTGTGTATTTTTTGTCTACGGTCATTCCTGTTGCAGCTGCTATCCTTGGAGTCCTTTTCCTAGGTGCCTACTGGAGTCCTTTTTCACATTAAATCGGCGGTCTTTTGCGAGGCCCCGGGCGGCAGATTTTAGCGAGGCCCTTGAGTATGTCAGTAGGTAGTGTACCCGACAGATAATAATACTCATCGGGTTTTAGAAATAGCCTTCGGTTTAATACTTAGAAGAGTTTATAATGACATACCAAACTGTTCTGATGTATGAAGAGAACTACGATAGAATAAATAAATTAACAATTGGTTACTTGGGACTTTGGGCCATAGTAATTTTTTTTTTGCCTGACCCAAGGCCTTTAGTTCTCTTTCTTGATTAGGTACTCTTGGAGAATCTTCGTCGAGCTAATTTATGAAATCGCAGACGAGCTGTGACATCCAGTTAGCACCCATGCCGACCAGCTGGCCTTAGCTGATATCACTGAACAGCCGGCTTTGTCTGGTGTCGCCGTCCTAGCCTCACCTGGTCTGACCGTGCTTCCTAACATGGGCGAAAGCCGATCTTGTGTCATCGAACTAAAAACTCCTTTCCACGGAAGTACGGATACGATACGACTGGTGTGGTAGCAATTATTTCTCTAGAATACGTCGCCAATGGGTTACACTTCAGTAAAAAAAATTACAATAACGTATTTACGGAGTCGAAAGAGTAACGTGAAACTTTTTTTGCCACGTGATCGAGTTTGCATGTATTTTTACAAGACTCCGCTGTCCGTCTGTCTGTCACCAGGCTGCATCTCATGCAAAGAGTACCTTTTTATATCTCATGAACCGTGATAGTTACAGATGATGTATTTCTGTTGCCGCTATAACAAATACTAAAAAATAGAATAAAATAAAGTGATTTTATTGCCGTTTTTATAGATAATGGTACGGTACAGAGTCCGACTCGCACTTGGCCGTTTTTTTGTATAGGGTTCAAATAGATTTTTGCAGCTTGGACATCGTTTTCTTGAGCAAACTGGTCAAATTCTCGGGACGCGCCTGTTTGGACCTTTCTTACCGGCCAATTGTACCTACTACTAATACTGATCAATGGTGCCTACCAGTTGCTGTTTGTGTATACAAAAGTGAAATGTTACGAGTTTTATCTTCAGAACAGGGTAAAAATAATTAAAAGTACATAGATATTTCTTGGACTATTTTATTGCCAGAAAAGTTTTACAAACACTGACTCCACAAACGAGAAGTGACATGTTTAACCTGTTACCTACATACTACAAGTACACTAATCCTAAAATGTACTTCACAAGTAAAATACAGAGAAAATTCGAAAAAAGTTAACTTGTTCAGAAAAAGTTTATTAGAAACGTTATTATTAAAGAACACAGATTATTTGCAATTTGGCAATAAAAATTAAGATTCTTCTTCCATGTCTTACAATCGAGGTTATCATTTATCACAATACTAAATGAAATTGAAACAAAATAAATTAGAAAAACACGGGTTATAAGAAAAAATATGACTCATTTACAAAATAAATGAAAGTTCAATAGTTGATACATGTATTATTAAAATTACTTCATAATATAATATTATGCACTTCAAATTTGAACTTTTTTTATTAAAAAACTTAAAATTATTATTCTCCAGTGTGGACGTGGAAAATTTGGTATCATTATTGTACTTATTGGAGAATTAATTAGGCAACACTGTAATGATCATGAAATATATCTAGGTAAATTGCTCACAAATTCTCCATAAACACAAAAGTTGTAATCTGTTGTCCTAAATGTCCACAAAGGATAAAGAATAAATGTCAAAGGAATGTTTAAATGGTTAAGTAATATGCCTATGAGAACTAGTAATGCATAATATAACTGCGAACTTAAATATACAACTGAAATTATAATCTAAACATTAAATTCTTATTAATTAAATCTAGAAATCCTGTGCTTCAGAAACGGTTGCATAAAGACCCGTCCACCAACGGACTCAGTATTGATATCACTCCAGGTGAATCACTTTGGCAGCATCTGTTACTGGCGAACAAGATATAGTTAGACATACAAGTGGTGATAACATTACCCATCAACTCAGTAACCCGGCTGTCTCACATAGACACCAATAGACTCGACTCGGTCCGGCGCAGCGCACGGCGACATTCCTCACAGACAGGTACGATGTAACTATTATCTATAAACATGACGCCACACCACATCTATTTATATATATCTATACAAAAATACTGTGGCGTACATACATGCGGCATTATAAACCTAAACATTAAATAGTGTCACAAGAGCTCACTCTAAAATTTAATTGTTTATACAAAATAGTATTTTACAAGAATACAACAGTATGTAAATAGTTAAATATGTATATAAAAAAATTAAATATAGTACATTTGTTGTGTATTATAAATTTCATGCGATCTCTTGTTTTTGTGTTGTAGAGGATATGTGTTAAGGTCGGTTGTGTCGCGGGTGCAGTGCGATGGACCGAGAGCAACACGCCGACAAGACATCTTTAGGCAGCCGCTTCCTCCACCTCGGTGGGAGGAGCCTCGTCTGCTACTTTGGCCTTCTTCTCGGGAGTCACCTTCTCTGGGACGTCACCTTCACCGGCCACGGATTTCCTCTTCACTGCAGTTTTGTCTGTAATAACAATGTTTCTTAGTTATACCTAAGTTACAAAATTTAGCAAAAATTTGCCAAATTTTGGCATGAACAGTGTCTCGGTCTGTTCCGAATAGGCTCTGAAACACTTCAATAGAATTTGATGACTTTAGAATGAATATGGAATATAGAATGCATGAAGAAAATATGTATGGATTTGAATGAAGCGAAAAATGTGTCCCCCTATCGTGGCGAGTGCATATCTTTGAGATAGATAGACAAATTAGGTAAGAACATAATTATGTACTCACATTAGTCACATTTAGAATTTGTATTGTCTCATTTAGATAGGTATTCTGAAGGATATGTAGATAAATGCAAAGCCAGGGCAGATCGCTAGTCAATAATAATGTCAAAATGTACCTGTAGCATCACCATTCTCTGTGGCACCATTGCTCTCCTCTTCACCACCATTTTCAGCTGGGGTCTTCTCTGGAGCATCTCCGGAGCCATTCTTCTCCTCTGTACCATTGGTCTCGTTAACAATGGCTTCGATCACCTTTTTGACGGGAGATTTCTTGACTGGTGACTCTTTTGTTGCTTCTGTAGAGGTCACTTCCTCAGCTGTCACTTCCCTGAAAAGTTTATGAACACATTTTAATAATATGTAATAATAAATTTCAAGCTGTATGGAGTTCCCTTAATTAATTTAATAAAATGGGTTTGTTTGTCCTTTTTCCACATAAAACTGAGCAAGGGATCAGCTACTTTTATCAGGGGCAAACTTCACACTTTCACCTTCAACCCCTCAGGAATTTTATATAATACCTATATTGAATATTCAATGAAAATTCATAAAAATTTAAAACATGGATAGGTATACCTAAAATTACTAATGCATGTATTTGTACTACATTATGTATAAATTAAAATTAGTTTCTCATAAATGATTACAACCACCTCAGGTTTGCAGATAAGCAACAGGTTTGTAAATATGGACTACATACATAACTATGTGTAGTGTACAAGTATGTGGTATACATACGTACTAAGACTACTAAGTAGTAGCGGGTAGCGGTGAGGCGCGGGAGGGACGTGAAAGGAAAAGTGCGGGCAATACAAAAACATGTACAATATACAGGCATTGCGCAAGCAGCCGGTGTGGGAAAGTTGCTATTATAGCGGAAACTGTGCGAATACGATCGACGAATACATTATTCGCTCCAGTACTCGTCGGCAACCATACTAGACGTTAAAAATAACTAATGACAAGCCGGTCGCGTCCCCTTGTAGCGTTGACGTGACCGGCGACTTGCGAAACTTGCCGCCAACGGTGACGCCGGCAGGGTGGGTGATTACGGATTCGAAGCTAAATTAGCAATTTAAAAAAAAACAACTTTCAAATTGATGGTGATCACTACTAAGTTTGGTATAGTTGACCAGATTGAACGCTACAGTGGGAATGGCACCCATACAAATCGCAGTCTAACCACCACGTGCGTGATACTTTTCGACTTATTTGTCGCGAGTTATAGGTATATAATATGGTTTATATGCCAATCTTTGAGTATTTACCAAAGGAGACGTGAACAATATGGGGGAAAGGTAAACGCCTAGTACTAGACCCTGTACCACTGTATTTTTCTGTCGTTTTATTGTCGCAAAGGATTTTACGTTATATGATGATAATTAACTATTTTACTAGAGCTCTGTCTCGCGACACAAAACGATACCAACGAAATCTAAGGTAACTTATTACTGCGCACCTGGTCAAAGGAGGAGCCCGTCTATGGCCCCTCCATAGGCTTAGTACTCTATGATGCCAATGGATCACCCACCGCCACCACCCCCATAGAGATATGACAAAAATATAAATAATTTTCTGTACTGAGAGTAATTAATAGGAAAAACTACAAAATGTACAAAACGAACTTCTAGAATAGCTATACGTAATAACCCCGTTCATCGCGCCGGCACGCCGCGCACCGACGCCATCTTGAAAATGCGGGTCACCGCGCTACCGGCGGCGTGCCCTTATTATATTTGTTGTTTTATTACTAATACAAAAAAAAAATATATACAATATATCATAAATATTAACGTAGGAAAGTAAAAATACATTACACCGAACAATTGATAAGTAAATACTAAAGATGTCAAGTAAGAAGTTTTCCCGCCTGGAGACTATCAACGGCGTCCTTGTGTTCATAAACCAAATAATTAATAAAATCATATAAGAATAGATTTAAATATTAAATGTAATAGTATAAGTTAGCGAATATTTTAAAATAACGCTTAGTAACGTAATAAATAGTCAGAAAAGGTCTCCTATTTGAAATCATAGAGGGTCGTGTTTTTAAACTACGAACCGCCAAAACAACAGTGTAAACTGCGTTTTCAAACTGTATAAACTACAAAATAAATAAAAATACTTACTTTTTGTCAACTGCGTCCGACATTATATTTAGTTATGTGGAAAATTTGGGGGAAAAGTAACTTTAACACGTGGTATACACGGTAAGAATACACTTCACTTCACCACAAACGCCGGCAACCAAATGAATGAGGGGAAGAGACGGGAGGAGAAGAAGCGCTTACCGCGTGCGTGAAGTTGTCGAGGTTGTGTGCATGAAAGAAATAAAAGATAGAAACATTACTTATGCCAGACAAGGACGTTATGATGACCTTGAGCAGCCGGAATTACACGAACTTCATGGCATTTCTATCTCTTTCACTCATATTAACATCTCCGCCCGGCACAGGGTTCACAGTTAATGACACAAGCGCTAAATTACGATTAGAATTATGAAGCTTAATCTTGTACGCATAAGGTATAAATTGGTATAAAACTAATTATATCACAACTGTCGTAATAACGAAGGTCCATTTACCTACCTGCCTAAATTTTTGAAATAAAATAAATAGGTACAAATTTTTGTACTTACAATTTTTTAAAGGAATGAATAATAACAATGTTTCAAGTTTCAAGTGTACGTAATATGCATGCTTCTTATTTGTAATAGGTAGGTAGGTATGTTGCTAAGCAAAATAGGTAGGTACCTACCTACCTAGACGTAACTACTTACTTACAGTTTAGGTATGTGACCTATGTAACCTACCGTTCCACAATACGGTCCTAGGTACCTAGGTAGTACCTACTGTAGGTTGGTACGCTAAGATACCTACTTACTACCTAATCACTCTACACCTTAAATTCCTAAAAATCTTAGGTACCTACCTAGTAGATACGTAGGTAGTAGTTATTATATAATCTATGACTAAAGGCCGATTTAGACGTTACGAGTGTTTAGTAGAGTGCGTAGGAGGCACTCGAATGCCAGTGCATTAGTAGGTTTCCAGTGACGTTTATACTCTTCCAGTAGATTGCCATTTTGTAGGCCAAAACGCCAAAACACACATAACTCTCCTTGTCAACTTGTGCAAGTTACTAAAACTGACCGTTTAGACTACAGCGAGTAGCGAGTCAGGAACGCGCGGGGGGTTGAGCAGGCGCGGGAGGGTGTCACTTGAAACAAAAATAAAAAGCGATTCTATTTGATTCTAGTTGAAAGGCGAGTGGAACGTACTAGCTAGTACGAGTACTGGAAACTACCGTTTACATGTTTCAACTAATGTACTATCCTAACGCACTCTACTAACCACTAGAACCGTCTAAATCGGCCTTTAGGTACCAAAGTCCAAAACCATTTATAACTAGGTATGTAGTCATAACCTTTGCCATAACCTAGGTAGGCCGGATCAATTAACGTCCACGAACTTACCTAGTAGGTATACCTCAACAGAACAGTACGTAGCTATAGCCTCACAAATACCATCGGCTAAAAGAGGGAGACTTGGTCTTCCGCTGGGTACCCTGGGACCATAATATTATACCTATTACTTACAACGTTAAACTATGAGGTATGAGAGAAGACATAAATGCTAGTGTTGTAAAGTCATTGTATAGGTACCTATAGTTATTTAATCTATGCCTAATCTATAGGTAGGGCTAGGCCGCCTGTTTTCGTCCACCTAAGTACCTAGCAGTGCACTTTGTCAATAATATCCATAGGTACTATAATAAATTAATATTATAAATGCGAAAGTAACTCTGTCTATCACGCTGCCTGTCTGTCTGTCTGCGCTTCCACGGCTAAACCACTGAATCGATTTTGATGAAATTTGATACGGAATAAGCATGAACGCTAGGGAATAATAGGCTACTTTTTAAGTGAAAACTTCCTTAGGCGCGTTGAGCGATTTTTGGTAGGGGAAATCTTATGGATTCGCGACATGTTTTCGGTACAAGACCATGGATTGCCCGGCCCGAGTAGGTATGCTCGACCCTAAAATGTCCGGGCAGGTAATTCTTTGGTCCGGACCGGACACAGATACACTTACATGTAATATAATTGCTAGATGGCGTTATTATACGTTATATACTTGTAAATTAAAACCACTGTTGAAAAATGATAGGCATACCTTTTTTTAAATCACGGGCGAGGCCGGGCGAGTAGCTAGTGTTTTTTCTAATACCTATAATCTATTTTGTTTGTAATTAATTTTCATTTTTGTTAGCCAGTTTACTCGTTTTATTTTTATCTTGATTAATAATAAAATAACTGAAAATGTCAATTTCCCCAGTTTTAGACCAGCTGCATTTATCGTTATAACGGCGTTATCAACGTAGGTATTCTGATAGATTGTGTGTCCCTTGTGCCTAAAAATTTCGTAAATATAAATACTAGATTTCAGTTTGCGACCATTTTAAAATTATACAAATTTCCATATTTTAAGGATTTTATTAAAATAATACTAAAAAAATATGATACTTAGTAATAATATCTAAACTACTTATAGTTATTTAAAACAGAAAATATTCACTTGCCCCGCGTACCTATTATATTTACCTACTTACTACCTACCTATATAGTATAATCTATCAAATTATCAATACTTATAACAAAAATATACCTATCTACTTATAATTTATTTAATACTGATAAAAAATTCTGACAATACTTTTAATTGATAGATCTATTCTTGTTTGCATAACAGAAGTTCGAATTTTTATTATCATTAGTCTACATGTAATTTTTATTATCATTTTTCTGCAGGTGGAGCCTCAAGTGAGCGCATTGCGCATACTGGCACAAGGCCGCTAACGGGCACAATCACCCTATTTGACGAGCAGATTTGGCCGTCTCAATTCTTGATTGACTCATGATTAGTTATCAATATACTTACTTGGTAAAGTAAGTAGGTATACTTTACTTCTCCTACTAAATCAAGAAAAATAAATATTTTGAATCTGCAGGGTGACCCGCCGCAAGCAAGGTGTGTACTGTGTAGTAGGTAGGTAGGTAGGTACTCTAGGCAAGGTGTAATTACGTTATACCCAGTATAAATCATAAATTTTAAATACTTGGTAAGTATTGTAATGTAAGCAGGCACCTAGGAACTAGGATGTTAATATTATGTAGTTGTATTATAGTTACGATAGGTACCTACGTAATGTTTTTAAAATGAAATTGCAGTGCCCACGCGCAATTATTTTCCACTAGGTAGGTATCTATACGAGTTCACCTTCCGCGCCAGAAAACCACGGGGCCTGAAGCGTACTAGGTCGTTGGCTTTTAAAAGAAATCTTGGCAGTCGTTACCAATGATATACTATATAAACTGAGGTAGATGCGTGATTGACGCTCAAGCTATAGCAAGGCAAATGAGAGGCAAGTGTCCCACTATAAATTTGGTCGCGCACAGTCACGCACAATCCTACGACTAGTGTACATGTCTCTCTTGAGTAGAATAATCCGCAAAAACATCAAGAAAAATTACATTTTGTGTGTTCCGCTTTTGCAGAAATTATACTGCAACTGTAAAGGATAGAAATGGTATCTCATTTCATTGGTAAGTACAGAAATTTTATAATTATGGACATAACAATATTTTATTAATAATAATGCGCTGTTGCCAGTTCGCCGCTTGCCTGAGCGAGACGAACGATGCATTTTGTATGAGAGTGATAGAGAAGACAAAACGAAATGGCCGCGACAGACTCAGCGACTGATTATGGGGATAGTTGGTAATATCGGACCTGTCAATAAATTACATGAACCTATTTAAAAAAAAATATATTTTATTAAATGTACGGAAAATGTATATACATAATTATATTTACATTATTATAAATTTATATATTATATTATTGTTGTATGTATAGTATTATGATCTTATATATTAATACCTACATATTTATTTTATCTTTTAGTCTCCCTAGAAGCGGATTAATAAGAGAAAAATGGATAGAGATAATCAGAACCCAAAGACGAGAATATGATTGGTTCCCAAGTTTTTACTCTAAGATTTAGACGTATGGTGCAACGATACAACCAGCAGTTTTGCGAAGTGGACATATTTTCACATTCTTTGTATATATTTAGGAAAAATATCTGTAACATTCTAAATAGTAGTTAATTGTAGTAAACTTTTTTTTGTATTATTTGTTATTTCTATATTTTTTGGAATTTGCATAAAAATATCCTGTTTTGAATGTATGTATAAACAATACGTTTGTATAAACAAACGTCACTGACTATATGACAGTTATTTTTTTAATATGTATCTATGTTGTAGTAATCTTTGTTGTATAGTTGTTTGTTGTCCAGAATAAAAAAAAATAAAAAAAAATTTTAAAGATTTAATTTTAAATTACACTACATAATACATAAATAAGTAGCATACTAATATCCTATACCAAGCCATAATCTACCTCTATGCTAAATTTCATTTAGAACTGTTCAGCCGTTTGAGCGTGATTGAAAGACAAATGGTCTATTTGTTGTAAAGTCGTTGATTATTACATTATATTTATTAGTAAAAGTTTTTTAATTACATATTGTATATTTTATTATTCCAAAAATATTTCTAAGTAAAATATTGAGTGTTCCATTTAGACAATCTTCCCCTAGTTCCTCCGGAGAAGGTCACGCGTCGATGACGTGTCGCAACTTAAAACATATATTTATCTCTTTTTAACAAATGGATTTCGGTATTGAGCTGTGTTTCTCTATCCCTTTCATCGCTTTAATATATAAACGTAAGTAATTAATAGGTAGCTATAGTATTGTTCAAGCTGTTTATTATCTGCATTTAGTATGGGTATAACGTGTCTACTTATAGTACGTCATTGGTCGTTACTGATTTCGTCAGAATCAGAATTCGTCAACCAGAGCGGGGGGAAGTGGGGATTTTTATTTAAGTTATTTTACTACAATATGAATACCTACCTATATCTGTCTGTTTGCCAAACTGAGAATACAAAAACCGACTTTGTAGATTGCATAAGAAAATTTCTTTGAGTAGGTAGGTAATAATAATAATATTGAAAGGAAAAATTGCAATGGCTAATGTAGGTACCCAGTAGGTAGGTATCACAGATTTTCTATACTAGGTAGTCTACAGGATCTGTGGTCAGTGGCAGGTATATTACGATATTATCTATGGGCTAATGAATAAGATTGCAACTGAAAGTGAATAGAATTACACGTCACAAAATAGAGAGAGTACCTACTCACGAGTACGACACGTGTTACACGTAAAATTACTTTGCATAAGTGATTTGCATACCTACCTACCTAGATTTTAACTGTGTGTATCACACAAAATGTAAATAATTAAATAATGTTGCATTCTGTCTCACAATCTTGTCCAACCGGTATTTTTTTATTTTGAAGTTCAAAGATATAGAATTTGAAAAGGTCATTTTATTAATAATTCCATATTGCTAACGGTTGAAGTTAACCGAAGTTAAATTTTTAATATCGATTATAATTGCGATTAGTTACGCAACACGCCGGTTGTGGCAGCACATGGGCAACCCGCAACAGTGTTGAACAGTGTTTCAACTTCAGTGTTTCGTTGATGTTTCAATGTTGCATGGTGACGGTCTTTGAAATGGCCGCCTTAAATTGGCACTCCCGCCATCTTTTATTATATTTCAGAACTAATCATACGCAGTGTTGTCATACGAAAAAAATAAGTAGAAATTGGTAGGTTTTGAAATCGAAATGATATCAAATTAAAATAAATGAAAAATTAAATTTGGAATTAAAAAAATATGTTTTTATTTTATGCAGACAGTAAAGTTGTGTTCAATGTTAGTTTCGTTGATTGATGTATAATTAATTAAGTGCTATTAAAATTAAATGGCGAATACCAACTTTCAAAATCTAAATCTAACTGTTAAAAATAATGAATATTATTTGTTGAAAGAGGTATCGCTTGAAAGTTTCTCTAAATTTTAAATTACTTCGGGACCTTCCATGAATTTAGCAAAATTGGCTTTGATGTGCAAAGTCACACTGAGATATTTGCGTACCTATTATATTATGTTTATAAAATGATAGAAAGCAAAAATAAAACCCCCCTCGTACAGCTGATTCTATTGTCATTATTGATTGTTTGATTCTCTTTTTTTTTATTGTTTTTTGAGTTTAAGTTATCTTTGTTTCATTATTAGGTTAACCGACTCAATTGCAACATCAAAACATTTGTTTTTTTTTGATGTTAAGGCAGTTCCCGTAGCAAAAGCGTAAGAAAGGTACTTTTTAAGGGATCTCTTCTCGTTAATTGTAAGGACTAAAAAATAAATAATTATACAAAAAAATCTTTAATATCTCAACTTGTCTTTCCACTTTTTATTTTATGTTATATTTGTTTTAAATAATTATAAAACTTGTATACAAACAGGGTCAATATTTATTGTAACGATCTATTACGTGCATCTACTTCATACTTTGAAGTCCTTTTTTTAATTTGTGGTTTACACCAATGAACGGACAATTTTATGCTCTAAATTTTTTATACAATCTATTATTACATAATTTAATAATAAAAATACTTAATCACATAGAAATTCCAGAAAGAGGGGCGGTACACTATCGCTTGTCTACTCACACTTAGCGTATTCGACATAAGCGGCTGAAGCCCCATGCTATTCATATTCTCAAGGCCGTTTGGTACAGGGAGCCCCTTAAGTTAAGAAAATTATTTGTTAAATAGGTAGGTTTCTTAAGCTATCTTTTTCCAAAATTAAGAAAAGGTGCAAATACCTAGTTATTTATACTAAACAATTTGTTCCTTTTAGTAATTCTAAATATTTTGTCCAGTCAATAATGATGAGATGAATAATTTAAACTAGGTACTGAAAAGTATTTGTGGAAATGTTTTGTGTTTATTATTATTATTTATTTGTGTTGTTGAAGCTAAAAGCAGGGGCAGAAAATGTATTTTGTCTATATCCTCCAAGCTATTCATTAAGAAAACCTTTGCCTATAAGTTTTTTTTAGATATTGGTAGAATTTTTAGTAGGTGGGTATTTTTATTTAAAGATAGCAACACAGTCAGTCACATCGTCGCCTCCGGAGAGCGCCCGTTCGCTTGTCGCCTTGTGAAGTGAGTTTGGCCGAAGAAGCCATTTTGTATTCGCGAGTGTCTCCAAGTGCGGTGATAGCGTTATACGGTCTGTGCAGTGTTTGTCCAGGAGGCCAGCTCGCTCAGTGTGCTGAGGCAGGCCGCGGGCCCAAGAGCGATGCGCGTTCGAGGGGCGCGCGCGTGCTGAGCGCGGATCGATCGCGGCGGGCGGGCCGGTCGGTCCGGCGGCCGCGGGCGCCATGGGCAACAATGCTGCCACCGCCAACAAGAAGGTGGACGCTGCCGAGAGCGTCAAGGAGTTCCTCGACCAGGCCAAGGAGGACTTCGAGGAGAAATGGAAGAAGAACCCGACGAACACGGCCGCCTTGAACGATTTTGAACGAATAAAGACTTTGGGTACGGGCTCGTTCGGGCGGGTCATGATAGTTCAGCACAAACCCACCAAGGAGTATTATGCAATGAAGATCCTAGACAAACAAAAGGTGGTGAAGCTGAAGCAGGTGGAGCACACGCTCAACGAGAAGCGCATCCTGCAGGCCATCAGCTTCCCCTTCCTGGTCAGTTTGCGCTTCCACTTCAAGGACAACTCCAACCTGTACATGGTGCTCGAGTACGTGCCCGGCGGCGAGATGTTCTCTCATCTGCGGAAGGTGGGCCGCTTCTCGGAGCCCCACTCGCGCTTCTATGCCGCTCAGATCGTGCTCGCCTTTGAGTACCTGCACTACCTCGACCTCATCTATCGCGACCTTAAGCCCGAGAATCTGCTCATCGACTCGCAGGGCTACCTCAAGGTGACCGATTTTGGGTTCGCCAAGCGCGTGAAGGGCCGCACGTGGACGCTGTGTGGCACTCCCGAGTACCTCGCGCCAGAGATCATCCTGTCCAAGGGCTACAACAAGGCCGTGGACTGGTGGGCGCTGGGCGTGCTCGTGTACGAGATGGCGGCCGGCTACCCGCCCTTCTTCGCCGACCAGCCCATACAGATCTACGAGAAGATCGTGTCGGGCAAGGTGCGCTTCCCGTCGCACTTCGGCTCGGACCTCAAGGACCTGCTGCGTAACCTGCTGCAGGTGGACCTCACAAAGCGGTACGGTAACCTGAAGGCGGGCGTGAACGACATCAAGGGCCACAAATGGTTTGCGACTACAGATTGGATCGCGGTCTTCCAGAAGAAGATCGAAGCACCGTTCGTGCCGCGCTGCAAGGGTCCCGGCGACACTAGCAACTTCGACGACTACGAGGAAGAAGCTCTACGTATATCATCCACCGAGAAGTGCGCTAAAGAGTTCGCAGAGTTCTGAGCGCCGCGCGAGGCGGCCGTCCTGCCGCGCGGTCTCTGTTGCAGCCCGTCACCGCCGTCGTTACCGTCGTCCGTCGGGACGCTACTTACCCGACACGGTTATTGTTCGTATGGAATGTTACATTTTATTGATCGACCTTTCTATTGTTTTTTTTTAATTATCTATTTTATTAAGTGTATTTATAATATTGGTTGATATTTTACTTAAGAAATCAATTTACAAATCTATGAGATTAATTTATTTGTCAGTATGTAGTGTTCACTTGTGCAATTTGACCTCAGTGTTTGTGATCTGATGTGAAATTTCGGTTTAGCTTAGAGTGTATAGTTCCTCATTTTGTAGTCGACGGGAGATTTGTTCGTCACTTGGACGTGTCTTAAGTATTCAAAGATTTGTTATTAGAGTTATGTTAGCGCCTTATTGCTGTCATCAGTTTTTGAATGTTCAGGAACGGGACTCGCCAATGTGTCTTTATATATCACCAGTGTCATAAAACATCATAGCTTGAGGTGTATGTCTTTGTGAACTAATGTTACCATGAGAGTAACGGGAGGTGCCGAGTCATGAAGTTTTTGTTCAGAATAAGCAATGGTTATCAGAGAATGACTGTGTCATTTTATGTACGAGTAGAAAAGTTAGTTTTAGGTATATCTGATCCAGGCTGTACAAATACAGTTAGTTAATTTAATAATGTAGGTATACATTTTACATTGTGAACAGAATTGTTTGGTGTGTAGTGGGCTCATTGGGCTAGTTCAGTTTACTTTACAAATGTTACAAATAACTATTACAATTTAACCAGTACTTGGCCGTTGCAAACTGCATGGAGCCTGTTAGGAGTAACTACAATTTCTTTAGTCTGTTTATGATGTTATACATTAATATACAATATTCTAAAATAGTAGATATAGGAATCATATCAATTTTCTTTCTATTAGCTAATGGATTCTTGTAATATGCTATTGTTTCTAATATATATGTATACAACAAGTTACGTTGTAATTTAAATGTACAGTTTTGAATAGGCAATGTCAAAATGGTGGAGATAGGACAGGTAGCATTTTGGAAGTGGGTTAGGTTTGTGTTTTAAATGAGTCAAATAGGGAGCTATCTATCTTATTAAGGGGAGTAGGGGTCAACAAGGGAAGGGGAGATGAGTAATTAAAATCCATTAATTTGGCTGCATTTCTACAAATCGGTAATGTGGCTGCGAACTGTTCTCAAGCAATTTCAATGTCATTGTTTAATCATGAAGAGAACATGTATTGTTTTTCGTTCACCATTTTGACATTGTACTGTAGCATGCAACCTCTTAATGCTTAACTAATGGAAATATAAATTTCTAATTTTCTCATAGTCTGTGTGTTTTGTAGTCATAAAGGCCAAGTTTTTGTTTAGTAGCCTGTAATGAATGCGTTATGAAGGTATTGTATATATATATTCTAGAGTGATGTGTCCCATAAGTAGAGGTACCTATTTGATATATCTGCTTGTTTACCAGACCTTCATTCCAGTAGCTTGACAACCATAATCCTTACAGCTATGTGAACATTTGAATGTACCTTGGATATTATGATCAGTGTGGCAGTTAGTGAAATAAGAGCTGTTGTCTTTTTTATATCTACTTATGCATTAAGATTAAAATGTTCACTTCTAGATCTATTAAAATATTGAGTGCCTATAGCAAGAAAGTCAAGTGTATAAAGTCAGTTGATTTCACTAAATATTGTCACCATGTATTGATCTTCCATAAAATTACGATGAAATTAAAAATATCGATGTAACAGTATTTTTGTGTTTATTCTGAAATTACTTAACTATCAACCCTGCAGATTGTCAGGATTTAGAAAAACTGAGTAGGTCAAATAGATCAATAAAACCTAGTTGAACAGCTGTTTAGTTATGTTACTCTCTCTCTCTCTCTCTCTCTCTCTCTCTCTAACATAGCTGTCAGTCACTATGATAGAGGGAGAAAGGGAATATCTTACAAAACAGTTGCTTATTTATGAATATAGCTATTAAGGTGATAAGGCCTATCATGGGGCCAGAAAAGCCAGTAACAGTGTCAAGCCTTAAGCCAATTGCCCATGTTAAACAGATCGCAAATCTGTTGCTGCACTTTCTTTGTTATCAAGTAGGTAATTGTTATATTTCAGAAGTGCAGACGCCGTTACGTGCCCTCCGACGCACGATTTGATGAGCATTTTTCCCCCTGGATTCCCCCTATTAGGTATGTGTAGGAAACATATTATGTACAAGTACATTGCACGCGTTGCTTGTGTGGTCTATAATGTCTCACTTCCTCATAAACGCGGGTCTTTTAACAGGGTCTTGACGTTTGCATTTGCAGAAATTTTATTTATTCATTTTTCATTCTATTTCTGTTCATAGGTTTACAGATGTTAAATAAGCAACGAAATAGTGTTCTGATAACTATTAACTTCCATTGAATTTTTAAATACTAGTACAATTTTCCATGTGGATGGATGGAGTACACAAAAGTGAAATAAGGAGATTAATCCTAAAATTATTTTGGTATTGCACTAGGACTAGGTTAGGCCGATGGAACCATGTAGTGGAACCTAGAGTCCAGACGGACGGATATGTAAAATTATGAAGAGCATTGTGTTAGTGAACTTGTCTGTGTGTTTGAAATTGAAAGAAACAAGAAACAACTACCCCAACAAATCTACCACTGGATACACCGACCGCCAGCGTTCTTTTTACGTGACACGACCTAAAAACGATTTAGAGATGTTATTTTCATTTTCCAGAAAAAATGCCAGTGGAATATTTAAACAGAGAACTCCATTAGAACCCAAAATGTAACCCAGTTAGTATTTCGATTCTGCCTACCCCTCTTGGGATTAATGACGTGATTATAGATAGATATAATAACACGAAAACATATTCCCACTAGGTACCTAGTTCATTAGTGAAATTTTGAAATCTAAATTAAAATGAAGCATTGATCATTTTCAGGCGTCCGACTAATTCGAGAAGAATTTGTTATACGAACACTTTGTTGGCATATAACTATATAATGTTTAGATTTAAAATATTAAATTTAGCCTACGAATATCCTTATTTGCCCAAAATGTGTCAAAAAATCGGAACACTCCAAATACCAAAGATCAATAATCCACAACATTTCAAAATTTTAACACCCTAATTTTATTAGCTTATATGAAAGTAGGTGAAAAATTAAGGTACCCGTATTTTTTGCTTTTCTAAAATTTAGCTTTAACACTCTTAAATTCATTTTTAAATATTGCATTTTTAGAAAAAGCCGATAACGGCTAAAAGTATCAGGTGTCTATGCGTATTCATAATTTAAAACATGAGCTGCGTGAGTTCGTTCGTTTCATTCGTTCAATAGTTCGTTCATGGTTCTTTTGTTTTATTCATTATTGTTTATTGTTGAGTTTATTAATTTAAAATTAAATTTTATTCACTTTCATCAACAAAGATGGGTAGAGAAGCACGTAAATTAAATTCCCTTGTATCTATTCTATTCTATTTTTTCGTGTTATGGCTCCATCAGTAGTCCCCTTGTATCCTGTTTTGTTTTTACAACTACAACTAATACTTTTTAATGCCAGTTTCCCTAAGGCAGAGAGTATAGTAGCTTTGAGCGGTACTCGTTACACAGTGTAGTTTTTTCAAAATATCTCTTAAACCACTGAATAAAAAAATAATTAAATATGTGTATCGTGTTAAGCAAAGGAAGATCTCCAAACGGATTTTTAATTTTGGTACTTAACGAAAAATGAAATGTTGTGAATTATAATCACTGTATGTTATTCTTCTTCTTTTTCTATTGTGGCTCCAGAAGCCTATGCTACCTATATGTCGATTAATCGCGGTATCTAAGATGATCCCGCCGACTGTTATATGTCTTAGTAACCACAGCGCGATTCCCTATTATGTCAAGACGGAGCGCGTGCGTTGGTCGCCATTACCTACATGACGTAGAATTCTTCTATTCTTGTTTGTTTGTTTGTCTTTTATTCACGTCAATACCAAAACGGCTGATTATCGACGTGATATTTTTGCACAAAGAGAGATAGTGTTGTGAAATAGGCGTTTTATCCCGAGGAAATATCTGTTTTGATTAAAAAACACTATTTTCCTTTTAAATCGATCCAGTATAAAACAAGTAGTAGCATATCACCTACCTAGATGATGAGTTGATAATAATCGAGTGTTTACATAATAATCGGCTCCGTCAATTGAAACTTGCTTTCCTAGCGAGTAGCGAGGTACTATTGTTCACGCCTTAGCAATTTTATTGAACAATTCATAAAAAGATCTCTTTGTTTAATAAATAAATGAACAAACACTACCTTGAAAACGGCAGTAAAATTGAAAATAGGATCGACGGTCTCATTGAAATCTGTCTGCTAGGTGTACAAAATCAGTTCACTTGTGTGAAGTACCTACTGACACTTATTCCCATAGACTTAGGAATTCGTCCCAACTGCTTTCCGTCCGCTACGCCCGAGGAGCCCATATTAAGGGGAAGTCAGTCATCAAAATCCAAATTTTTACCAATTTTTCAGAAAACCTGATCTATTTACGAAACTGAAAAATATATATATTGATTTTAAGGATATGACAAATATTGTTATTGTTTTGAAAATAATGATTAGAAACATTTTACTCTATAGAAAAAAAATCCTAAATACACCACTGAAAACTTTACTTATCAAATTTTATGGCTATAAAATTAACATGAATATTTTTTTGGTAATTATCTATTATCGTTTCATTGTAAAAATATTTCTATGTTGTATTTGTATAAGATTTTTTTTTTTAAATTGCGTTTTAAACAAAAATTATCGCTTACGTTGAATACACTCTGTTAGTTTCTGAGATAAGGGGGGGGGGGGGGGGGTAGTGAAGCTCAATTTGTGTATATTTTCTTTGTATTGTATTTCTTATAACTGATTCGGAGAAAATAAGCTGTGACAGACCGACAGGCAGACAGACACAAGAGTGTTCCTATAAAGGTTCCGTTGTTTCATCGGATGTATACAAAACCCTAAAAATTAGCCAAATCGGGCAAGCCGTTCTCTAGTATGCGCTTACTAACGAACAGCATTTCCGTTTTTACTTAGTTTACTGCAACTGATAGAACATTTTGTATCCTTGTCCAATTATTATTTAATCTATGCCGTACACCCTACGGCACTGGCCTCGGGAAAGACTATATTCAGTGATGTAGTGTTTTGCCATTTACCATTTGATTCAAACCCTCAGGTTCAGTTCTTCCACTTTTCAATAAAACATCCCAGTTAGTAGGTACATTTTCCCAATCATAGTCGAATGAACGAGAAGGAGGGGAGTCGTTTGAGGTTGAGATTCTTTGAAAATACATTTTTGAAAAAAACTGACGTTTATTTATTTTTTATCATAACATAAATTGATTGCAATATACTTGATGAAAAATTTAAAAATGGGCCTCGGGAATTAGTAAATAAGAAATAGCCCTTTGAGATTAAATAACTGAAAAGATGAAACAATAAAATCTAATTTCTGGAACCATATTATTACGTCAAAATAATCGGGAATTCCAGGTAGTTTAAAACCGGGATTTCCCGGTTCTGAACCCTACTTGTAGATGTAGTTACCTACGTGGACTTTTATTATACCGACCGATCAGTTTACAACAACTGTTTCTCTGTATTGTGCGCTCGATCAACTTACCTTGAAAGTGATTTTGTGTGAGCATTTATTATCATATGCGGGCCCACATTTAGCGCCTCGCTTGGGAAATCACACCTTGTTCCAAGTACTTGCAAATATGGTTATATTTCACACTTGATTTATTTAACTTTAAGATTGCCTTATTAATTTAATCAGAAAGTTGATTTGTGTTTGTGACATTGAAAATATCTCAAATGGAGGGGTTCAAAGCCTCGAACTAACTCTTCCAAAAATATAAGTAGGTAGGTACCCACTTATGTGGTTTATTTGACAGTTCCACCTGATCGTTGCTTGATTATGATGCCCATATCATAGTTTCGATTCACGCGCGCCTACATCAACATACCTCTGTCTAGCTAGATGGATTGGTACAAACAAGAAGATTAGATGCTCGAAGGACCAATAAATGTGTCGGATTCACAGTTACGTATGGTGAAAATACTTTTCGTGCTTCGGAGGACTTGTAAAGCCGGGCATCCGCATTTTTACTAAAAATAAATAGATACAATAACTCTAAATAAATAGGTCCATTTTAGTTGCAGCGACAGCCTAGGCTTGGCTTGTCACTGTTCTGTGCGATATAGGCAACTGGATAATAAATTTGGAGTGGACACTGTTACTGATGTCCTGGTCACACCACAATAAATAAAATCCGTGATGAAGTTCTTAGTGTTGCTGAAAACCACCTACTGAAAATACATTTCTTCCCAGTGATATACCTACTAATACACAGGCACTACGGTAACTGAAAAATTGTGTCTCATATACACCGACGCAAGAATGTAGCAATTATTTTTCGCTGGGGTGAGTAGAGTGAATTTGTTTTAAATCTGGGCCATGCGGAGAGGAACAAAAGAGCGGGACGAAGAGCGGCGTATGCGTTTGGGCCGAGCGTATGCTACGTGGCACACTGAGCGGTTGTATTACCTTTTAGATTGATCGAAGCTGCTTTATCAGAGAATGACAAAGAGTTGTTGTCATCAACTGGTTGCAATATCACGCAAAATATGTATTATGTAACAGATTCTGTCGTCATATTGTTACTGCAGAGAAAATATTAGAGGTTAGAGCACTTAGGAACGAGTTACTAAACAATTTTATGTAAGTTGTCATTAGGGTTGTCATATTCTTTAAATGATTATTTCTAAGCGCGTACGTTTCATTCAAACAAAAATTATTTCAGCTATCTAGATGGATTGGTACAAACAAGAAGATTAGATGCGGCTCTAAGGGACCAATTAATGTAGATCTGGCTCGAAGGACCAGTAAATGTGTTGGATTCACATTTGTTACTTCTCTTTCGTTGTTTCTAAGCACGTACGTATTCAAACAAAAATGATTTCTGCCGTTTCGTCTATAGGCCGTATCCAGGAATTAACCTAATTATAAAAAAATGGGAATTGGGGGTTGGGGATGTCGGGTTGAACATCCAAAACTTTCGTAACTTATTTTTGACTACATACGGAAAGACAAACATTCTAGTAACCTGCATACATAAATAATTAATTAAATATCCTGCGTAAATAGCATATCCCAGTAATCCGAATATATAAAAAAAAAAAATTCAGCGAATTGCTATTAGAATCTAATTTCCAAGTCAAAATATTTTTATGAATATTCTTTATGTTCTGAAATAAATTAAAACTTTATTATTCATATCTAAATTAATTATAAAAAAAGACTTGGTCTTCCGCTGGGTACCCTGGTACTGGAATCGTAACACGGTTTCGAAAGCTGTAAGGCAACCTGTAAAGAAAGAAAGAAGAAATAAATTTTGATACCATAATAATTAGGTTAGTACTTACCTATTATAATATAAGTAGGTATACGATAACTTTTATTACATAAGGAAACTTACAAATAAGTAGTCGTTAAATTATGTAATTTTTCCTTGTAAGTAGATACTGCATTATTCATTGAATTATAAAGTTGACAACCCTTTCATAAGTTGTAAGTTTCGTCGAATAAGATATCCACATACCATTTCGCCAAGTAGTTGGTCAATCATGGCAAATCTATCGCTGGTACAATGTTGTCAAAAGGAACGAAAACATAAATGTTTGTAAAATAAATATTAAACTAGTATTTCATTAAGGGATGTGTTCACATTCAATGGATTAGCTAAAAAAAGATTGAATAAAAAATAAAGTAGTTTCATTATCATCATCATCATCATCAACCTTTTAAGATCCACTGCTGGATCATGGTCTCCCTCATTTTAGTGGTGCTCATTGAGAGGAAATGCCATAATAGTCATACACGCTTGGCAGGCGGGTTATTAGGCTATCAACTAGGTACCTTGTTTCGACTAGCTGGTTTGGACACGTTGAAATAATGAAGGATGAAAGATTGACTAAAAATGTTTATATGGCTGAAGTGAAAGAAAATTCTGACAGAGGACGACCTAGGTGTACTTTTATTATACATATAAAACATGTATTGATCGATGGAAATATTAAAAGGACACACAATCGCCGAGCATGTATGAAAGGTATGATGAATATAAAAGAAGCGAAAGAGGTATGTCAGGATCGTATGGCATTCGATTGTCTCTGTCTACCCCTCTTGGGTTAAAAGGCGTGATGATAGATAGATAAACAAATTATGTAACACCAACACATCTTCAAGGCCTTTATATCTTGAGACGTGGCCAGAGACGTATCCACTGTCCATTTGTCCATATTAAAAGAGAAGCCTGTTGACGCACTTAATAGACAGACGAAGCAAGAGAAGTCGATTAAAGAATACATTCTTTAAAAAAGTGCTTATCAGTTTTGGTAAAGCTCTGCCAATTACAATATCGACTCCATTATTATTGAATAACACACATTCATTTGTGAAATTCCAAAAATAATTGCAAATTTCGCCATCTGTCCATACCGTGTCAAATAATGTACCGTGAACATATTAATTAGGTATATCTGTAGAATAATGTGTATGTGGAAAGGTATGACATTTCATAGATAGTGGCAATGAATTTATGATTATGTTGGCAGTTATGTAATCTTACTAGCGATTTGTTTGCTTTATCGAAACATTACGGTGCGTAGGTATAAGATGTCAAGACAAAGATTTGCTGTTCTCAAACTGTATGGCTTTAAAATTTAATTATTCTATAGGACACAGCACAATGACAATTAATTCGTCAGTCAACAGAATAATCTTTAGTAATTTGATATAATTTCTAGGAAGTATTGTTTTGCATATTGCATGCACCCTACCCATTCATTATAGGTACGTGGGCAATTTAACATTTTTTGTAGCGATACCGAGATCAAACAAAAAGTTAATTCTGTCTAAATACAGACATAAAAAGCCGATTCGGAGTCTATTCTGGACAAGCAAAACAATTGTAAAAACCATCATCATAAATGTCACTTTAATTTAATTTAGATACTAGCAGTGCCTTGTATCTGTCAAAAATATGGCAAATCTCAGTTAAGGAAAGTTAAGTTCTAAATAGCCATAGTTTCCAAAACGAAAAAGCAATGCTCGTTTTGAGAACTATGGCTATTTAGAACTCTTAAGATCCAATTTAAAATAATAACTATCAACTGTGTGGGATGGAAATGTTGTATAAATTTTAATAAACTCAACTTTCCAGGATTAACTGAGATTTGCCATATTTTTGACAGTTATAAGATGAACTTGACCAAACGGCCCTTAAGAATTGGGCTATCAAAAGCAAAAATAATTTTTAAATCCGACTATAGATATAGTATAGATTTGTAATAGGATTGTGACGACAATGTCTCGTTATGAGAAAACTATTAATTCTTGAATAAAATTTTATCAAAATTCATCTGTGGTTAGCAACTACAACTACATACACGGTCCACATTTAGCGGATATTAAACAGACCAAGTGGTAAACCTGTCGCTGCCAATTATTATACTGTCACTTCTTGATCCATTGTATTTTAGATGGTTACCACTGACGCCTTTATGTCACTACATTTGCAAGGTGTTGTTGAATCTAATTAGCTCATATTTACTATATAATAATTTTCCTCTATAATGATATTGATGACAAATTCATTCATTTCAATTACAATTAATTACATCATAATATAATTGTGTACGTAAGTAGGTAAACTGGGTTATCAATATATTACAAAGGACATGTTTATATAAATAAAAAATATAGGAATATACTACTCTCTACCGAGAGGTAAGTGTATTTTTTTTGCTGGTATAGGTACTAAAATTTGCACTTGATGGCCTCCATACGACACTGAAGTTTACATTACAAGACAGTATTATTAAGTACCTATCTCATGAACAACAAAAGAAACAGTTTTCATAACTAAACTAAAAGTAAAAAAAATAAATTCAATCCATATTATTTATTATATACAAAATATATGTCATTAGGTAGGTACTTACGTCTTTCGTTTCACATTGCGATCTGTCGATTTTTTGTGCAAATATTTTTTACAAAGTTAATTACATACATTATTAAATGAATCAACACTTCTTTGTAAATTTGATGAATTATAATTGTTTTTCTTTCTATCTTCACGGCGTTGCCATACAGCTCCCGAAACAGTGTTACGATTCCAATGTACCCATCGGAAGACCAAGTCTCCCTCGTTTAGCCGATGGTATTTGTGAGGCTATACCTAACGAGTGGCTAGTTCTGTTGAGGTATATTTAGACGGAAAGGCCTCTAAGTGTGGTTTGTCGGAATATGTACCTACATAAGTTTTTAATTAAATAACCCATTGGTACATGGCCGGGATCCGGGATCGAACCCGTGGTCTGCCTAGTTAATATCAGACGTCTTAACCACTCGGCCACCGACACACCTTTGAAAAGCTATTTAATTATTTTGCAACCTCATCAGAATACAGCTTATTAAAAACACTGGGTTCGGGAGACCTGGCGCCCGACACCTTTACCTACAAAGAAATAGCCAAAAGATTGATAAAAAATGTCCTACGACGAGAGCATTATGCATTATGCTCCAAGAAGTAAGCTATAGTATAGGCACAGAACTATGGAATCGCCGCATTAAATTGAAATTTTACGAACATAAGGAAAGTATGCGACCAAGTTGATCATAATATCTTAGAAAAAATGACAACAGGAAAAATTTTAAACCTGTATTGTGTTTGAGGAAAATTCAACGACGTCGTTCTATTTAATTTGTAAACATTAAAGTTATCAAAACCGGTTCAGTGAGAGCTCCAGTAGCAGCCAAGACGTAGACAGTCACGGAAAGGTAAACGTGTCATATGGAATTAATATCCTAGAACTTTTGTTTTTATATTATGATCCCCTATGCAAATACAGTCACTTCTAATTTTATTATCTCTAGCGATAGGCACCGGCCACCTTTAGTCACAGAGTTCGGGCGCTGTGCGATTTTCGAATATTTCCTATCTCCTCAGTCACCCCGCGTTCACTTACACGTGTGCAATAGAGAGAGTTGCAGACTTTTGACGAAATTGTCTTATAGGTGTTTAGGTGTTAACGTTTTTCTATACCTAAATTATTTGATTTTAGTATCTATCGTTTTGTTACATCATAAACTAAGTCGACTTGTTTTGATTTTTTCAAAATTTTGATTAGTTTCATAATTATCACGAGATAAGTATGAGGAAGTTTTTTAGTTAAAAAAAAACGGTTTTTGAGGATTAATTATTTCTCAATTTACCTATAAGCAATATGAAAAAACAAAAACGAGTCGACCTAGTTTTTATAAAAAACAGCAAGAACAGATTATGTTTAGTGGGGTAAAAACGTTAATCGAAATGAACCAAAGAGCATAATGATTGGTAAAAGTTACATCAAAATTAATTTTGACATTTTGGAGCCTAGACACACATCTAGACATACAGACAAAATAATTTATTTTTTTATTTGTATTGTCAATTGTTTGTTGGACTAATATTGAATAATATGGTAATACTCGTAGATTTATGAGGAACTAATGGACACAATGAAGTATGACTATTTGATATAAAATATTTTCAATATATAATACAGTGTAAACTCTTTATAACGAATTTCAAGGGACCGAGCATTTTTTTTTCGTTATACGGAGGGAAGGGAAAAAATAGACCAAATTTTTTACAATAATTTCTAATTTTATTACTATCAATAGATAAATTATTTTAAACACATATATTCTGTTAACTTTGCCGGACGTGTTTTGCTATGCCAATATTTGTTTTGTTGTTTTTAAAGTATTTTTTGCATGTCTTGGGATGTGGTGACGATGGTGCGTTTAGTAACTGAGACCAAAATTTCCTACAGACAATGTAATCTAAGAATAATGGCACACGTGTTAAGGCAATTAACAATAACAAAAGCGAGACGGTTGTTTATGACCTCAGGTATCTTTCTTACAAATTTCGGCACCTCAAAAGATTAGTTTTGTAAGCTGATTATAAAAACAATGTATGTTTCACTTTAATTTAATTTAGATACTAGCAGTGCCTTGTATCTGTCAAAAATATGGCAAATCTCAGTTAAGGAAAGTTAAGTTCTAAATAGCCATAGTTTCCAAAACGAAAAAGCAATGCTCGTTTTGAGAACTATGGCTATTTAGAACTCTTAAGATCCAATTTAAAATAATAACTATCAACTGTGTGGGATGGAAATGTTGTATAAATTTTAATAAACTCAACTTTCCAGGATTAACTGAGATTTGCCATATTTTTGACAGTTATAAGATGAACTTGACCAAACGGCCCTTAAGAATTGGGCTATCAAAAGCAAAAATAATTTTTAAATCCGACTATAGATATAGTATAGATTTGTAATAGGATTGTGACGACAATGTCTCGTTATGAGAAAACTATTAATTCTTGAATAAAATTTTATCAAAATTCATCTGTGGTTAGCAACTACAACTACATACACGGTCCACATTTAGCGGATATTAAACAGACCAAGTGGTAAACCTGTCGCTGCCAATTATTATACTGTCACTTCTTGATCCATTGTATTTTAGATGGTTACCACTGACGCCTTTATGTCACTACATTTGCAAGGTGTTGTTGAATCTAATTAGCTCATATTTACTATATAATAATTTTCCTCTATAATGATATTGATGACAAATTCATTCATTTCAATTACAATTAATTACATCATAATATAATTGTGTACGTAAGTAGGTAAACTGGGTTATCAATATATTACAAAGGACATGTTTATATAAATAAAAAATATAGGAATATACTACTCTCTACCGAGAGGTAAGTGTATTTTTTTTGCTGGTATAGGTACTAAAATTTGCACTTGATGGCCTCCATACGACACTGAAGTTTACATTACAAGACAGTATTATTAAGTACCTATCTCATGAACAACAAAAGAAACAGTTTTCATAACTAAACTAAAAGTAAAAAAAATAAATTCAATCCATATTATTTATTATATACAAAATATATGTCATTAGGTAGGTACTTACGTCTTTCGTTTCACATTGCGATCTGTCGATTTTTTGTGCAAATATTTTTTACAAAGTTAATTACATACATTATTAAATGAATCAACACTTCTTTGTAAATTTGATGAATTATAATTGTTTTTCTTTCTATCTTCACGGCGTTGCCATACAGCTCCCGAAACAGTGTTACGATTCCAATGTACCCATCGGAAGACCAAGTCTCCCTCGTTTAGCCGATGGTATTTGTGAGGCTATACCTAACGAGTGGCTAGTTCTGTTGAGGTATATTTAGACGGAAAGGCCTCTAAGTGTGGTTTGTCGGAATATGTACCTACATAAGTTTTTAATTAAATAACCCATTGGTACATGGCCGGGATCCGGGATCGAACCCGTGGTCTGCCTAGTTAATATCAGACGTCTTAACCACTCGGCCACCGACACACCTTTGAAAAGCTATTTAATTATTTTGCAACCTCATCAGAATACAGCTTATTAAAAACACTGGGTTCGGGAGACCTGGCGCCCGACACCTTTACCTACAAAGAAATAGCCAAAAGATTGATAAAAAATGTCCTACGACGAGAGCATTATGCATTATGCTCCAAGAAGTAAGCTATAGTATAGGCACAGAACTATGGAATCGCCGCATTAAATTGAAATTTTACGAACATAAGGAAAGTATGCGACCAAGTTGATCATAATATCTTAGAAAAAATGACAACAGGAAAAATTTTAAACCTGTATTGTGTTTGAGGAAAATTCAACGACGTCGTTCTATTTAATTTGTAAACATTAAAGTTATCAAAACCGGTTCAGTGAGAGCTCCAGTAGCAGCCAAGACGTAGACAGTCACGGAAAGGTAAACGTGTCATATGGAATTAATATCCTAGAACTTTTGTTTTTATATTATGATCCCCTATGCAAATACAGTCACTTCTAATTTTATTATCTCTAGCGATAGGCACCGGCCACCTTTAGTCACAGAGTTCGGGCGCTGTGCGATTTTCGAATATTTCCTATCTCCTCAGTCACCCCGCGTTCACTTACACGTGTGCAATAGAGAGAGTTGCAGACTTTTGACGAAATTGTCTTATAGGTGTTTAGGTGTTAACGTTTTTCTATACCTAAATTATTTGATTTTAGTATCTATCGTTTTGTTACATCATAAACTAAGTCGACTTGTTTTGATTTTTTCAAAATTTTGATTAGTTTCATAATTATCACGAGATAAGTATGAGGAAGTTTTTTAGTTAAAAAAAAACGGTTTTTGAGGATTAATTATTTCTCAATTTACCTATAAGCAATATGAAAAAACAAAAACGAGTCGACCTAGTTTTTATAAAAAACAGCAAGAACAGATTATGTTTAGTGGGGTAAAAACGTTAATCGAAATGAACCAAAGAGCATAATGATTGGTAAAAGTTACATCAAAATTAATTTTGACATTTTGGAGCCTAGACACACATCTAGACATACAGACAAAATAATTTATTTTTTTATTTGTATTGTCAATTGTTTGTTGGACTAATATTGAATAATATGGTAATACTCGTAGATTTATGAGGAACTAATGGACACAATGAAGTATGACTATTTGATATAAAATATTTTCAATATATAATACAGTGTAAACTCTTTATAACGAATTTCAAGGGACCGAGCATTTTTTTTTCGTTATACGGAGGGAAGGGAAAAAATAGACCAAATTTTTTACAATAATTTCTAATTTTATTACTATCAATAGATAAATTATTTTAAACACATATATTCTGTTAACTTTGCCGGACGTGTTTTGCTATGCCAATATTTGTTTTGTTGTTTTTAAAGTATTTTTTGCATGTCTTGGGATGTGGTGACGATGGTGCGTTTAGTAACTGAGACCAAAATTTCCTACAGACAATGTAATCTAAGAATAATGGCACACGTGTTAAGGCAATTAACAATAACAAAAGCGAGACGGTTGTTTATGACCTCAGGTATCTTTCTTACAAATTTCGGCACCTCAAAAGATTAGTTTTGTAAGCTGATTATAAAAACAATGTATGTTGTTGATGTCTAAATATGAAAATATTTCTACGTAATAGAGAATGGCTGTTGCGTTATAAAGTGTGAATTAATGTATGAGTTTTGTGGTAAACCAACCAAATTGAACTAATGTCTACGGTATAGAGTTTTTCGTTATAACGAATGACGTTATAAAGAGTTTACACTGTATATACATTTAGCCAGTTGTTCATATTAAATAGAACAATGGCAAGCCTCTTGTAGGTATAATTATTTCCACAAGAACTAATAAGTACCTATAGAACTTGAACTAATCATATAATACATACTTTGTGGCGGCTCATCGACTGTCTGTCTGTCTCAATACACAAACATGTATCGCGCTAGTAAAAATATTTCATAGATTGGCAATAATAATTGGCATACATACAATAACTTTCCAGCCACACAATTCAATGAAAACTTGGAGATACAAATACGGTGGGTTATTAACAAGGCAGACCACGGGTTCGATTCCGTATCCCGGCCATGTACCAATGCTTTTCCATCTGAATATAGCTTAACAGAACTAGCCAGTCGTTAGGTAGATACTCTTCACAAATACCATCGGCTAAACGAGGGAGACCTTGACCGGTTTCGGAAGCTGTAAGGGAAAATGGTGAATAGTAAAAACGTATGAAAAATCATCAAGTAGTTAGATCTGGGATTTCTTCAGGTGACAATTCCAGCTAAATACATTTTTCAGAAACCCTTGAAAATTTTGGAAGCCATGTTTTTTGACGCAATTGATATTTTTCTATTTGATTAATGTATTAATTTCACCTGTTCAAATAGATAAAGTAACTATGTAAAACGCAACACGTGTATAGTTATGTAACTTACCATAGCAACATCACGTCTTTTATACCTTTCGACGTGACTAGGTAGTCCACATTTTCGAGTTGCGATATTACAATGAACCGCTGAAGCTTTATCCAGAGCCATTTTTTTCGTGAAATACTGTAATGCACTAGTAATACGTAATAGTCATCAGACTAATGAGCCATGATATACCACGAACTTAGAGCAGCGTCCAAAGGCAACTTGATTTGACTTTCCGTAGTCCCACCAATGGGACAACCCAAAGGTGTAGTATGCTGGCAGATGTAGCAGAGCACCCGCGAGTCTATACTAAATCTATGGGACAACCCATGGGACTACGAAAAGCGACAAAATAGAACGGAACATGCAATTAATATGATATAATTAACTGAAGGTAAAGTACAAAATTAATATTACTTACAGTATTTTTAAAGTGTCAGTGGAATTATGAAACATTTCTTAGGGATTAGCTCCAAGGTCGTATTCAGAATTATTTAGGGGTATGGTTTAAGAATAATATTTTTTATGAGGGATATTGTTAAATAGGTCGAGTGGGTAGTCGAACCATGTACCAATGGGTTTTTTATAATAAAAAATCTACGTACATTATCCGACAAACCGTACAAAGAGGCTTTTCCATCTACATACCTCAACAGAGCTGGCCACTCGTTAGGTATAGCCTCAAAAATCTTCGGCTAAGTGAGGAAGACTTTGTACCCTGGGGCAACGGTTCCCGGGAGCTGTAAAGCAACTCAAAAATATTTTTTTTTAATTATTTTTAGGTATTTGTATAGCAGCTCTGAAAGTAATTGCATAATAAATAACATATCCCTTTTAAACCATTTCATGAATTTGTTTTAAATGATCAGAAAGACAGACAAACGACATCAATTCTTATAATTTTTTTCATCGAGTGAGAATTGAACTCGGGTCCTCAAGCTACAATCGGTCGATATAAGAGATGTTTTATACACGATCATTTACAAATTGTCATTATCTAAACGCCTTAAGTTAGCATATCTTATCAGAGCGGTGATAAAAATATTTATTATGGATCTCATGAAGCGAGGTCGTCTGCTGTTTTATAATTTGTTAATGTACGCTTTGACATTCAACGTAGTAATGGCTTTTTGAATAAAATGTATGATTTATGTTAAAATATATTAGTATTTGAACAGTTCTCAAAAGCTATTAAACCAGTTAATACGAAAAAAAAACCCAAATTCCTTGCTGAAATATCTAAAAAAAAATATCAATAAATGTAGTGAAAATGTATGAAGACTATGTAATTATTGTTAGGTCCAGAAAATACTGACGATGGGAGTTCGTTTAACTTTTGAATACAAAGTTGGTTAAAAACACAGTTAACGGGCTCTTTTCCACAACAATTTTGTCTAATTTGCGTGAAGCTTGAATTTACCTGTCCTGTGCCATCTTAATTCCTTGTTTACATTCTGTGGTAATATGTAAAGAGTATGTGCCTGTTTGTCTGTTATACCGTTTTACCAAAGCCAGGAAACGGCGAGTTCCCAATCTATTCAGGAAAAAATTTGAAAGTACAATAATACTTGGCCAATTTTTTAACCCATTTTCATAACCTCTAGGATTACTTTACTTGCAGATGGACAAGGAGCCACTTAGTTTAGTATGTAGAGATATATATTACATCAATGACTTTCTATCGTTTCGTTGTTTTGTGTATTTTTGTCTTTGCTTTGGCAGAGGCGAATGTTTTTTGATGAAGCAGTGTAATAATCTATTCCTGGATGGCATTGCTCCTGGTCGTGTCGGCAAGGACACATTAAGACACTTTTTTATTGAAAACGTTTAGAGGGCAATCATAATATCTCATATCTGTGGAAAATGGTAAAGTTAGTTGATACAACCAACTAGAGCGAACATAATGAGTTCACGAACAACGATGCATTATTGTGCAGTCATACCTACATACATACATAATATCTTTATGACGGTTTCTCATAATAGGAGTAGGCAGGATGGATGAAGTTTCACTCACTCATCACGAAATCTCCGGAACTATAAAGACTTCGAAGGTGAAATTTGGGAACTTTTGAATGAAGTCTACCCATAAAATATGATAGATTTAATACACTCGGGTGATTTGCTCTGAAATATGGCAAATTATATAGGATTTACTTGGGTACTTATTTTTAATTAAATTTGTAAGAACAACATCTAACTATATGTACCTAAATAAACAGTGTCTGCATCTATCTATCATCACGCCTTTTATCCCAAGAGGGGTAGGTAGAGACAATCTAATACCATTTGCTACGATCCTGACATACTTCTTTCGCTTCTTTTATATTCATCAAACATTTCATACATGCTGGGCGATTGTGTGTACTTTTAATATTTCCAACGATTAATATATTTTTAATATGTTCAATAAAAGTACACTTAGGTCGACCTTTTTAGTCAATCTTTAAACGTGTTCAAACCAGCGTAAACTGCTTTTCTTCATTCTAGTCACAACATCATCTTTCGCATTCTTCTCTAATATCGTTCCGGATCCACCAGCTGTCTTCAAATTCTACGACGAAATATTTATTATTTCTTACTTTTCAGTTTAAATTTTTCAAGTCGGTACACTTTTTTAAAGGTTTATTTAGCACGCGGTGACGCGGACGAAGCCTGGCGAAATAATTAGTAAATCGGTGGTGAACGACGGTAGGAATGTTCATGGCCTCGAGCAGCCGATTGAATGCCAACCACTCGCTCGTTCATTGATATTTGGTACCAGGAACACGCATAAACATTTTTTTGGATTATGAACAAGTTTTGATAACTTGATCCCAAGAGGGGTAGGCAGAGACAATCAAATTTCTCAAAATCTACTGGACGAAAAAAGATGAAATTTGGTACATATATAGAGTTTGATGGCCCAATCACAAACGTATGGCGTAATTAATTTGAATGTCTATTTTGGGGGTTAATTTCGGGGGAAAATTTTCAAGTGCATCATGTGACATATCATATCTAATGAAAGGGCTCGCTATAACAAATACAAATATAAATATCTTTTTTATAATTTAAAAAATTCACACTTTAAATTATATTAAAGAAAACTTCTCTCTCTTCTCTCCGAAAGTCTTAGACTCAGAAAGTCTAAAATCTTAAAGTTCTCAAGGAAAAACTCGCTCTTAGCCAATTTTTTTTGTAATAATTATAATAAATAAATTGAATTTGTATGTACTTTCTCACATTTATAGCAAAATTATTGTTTAGCACATAATTATTTATCGTAATGAAAATATTTACAGAAATACAATTATTAAAAGCTATTAGAAGTTAATAAGCATGTGTTGTTAAAATAAAACGCCATAATATATTATTACAAAGGTCAGTATAATGATTGTTATGATTCATTGTTGATAACGGTTTGATAAGAACGATTGTTAAAAAGTGTTTTAGTGTGGTTTTTGTGTAAATCGTTTTTTCGTGTTTCAAGTAATACTTATGTATTAAAATTTTCCATCTATTTTTAAATCGTGTCATATTCTGGATTTATAATTATTTTATTTTGACGATAACAATTCGGTGCCTACCTTTGCAAAATACAAAATATTTTAAAAAACGAATTTTTGTTTTCTATGCAGTAGTTTTGTGACGTCATCATTAAAGCAATATTATAGCGTTTCTGCCCCGTGGTACTACTCGTTTGTGTTTAGACAAATGAGTTGAGAAATGGAGCAGAAATGCAGAATGGCTCGTTTACATTATTACGTCATTTTCTCGTCTGTCGGCAGAACTTGAAAATTTCCATTGGTGATGCCGGAACTGAAAGCTAGTCGTTTCAATAATTTGAAACTCAGATTTCCTTTATTTTTCTCGTATAGACGTACCTAGGTACACCCTACATTTTATATGCTTTGACTTAGCTTTATTTTTAAGTTAGTTTGTAGCATGTATACTGTAGGTATACTGTTCCAAATTTTGCAAGTAATTAAGCCTATATAATGTATTTTTCTTTTCCTGTCACGCGACAAAGATTCAATATAATTATATTATTTTTATCTGTTTCAGTGATAACTTTGATACTATGTAGGTATATAAGTACTTTTATTATAGTCTACTTGTTCATAGTAATATAAAACATTCCACTTTTTTCATTTTCAGATTTCAAAAATTAAGGAATTTTTAAAGTGGCATTTCGTTTTATTTCCTTGCCTTCCTGTATAATGAATGTAACCTTTTTGTTCCAGGAAACTTTTCCAATTTTCTTGTCAGTCTTTGCTACAGACGTGCTATCGCGTCTGAAACACCGCAAGTTCACCGTTCAATTTGTTCTAATTTTCTAATATAGCAGCACTAGTGTTCGCTCAGTGCTTCGCTCATCACAAACTTTCTCGTACCGTTGGGTCTATTGCGATAAAAAATAATTTTGACAAAAAATTCAAATAAGTGAAAGGTTTAAAAAAAAATTACTGCTTCTCCTAATAGGGCTAATACTTTCTTCCCTCCTCCAACTAACCAACCAACATTTGGCTAAAAATATTTTCGTAGTACCTACTTGAGCCGCCAAGCTTGTGTCATTCTTTCTATTAGATATACATTTGAATCTCAATTTTGCGTGCTCTTCTTCCGTTTATTCAATTTTCACTTCCACCTCCTTGTCTCTCTTTAAATTTTAAAAACCATCTTTTTATAAAATACTCATACAAAAACATACATTTTAAAATATTATATAGTATATACCAGAAAATAAACTATATGTTTTTCCATTGTTGTTGATATATTTATTCTAATCACAATATAAAAATATTTCTGTGATATATACTGTTTCTTATTTTACTAAAGATGTTTTATTTGGCTTCCATCCAATGCTAAAATTGTTGTCACAATTCAATTGTAAAATTTTCCTATACATAATATAAGAGCCGCCTTGTTTTTCATTATATTTTAAGAAAATAAATATAAAGCAGATGTGAACGGAAGTCGAGGGCGTATTAGTACATAGTTACATGACTCCAATAAAATATTTCTAATTTTTGAATTAGTAGGTGTGTAAACTTACTTTTGTAAAATTATTATTATTTATTGTTATTTGAAAGAACAATATGTACCTACATGAAAATATTGTAACTTACAATACCTACTATCAAAAATAAATATACAATGCGGATATTACTAATCTGACAAGATTACACATTAATAAATTAAATCGAATGTATTATGTATTTTTATACTTTCCGCCACGTCCGTGGAAATGTATGATAAATTGACGTTTATGGTCACTGCTCCGCTCCTTTGAGTCGTACCGTGATAGCCTATAACATTTTTCAATAAACATGCTATTATTTTAGAACTGGTAGTTCTAGAGATAAGCGCAAATTTTTTGAAATGAAAGCTTCTGTAGGCGAAATCTTATGGATTCGCGACACGTTTTCGGCACAAGACCATGGATTGCCCGGCCCGAGTATGCTCGACTCGAGAATGTCCGGGCAGGAATTCGTGTACTGGCTGTACGCATTATTGGCTGCGCATTTCTGGCCGGCAATTCTTCGGTCCGAAAACAGATATAATATATATGAAATGATCGCTAGATGGCGTTATTATACGTTATATTCATAAAAATTAAAAACTCCTGTTTCACTTTTGTCGGCAGTTCCCATGACTTTTTTTTCTTTACGAGTTGCCGTACAGCTTCCGAAAACCTGTTTATCGGTCCCAGGATACCCAAGGGAAGACCAAGTCTCCCACTTTTAGCCGATGGTATTTGTGATGATAACCTAACGAATGGCCAGTTCAGTAGATTTAGAATGAAAAAACATCGTGTAATTAAAAAAACACTATTCATTTTCAAAATGGCTTCAAATAAATAGTCCCTCATTAGTCAAAATAAAAATATGTAATTACAACATCATACTAGTACGCCATGGCATTGTTCCAAAGTGAACAGGAAGCTTTCCAAAATATACGTACAACGGCCGACAATTAAATCTGAGCTTGTATAATATTTATGGGCTTACTATTGGAAGTTCCAGACTTCCTACATACATACCATCACGCTTATCTCCCATAGGGGTAGGTAGTAGGTAGGATAATCGCAACAATCGTCGTAAAGTCGGTGTAGTATGCCAATCCATCCATTTTTTAGACTTGTTTTATTTGGTAAACACACTTTTTAATGTTAAAATTTTACGTAAATGTCTGTTATTTTTAGAAGAAGTGCGGAGGCCGGCTTTACCTGCCCTCCGAAGCACGAGGAGTCGATTAATGCACATATTCTTTATGAAAATTGGTGCTTTGCATATTTTTCTTGGAATGAGTGGAAATTGGTTTCAAGACAACGCTCTACCAATTAGGATATCGACTCCTTTTATAAATTAAATTTTTAAATAACAGTTTAAAAAATATGAAACAAAATTTTATGTATTGATTTCGATAAGACACTACCTTTTTTTTTTTTTTTTTTTTTTTTTTCTTCACGGGTTGCTTTACAGCTCCCGAAACCGTGTTACGGTTCCAGGGTACCCAGCGGAAGACCTAGTCTCCCTCGTTTAGCCGATGGTATTTGTGAGGCTATATCTAACGAGTGGCTAGTTCTGTTGAGATATATTTAGATGGAAAAGCCTCTAAGTGTGGTTAGTCGGATTATGTACATAAGTTTTTAATTAAAAAAACCCATTGGTACATGGCCGGGATCCGGGATCGAACTCGGGGTCTGTCTAGTAAATACCAGACGTCTTAACCACTCGGCCACCGACGCACCTTTGGCTACGAATCCCTAAAAACGTGACGCGACCTATCAAAGAGTAGAATGATGTTTTAATTCATAATAATAATTGAAGTGCAAATAATATTTACTTAGTTAAATACCTAATTTCGACTATCAATTTCATCACATTGAATCAATGATTATTTCACGAACAACCAAATTTAAAATTGCGAATGTGTCTGAAAAAAGAATCTTCACTATAGAGGCTTTTCCATCTAAACCATTTTCCATCAACAGAACTGGCCACTCGTTAGGTATAGCCTCAAAAATACCATCGGTTAAACGAGGGAGACTTGGTCTTCTGCTGAGTACCTTGGAACCGTACAAGAAAAAAAAAATTAAATAAAAGCGTAAAAACCACAGGTTCATTAAATCTTACGTATGTAACAATGCCCATATTTAGCAAGTTTGTAGTTTATAATCTCACATGTAACAAGTGAATAATGAGTCATATATGACTCAATGAAACACAAACATTTTGAAACCGACTCTAGAATCCATACGTTAAGTCCTTATTAGCTACCAATAATTATATTGGTGTCAAGGTGATTGAACCAGCGACCGGGCCGTCTCTTCAGGATCGCTCTATGACGTAATGCCTGGGTGTGTACAGTGTATCAATTAACTCTGTCAATAGATGTGGCTTAGGGTTTCGTACTATCAACATCAGATTAGAATGTACTATTACGGATGTTTAGGAACCCTTATATAGCATCACTACAATCTGTCTGTCCGTCTGTCACAGCTTGTTTTCTCCGAGTCTACTCGACGAATAAATTTGAAATTTGGTACATATGTAGAGTTTGATGACCCAATCACAGACGTGTAGCGTAACTAATCGAATTTCGATTAGGGGGTCAATTTTGGTGGAAAAATTAAAAATTATAAAAAAGTGCATAATGTGACATATTAAAAAAAAGGGCTACAAATATTTTTTCTTTATATTATACGAAAATTGACCCCCATACTGAGGTTAATTTTTTGAAAAAAAAATAAATGGAATATAGTTTACAGGAAAACCTAAACGATAAACGATGATGATGTGTGTGTATGTAGAAATACTGGTACAATGTGCATTATTTTATCACTTTTAAAACTACTAATAAATAAAAGTATCATGAGTCAAGAAGTTAGAAGTGTTTGAAAGAAATGTTTGTATTTAAAATATTTTATCTAAGATTCGAACCTGGGACTACATGCTACTTGAGTATGATCACTGACCTATCGTCAATTAAACTCCTCAGAACAATGAGTGCCTTTTGCTGATACGAGTCTGTCCAGTGAAGGGTGCCAAAGAAAATAATAGGATTCCACGTCGCAGTGCATGACGTTTGTCTCTGGGCAGCGTAAAGCGAAATCCAGTTTTATCACGCATTAGTTTATGCTAGTTTATGGGACCAATCAATCAATCAACAACAAATTATTACTATCTCTCAGTTGAGAATTGGCTGATGAGCGAAATCATTTCCTTTGTTTGAATGAACGCCGAATAGAATGAAATTATTTCTCGAGCTCTTGTTTCGTTTGAATTGTGGTGTGGCTAGAGACACCATAACAGTGTCCACTTTTTGCCAGTCCATATTGAATAGACAGAATATTTATTAGTAGATATAATGTGAACGCAAATGATCTCGTATGTTTGTAATGAATAAAATACTTCATGTATATTACTTTGACATATTACAATTCAGTGACATTTTCAGAATAATCATAAATATGTATATTTTTCTACTAGAAATCAAACTGTCACAAAATAAACTATAAAACCTCCTTTCATAACTTATAAGAAATCGATAGCCTAATTCGGAGGGCACGTAAAGCCGACGTCCGCACTTCTTCTAAAAATAACGTTGTTAAAGAAGTGACACAATCTATATCCATTAAGTGCAACAATAGACTTGCCACTTGTTTTGCTTAATATAGACAGTGACAAAATGTGGACACAGTTACTAGTATCTCTGGTCTCACCGCGAGAATATGTGTGTATAAGGTTTTTCTTATCCAATCCCGTAAGAATGCGATCTTCAATATTTTGTAAGTTTCCTTTGCAAATATATCTACACATAATGTAGGTATTATACCTACAGATGTTATCTGTGACGCAACAGGTCATCAGCATTGCTTATCTTTGATAACACCTGCTGGCGATGAAACACATGTAGCTTGTATGTCAGGAGGGAAAAATATTCATGAAATATTTTTCAGCCATCTCCACGAGTAGATATTACCTTATCAACAGTGTTTTGTAACTAATTTGAGCTTATATTACAATTTAAGTACCTACATTGATTTTGTATAGGATATTTTTTTATAAAAAATGGTTGTTTTTTCCAAGCAAGTGTTTATTTATTTTTTAATACCGACTTATGATGTTCATGTATATCTCTGTAATATTTAATTTCTTTTACCAGCTCCCAATAGATAGCGTCTTCTTTTTCTTCTTCTTCTTTACGGGTTGCCTTACGGTGTTATCAGTCGCAGGCCCAGGCCAGGGTACCCAGCGAAACACAAAGACTTCCTCTTTTAGCCGATAGTAGAATTGTGAGACGGAAAAGCCTCTATGTATGGTTTGTCGCATTATGTACATAAGTTTTTAATTAAAATTTTTTTTTATTTTTTTACGCCAAAAAATGAATCAAATCAAACAAATTATTAGCAAGTGCAGGCGATTTATAATGGTACTCGTAATGTAATATAAAATATTTTTTTGTTCGTAAATGAAAAGTAATAAAATGTATATGGTGTGGTTTGTCGGATTAAGTACAGAAGTTTTTAATGAGAGGCTTTTCCATCTAAATATCTCAACAGAACTGGCCACTCGTTAGGTAGCCTCACAAAATATACCATCGGCTAAAAGAGGGAGACCTTGGTCTACCGCTGGGTACCCTAAAAATGTAGACAACATGGCACATTATACAAGAAATATATGTTTTTAATACCTTTATAAATCTCATGCGCACTATTTCATTAAGTAGGCCACACATTAGTCCGACACTGAAAATTTCCCATTCCGGCCGCCGGATGATCAAGGCTAGGCGGACCGTTCGTTACATTTGACGAGTCTGTGGTCGGTTTCGGTGGACCATACGGCGACGCGGGGGGATTGGACGAATGTGTGGCCACCTTTATGGACATACTTATTAAGTAGACAGGACAAACATCAAATTCTTGCTAAAAAGCAAATATATTTGACATAAAATAAATGGACAGCCTACCAACCAACTACGGCGATATCCCTGTATACAACTTGCGACTTTTTCTTATGAATTTGGTAAGATACTATAAAATAAATATTCAATTCGATTCGCGCACCAAATCTAGCGTTAGCCAAAAAATGGGATCAACTTGTGAATTTTAATAAGTTGATCGTGTAAGCAACTGTATTAAATGATAGGTGAATTTTGATGAGTAACCATATTCGCAAAGATCACAAATGTGAAGCACGTAAGTAACTATAACTCTCGCCAAATAATTTGAACCGAAAAGTATCACTCTAGGCTGATAGGCTTCCTGGAGGAGCTGGGATGGCAGGAGTAACAGAATTCCCGCATCACGCAAAATAGGCGGTAAGACGTCGAGTTGCGGAAACCGAGCAGCACCAGAACCAGAACCTCCTCATTCTAGCACGCAATCTGGCTCTATTTATTTAGCGCACACTATACATATTGAGTGACGTAGCAAATGTGCGTAGATGCCTAAAATGTTACTACAATATATACATATATGCATTATTTATACATTTACGATATATTACTTTGAATATCGAGCGGTAAAAATAAAATTAAATCGGTCCAAATCCATTGCACTCAGTCGCTGAAAGACAAACAAATAATAAAAAGGCAAAGGCAGGCAGTCATGAGGACTGCCGACAGAAGTGAAAAACAGTCCTAGCAATTGGAAGCCAGTACACGAGTTCCTGCCCGGACATTCTCGTCGAGCATACTCGGGCCGGGCAATCCACGGTCTTATGCCGAAAACATGACGCGAACACAGGTCGCGAATTCATAAGATTTCCACCAACGAAAAATCGCTCAAAAATATTATTTACAATATAATTTTGATATTATTGTTATACAAAATATTATTATTATTTATTATTATAATCATTAGTAAATTATTTGTAGGGAATCAATTTAGTGATAATTTAATTAATCTGTCGCTGATAAGGCGTTACGCGACCAGATATCTTCTAAAACGTTTCCTTTTGGAATAAAGATTGTGTAAGCCGTGAAAATTTAATTCCTAACAAAAATCTGACTGCAAGGACAAAGAGAAATTTATGAATAAATTAGCTGTGCACTGCAGTTGCAACTATTAAAGCAGGTGCAACTAATGCAATAACTGTTATTGCTCCCCCCTTTAGATCGTAGCGCGATGTATAGCTTATAATCTTCCTCAAAAAGTGGGCTATCAAATGCATTATTTCAAATCCGACTGGTAGTTCCAGAGATTAGAGTGTTTAAACAAATAAATTCTACCACTCCTATTAATAAACTCGAATTAGCGACGTATTAACTAAACTGTATTTCGTCACCCTCTAACAAATCTGCAATTCGATATGATAGACGGAGACGAAATACAGTTTAGTTAATACGTCGCTAATTCGAGTTTATTAATAAGAATGTTCAGGTTTATTATTAGTCTCTATACTAATATTATAGAGAGGAATGATTTGTATTTTTGTATGTTTGTTACGAATAAACTCAAAAACTACTGGACGGATTTTTATCATTCTTTCACCATTGGAATGCTACATTATTCCTGAGTAACATAGGCTATATACCATCACGGCATGACAACGGGAACGGGGTGGGCAGAGGTGAACATGACAAAAGCTATGTATGATTTGCCAACATTCTGAAATAGTCACAACAGCAATAGGGAAACAGCTAGTATAGAATAAATAGATAGAAGATATAGAAGATGAAGTCCCTATTCAAAACATACCATCGATTCCCCCGAATATATCAAAACCTGCATTTTCCCTCGACTCTTTACGAAGAACTGGCAGTTAAAGTGTTGCACAACCCGTTTAAATAAATTATCATCTAATAGAGTGAAAGTCAGTTAAGAGTCTGTAGTTTTTTACGTTTCCTTTGAAGAAATCTAAGGTATAAGAAATTGCATAGAAAGAAACGATTCACTGAAAATATCTTAAATACCTAATATTCTAACAATGGCCGTAAACTTGCCGATAATAACTTTATCGGCTTACAAATTGATAGACATTTCCGCACAGCCTTGTCAATTTTTTAAAGTGTTTATGCAAATGACTTTTAACCGCAAGTATAGGACTATTGTTATTATTATTTAGCAGTTCGGTGCGCAACTCTGTGATGGGAGTAGCTACGAATTACTTGGTTCTTTCAAATGTAAATTGTTTACAAGTTGCCATGACTTCGATTTGACGAGTGACTACTATGTTTGTACGACAGACTTGATTTATTTAAACACTAGCTGTCCGCCCCCGGCTTCGTCCGTGGATATTTTCGAACAAAATAAAACCTGCATTACCCCTACCCCTACTCCTATAAAATTTATCAATAATGAAGTTTCTGTAACATCAAAATCCATTCAGCTGTATCAGAGCATATTCTGGAGTTTGGTATATTCAGACAGCCAGACATATATTCTAAATATTGTTTTAAGCTTCAGCATTGGAAAAAAAAAATAGAATTTTTTTCATTCGACAGAATATTTTTTCGAAGTAATGACAACCATCGGGCATGAATGAAAGGTGTGATGAATACAGAAGAGGCGAAAGGCAGATGTCAGGATCATGAATGGCATGACTGTCTACCACTTCTAGAATACATAAAATAACACGCTTATAATTGACTAAGTTTCAGTTTAAATTTTGTCATAAGAAAACTTGGCCTTATTTTGTATACTGGTACCTTACTTTAGTGACTTTATCTGATATTGCTGATTTTTTATCTTTTTTTTATAATCCGGAATTTCCCATTGCAAAAGACTTTACTTTACATACAAACTGGAAATATGAATATACCTAAAATAATTTTATTGTAATTAGTACTTAGACCGAGCACTGGCGGTATAACCATACACCTAGCTAGGAAACTGGCTGAAAGAGGCTACAGCGAGCCTGAAGACCTAAATAGTCTCAAATGTCTGGTGCAGGGAAACCACTGCACTATTCTTCCCACGAAAGTTAACCATGGCGAGTCAATACAAGGTGCGTCGCGCTGTGGACCGCCATGATTGACCACGACTGCTCTGTTAAGAGCACCACGACTAAGAAGAAAGTACTTATAGAACATAATTAGTTGTTATGCGCCATTACGGTATAAAACCTTTGTTTGATCATATCAAACAGAACACTGCGTAAATGCGAAAGTTTGGTTTGTTTATATGTGTGTTTGGCTGAATGGATTTTGATGAAATTAGGAGGATAAATTGTTTATGTCCTGGATTAATAAAATTAACTTTTCATCCAAAAAAACCTGGAGACATGGAAAATCTGATGACGGATAACAAGACCACAACGGTTCTACCTAAACTAATTGAAATACTTAAATAAATGCTTATCAAATAATAGTAGTTTATGAACCCGTTTGTTTTAATTTTAATTTGTGTTTTAATTTCAAGTTATGTGCCCTACATATACACTACTTTATCTAATCCCCTGCAATAGGTATTTTAAATAATTGACCAATTTCTTAATCGACAAATTGGCAGCAAACCGCGGTTACCTACTGCGCCTGCGCGTTAACTGTCAAGTGACTCGCACATGCGCATGTCGATATTTTTGGCTGTATAAGACATATCCTGTACCCTTTCTCCATTTAAAAAAAAAACAAAAGATTACGATATGTTTTTGTATGAAACTTCGGTACTGTAATACATTACAGTATCAAAGTTTGACATATTACAGACGCGTGTATATAAAACATATCATTATGAAGTATAATTCGATTTTGTAATAGAGACTTTACAGTAGATAAAAACACTGGCAATTAGCAAAAAATGGAAAATCTGGTGACTTTGAAGACATGTTGATAAACCCTAGAAGTTTACCTAAATTATATATATTATGATACTTATTTACAGCCACGTGCGACATGAAAGGTTTTTTTGTTCCATTTCCATGCCAGTGAAACAGCAAGTAGAAGTTTGTTACTTTATAAATAGAAGCAAGTATCTATTATTTTTAGAATAAGTGCGGCTTTACTTTGTTGTGTATTTATGCGTGTTCTAAGGTCAGATATGTCGTAAGGCTATTACCACTTGTTTAGGACATAAATCAGTGCGTATATGCACAAAATTATTTTGTGGTTTTATGATTCACATCGAGATGAGTTTCAATGAATTTTTCCATAAATATTTATATACGGCGAATTTAAAGTATGTTAAGGTAATTGGAATTTCCACCTATTTCAAGAAGTTATAATTTCTTGTTTATGTAAAATGTACATGTTCAAAGTATGAATGTAATTGAACTTGAAAAATAACATGTTGTTATTTACGCATTGCATTGAATGAGTCAGACGTATTTCGAATTAAATTCTGCGGTCCTAGAACTCATGAATAAAATATATTAGGTACCACCAGCGAGATGGAGTCATGACATCGTGGAGTAGAACTACAGAGAAGTGGCGCAATGTTGAGCCAGTGGACGGACACAGGCAGAAGAAGAAAAAGAAGACTAAGGCGTACAAAATATAAATAAAACTAACTTTTAGCTGTTTTCATAATATTAATAAAATTCAGATTGAAGTGTCACTTTGTGATTTCAAAGTTAAATTCTATTTGCATTATATATATGATTAATAACTGATATATTCTAACAATATCTGTCTGGATGTTTGTCTAGAAATGGCTACGAAACAGTTGAATGAATAATATTGATAAAACATTCAGCGATTATAGTGCCTGTGTTTTCATTGAATACAGAACAAACCAGAATATGCATGCGCATAGTATAAAGCGTTGTATACAAAAAAATTGTCACACTTCTGGCCACGATTTACCAATTTTGGGATAATTTATTATTATCAAGAGATAGGATAATATTTTAATAAAAAATAACACCTATTCTATATTCTTATTAATATTTCTTATATTGTCTTTTTATCAAGAAATACAACAACCGGGCACACTAGCCTCTTTTTTAGCCTTAGTTTAGTTTAGTTATTGCATCTTTTCATGTTAATCATTTTGCTCTTTGTAAATGTAAATCGGTTCCTGCCTATGATTCTGCTCTCTTTTTACATTGATATATCATCAATATGTATTCATTAATCCATATACATACTTAAATAAATTAAATACTGACACATACACATCCATCATCAACTATGGTTTAACAGTTTTAGCGATAAGAGGTATGAAAATAGAACCGGTGGCACTACAGTTAAAATAATTATATTATTATTTCTAGAAATAGCATATTTTATTTACTTCAATTATATTAAGGTTATCATATTGTTATCAAAGAAATAACTGTGATAAAGTTTATTGCTTCCCACTGCTTCTTATTTCGTGCGAACAATAGTTATTTTAAAACGTCACTACAAACAAGCACACCTTCACGACTTTTATCTAAATATATATATAACTGATGATGAAAGATGATGTTGTGACTAAAATGAAGAAAAGTAGTTTACGCTGGTTTGGACACGTTGAAACAATCAAGTATGTAAGATTGACTAAAAAGGTTTATGGCTGAAGTGAAAGAAAATGCTGGCAGAGGACGACCCAAGGTGTGCTTTTATTGAACATATAGAAATGTATTGATCGACGGAAATATTAAAAGTACACACAATCGCCGAGCATGTATAAAAGGTAAGGTAAGGAAAGGTCGTGTCACAGCCTAAACCGCTTAAGATATAATTATGTAAATTGGAAGGTATATTTCTTAGACAGTGTAAAGGTGCACTAAGAAATGATTTTTTTTAAATCAACCCCTAAGTGGATGAAATGGGGTGTAGGTAAACAATTGTGTAGGGTATAAATACCTATTCAGAATTTTTGTAGAATATACTGGCAGATTGAGTCCTGCCTTCCGTTTCGAACTCTTCATAGTATTTCTTTCATATTTATATTTCTGAAATTATTCCTAATATAAGGCGTACGAAGTCGTGGGCCAAGTGCCATAAGCCTGTTAGTACACAATGGACCTAGATATGTCTCTTCTGCTTTAGAATCCCTTCGAAGCACGAGAACATTACATTCTTATAACAAGGCCAAGCTAAGAAAAGTTAGAAATCTATCACGCGTGGATAAAAAATCATTTTGTACACAATATAATGAAGTGAAACGAAGTAAATGTAAGTAGGTAATGAAATTATGTAATTTACTTATAACTAATTAACGCCTATATTGTTACTGAAAATTTACTTTACATTTCATAAAATCTTTATTACAAGAAATCTGGCGCCGGCACTTCTTCAGAAAATATGGGTTTGCTACGCTAAATGTGAACGTTATTACCGTGTCTCTGGCCGTGTCTGTGATAGTCTGACAAATATTTCTTGGGTCTCAAAGGAAGGTATCTACAATTGCTTTACCTAAATTATCCTCTGATCTCTTCTGTAGTTCTAATTATATAATCATACATTTTTCATACTAACATAACTTCTTATCTATCATCACGCCTTTTGTCTCAAGAGGGGTAGGCAGAGACAATCGAATGCCATTTGTACAGATCCTGACATACCTCTTTCGCTTCTTTTATATTCATCATACCTTTCATACATGCTCGGCGATTGTGTGTGTACTTTTAATATTTCCATAGATCAATACATTTTGATATGTTCAATAAAACTACATCTAGGTCGTCCTCTGCCAGCATTTCCTTTCACTTCAGCCATATAAACCTTTTTAGTCAGTCTTTCATCCTTCATTCTTTCAACGTGTCCAAATCATAATAAGACCAAAGATTGCTTTCAAGGTCAAATGTTATAGAAGTCAGATCTAAATGTAACGCTTTATTTAAATTGTCACAAAAATATATACATTTTCTATTATCTCACCGTCAAAGGTGTGTGAGAAATTGCAAAATGGATGTTTTCCCTTTGAAGGAAAATTGTACGTGTGACATGCCTCTTTAATAAAATTAAATAGCATGGAAGCTGAATTTTACACGAGTTACTTATAATTAAATTGTTGACGCGTTTATTATTAGACTAGCTTTTGTCCATGGTTTCGCACGGGTACAATATGGGCTTACAACAATTTAAATACCTACATATATACGCTTATAACTACTTATATATTATAGATAAATATATACTACCGCAGACTTTTTTGTAGATCGTTTTATTCTACACAATTCTTTCCTACAACATTTTGTTATATCTCTGACGGATTAGACAGCATTCGCCATGAAAACTCGCTGGGGCAAACTATTTCCCCGACTGTTAATGCTCAGTTGCTAAACATGATACGTGTTCGTGTTGGTCCATGTTTAGTACTCGTACACCTTCCACAACAAAATCCGTTCAATAGTTTTTTTGCGTGAAAATAGCATAGACCAGGGGTGGGCAAACGGTCGATCGCAAAGCTCCCGAAACCGTGTTACTGTTCCAGGGTACCCAGCGGAAGACCAAGTCTCCCTCGTTTAACCGATGGTATTTGTGAGGCTATACCTAACGAGTGGCTAGTTCAGTATATTTAGATAGAAAAGCCTCTTAGTAGTTTGTCGGATTATGTACATAAGTTTTTAATGAAAAAACCTTTGTTTTAAAGTAGATCGCCGATATAAGTTTGCCCACCCCTGGCATAGATATTATATACAGACAGACGCGGCAGGGGACTACATACATTCTAAAATTTAGGGATAGTAAAACGTATTTTCCGTTTGTATGGAAAAACGAGCGCGGTTGAATGTGTTTCGAGCAAGTATGTTCTTATTTCCCAACGTTTGTGGTATTTGTACATACATACTTGAATAAGTTATTTCATAACTCCTATACTGACCTTTAGTTAAAGATGGCTGGTTTTTAGAGATTGGTATGCGACGTTTTGTAGGTTTTTTATTAAAAAATATTGTGATATCGATCTTAATCTCTTAATATGATATTCATCATTCTGTATTGACGGTCATGATGGAAAGTCACATCTATTTTGTCTTTAGAATTGATATATTTAAATTAATCAAACACAATAAATTATTTCAAAAAATATTACATAATCTAGTTTACCAGTATGGGAAAATTAAAGAGAAGAACTCTAAACTTTTCGCTGCACCTCATTATGTAACGAAGTCTCACTTTAATTTAAGAAATTACAGGAAAAGAAAATGTAAAAAAAAAATCTTTGACCACAATTTTTTTTTCTTTACCTACGGGTTGTCTTACAGCTCCTGATACCCCTCTTTTAGCCGATGGTATTGGTGAGGCTATAACTAAAGAGTGGCCAGTTCAGTTGAGGTATATTTAGATGAAAAAGCGTGGTTTGTCGGAATATGTACATAAGTTTTTAATTATCATCGGCTAAATGACAAAGACGTTGGGTACCTTGGGGCCAGTAACATGGTTGGAGAGGTGTAAGGTTAAAAAAAAAACTTGTGCATAGGTAAACCTTTTCTTGAGTTCCAAATCTGGGACAATTTATATTATGGTTAAGCTAAAACTGTCGTTAACTACGTGGTAAGTCTTAGATACTTGAAGTTAGGACTTCAAGGGCACTTGTAAAGTTGTGCACAGCTGATGAATAAATCAGAACTAGAGATGTTCAGAAATGTCAAGGTTTCTCCAATATTTTAGCGAACGAGCATAAATAAGCCTAAAGGTCGGGAGCATAGTAATTATATTATATCCTTACTTATATATGACCTATATTACTATACGTTATTCGGCGATGCCAACATTATCTTGTGAGATTGGTTTGATGACGTCAAATGTAATGAATTTCAATATCTACGAACATTACCTACTGTGATTATTTTAGGAAGCCTTTTATTAGGTTATCATTTTTGGAATGAGAGTCAGGATCGTAGTAAATGGCACTCCATGTCTCTGCTTACCCCTCATGGGATATTATATATAAAAGAAAAATATGAATAATGAGTTCGAGATATTAACGGATTTTAATTAATTTGCTTGAAAAATTGAAAACTACACAATTCTGGAAATATTATAAGTAATAAGAAAAACAATGTTTCCATTTGAATCTTAACCCCTAAGGAGAGAAAGTGGATGGAGTATAGAAAATAACTATTTAATAGTTGTATCGCTATTTTTACATATTTCTAGTCTCTAATTATGCTGTATTATATATTTAATGCAGTGCAATACCGCATAAGTATTTCTAAAGAAATTTTCTCTAAAGATTGTTAGAATGACCTTTACAAAAAAAAGCCCTTTGTAAAGTTTAATAAAGAAGCAAACGCAAAAATAGCGTACCACGCGACCATGTGCTTTGTCTGGAATATAGGGCACGTTCTGCCTGGGGTGTAGAAGTGAGAATATTCGCTATGTGACCATTATTAAGTAAAAATAAAGGACAAAAACCTCCTGACATACCTCTTTCATATATGCAATGCTCGGCGATTGTATGTACTTTTAATATTGCCTTCGATCAATACATTTTTTTATATGTCAATAACATTACACTTAGGTCGTCCTCTACCAGCGTTTCCTTTTACTTCAGCCATGTAAACCTTTTCAGTCAATCTTTCATGTTTACAGTTTAGATGGCATCGATGTACTATATCTAAAAAGTGTAAATTGATTTTTTATTATGTAAAAAGATTATTTTGAATACGAAATATATAATGTACGTATATAATTGTGTTTACAAATATACCTAGAGGTACTTTTCACCCTAATCCACTATAGTCTTGAGTTGAATGCAACTTTTGTGACTTATTTCATTTCATTTCACGTTATATTCCATGGGCACCTTGAATTTGTTATTCAAAATAATGGTTACACTATTGCTGTGTGTTCGCCATTGTCAATATTTTCTTTGCGTCTGCTTAGTTTTAATTTTCAAGACAAATCTCAGAAAGTCTATAGGTTATCTAAGTTATAAAAGTATAAATATTTAGTACTTTCAAGACAAGCTAATGGCTATTAACGAATTCACTCCATTAATGACTTGGAAAATACTTAGCTCAGAGTGAAAAGACAGGCTAAAAATAGCAGTACATATTTTTATAGGTATAAATATTGTATCTTCACACAAATTACGTCACTATTTCTAGCTCTTCCAATAAAATCTGTCTAGTCTCCTCCAATATACTTTTATACTGAAACTGATCCAACATCCCTTCAATCTTTCTCACAGAACCAACCCCGTATCCGGAAAAAACATCCCCATATTTTAACATTTCCACCGCCGTGTTTAACTGTCTTTTTCGTGTACTTGTTATTTAATGCCTCGTTGATTGGGCGACGAACGTACCGTTTGCCATCGGAATTTATCAAATTTATTTTTAGTTTCATCTGAAAACAAAACTTTTTTCCATTGCTGAACTGTCCAACTGCCATACTTTCTAGCGAAGGCCAAGCGGTTTTTTCTATGTTGCCTGGTAAGAAGTGGTACTTTCCTGGCAAGCCTTCCAAACAAATTTGCTTCAACCAGCCGCCTGCGGACTAATTTTGCAGATACGATTCGAGGGTCATGTTGAGAAAAAACTTCTTTTCGAATTTCATTTGAGCCTTTAAAAAGGTATGTCTTAGCTAAACGAATCATAAGTCTGTCCTCACGAGGTGTGGTCTTCCTGGGCGAACTTTTCTAGGTACCTTGTCTCTAGTCCCATGTTGTTTATAATGTGCAATTGCATTAAATACCTTCTAAAAATCTAAATGGTTGGCGATCTTTCTGTATGTTATCTAGCTGCCATTGCTGAGGAAAGTGGTACTTGTTTATTATACAAGGATGTTTAATATTTAATCTTACATGATCACAATTAATTTTGTTTGATTTTAAACTAAGGATATGTAAGTTACATTGTGATGTAATAAATATGCCTTGACCTCTGATAAATTGCAGAGAAAATAATGTTTATATTATACAACATACTATATCATACTAGGTGTTTCTAATTAGCTGTCCACCACTGTATATACTACTTTTAGTTTTATATAAATATTACGTGGTGAACCTATTAATTGTTTAGGTAACGATCAATAAAACTTTTTTTAACATCTAATCAACTAATCAACTAATAAATTAAGAAACTTTTACGAAATTAGCAATTAAACAAAATGCCTAAAAGCTATTTAAAAATAGATGCCATTTAAAATTTCCCGACAAAATTGGTGGAGAAAAATATTTTATCAAACTTTTTACCTTTCTTTGAAAGTCTCTGAAAACCCGGTCTAAAATTTCGTCTCTGAAAATAATTTTACGATTAATTGCGTCAATTATTTATTCTCCTTTGATATAAATAGAGTAATCTGTTACATTTTCTCGAGTTATGAGAATCTATTAAGTAATACAAGTGGCAAATAGTACCCACCTATCTTCTCTCTATTCATGGGCTAATTTATATAAAAATGGATGAACGGAAAATACACGTGACTGAAATTTAGACAAAACAAGAAATGACTACATATGGGGATCTTTGGGTTTGCTTGCATTTATGACAAATGAGAGAGGCCCGCCTGCGGCCTATGGTTATTTCATAAGACGTGAGGATGATCACATGACAAAACGAGTGCTTTCCATAGATGAGGGAAAGCGAGGCCATGGATGGCCCCTAGTAACCTGGTAACCTGGACCCAAACCATAAAAAAATACCTAAAAATCATAAATGCAATATACAACCGTGCAGTAGTACTTACTAAGAGAGCCGAACCCAAATGAAATGGGAATAAGAAGTAGATATTAGTGGTAGTGTCCGGAGTGTCCCTATTCACGAAGCAGACTGTACTATACTTTGGAATCACCTACCTTAACGTACTTAGTAAGAAAGCTGTAATAAACATCAAATACAATACGAATATTGAATATTGAATTCTACAGAATTGACACGTTGTTTTGACGATCATTATAACGAATATGATCATGTAATTTCATCATTTTAAAATGAATGCTACGTTACAAAAAAAAATCCTAATCTTTAAAATATAATTATGCTATGTTAAATACCATATAAAATAATGTATTAATATATTGCTCTATTGCATCTCAATTTTATTTTACTATAAGGTGGCACGCACTCTGATGATTATCTAAAGAAAGTAGAAACCAGGCATATTAAAAAAATATTTTTTTCAACAAAACACATTCGTATCCATTTAAGACTATCCTACTTATCTAAAATTAATTTTAACTTCGTACAATACAGCATATGAATTGTTGTCTTTATTTGTTTCAGCAATAAAGCTGTCAGTGTCTTTGGTCTAATTTTAACGGAGTTTATCTTTGATCTTACCTAACAATAGGAATGTTCTGGGTATTATCAGCAGGAGTTTAGGACTTTTATTGCATTTTCATTTGAAGTCTGTCAAAAGATCTACCTAACAAGTAATTTAATGAAATGAGTTTGCACATTTTATTGGGGACTAAATAAGAATTTGCAAATATCGAAATAATTGCTTTCGAACGTCTTTGTGTCCCAGACAGTTTTCAATTTCTTAGGACACAATAAATACATACACTTTTTGTGTCCTAAGAAATTGAAAATTTTAAATTTACCTGTTAATTTCCTCTTTTGTGTATTTTTAGTAGAAATTGTTAATTTATTTTATTGTACTGTTTTCGTTTGCGCATGTGTTAGATACTTACACGTGTATAATTAATAAGTAAATGGAAACTATGTACTTTATTTATATTGATTTTAATTATATGAAGGCGACCCCGCCCCCGGCTTCGCACGGTTACAATATGGTTTTACAACAATTTCAATACCTACATATATACGCTTACAAATATATTATATATTAGAAATAGATATAGGCTGCCGCGGACATTCTTGTGGATTATTATTTCCTACATAAGGTATGGAATAAGAGGCATGAAAGTAAAATAAATGCAGTGGAAATGCGGTCTTTACGTAGAATGTGTGATATAAAGCGTATTGACCGCATCCGGAACGATGTCATTAGAGAAGAATGCGGTGTAAAAGATGATGTTGTGACAAAAATGAAGAAAAGTAGTTTACGCTGGTTTGGACACGTTGAAAGAATGAAGGATGAAAGATTTGTGGAGACCTGGCTGGTACACTTTCCTACGTTTACTTTATAATATTATATTTTGATATTTTGCACGTCATCTTGGTTTTGACGTTACTTCATGTAAACATAATTTAATGAATATATATGAGTATTTCAAGAATATTTCAGCGTTTAACTATTACATTCCTGCAACTCTACATTGGTGACCCCGACGTGATCTACTTTATGTAACTATAATATACATGGCGCACAAGGATAGCAGTTTGGGCAGCGGCAACCCGGCGGCTGTGTCAAACGGTACGTCTGCAGAACTGTGCAAAGTCGGAGTAAGGATTCCACCGTTTTGGCCTGAGGATCCTGAAATCTGGTTCGCTCAGGTCGAGGGCCAATTCTCCAACTCCGGGATCACAAGTGATACAACCAAATTTAATTATGTTATCGGGCATCTGGACCGTCAATTTTCGAAAGAGGTTCGAGACATTATAATCAATCCACCACAAAATGACAGGTATGAAAAATTAAAGTCAGAATTAATTAAACGACTCAGCGCTACTCACGATCAAAAAATTCAACAAATATTAACACAGGAAGAATTAGGAGATCGGAAGCCTTCCCAATTTTTAAGGCATCTACAATGTCTAGCTGGAGCGACAGTACCGGAGGATTTTTTGAAAACTATTTGGATGAGCCGTCTTCCCGCAAATATCCAGAGTGTTCTCGCCAGTCAGCCATCAGTATCATTATATATATTAGCAGATTTAGCGGATCGAATCCAGGATATAGCTCCTTACACTAAGCAAGTGGCGACGACCAGTCAGGATAATCCTGGAAACTGCTGTGAAGAAGTTAAGCACGAAATTGCAGCACTTAAGAAAAGTTTTCAGAAGCTCTCAACTTGGGACAATAGACGCCGCTCCCGTTCTAGTTCCCGATCTCGCTCTCCATCGACGTCTGTTCGAAACAATTCTCCAAGCGACCTTTGCTGGTATCACTACCAGTTTGGTTCTAGAGCAAGAAGATGTGTCTCGCCCTGCAAATTTGACGCGGAAAACTCAAACGACGGTCGTTAGTAGCGGCCAACGACTGTCGTCAACCCTCGTCTGGCCGCCTATTTGTAACCGACAGAAAGACAAAAATGATGTTTTTAATTGACACTGGGTCTGATATTTGCGTGTTTCCTCGGACAGCTATCAAGAACAAACAAACAAAATCAAGCTACCAACTTTTCGCAGCCAACGGCACTACAATATCAACTTATGGTTTTATACATCTTACATTAAACTTCGGACTTCGACGTGAGTATGGGTGGAGGTTCGTTATCGCTGACGTCACTAAACCTATTATTGGCGTCGACTTTCTGGCGTATTACAACATCTTAGTAGACTGCAGGAATCATAGGATTTGTGATCAACTTACATATTTAGTTGCACCCGCATCTGGTGTTAACCCTACCGAAACAGTCACTTCCATTAAAACCAATTATCCGGAACTTAACCCCGATTTTGAAATTCTCCTAGAAGAGTTCCCAAACATAACGCGTCCAGCTGGCAGGCCACGTGACTGTCCCCACAATACTGTGCACTACATCAAAACTACATCTGGCCCGCCAGTTACTGCCCAACCACGTCGTCTACATCCAGACAAACTTATTATTGCTAAACGTGAGTTTGACGAGATGGTTAGGATGGGTACCGCTCGACCTTCTAACAGCCCCTGGTCCTCAGCCTTGCACCTTGTTCCTAAAAAGGACAATAACTGGAGACCTTGCGGTGACTACCGTATGCTTAATTCTCGCACTGTACCAGATAGGTACCCCATTAAACACATACATGATTTCAATTTTAGCCTTTCAGGTTGCACTATATTTTCTAAAATCGACCTTGTCAAGGCATACAATCAAATCCCCGTTTTTCCACCCGACATTCCCAAAACGGCAATTACTACTCCTTTTGGGCTTTTTGAGTTCCCAATGATGACTTTCGGCCTAAGAAATGCTGGACAGACTTTTCAGCGATTCATTGACGAAGTTACCAAAGGTCTTGACTTTACATTTAGTTACTTAGATGACATTTTGGTATTTTCGCATGATTTCGTAGAGCATCAACTTCACTTACGTGAGCTTTTCTCTAGACTTGATAAATACGGTCTTCTTATCAACACCTCCAAATGCACTTTTGGTGTTTCAACTCTTACTTTTCTCGGCTATACAGTTTCCGCTGAAGGTGTTAAACCGCTACCAGATCAAACTGTCGCGATTCAAACATTTCCAGAGCCCAAAACTGTGAAAGAGCTAAGACGTTTCCTTGGTATGTATAATTTTTATCATCGCTTCATACCTCGTTCAGCTGAGTTACAAGCACCCCTAAACGATCTTCTTAAGGGCTCTGTGAAAAACAATCAGACTATTAAATTTGATGACATATGCAAACGGGCTTTCGAAGACTGCAAAAGAGGTCTCTGCAATGCTGCAACTCTGGCCCATCCTGACAGCAGCGCTAAGCTTGCTCTTGTCACTGACGCGTCTAGTACTGCCATAGGTGGAGTTTTACAGCAGTTTAAAAATGGATTTTGGCAGCCTTTAGCATTCTTTTCACGTAAGCTTTCTCCATCGCAGATTAAGTATAGCCCTTACGATCGTGAATTGCTTGCTATATACAAATCAATTCAATACTTCCGGCATATGTTAGAGGCTCAGGTTTTTACAGTTTTTACAGACCATAAACCTATCTCATTTGTGTTTCAAGCAAATAGAGACAAATTTTCACCCAGACAATTCCGTTACCTCGACTATATTTCCCAGTTTACATCAGACATTCAACATATTTCGGGAAAGGATAATGTAGTCGCAGATACCCTTTCCAGGATTGAAGAGTTGACCTCCAAGGCTATTGACTATGATGTGCTTGCTCATGCTCAATCTAACGATCCTGAATTAAACCTTTTATTATCAGGGGGTTCATCACTCAAATTTGTTAAACTTCCTATTTCAGGATCTTCCTCATTCATTTATTGCGATGTGAGCTCTTCTACTCCTCGACCTTTTATCGTCAAAGCATTACGCCGTCAAGTATTTGATGCCATTCATTCTCTATCTCATCCAGGAACAAATGTCACAGTTAATCTTTTGGTACAAAGATTTGTCTGGCCTGGCATACGGAAAGATTGCCGAGAGTGGTGCCGTAGCTGTTTAGCTTGTCAACGTGCTAAAGTAACACGGCACGTGTCTTCTCCTTTGGGCGTTTTTCAATTACCTCCTGCCCGTTTTCTCCATGTTCACACCGATCTTATAGGTCCTCTTCCCATTTCAAACGGTTTTCGTTATGCTCTCACGGTTATCGATAGATTTACTCGTTGGCCTGAGGTCATACCACTCACCGATATCACGGCGGCTTCCACTGCCAATGCATTTTTGACAGGTTGGATTTCCCGTTTTGGTTGCCCGGTCAGCATCACTACTGACCGTGGTAAACAATTTGACAGCTCTACGTTCAAAAATTTAACCCAGCTAATTGGCTCGCAACATAAGATGACAACAGCATATCATCCAGCTTCCAATGGTTTAGTTGAGCGCTTGCACAGACAATTGAAAGCTGCCATAATGTGCAACGCAGACTCCAGTTGGACAGAATCTCTCCCTTTGGTTCTCCTCGGTATAAGAAGCGCCTGGAAATCAGACTTACAGTCATCTGTAGCCGAACTTGTTTATGGCGAACCATTGCGCCTTCCTGGCGAATTTTTTCATTCGAATTCTAACACTATATTAGACATGCAAGACTACGTATCAAGGTTACGCTCCTTCGCTAATAAACTAAAGCCTATCCCTACAATACATCATACTTCTAAAACAGTTTTTGTTTTCAAGGAACTGGCAACTTCAGACTTCGTGTTTCTTCGTCAAGACGGAGTCCGTCCAGCCCTGCATCCACCATATTCTGGACCTCATAAAGTCCTAAAGCGAGGTCAAAAATATTTTCGTATTCTCCTTAATAACAAGGATACCACCGTTTCGGTAGATAGGTTGAAACCAGCTTTCATGATGTTGGAAAAAGATCTTGAAACCAATGTTCCTCAGTCTCCTACTCTACCCGCAGCCGCTATACCCGAACCTCTACGCATTACTCGCTCTGGACGCCACGTCCGGTTTCCACCTCACTTACGCCCGTAGTCACGGTCTCGGCGGGGGAGTGATGTGGAGACCTGGCTGGTACACTTTCCTACGTTTACTTTATAATATTATATTTTGATATTTTGCACGTCATCTTGGTTTTGACGTTACTTCATGTAAACATAATTCAATGAATATATATGAGTATTTCAAGAATATTTCAGCGTTTAACTATTACATTCCTGCAACTCTACAGATTGACTAAAAAGGTTTATATGGCTGAAGTGAAAGGAAATGCTGGCAGAGGACGACCTAGATGTACTTTTATTGAACATATAAAAAATATGTTGATCGAAGGAAATATTAAAAGTACACACAATCGCCGAGCATGTATGAAAGGTAAGATGAATATAAAAGAAGCAAAAGAGATATGTCAGGATCGTAACAAATGGCATTCGATTGTCTCTGCCTACCCCTCTTGGGATGAAAGGCGTGATGATAGATAGATAGATAGATAATTTCGGATTAGACAGCATACGCACAACGAGTAAGCATACGCAGTGAAAACTCGCTGGGGCTAACTTTTTTCTGACTTGATTCACTTGTACTGTTAAAGCTCAGCACCTAAACATGATAGGTCAATGTTTAATGCTCGTAACCCTTCCTCGTGGATTAACATGAGTAGATACTCATGAAAACCGCATTAAAATCCGTTCTACTGAAAGAGTCAAACGCGGCAGGCGACTTTGTTTTATAATTTGTAATGATATTTATAACAAGATTTTTACATGAAATTGTTTCAAGAACATATATCTAAAGTTTATGTCAAGCTAATGCGTGTTAAAAAAGACGTACGTAACATGAAGTAAGGATTGAGGGAAGTGGTAATATTTTCTCTTATCATGGACCATAAAAACTCCTCTCTGAAATCCTTATAACAGCAGACGAATATGAAACAACACTATCCTAACTAATCTTCTTTTCTTCTTCTACTTTTCATCCCGGAAAAATAACTCAATTTCAACACGTGCGAATCCGGGGCGGTCGGTAGTATAATATGAAAATGGAGTCCAAGAAATATCCCTATTCTCTATATATTATTTCTCAAGGGCGTTTTTTTTGTCGGTATAGGTACGCTAGATATCTCCATCTAAATTAATGTTTGATTTTGAAGATTATTAAATAAAAATTTAATGTTTCTTTTAAAATTAGACTAATTTATGTATTTTGTAAAAGACCCCATCTGTTAGAGATTACTTGAACTAACAATGCGAAGTTATCGCACGGGTCATCTAATGTAAAATATAATATTTTTCTTATTTTTTTTTATTTTTTATTGTTCTTCACGGGTTGCCTTACAGCTCCCGGTAATCGTTGCCGACCCCAGGGTACCCAGTGGAAGGCAAAGTATTCCTCATTTAGCCTATGATTTTTTGAGGCTATACCTAACGAATGGCCAGCTCTGTTGAGAGATAGATGGAAAAGCCTCTTTGTACGGTTTATCGGATAATATACATAGATTTTTCTTATGATTTCCATTAATTAAATTTCACGCCGTAGTCATATTGATGTAAAGTTTTAACAGTGCGTGTCCATCGCCTTTCGAAGGTCATTTTGTTGTAAACCTACTCATAATTTTTGTGGCTGACCTCAATTTACTACACGCATACTTTACTTCACCTCTTACATTGATATTTACACATTACTTCATTGCAATGATTCACATAACAACAACTTTTTGAAAAAAGAAATTGACGTGAGCTGTATGGACTCTATATCTATTATCTAATTTGCTTAATTAACCTCCAAAATGTCCTGGATGCATTTGTCTCTGCCTACCTCAACGGGAAGTTGCGTTGCTGGTTATTCAATTAAATTCAAATGGACTGCATTTATGTTGTTTATTTCATTCTTGTTTTATACAGATTTATTGAGACGACCTTTTATTGTCTATACTAATATAAGTTTGGATGTAGGGGGTAATCTCTGAAACCACTGATCCGATTTTGATTCTTTCACTAATTGAAAGCTATATTATTTTATTTTAAATATTACATACCTCTGAATTTCTAGTTCTTTCTAAAATTTTTTTGTTCTGATTGTAAGAAAACGGAAATGGTTTTTGGTTGTTTGTTTCTTTGTCCTTCCTTCAAGTAGGCCATAGGCCATAGGCCATCTACTTTTTATATCGGAAATATTTCCACTGGCGTAGTTAGCTATTAGTAAGTAGTCAATATAACCATAACTTCAGACCTAAGAATATTTATTTCGTATGCAGAATTACCGCCAATTACTATAATACTAACTATACTACTATAATTACTAAGAGAAAGCGCATAGATACGCGTAATTTAAAGCGAGACGAGACCGTTTTTTGAATACTGTAACAGCCTAGCGTCAGTAGTCATTTCGCATTTTTTTTTAAATATCCTGTTTTAAAGTATAGACGTGATTAATTATGATTAATGCAGTGCATGGATGTAAGTCATCTAAGATGAAAAATCCACAGAATTACACATTTGTCACGCACACTGATATAAAATTTTTTTAGTCTCGTTCTAATCGCGACATTAAACGTATAGCAATCATATACGTAAGTAACGTACTATAGGTAAACGTTCAACCTCTTGACCCAAATGTGCGCTTTGATGTCGTTTCTGTATTCAGTCGCTTTAACTTGTGTCGGTAGAGGAGGCAAATGAAAAATATTTTCACTCACTCGTGCAGATATAGAGTAGTCTTTATATAAGTAATTCAGGAATTATAAGAGATAAGGAAGCAACCAAATGGAATACAGAGAATTCTCACTAATATTATAAATAGGACCAAGTCTCCCTCTTTTAGTCGATAGTATTTGTGAGACTATAGTGGTCAGTTCTGTTGAGGTATATTTAGATGGAAAAGCATGGTTTGTCAGATTTTGTACATAAGTTTTTAATAATAAAAAAACCCATTGGTACATGACCAGGATCCGGGATCGAATCCGTGGTCTGCTATCAGACGTCTTAACCACTCGGCCACCGACGCACAAACCTAATTGTCCTATACGACTTGCCATCTGTTATTACATAACTCATACCATGGCTGCAAAGTGTTTCGAAGGTTGCCCTCGATCAAAAAGTTTTAAAAACAATTTAAACACACAATACCTCCTACCAATCCGATCACCCGTTACTGATATACGCTGCGTATAATTAGCGATAAGCCTCAAGAGGCTGCAAGAGTTATTGCTTGACGTTACAACTAGGTATGTAGGTTGCGTTTATGTAATAGGTTGTTTGCGAGAGAGTAGATATGTCGCTTGGTCGCGTGAGTAATTGAATTGTTAATTTGCAGTGAGACAAGCCTCTTACGTATTTATAACAGATCACTCGTTAATTTGGTTTTGTTACCAAGATTGATAACGGTATTGAAAACCAGAGCCAGATTTACAAATAGTTGAAAAGTTAGATACCTCATATTGCATATTTTGAAAAAAGGAAAACGAGCGGACGTATAATTTTACATACTAAAATTTAGGGATAGTAAAACGTTTTCTCCATTCGGTAAAGGATCCTCTTGTCTCCAAATTAACGCATGATTTGATTTGCGTTCGTAAATTACTTTGGAGACGTAGCTAGCAGAATCCTAAATCATCAAATAAATAATAATAATATCTACTTAAAAAATATGAAAGACTACCGCGACAAGTTTATCAATAAACTATGAAGTAAAAGTAAGATTTAAATAAGTTTATACCTACATACCTCCACTAATTAGAATTTAATGAAAAAGTAAAACAATTATAGAAATTAGAGAAAATCACAATATTACCAGATACATTTTGAATTTGTAAGATTGCGGAATAGCACATTTTTGCTAGCATTATCTTTCTCAATCCCAATCCCAACCAGTAATTAGTTACTGGTTGCAGAGTAGACCACTTAGTGAGAAGTGACGAAGAAGATCGTTGCATCTAAAGTGCTCACTTGCTCGCATCAGTTAGTCTTTCAGTCTAACATTGTTATGTCTGACGTAATTACTTCAGGCACATCTACATAAAGTTATAGAGTAGGTAATGAGTTTTTTTCAAGAAATTTCCTAATAACTTAGCTGAAATCGAGCGAGTGAATTGTCATTTAACTTCTTGTGAGATCTCTATTTTTATCCAACGTGGAAAAAAAAGAAGGTATTATTTAAGTAAGTATAGTACACTGATTACTCTGCCAGTTATGAACCGATTTTGATGATTTCTTTTTTATTCGACAGATAATTCCTATTTCTCTAATTTTGCTTAATTTGGTATTCTAATTTGTCACCAACCGTCTTCAAATTCTACGACGAAATATAATTACTTCTTACTTTTCAATGCACAATTTTTGATACTTCTTTTTAAAAGTTTTATAAGACACTGTTGATCTAATCTTCATCTAATATTATAAATAAAATTGATACTTATATTTGTCTGTTTAAATAATCTAAATGCATGTTTTTAGAATATTTCGCCACTCTGTCTTGTTTTCAGTGAATACGGTTGAATTAATTTTGATTTCAAGCTAGAATGTAAAAAAAATTCTCGATATTTTAAAGGAAATTGAAAGGAGAGTGAAAGGGGGAAGCAAGATATTTGGTGGACTAAATAATGTATGCAGAAATACGCAAATTACAACTAAAAGTAAAATTAATATACTTAATGCTGTTTTAGTTCCATTGCTTACTTATGGAAGCGAGATTTGGGTATGCAATAAGAAGCACGAAAGTAAGATAAATGCAGTGGAAATGCAGTCTTTACGTATAATGTGTGATATTAAAGCGTATTGACCGCATCCGGAACAATGTCATTAGATATACAACAATAACAATACTAGCGTTCGTACCACAGGTTTGTACATTGTCTAAAGGTGGCCACACATTCGTCTAATCCCCGCGCGTCGCCCTACGTTCTACCGAAACCGACCACAGACTCGTCCAATTCTTGTAATGAACGGTCCGCCTAGATCATCCGGCGGCCGGAATGAGGAATTTTCGGTGCGATGCCGGACCAATGGCCTAGTTTAAGGGGCTGACCCAGCTAGGAACTTAGAAATGTAGTTGTTTGAATCGTTGAAGTGGAAACTTTGAGTCAAACAAAGAAAGCTGTTCAATCAATCACGGAATATTCTGCTATCATAATCAATTACGTGTCTGTAAGCAGCTGTATTCGATAACATTGTCGTCGCACATTAATGTTATCTTCATGTATAATTTTGTCAATGAATTTTTTTTATCTTTTGTATTGTTTTTCATACACATATTTGTTTTGTTACGTTATGTGTTATCCAGAATATACTCCGAAACGTCTAGTTTGATTCTAATGAAACTAACAGCAATTATTGACTTCCCGAGTTTTTTATAATAAGTATAACTAACTGTGCCTTGCGTTATACACCCTAAATATTTTTTCATATCCTACATGTAGTTCCAGATATTATAGCGGTAGCGCGTTCAAACAAACAAACATATAAGTAAACAAATGAGGGGTTTTAGAATTTTTGTCTGTCTGTCCTAATGTGCGTCCACAACAGGTTCCGAAATGGCTCAGTTGGAATAATTTTCAGCAATCATAGTGGGTACTTAGATCTCTGCTTTCTGTTCCATTTCCATATTTTTTCGCCATTCGTTAAATATATATAGCCTCACAAATTCCATCCGTCTGGACTGAACAATTGCCGGCCAGAAATGCGCAGCCAAAAATGCCCGACCCAGGCATACGTGGAAGTCAATACACGAATTACTGCCCGGACATTCTAGGGCCGGGAAATCCATGGTCTTGTGCCGAAAACATGTCGCGAACACAGGTCGCGAATCCATAAGATTTTCTCCTACCAAACATCTCTCAATGCGCATAAAGAAGTTTTCACTTCAAAAATATCTTGAAGGATTCTGTAGAAAAATTAAAAATATTGGTTAATATGGTATCGAGTGAACTTCAAACTTCAAAATCCACTGGCGCGAAAATATTGCAAATAAATAATGTATTTAATTTCTGAGCAGAGAAACGAAGAAAATTAAACATACAAAGCCGATGGTTGCTTGATACTTCATAAGTCCCAAATATATTTGAGACAGCTCATGAATAAAATCCGGTATTTGTGTTATTAGAATCAGTTTACACCAGTTCACGTACAATAACTTTAAAAACAATAAGAACCGGACATATAATATCCGTGAATTACGATATTATTTACAATAGTGATAAGTATGCGAGGAAAAATTGTAAGAAATTAAACGAGGCCGAAGCTGTGTTAGTGTGAATTACTACGATTTGTTATAGGTAATTAGTTTTTCCATGATAAACAAGTAATTTGTATTTCTCTTCAAACTGAAAACGTTTCTAATTTCTGTGATATTTTGTGATACTACTGAATGTTCAAAGAAAATAGGAACTCAAATTAACTTTCATTTAATAATTACTCACTGCAAAATAACTGAAACATAAAAAAAACAATTAAGCTAGGGTCTAGAATTATCCCCCCCGGGGGTGCCCGCCTTGTCGTGGCGGGGGGGCTTAGTAACCGTGGTAGTGCTCGTCACACTATCCACGGTGAAGCTAAGCGGCACCCGAGGTGGAGCCGCTGCGCAGGGGTTCTGTGGGTTTGGCAGGGCTCTTCGCGCATGCGGCTGGAGGCGGACGCCGGTGACGCTTGCGCTGCCGGTCGAAGCATGACCCGACTGCACTTTCCATCGCAGTCGGGTCGCCGCGGTCTCCGGTGGCGGTTGAGGGGGAAATCAGCCGCTGCTCAACCGGGGACCAAGGTGGAAGGCGCAGCAGTTTGTACTCGCTGCTGCGCCAGCTCTGGGTAAAACCAGAGCGAGATGGGGCCTTACGGCCACCCGGCGGCGGGTCGCGGAAGAATGCTAACGCGTCCCCGTGGCCCGCCGACTAACCGGCGAGATGGAGTACCGTGGGGTTTTAGTGGGTTAAAGTCCCACATAACCCGTTCCCTCACCCCCGAGGGCGCGGGTATGCATGATGCATTTCCCCACGTAAAAAATAAAATAAAAAAAAAGGGTCTAGAATTATGTTTGACCAATGTTGAACTTTCATAAAATGTTTTCTTATTCGATATCTATTTAAAAAAGAAATCTTATTCTTTAACCCATATTCATCCACTATTGAGTGTAAGTTTCCTCGTATGCATGCCATTTCTGTCTGTCCCGAGCCTTCTGCGTCCAGTTTCTTTCCACCACTTTGGCTATATCATCTGACCATTCGAATCAAAAATCGTTCAGTCCCTACAAAACAGTTTAGCGGTTGTTAATATGTCACCTTTTTGGTATCTTAGTATGTAGTATGACCCCTGCCGTGCGAGCATGGTGGTCTAGACAAAATCTTTCTACATAGACAAAATCTACTCGTTAGAAATAGAAAGAGATGATGTCCCATAGATCCCAGAGACAAAGCCATAGATTTAGTATATAGTTGTGCGGGCGCTCTACTAGATTGGCAATGCAAAAGAGAAAACGCGTAGATACGCGTATGTTAAAGCGAGACAGATAAATGAAACCGTTTATTGATAATTCTAACAACCTGTAACAGCCTAGCGTCATCTGTAATTTCGATTATTTTTGTAAAATATCTTGTTTTAAAGTATAATTTAGTGTTTTGTAGACGTGATTAATTATGGTTACATACGTACAGTGTCTGGATGTAAGTCATCTAAGATGAAAAGTCATAGAATTACATATTTACACGCACACTCATGACTTAATATTTTGGTCTCGTTCTAATCGCGACATTACCAATCTAGTAGAGCGCCAGCATACTACATCTATGGACAAAGTAGTACAAAGTGTCGTGTCAATGTCACAAGTCAGAGCTTTTTCTCTAGAGCAGGCTAAAGCGATGTTCTTTAGCCTAGGTCATGCTCGCAAGGCTGATCATATCATATTTTGAGATCAAAGGCTTGTTAATGTTGATGATCTTACAGACAGGAGCTACTAGAATACACACTACTGAATTTATTTATAACTGTCACCACGCCTTTTATCCCATATAAGGTACGATAATGCTATTTGCTACGATCCTGACAAACCTCTTTTGCATCATTTATGCGTTAGATTGTCAATTAAAGACTTCTTAATAATGCACTGTGTGTATTTTTAATGTTTGCACAATATTTCTAAGTCACAGTCTATCTAATTCAAGGTGTTTTGGTTGAGAATGGTCACAGAGTTTATGGTAATATCTTGAAGACTTTATCCATGCCCAGTGATGGTGATGATTTCTGAAATTATTTACATACCTAAGTAATTATTTTAATTGCTACTATTTTTATAGTATAAAACGACGATGAGTCACACCTTGCGTTGAAAAGTGTAGAGCCAACGTCTTCCAGTATTTATAAACAAGTCTCGTTTAGTTTTCGTCAGACGAAGTTCATTTAGATCCAGGTGGTTCGATAACAAAGAGTTTCTTGACCGCCCTTGTCAAATTAACATTTTGCCCTTCATTGTCACCACAGACATTGAAACACCTTTTTCTCCTTGAGTCTATAAATTTCACGGAATATAACTTTAGTCTACATGAAACTGTCTTTTAAAGGTGACTATTGTGCATTTGTGTACTGAAAAGCAAACAGTTAATGAGATAATATCCCAGACTCAAGAGAAATTGGTGCTTAGCATTTTTGGCTCGAGTAGGAATTGAACTCGAGACCTATCTTTAAACACACATCTTCACGGCCTTTATACCTTGCAGTGTGACCTGAGAAGTAACAGTGCCCACTTTTTGCCATATTAAACAGAAAATTCTAACTTCAAACCCGAAACAGTCAAAACGAATATCCTTTGTCTAGAAATCTCGGCTTACGCTTTTGTTTTCCCGGTTTAAGCTTTTCCAATATAAATTGTTCTCCCAACTTTCCCTGCACTCCGCCTTTCTCCTTACATCCTGATACGACAGTACGTTCAACTTCTAGTTTATCTGCTGCATGTATCGTCTTCTAGGTCTTTATTGTTTTCTTCATCCCGTCGTTGTGTCGAATCAAGTGTCAGGTGAATAGAAATTCTCAATAAAATTGTCTTCGTCAAACTCAATTTTTCCTTCACCATACATTATAGTTATACTAGATAGATTGTATGTATTGCCATTAAATAATTGGTAGCCGATATTATATTGCTAGCCGATTAAAACACGTTTCTTTAATTTTTACCTTTATTTTATTTTTATTATTTTTTGTTATAGCGGCCATAGTAATACACACTCTGTGAAAATTTCAATTGTCTACCTATTACGAGTCAAAAGACGGACGGACGAACAGCAGGGCCTTAGTAATATGGTTTCCATTTTGGTTAAGGAACCTTAAAAACATCAATACGGTGTCTGTGTGCCCCTTGATAAAGACCTCCTCTAATTTCCTAATTCAGTTCATGTGCTGCCCGTCAGTGACTGAGTTTCTCTTTCCATCTTCCATGAGGAAGACATCCCTCTGCTTCTTGCTCCACTTCTTGCCTCTAATTAGGTATGTGCTCAGCCCATTTCCATTTCAAACTTTTTATTTTTGGTGTTAAAATCCTAATATATTCCATGTTAAAGTTATTAAAAGCTCCAAATGAAAGTGATGGATGGTTCATTGGACCTTGAAATCTGTCAACGCGAAGCTAAATTGTTTTCGACGGGAACTCGTTAATTTACGTAGCAAATAGCTCGTAAACTTGTCTCTACTTTTGTACAATTTTATCTGCCAATATTATTTTGTACAAGCGACGACTGTTTAGCATTTTAAGCGAATTCCAATAAATTTATTTTGTTTTTATTATTATGGTCAAAACAATGTTTATTTTTTACTAACTTTCCGCTCGGACTTTACCCGTGGCAAATTTTGAAATGCGGAAAAATATTGATAAAAAATGCACGGAAAGCGTGCTCATGACCCTTTGCCGTATCACTGGTGTTATGGTGGGGATTTGTATGGTGTTTTTTTGGATGAGATGATGATGAAAAAATATCAATCCTCTCGTTTTTTTATGTATTGCTATATCTTACAATTTTTTATAGAATTTTACGTTCAAAAATAAATTAAGTTTTACGTTCATGTTTTTGATGAGATTTTGATTGTGCAAGATTGAGCTCGAAACACCTGGTCAAGTCCATTACAACCGCCAAAGTAACACTGTGGTTCCTGGAATCATGGTGATAGCATAGAACTGTAGGCGAGAAATAGAGGACGCGACTGGCATATTCATTAGACTTGACACATAATAATATATTAAACACACATAATTACTTTGGCCTCAAATAAGAAAACCCACACAGAAAAAATAGCATGCATAATAACTCAAAACATAAATCTGCATTTATGAACTACTGTCACGAGACAGAAGTGACGTCATACCAGACATTTCAGTCCTATTTCAAGAAATTACTCCTTACTCATGCTATATATAATTCCCTTCTTATTATTTTGGCTTACTTAGTATTCGAACCCGGGATTTTCTTGTAGGATTAGTAATCATTAGGTTTCGTTTTCCACAAAACAATATTGAAAAACGATGTCTGCCTGCAGTCTGTTGTATGCTAAATGTAAATGAAGAACCTGATAGCCAATCAGCACGACTAACAATGGTGAACAATGGCCGGCATAATTATTATAATACTTCTTCATTAACAAGTGATGTACAGTCTAAGACAAAATATTGAACATTTATTATATAAAAACACAGAATATAACTACTATACAGCCATAAATATCAGAGTCGGCAAAGCCCGATTTAGGAAATTTTTTGAACCGTTTCGTCCAGGTTCACTAACAACTGGGCTATTCCTAAATCTAAATGACATTAGTTGAATGTTTAATATTTACATCTTTTAATTAATACACATAACAATATAAAAACCTTAAATATAATCTACACATTAAACATAACTAAATAAACCAGGTCCGCGTGGAATAGTTTCAAGAATACTGGCTGCATTTCCCCGCTGAATCGCGATGCTGATTCGTTGAGCGAGGAAGGAACCAGCCCTCTTGTCACCAGAAGAGATGATCAGTCGAGGGGATCTTTAATAAACTTTTTGTCATTTTAACCCCACGGACCTAGAGTTTCTATCTAGTTATAATTCGAGTGAAATATAACTTGTATATTTATTATAATTGATTTATTAGTGTTTGTTTTTACGATTGCTTTTTACTGCTGGTAAAATTAAAATTAATACCTCATACCTTCAAGCAGACCCAAAAATTGTGTTCTGCGCATCTAACGACCACCGCTCAAGAACCATCCCGGTAACCTTATAGTTGTTGTTAATATTTTTCAAATCGATCTGTTTGATATTAGTATATGAAACTGAAAAGCGGATTTATGTAAAAACTTAGGCCATTTTTATTGTAAATTATTTAGTCATAGATATAGTCGACAAATGCGACCTAACTTTCATCTTACTCGGACCAAAATTCTGTATTATTAATGTGTGTGTGTGTGATCGTAAAAATGTTCTTTAAAGTTTTTTAATTAAGCTATTCGCGTTGTTTTGCCAGACGTCTCGATTTTGTCTAGTCTCGACGATATGTACACAGACAGAGGTGTTAATAAAAATAGTGTTCTTGGTAGAGACAAGGGTTAAAATGTTTTAAATATCTTTTAAAATTCAATTTTCTCAAGTTTTTTAGATCTTTTTAAAAAGGAATATAGTAATTTCTAATGATTTTAACTTGTGCCTTTCTATCTACATGCATCTCTTCCAAATGTAAAAGTATTCGAAATTTCTTGAATCCATAGGTTCACCACTCTTCATATATTCAGGATCTGTGTTCACGATGATCTAACTTATTTATTTATGTGACGTGTGCAAGTGACAAAATAATTATTAAAGTAAAATATGATCAAATCTCCCTAATATGGCGTCAGTGTGACGTAGGTGAGCGATAATGGTCTATCATTCTACAGCGAATCGTGGGTAAACAAAACACCTGTCATATTCATGGTTGTCGCATATGATTTTAAACTAATTGAATGAGTTTTTAGAAAGCTTTTATAAAATATTAATTGATATGCGAGATTATATGTGAAAAAATTAACGACAGGTACGATAAGGGTCAATGCCTTGGCGAACAGTGATTCATGAAGCGAGCCATTGTGAAAAACGTATCATGTAAACTTATAATGGAACGCAATTTTCATCCAGTTTTGGTGAACATGATGGAGTTCAGACATTTCAAACAACAGTTGCTTAGTCAGTAGCAATTTCCAAAAACAAATTAAACGCGCCATCTGTATTTTCTAGAAAGAACACCTTACGCGTAACGAAAATTTTTCTCTACCCTGCCTAAAGAAGTTTCACTTCAAAAAATAAATTGAGAACTAAAAATTGCAGATGTACTTATCTTAAACTTGTTAACACTCTATTTTGGAACTCTAAAGAAGATGAATCCTAAAGCGAGGAATAACTAACTAAATCTATCTATCTATCTATCATCACGCCTTTTATCTCAAGAGAGGTAGGCAGAAACTATCGAATGCCATTTGCTACTATCCTGACATACCTCTTTCGCTTCTTTTATATCCATCATACCTTTCATACATGCTCGGCGATTGTGTGTACTTTTAATATTGCCTTCGATCAATAATTTTTTTATAATATGTTCAATAAATAACTAACTAAAATACTAAATTAAAAGCTAATTCCCCTAGTTACGTAATTCTATATAAATAGACGTCCATTTTTGCAATGTACACAAACACGACACCTGCCAGTGACACGGTCGTCGCACGATTCTATTATAATTGGCTCCACGATTCTACTGTACTTTACCTTAATTACGTATATGGCTGTCCTTGTTTTATAATTGCAGACCATGTTAAGCTATTAGCTATTGAGTTCTAGGTACTTTCTAATGATACTATGTTATATCGCCCTATTGTTCATTAAACGGTTTAAGCTATCTTTAGGTAGTTGTAATTATTCGATACCAAACTAGGCTTTCATTAAACTATTCCATATATTTCGATTATCTAAAAAACAGAGCTGGCCTATCTATACATTATCGATTATAACGGTTGGTTTGATTATGAAATTAAGTACGTAATTATAAATAGAATTTTATTAATTTTGTTATAAACCTTTTAAAAAAAAGAGTACCGACTTCAAATATTTGCACTGAAAAGTAAGAAATAATTAATATTTCGTCGTAGAATTTGAAGACGGTTAGTTGGCCAATATTCTATGTTTGTACTGATGATCGTATAATTAGTGAATATGGGAAGTAAGTTGTTTTTAATTTGGCACCAACCGTTATCAAATTCTACGACGAAATATTAATTATTTCTTACTTTTCAGTGCCCAATTTGTATAGTCGGTACTCTTTTTTTTAAGGTTTATTGTGATTTTGCTACCCTGAGAGACAAATAATATCGCAAATAAAAAAAAGTTAGAAAAAAAAACCGCTGTGGATGAGATTTGAATCCTGTGCATCCTGCGCTGCACCCCATACCTACCTTTAACCGCTAGACCACCGTCGATTGGCGTCGGTACAAAAATTGACAACTTTGTGTCAATAGAAGGCTTTTCTCTGATATATAATTTTCAGCCCAAAATGGCAAATTACTAAATTTCAGAAAACCTGTGAGATAATGTCGAGAAATTATTTTATCGTCTTAAAAAAATAAGTCATCGAAATCGGTACATAATTCATCGGTATATTAAGAAAAATGGACTATAAAGTCAGTTTTTTCAAAATTTCTGTAAAACTTATTTTTATAACAAAAATATAGGACCAATCCGGAAGAACTAGGTATCTGTCGAATAAAAAAGAAATCATCCAATTCGGTTCACAACTGACGGACTAATCGATGTATATAAAAAAATATTTGTATCCTTAGTTTTTTAAAGTGTTCGACCTTGTTACCCGTCCGCCCAATTTGATTTTTAAATCTAGCAAACCGTAACTGAAAATATTGTTGAAATTTGTAGCAAAATCCTACAAGTAGTTACTGAAATTAGTCTTTTAGTAACGAATGTTGCGAGCATCCAAGTGATAACCCTACTTATTTAATACTCGACATGTGATTTTATACTAACAGGCTTGTTGCAACAAAAATGATAGTCGTATCTCGGACATTTGTTACGTATTAGGTAAGTCAACACCGCGCAGGTATTATGGCCCCAGATACAACGTGATACAATGACCGCTTCGTACTTGTGCTAAAAACTGGACACTTCACATATGTTTCAAAATCCAACACACAAACACAACTTCACGGCTTTTATACGCGGTGTGGCCAGATACACCAGTAACAGTGTACACTTTTAGCCCAATTGTCCATATTAAACAGAACAGGTGGTTGCACTTAACAGACCTAATAGATGTGTCACTTCTTTAACAAACGCAAGTGACTCGTTCCTGTGTCGCACTATTTAAAAGTGGAAGTCTTTCAAGCGAAGCGGGAAAAAGCTATGGATCCCGAGAGAGTGGGCGCTTTACGTTTCCTCCGAAGCAAGAGCAGTCTTTTAAAAATGCTGTAATGTTGTTTTTATTTGAAACTAAATATATTGTAAGTGAAAATTTGAGATAGATTTTTCAAGTAAGTCTGCAGAGCTTATTCGTGAGACTTTTTAAATCGGCTTACCGTAAGAGGATTTCAAAGTTTTAATAAAGTCGACCTCTCTTTCTGAAGATATTTTGTTGATATATATAGGAAAATAGATACACATTTACTTACAATTTATAGAAATTGTAGGAAGTTTGAAGGTTCAATATTTATTTATTTTTTCAATAGGATTTTAATGCAAAATTAGCATTGCACCAACCGTGTTTCTATAAAAAAATCGGTCCAGTGTTTCATACTTAAATTTTGTCTTTTATCACAGTATCCTAAAGCTTCGTATGGGGACAATATGGGGTTATTTATACGCTTAACTACTTATCTGTTCGAGATAGATATATATGCTACTACGGATTTTTTTGTAGGATATTTTTTCCTACGTCATTATAATTATATTATATCGCTATTTCGATATGGCTAACGTTTACCTCGACTTGATTCACTTATACTGTATTAACTCAACTCCAAAACATGATAAGTCCATGTTTTATACTCGAAAACTTTCTCGGTGAATTAACCTATATATATGTATAATAGTAAAAACCGCAACAAAATCCGTTCACTAGTTTATGTGTGGAAAGGGCACAGATAGACAGATATACTTAGACCCATCTGTCTGCCGCGTACGTGGAAGCCATTTTTTCATACACGAATTTCTGCCCGGACATACTCGGGCCAGGCAATCCATGGTCGGTATTTGTGCCGAGAGCATGTCGTTGCGTGAACCTATAAGATTTTCCTTTACCAAAAATCGCTCAAATTTTGAAACGAGAGCTAGTGGAGATGCTACCAAATATTATACTTAGTTATATAAGAAAACACTGTCTCCGTTTCCGTGTAAGTAGGCGGTAAAATCTTGATGGTTTAATTTTCTGAATGGCGACATGAAAGTCTGCCAGCATTTTCTAGCAACGAAAGTCCGGGGCTGCAAAGCAATCAACCTATTTTCCACTCGGATATTTGCCAACCTATAGAAAAAGGCTGTACTCTGTGTAGTCATTAATTTGACTCTGACTTTCTTTAATTACTATAGTTGGAATATGTAATAAAAAAAAATGCAGACTAAATAAATATGCACCTTCGATCCTGGCAATGCTGCAATGATGAATAAATGGAATTTGGAATTTTATTTAAGTTAGAAGTCCCGTATTTCGTTTAAATTTCTCTATTTTCGTATGTAAATCAGATAAAATTTAAAGAGATTGGACGAAATTTCCATTCAATGCGGGCTTGCGGTAGTAGGTACATAATAACAGAAATTTATTATTCAAGATTTCCCCCGATCGATTCTAGAAACAGTCGCCCTTGTGATGTCGTTGTGTGAACTATTTCTGTTCAGGAATGCTGTTCTAGTACCTATACCTATTGAATTTTATTTTCATTACTTTGCTTTCTAATATAATAAACTCTACAAGAGCGACTGAATGATGGTACTTTGTTTTATTTTAACTTAATTTATTAGGTTTTAGATTCAGTAATGTGAAGAATAAGAAATAATGTTTGCAGATCTATATCTGAATATAGATAATTATTTACTACGGAAACTTTAACATCTATGTGCTGCGTTTAGAATTTAAGTTTGGACTGCATAATACCTACCTAGCTACCAACATTGATTACAATAGCTAAAAGCTCAAGAATCTTTTGTAATTGAAGTTATATGAAGAGGTGAATATTGAATTATTTGTGAATGAAACGGTAGACTTGGGTCAACATAAGATTTCACATCTTTTTACGGGCTAAGAATCGCGAGGCTTGACTCAAATTTAACATTCATGTTTTTGATGAGATATATTTACTTTCTACCAAAGCTGTGCGAAGGCTGTGGCTGTGCGATGCGAGGTTGCGTAGCGAGCGACTAGCGAGGAAGCGGCAGCGCTACGAGGCTCACAGTTTGCAATCTTTGGATTTTTCACTGGTTGGTGGTGCCAAACAAGTCAATAACAATAGTAAGTTCTATAACTGTTCTATCTATTTGTATATATATATAAGTACTGACCAAAAACGTTGTTGACTATAACACCAAAGTTTAGTTTGGACGGAACCCTGAAAATTTTGTCAAATATATGACGAGATACTTGATATAAGCAGAAAAATAATGATAAATTTCCTTTTATATTGACACAAGCGGCAATTTATTATTTCATCAAAACACTTTGTGACGAGATATTAATATTAAATTGATGGAAATTGTCTCGACAGCAGTTTGAGTTTGAAAACTTCGACAGATGTTCAGATTCAATAACTTTTAGATATAAATTACAATAATATCTAGCTATAAAAATATCGTACTCTAGTACTTCAATATTAAGGGGATATGATGAAGGGTTTCGTACACTCAATAGTATGCACTAAGGTCAGACCAAATTGGCGCAGTAACAATTAGCGCGACTCCGACTCACACTTGGCCGGTTTGTAGTATTTGTTGTTTTACTTAACCCTAAAATCTAGAACTGACTTATTAGGAAAAGAGTTAAAGTACCTCATATCATCGTTATAAAGTTCTTGAGTTAAATGCATTAGAACAAAAAGACGGAAATTTACTAACAAATCTATCACTATCAATTATTCCAGATTACGAACAACATTTATTATATATTTTATATATACAACAATTATTGACTAATTGACACAAAATAGGTATACCTAGTACGTACAAAGTCAATGAGCTGCAAATTTTTTATCACTAGGAGTTCGTTATCTGGCATTATACCCACTTCTGGCAAAAAAAAATGACTTAAGTTATGTGTGAAAACATTTTAAAAACTAGATTAGTTTCATCTAATCTATCTAGATAAATATTAGAATTTCAAGTTGACCTAGCATTTATAGAAGACCTACTTCCCTCCCGATTTTAGCTGAGCTATTTCAATCGGTGAAAACGTCTGCATTGTGGGACGAAATTGGAAAAGGAAAATTGTCGGAATTCTCCATTTGGTAACAGTTGCAAGATAGCATTTTAAAATTGATTTTAATTTTATATGAAAGTAATACTTGAACTTTTAAGTCTTGAACAAGTTAAAATGAAAATAAAGTTTCATTTCAACAAAGTATATATTTATACGATTATCATCGGCTAAAAGAGAGAGACTTGGTCTTCAGCTTGGTACCCTGTGAAGAAGAAAAAAGGTAAAGTTTGTATGGAGGGGGTAATGTCTCAAGCAACTAAACCGATATCCCTGAGTAATATAGGCTATATTTTATTTTATTCGAAAATATTCACGGGCGAAGCGGGGTCGGTAAGCTAGTAATTATTATAAATTAGTATGATATTAGCTAATTTTATTTCTGGAAAAATATCTCGTCAGCTAGGCGGACCACTTATGTAGGTACATAGGTTTTTATATAAAAAAAACTCATGTAAGTACCTACATAATCCGACAAACCACTCTTAGAGGCTTTGCTATCAAAATATACCTCACAAATACGATGGTATTTAAGAAAGAGGGAGACTAATTGATCTTCCGCTGGGTACCCTGGAAACAATAACACGGTTTCGAGACCTGTAAGGGAACCCGTAAAGAAAAAAAAGCTGTAAATTCTTAGTAAAGGCAAAGACTTTAGAGGCCTTTTCTGAAACTAAGTGAACATATAAATCACTAAGATCACCATTTATTTCACGGGCAAATGGCTTGAGAGCGTACAGATGGCTGAAACTGAAATTGTTCTTACTAACTCATCTTGTAACCTTCATGAAAATATCTAAACTTAGGTAGAAATACTAATTAACAAGATTGATAATATTCTAGGCTAGTTGTCTATTAGAGCCGCCTTCAGTGCTCAAAAAGGTAGCTTTCTTCGAGAAAAGCGTTTCTCTAGCTTTCCTATGCCACTCTCTGCCAGTCAGCTAACTTTGTGCAAAATTCACGTCGAGCCGTTGCTTTCACAATAATGCCTGTAAAAAAAGCCTATGTTCGTCTGGAACAATGGAAGAATTTTTCAAATCGGTCCAGTATTTGTTAACTTTACTTCTTACAAACAAACAAACAAACAAACAAACAAACCAATCGTGGTCTGATTAAATGCAGCGATAGATTTTTTATGTAACAGGCTAAATATGGACCTTCTCTGTCCACAATGCAAGGTTGATTATATGCTTTGATTACAAATCTTTATTGGTAGGACTTGGAAAAGGGAAAGCCTTAATCCAATATAGGTAGGTAGTTCCCGGATCTATATTAGGAGCGGATTACAGGATAAAGAAAGGACGAAGCATTTTGTATTTAATCACAGTTTGGTCACATATGGAACACGCGCTTATTACAACCTTTATTAAGCTATATATTGTGAAACACAAAATGAAAAAAGGATGATTAATTTTATTTCTTAACTAACTAGTTTTACGGTTTCATACATGTTTAAAAACTGAAAAAACCTTCCCATGGTGGTAATGTTTTGAAGAAATCTTTGATTTGAAGTGTATTTTGGAAGTAACGAATTTCAAAAGTTTTCGTTCCTTCTAGGGTATGTTTTATATTCAGAAGAGAATATTCCTGTAAAGTGGTGTAACGTGAAACGGGAGTCGTGGGGTGGTGTGTATAACCTGCCTCCACCGGTAATGACGTCACGAACGCAAGTTCAAGGTCACTTCGCAACTCCCAGGGTTTGGCCGCAGAAAACAATATTTTCGGACCTCTTTTAATTGCATTTATTGACGGAAAACAGGAACTTATAAATTCATTGTTCCATGAATTGTTAGTAATTTATTTAGAAATGTTTAGATTTGATTCTATGATGAAATTGTTTTGTAGTGTTTTTCGGGCTTCTTTTAGGGGTCTATTATGACAAGATTATAGGTAGTTTCGAAAGTAAAAGAATTTGAGAAATTTAAAGTTTTTATTATTTATAGCTGAAATAATATTGAAAATTACACTTTATTATTTTAATATTTGAGAACGAATAAGTAATTTATGTTTTATTTTATTGCGAAATAACGCCTTCAATAATTGAGTTAGCAATCTCTATACAAGACACACACAGCCTTATCGCCCTTTTAAAACAAAAGTATTTATTTAATTCATTTATTTATTTATTAAAAATCCACAGCACAACAAATTACATAAATTGAATAATATAATATAATAACATTTGGCCACAAAAGAATCTATTTTATTTAGGTAAGTATTCTGATCCAGAAATAAACATAAATTTAAAAAAATCTTATAAATTCAATTCAAAATATATACAAAATCTAAATTCAATTCAAAATTCTCTATTCTATTTACTTACATTAAAAAAATATTTATATTATTAGGATGTATTTAAGTACCTAATCCAAGTAATTTCCAATCTTTCACTTGGATGATAACTTTTATATTATTGTCTCTCGAAGATATAAAGGTAAGAATTTTTAGTCAAATTGAAGGCCTTCGAATACCTAAGCCTTTATATCACATTTCTCATAGCATTTTCCTTATTCATACATAGATAATGTACCTAGACATTTTCCCGGTTTTCTTTTGCTCCTAACTCATCTTGATTTATGGTTATTTGGTATGGAATTCTTTGGTAGAAAATAACCAAAAAATAGGCAAGGCAAACCTTTTCATTGCTTGTTAAATTAAGATTCTCCACTATTATATTATATTTTAATAAAGGTACAAAGGATTTTTTCTAATTTACTTTTGATCTTCAAAATCACTTCGAGCTTCTTCATCTTTAAGTGGAATCTAAGTAATTGGATGAATAATGAAGCTTTGGCTAGTGTAACAAAGGGGACATGACACCCAGTTCAGACTTCTCATTTAATAAATACATTATAATTTAATATAAAGTGGAGAAAAAATAATTAAATAAATTGTCAATATGGAGACTACTCCTTATTAAAAAGAAACTGTCAAATCAATCATTGTACCTAAAATTTTAAGATTTTTAATATTAATTTTCTCTGTATTTTGGTACTTTTCACAAAATGATGTAAAATCCTTTGTTTATGTTACGACGATAACCTAGCAACAAAGTTGATTAACTTTTAAGTAAGTGTTCGTATATAACGCGTACTCAGGAAATCCATAACTCATACTTGAAATAGCTGTAAATCGATTGCGCCCCTGAAAACTTTAGACACGGAATAATATAGAAAGTCCTTTGAAACTATGAACTACTATAAGTTTTTTTAAAATTAAACAAGTATTAATTACAGAGAAGAATATTTGAAAGTAGTTTTTTTTCTTGAGATACATCATCTGTCTGTCTGTCTGTAACCTTTTCACGTAAAAACTACAGAACGGGATTTGTTGCGGTTTTCACTATTATATATTTTTTATATTTATTTGTTTGTTTTTTTTGAAAGAATTTTGCAAGTCGCTGCAGGGAGTAAATTGGCAGAAAATATTTTTCTTACAACCGAGAGGTTTTTTTTATTTTTCTACTAAATCGGCTCAGCGGCGTACCGACAAGCGCTGGACCCCTACTCGTCTACAAGAATTTGTAGAGAGGGGCTCAGACTACACGAAAAAGAGGTTTTCTGCCGGCAAGTGCTTACAACCACTTTCTGTCTCCATCTAGGCCAGTCTGGCTATTTTGAGCTGTATGGAAATATTTCGTAACCGTTATACAGCAAACGAATATATGTAAAAAATCGGAAATATTCCGTAGAATTCAATGCACTATTTTTAAAACAACTGACATTAGGGGAACTTATATAAAATGGCGGCCAAAGTTGTTAAAAAACACTTTATTTCGTTTAAAAAAAAATAGCCTTCATTTAAAAAAAGTTTAATACACAAGTTGTGGAACTATTTATTTCGGATCGGTCTAGCCCGGTCCGATGTCAATAAATTGTAAAACATATTATTTATTTAAAAAAAAAAACGTAAAAAATTGCATTATTTTGAAACGCCCGTATCTCTTTGAAAAAAAAATTATGTAACCGAAAAATGGTGAAAATGTAGCCCTAGACAAGCCAAAAAAGGGCGTATTTGCAAATTTGAAAAATATTGAAAAGATTTTGCATAAATCTGATTTTTCTAAAAAAAAAGCAATTTTTTTAAATTCCAATAAATCACAAAAACGTGGCTTTTTAGATTTGTCTCTGGGCTTAAAATTTTCTTTAATAGTTGCCGTTATATGTGCGAGTATTGCGCGCTTCATTAATTGATCGGTAATATGCGAAATATCGGTCAAAAAATCGGTTTCTTTTTTTTGTTCCAAAAACGTAATTTATCTTTAATACCTAGTTAAAATTGTATAAAATTGACGTTTACGCGATATTATAGCTGGTATTTTTCTGCAAATTTAAAAAACATTTTTTTTCCTCACCGACATTCTGGAGCTAAGATTTTATTTTTTGCTTGAAAAAAATCCTGTGGCTCCGTTTTTTTTTATGAGTTAAAGTTCATTATTTATAGTTGAAATAAAAAAATACGAGAACTCGATTGGCCGTCGCTGAGCACTGCAAAATTAATCACACACAGAGCTTAGCGCTGTGGTACCATACTTCAGCTCTAGCGGTGGAGTAGGGGGGGGGGGAGAGCCGACCGAGGTCGCATGAATGTGAGCGACTGTCGCGACGCGGTTCCTGCATTTTTCCGAAAAATACCCATTTTTCGACCGATATTTCGCATATTACCGATCAGTTAATGAAGCACGCAATACTCGCACATGTTACGGCAACTATTAAAGAAAATTTTAAGCATAGACACGATTATAAAAAGTCACGGGTTTATGAGTTATAGGAATAAAAAAAAAACCACTTTTTTTTCGAAAAATCACATTTCTGCAAGATCTTTTTAATATTTTTAAAATTTGAAAATACGCTTTTATTGTCTATTTGTGTAGATATTCAAATTGTTGTAAATTATATACATTTATATACTAACATAAGTTATATACATTTTCATGTAGAACAAACAACTCAGTTCTTTTGAAAGAACAAAGTTCGTTGACTTGATATTACTGAAGTTGTACCTACATAAATTACTTAGGAAGACTAAGGAAGTCATTTGTAAGTTAAATCACAACCCACGCTAACAAAAACTATATAATACACTCATAAAACAGGAAAATGTCTGTATGTTAGATACTTAAAATATCTTTACATAAGTTCTAGTTCTGCCTAAATCATTTAATTTTATTACACCTAATATTGTTTTCAACGTATTTAGACTGGCAAAGTGCCATGAGAGCATATGTAAATTACAAGAAACACTATTAGGTACTACTATGAATAAATGAAGACCGTGGAATGTGAAATGAATTTCACATGATCGAATGGTTACGGGTGCCCGAAGGTTCCCCATTATTAGGGTACCTAATGGTGTCAGGGATCTCATATTTTTAGGGCATCAAATATATGGATATGGCAATGATGACCTCAATAATTGTTTCACAATGTAGTTAAATTTTGTTTTATAGATATTTTGCTGGTAAAATAAATAATTATAACTGAATAACTGACGTAATGCTAGCGGACGTGCAAACAAAATCATACATTGATTGCATGGTTGTATGCATGTATGGTCAGGAGATAAGTACAGACGATGGAAGCTTATTCCACTTTTTAATAGTGCACACTGCACACGGCAGTGGAAGGGAAATTCATAGTTAATGTATTGAAAAGTTAAACTAGAATAAGCGATTCTACGTTTAGCTCTTTGGTTGTGAGACAGTTAAGACCTGGTAAGTAAAGTATAGGAATTTCAAAACTAAGGGCAAATCCTAGTATAAGGAAATAAAATGTAAGTAAAAATACAAATAATATTAACCTCGCCGGGTATGTCAACAAGAGAATAAACAGTCTATTCGAGCATTCGGATTTAACACTAACCTTGCGAGTGGTTCGCGTTTTCCCCTTTCCACTATTGGGCTTACGCATCGCCTCCCCCTGAACGAAAACAAGCTGAAGTTACGTCACGCGTCCTCTTGCAAGGTCAACCTGAAACCTCCCGGTCACGGCAGATCTGACTTAATTCCGTTTTCTCTTTTATTTTTAGTTCCGCCCTTTCAAAGTTAACTTGTTAAGGGAATGTTAGTATAGAACGTGGAATTGTCTTATGAAAAATTTTATTATTTGATTATAAATATCAGTTTATTTTGGATTGAAGTTTTACACTTTCTATTTCATTTCATTGTCAACCTTTTAATATGTCGCTATATTGAAAATATAGAATTTTAATTTTCTGAAGCTATACCTACTCGTAAAGGACCCACTGGTCCTGGGTTCAAACCCCAAGTTAAATATTTACGATATGAAAAAGCAACATTATTATGTTTGTGCTGTCGTTGTATCCCACTAGTACCACTTCCCACTAATGTATGGATGTATGTATGTTTGTTACTCTATCACACCAGAACGGCTGAACGGATCTGGATGACGTACAGAGGTAGATTATAGTCTGGAATAGCACATAGGCTACTTTTTATCCCGGAAAAATGTATGGTTCCCGTGGGATATATTTGTTTTTGTTTTTCACGGGATCGACATGATTTTTTGCATAGTGGTAGTTTAGGGGTCAGAGACACTTTTTTACTGCGAAAGCGGGCGGGGGAGGGGCAAATTACAGTCACGAGATTATTTCTTTTGGATCTATTTCCGAAACCGCGGACATAAGCTATTATTATTATTAGAGAGGTAACTAATGAACCGATTTAAAAAATATTTTATTACTCTAAAGATGACATATATTCAATATTCACATCCATGAAAACTATTCACATTTGTAACACAATAGTATCCGCACTTCCGCTTTCGATCATTCAATTATTTAATCTTGTTAGTTATACTACCTAACGCGATCGCCACTCTCGCCTTTTTATACAATTTAGCAGTATTCACGAGCATGCCTTCCAGTGCTCCTCCCGACTCTCAACTCACATTTTGTCTATAGTTGTGACAGTAATCGATTATGAATCGATTATTGTTACAAATTTGAAATTTTCACGGGCGAAGCCGATGTTGGGGTAAATATTAAAACGAACGGCATGGCGTGCAAGTTGTTTCACTCCATAAACTTGTCTCTCTATTAATATCTGGTATGAACAATTTTCAATATAAATTATGTATACGCTCTATTGTGACAAAAACATATTTTCTCTATGTATACAAATTTATATATTTTTTTATATCGATCCAATTTTGACCTTTTACAAATTTAATATGAACCGTCTCCATGGATAATTTATATATAAATTGTATATAGAGAGAAAATATGCTTTGGGCAGTCATGCTTTCTCGACAAAATTAACTGATCAAATCAGTGGCATCGAAGGGAATTTATTTGAGTGATTACCCGAAATTGACTGTTTGACATTTTGGGAGAGCAAGCCTAGAAATCCAAAAGTCTGATTATTTGTCTGTTTATTTCCTCGAAAGTAAGAGTTACTCATAAAAAAGTTATTTCTATTTCTAACATAGTGTAATTGTTTTTAATAAACAAAAATAAAACTAAATAACTGGTGGGCTCTCTCATTTAAAAATATCTCAACAAAGCTGTTGGCCCCTCCTCACTTCTTTGTCTTCAGCTGGGTACCCTGGTGTCCGGTTCCGACAATTGTAAGTTATAAAAATAATAATACAAGATTTTTTTTTCAGTATTTGTTATTTATTTAGAAAATTTAAATATAGAAATAGTTATTAAATTATCTTAAATAGTAAATTACAAATATAAAATAAAATTACAAATAATACAATCTCTATCTACTGGGAGAGTACCCAACAGACTGGCCTCGTTGGATGGTAATGCTTATTCTTTGACGGAAATTATATCTGTAAAGTTTATACTAATAAAATAATAATAAAATTTATATTTGTATTTTCATTTAAAAATCTTAATTTTATTTTTCAAATCCTGTGAAAACGATGATGACGTAACATATTGCAAACCAAGAAAATGTTGGTCACAGCTAGATATATAACAAGAACAAAAATAGTCTGTGACTGATTGACAAACAGTTATTATTAGTGGCTGTGGTTATTTATTTGATGTTTAGATGAAAGTGACGTCACTTCCCGTTTGCGGTCACGTGATCGGAAATATGAATTAAAGATAATGTTACGTGTATATTTGATAAACTAATTTAATAAATTTCATTTTGGGTAAGAAACACAAAAAAAAAGATTTTTCATTTAGATATCAATAAAAATAAATTATTAAGTAAACAAATAAATAAACATTATTTTTAGTGATTATACGTTATAAACTATATAAAAATATTATTATTTATTTTCTTTCACTGTCAACATCCCTATTGTCAATGTTCCACGAAAGTATAACAAATAAAATTGTTTGAAAAGAAAATGCGAGATTGACGAAACATAACACCTAACATATTTGTAAACCTGGTATTTGTATGGTAAAGTCGAATTGAATGGAGTGTGCCTTGACAAAAGCGTTCATTTGGAACGTTAGATAAGAAACAAAAAGTTATGTGACGCTTTCTTTTATTATTCGTCTTCATGAAAAGAAATATCCCATCTAAAAATACCAACAACTAAACTGTAGCCAGTTAAGAAAGGGTAAAAACGTACTCAAAATACCTCAATGTATCGTCAGGTCAATCGTTAGGCAACCTCAAAAGCATATCATGAGGGAAATGTGGGACAAGTCTCCCTTTTTCAAGCAATGACATTTTGAAGGTACTTACCAAGCCTTTTAGTGCTTATGTCTTTCGCTAGTTCCGTGGTATTATTGGAGCCCATAATGAATAAAGTTTTCAATGGACATGCTCATTACAATGTGTGATATAAAGCGTCATTAGCGAAGAATGCAGAGTGAAAGATGATGTTGTAACTAAAATGAAGGAAAGTAGTTACGCTGGTTTGGATACGTTGAAAGAATGAAGGATGAAAGATTGACTAAAAAATATGGCTGAAGTCAAAGGAAATGCTGGCAGAGGACGACCTAGATGTACTTTATTGAACATATAAAAAATGTATTGATCGATGGAAATATTAAAGGTACACACAATAGAATAAGAATAAGAATAGAAATAAAAAATATTTTTAGTCGGTTTTTAGCGATTTTCTCAATTTTTTTAAGGTTATGTCAAAAATAATTCGAATAAAAGTTGTAGATTTTTTAAGTTCCTACAACTTTTACATTTAATTTTTTTGATAGTAGGTTGACTGTTCCCAGAAATCGTGAAAAACCGCGTTTCACCCCTAAAACACATATTTTCGCACCCCCACCCCCCTTCCGATCATCTGTTGCGGTTCAATCGATTTTTCCCCGTTTATGTATAATTTATCCTAAATTTTCCCTATACTGCTAAGAATTTCTCAGATTTTTGTACTCTCAAAAGCGCTTTGGTACTGGTTTAAAACGTCTTTCATAATTTGTTCCTAGAACATACTTTCTTTCTGAAAGTACGATTGGCGGTTATTCTTGTCAAGCCTTTAGTTAGTTACTTACAGGAAGCTAAATGTCTAATGTAAATTCTTTCAACTGGTGAGAATATTTCTATGCGAGCAAATCCACGTATACAATGCTAGTGTTGTCTAACAAAAGGAAGGTTAAGCCAAGGTGAGATGAAGCGAAAGATATATCAAGAGAAAGCGCGTAACATCCCTCCAGGGAAATTTTATTCCGTTTAAACGCCTCCCTTTAGTTCTTTTATTCTCGCGTGTACATACAAAATCAGAGATATATCTCATTTCCTTTGTCACGTGTCGGCGAAATTACAAAATAAAATGTATTGGCCATACGACTAATTGATTAATGTTCTACTGGAACAAATTGGCTAAGTAGAAGTAATTATTATATTACATTACAACACAATGGAGCGTTAGAGGTAAAACAAGGGGTTCCGGGTTCAATCTTCACTTTTTGTGCTTCAGAGTGCACGGAAAGCTCGCACTTTTGAATATTTGATAATTTTTGACAGACTACCTGCTTCTAAAGGTGGCCACACATTCGTCTAATCCCCGGCGCGTCGCCGTACGGTCCACCGAAACTGATCACAGACTCGTCTAATTCTTGTAACGAACGGTCTGGCGGCCGGAATGGGAAATTTTCGGTGCGATGCCTACTTAAAAATGGACAGAGCTCTACCTCTACTCCCAATAGGTGCAGCAACAGGCGTACTATAGGACGTTGTAACCAGTGTCTCTGGCCATGCAGCATAGAGATAATGTTTTTCATAGAGATAATTAACAAAATTAAAAGAAACGAGGGTTTCAGAAGTTATAACTTTGCTAAGTAGGTATATTTCAATGTTATCCTCAGTCGTTCAGGCCAGGAAGTATAGTAGTTTTTTGTACAAAAGTTCAAGTCCAAAATGTTCATGAAACACTTTTTAATGGTTAAGTACGTCCGGTACGATTTTAGAACGTTTCGTAATAAATTATTTGTGAGTTGAGTGAACTTCAACCTACATGTTCAATTTGAGGGCAAATAAATAAATCAGAGCATGTCAATACATTTCACTTTATAATATCCCTTTCTAAATGTGAAAGCTTGGATATCACAATATCCTGGATTTGTAGTATGAAATTTGACTTTTCTGGACCATTGCCCCCTTTAGAAGAAAAAAATTAAACGCTAGTCCATAATATTTAATTTTATATAAAACTTAGGCCATATTACTATTATTTGAGTTCCTATAAAAATCCCACAAAAATAAGCTATTCAGTTTTTCCCGAATTTTCCAATTTATGGGCAATTCCAATTTTCTTTCCCTAAAAACCTGATTTAGACTATGACGAATATTAAAAAAAAACCAAATCGGTTCAGCCGTTCTCAAGTGATGCTATTACCAACGAACAGCATTTCATTTTTATTTCGCACGGGTACAATATGATATGCTACCGCGGACTCTGGAACAATGTAAAATTTTATCAAAATCCGTCCAGTAGTTTTTGCGTGACGGAGTAACAAACATCCATCCATCCTCACAAACTTTCGGATTTATAGCAATGTCCAATAGTACGTCTGTTGCTGCATCTGTTGTGAGTAGAAATAGAGCAGTCCATTCTTAGAAGCAGAGTCTATCATTCACAAAAAGAGAAGATTAAATCCGGAACACCTTGTTTTACCTCCAACGCTCCATTGTGTTGTAATGTAATATCATGACTACTAAAGGTATAAGGCCGCCGTACGTTCTTACCACCGAAATCGAGCACAGACTCGTCCAATTCTTGTACCGAATGGTCCGCCTAGATCGTCTGGCGGCCGGAATGGGAAATTATCGGTGCGATGCCGGACCAATTACTTAACAAGTCTTCTACTTAGCGTAGTAGGATATAGTAGAAATTAACGCCTCCCATTTGCCTCTAGATCCGTTACCGCTCCCTAGAAGGCTCCAGCGTCCACCTGGGTAACGTAAAATAATAAGTATGTTTCCAAAGTTAGTGGTAAATGTTAGGGCAAACTGAAGATGACCAGAAATCTGACATTTTCAAATAATTTATGTGACCAATTCTCAGAAGTACTGAATAACTCATGAAGGCGTTTGAATTTTTTTCTTTTAACTACTTCCGATGTTCGCCAAACTGTTGCATGGATTTATGGCATGATTAAAAAGTTTTTATCGTTACTAAAAGGATTTTGCTGAGTGTTGAAGTTTTCGCTGTAAAATTTTCTTTTTAAGGGTCCATACATTTGTAGGATCACTCTTGTGTCTGTCTGTCCGTCTGTCACAGCTTATTTTTTCCGAATACTAAACAAAAATGTTGAAATTTGGTACATATGTAGAGTTTGATGACTCAATCACGGACGCATAGCGTAAATAATCGAATTTCAATTTTGGGAGAAAAATTAAAAAGTAAAAATAATAATTTCTCATGTGCATCATGACATCATTGACATGTGACATATCAAAATACAAATATAAAAATATATGTTTAATAATTTTTAAATGCATAGTTTAAATTATATTAAAGAAAATATACGAAAATTAAGCGTTGGCCCTCCTTATCTCCGAAACTACTGAGTATACAATATTGAAAAACATTACAAAATATATGGCCTCATTCATAGTGTACAGGAAAACCTAAAAGAAAATCCTGTCTTAAAGTTCTCACATATATTGGTACCGATCCATCTCCACGCGAGTATAACTCGCTCTTGGTCAATTTTTATGCATATAAAACCTTCCTCGTAAATATAAAACCGTAACAATGAGTACAGTAGTTACATCTAATGTAAAATAATATTAGTAATATATTTTAATTTACTTTTTTTATAATTACAAAGACTTGTATCCTGAAATAGCACGAAGTACAATTATTTGTGCTATGTTCAGGTATTAGTGATTAAATAATTAAAATAAAAACACTATTCATCGTCCATCTGTTATAGGCGATTTTTTCAGAAATTGTGGCCATAAATGTAGAACTTTGATTTGGGGGTTTAATTTCAGGCGAAAAATTGGGAAATGGAAAAAGGGCATCGTGTAAGATATCTAAATATATTTTATGCATTTTTTACATTTTGAGAAAAACGCTTTTAGGTGGCCACACATTCTTCCAATCCCCGGCGCGTCGCCGTATGGTCCACCGAAACAGACCAAAGACTCGTCCAATTCTTGTAACGAACGGTCCGCCTAAATCATCCGGCGGCCGGAATGGGAAGTTTTCGGTGCGATGCCGGATCAATGTGTGGCCTACTTTAATGTTACTACTAAAATTATAGCGCAGAAAAATGTAGACTATTGTAGCGCCTTAAAATTAAATTAAATATCATAGAACTACAAAACTTATGGGGAATATTAACAATGAATTATGGCGGGCAGGCGTCGATGCCCTTAAGGTTTCCCAACGACCTCCAGGTCTCTCAACCCTTCTTAAGTTTCATAGAGAAATTGTTAATCGAACTTTATTATATTGGTGGCCATTTGTTACAGTTAGTGTCTAAGGTTTTCAAATTATAATACTATTTTGAATATCATAAGTTTCTGAGTAACTGATAAAAGTGGCAAGACTATCGGTAAAGTTTATATGGCAACACTTTTATGGCAACATATATAGTTCAAAAACGGTGTGAAGTGAAAGCACCAAGTAAAATTTCAGTGCACGGGTAACTTTTGAAGTTTTCAATGCTTAATCCTAAAATTTTGAGTTTCATTTCTTTGCGATGACGACAGTAGCGACAATTTTATTGAAATTTAATTGTGTTTAAATAAAATTGTCGCAACAAAATTAAATTCAGGTTTTTAGGATTTAATTCTATGATCTTTTTAAAATATTTATTTAAAAACGAATCAACTGATTTAGAGGCTTTTTAACCGACTTCCAAAAAAGAAGGACCGTTTTTTTTAATGTATGTATGTACATCGATAACTCCGCCAATTGTGAACCGATTTTCATGGTTTCTTTTTTAATCGACAGATAATTCTTCCGGATTGGTCCCATTTTTCTCTCATAAAAATTGGTTCATTCGTTTTTCAGAAATTTTGAAAAAACTGACTTTAAAAGTACATTTTTCTTGATATCTCGATAAAATAAGTACCGATTTTGACAACTTATTTTTTTTAAGACATTACAATTTCTCGACATTATCTCACAGACATATGACGAAAATCGGTTCTGTAGTTTTTCAGAAATTCAGTAATTAAGTTTACGGCTGAAAATTATGTATCAGAAAAAGCCTTAGTAACGGTTGCTATTGACACGAAGTTGTCTATTTTCGTGACGATGGTGTAGCGGTTAAATGTAAAGGAAGCACAATCACATGGTTCAAATCACATCCACAGCGGTTTTTTTTTTTTAATTTTCCATCAATATTTTTTTAGTTGCGTTATTATTTGTCTCTCAAGGCAGCAAAATCACTTAAAAGGGTAAAATAAACCTTTTAAAAAAAAGTGCACCGACTTCAAAAATTTGCACTGAAAAGTAAGAAATAATAAATATTTCGTCGTAGAATTTGAAGACGGTTGGTGACAAATTAGAAACAACTTAGTTCTCAAATTCACTAATCTAGACAATTCATTAGGAACCTACGATCATCAGTACATACAAACATAGATAATATTGAACAGATCTTTATCTTCTTAGATATTTACTTAGTTTTGTATCCTAATTTGGCACCAACCGTCTTCAAATTCTACGACGAAATTTTTATTATTTCTTACTTTTCAGTGCAAATTTTTGAAGTCGGTGCACTTTTTTTTAAAAGGTTTATCTATCTAAATATACCTCAACAGAACTGGCCACTCGTTAGGTATATAAGCCTCACAAATACCATCGGCTAAACGAGGGAGACTTGATCTTCCGCTGGGTACCCTGGAACCGTAACACGGTTTCGGGAACTGTAAGGCAACCTGTAAAAAAAAATATATTAGTCAAGATTAAGAGCCCAGGTCAATGTCAATCAATTGATGATTTTTTATGAAAAACACTTTCAGCAGAACGCAATATGACATAATGATTATATACTTGCATCATATAAATAACTATCTTTATATATAAACAATAGCTTTTTGTCCGTCCTGACAATTTATATCGGCTGGCTACGTTCCAACAAATAGAACAGATGTGCGATTTCAAAGTCCGTTGTACGAATATATTTTATTATACCTACGAAATTTTTGCACGTAACTTTCGTAATAAATGTCTTCCAAATAATAATAAAGTGTAAGATCTATACATTCATCTTTATTTATATTGTTAAATGTCGGGTGATGTCTGAATACGTTTTTAGAAATATGTCTGTGGAGGTATTTGACTGTGTTTTATTATTGCCTACGAAAAATCAACTAAAGCTTGGATCTATTAATGACTGAAGACGTTTAGAAGTTTGTATAAATTATATTCTCTAAGATTTAAATAATGTACACGAAATATTACTGTAATAGAGTCCCGTGAAAAAAAAGGAGGCTTGTAAAAAGAACGCCAAGTCTTGAAATCATCTAGCAGTAAATTCTATACATTCTTTTTGATGATTAGAACGAGGGGGAGTTACTGTTTTCAGTCCGATTTCTAAAAATTTAATTTCCAACAGATCTCGATGTTTTGAGGTCCTAGGAAGCTATCCCGACCATTTTGATCCCAAAATCAAAAATCTAATTTCAACGTTCGTAGTGTGTGTTTTTATTGAATAACTCGTTATTCTCAAAATTTAATCTAATCTAAATCTCGGTATTGTAAGGAATATCCAAATCGGTTCATTATTATTTAGTTGTGTTTTTAAGATGTAACCTTTGTCGTACGATATCTTTAGAACGAAATGGTCAATTCAGATGTTCAATACAGCAATCGAAAGAATTTATTAAAACCAACGCTCGACGTGTCTGTCGACCCAGCGGACCCAGAAGCGTTGACACCGAATCACTTTCTTCTACGATGCTGGTAGAAATACCTGGCGAGCGACACACGCACTTGCTGACCACTTCTGGAGTCGATGGGTGCGGGAGTACCTACCTATGCTGGTTCCCCGCGGGCAGGCAACGGACTACGGGACCCAGAAGCTATGTTTTTATTAAACTGTAAATTTTTGTCTCAAACGTCTTAATCAGTTGATTCGTTTTTAAACAAATATGGAAGTTTCAGGTTTAGTCCGTATCTTAAATAAACCTATAAACCCTTTTTTCAGGTAAAACGAAGCCTCATGTAGTACTAAATGATCCTTATAATTTATGTAGTATGGTACGAAAGACATTTGTTTGTATTCATGGCGGGAACTGCGGGCTTTGGCTTGATGGAGGTTTTATTCCCGTCGTAAAGCTCCTGAGAGAGGCTCCGAATTTTGCAAATTGTAGAAACAAGGTAATTTAAAATTACAACAAAAAATATTGTAATATTTCATACTAGCTTTCCGCCCCGCCCCGGCTTTGCCCGTGGAACCCATACTAACTTTCATCCCTTATTATTGTCTTGAGTTCATACAAAAATCCCATTGGAAAAGCACTTTCAGTTTTTCCCAAATTTTCCGAACTTTTTCTTTCCCTAAAAAACTTATTCAGACTATTACGAACATTAAACAAAAATTAGCCAAATCGCTCCAGCCGTTCTCAAGTTATACGTTAATATATTTATTTAGAATTCGGTAGGTAAAGTAAAAGTTAAGGTATGCTGAATCCAAAACCGTTTCGAGATATTGGTTTAATAATCCGTATTTTTCAATTTATAACTCTTAAAATCGTGAGATTGTCTTTATTTTTTCAAAAACAAATAATTTACTTAACCTACATTTCACCTATGAATGACGTCATTATATCGGCTAAATAAAAGCAAAATATTTACTTGTCAACCAATGTTACCCTGTTACTAGATAGACTACTATTACAGTAGTTTTTATAACTAATCTAGCTTTATGGTAGGATATTCTTTGACCTTTGTATATATTTTGTATCACAACAACTATGCAGACTACGGTATAAAGGGCGTAAAGATGTGTTTCTTTGTTTATGTTTTAATATGTTTTATGTAGAAGTGGTAGGTTTTGGTAGATTTTGTAGGATTAAGAGACAGCAACACTATTATTTGTTAAATGTCAAAGTCAAAGAACACAGATCTTCTTTTTTCTGTACCAACATATCAAAGGTATTGAAGTATTCAGCCGACAAAATGACGTCATCAGTGCCAAAACTTTGATAATTTATTATAAAAAAACTACTGTATAGAAATCAAAAATATTCAAATTAGTTTCTTAAAATAGCTTAATCTTTGAAATAAAAATATAAAAATCGTACCTTAGCTTTTACTTTACATACCGAATTGTTGTAATTAACATGGATGAAAGTTAAATTATCTTCTATTTCTTATGTTCAAGTTTATAAATAGTAATAGGTACTAAAATTATCTTAAATACTAAATTACAAATATAAAATAAGATTTACAAATAAAAAATTTCATGTAAATCGATATCTACTGGGAGAGTACCCAACAGACTGGCTGTATTGCCTCGTTGGATGGCTATGCTTATTCTTTGACCGAAGTAAGAGCCAGCGCGTTGGTCATGTGATGTGAGCTTTCTATTAGTCATTTACTAATATCTATAAACAGACTGTGTGCTCCAGGTCTCCACGGTCCCATTGTTTCCACACCAAATGCCTCAAATATATATTCTTTTGGAAGAGATGCATATTTGCGACGTTTGGCCATTTCAGCATTGTAGGCCGCATTGCCAGCTTTTAACGCTGTATATGGAAGATGGGACGGTGCGAGAGTATCTAGTATCTACACATGTTTAACATTAAAGTTAAATTGTATTTAGCCATAAAATTGTATAGAATTTATACACAAAAAAGCTGTCGTGTGAATTCATGAACTTTTTTGTAAGTACATTATTCTATGCTATTGTTAAAATATTTTTAATCATTTGTAAAAATAATTTAAATACATGGGTCAAAGGAATACGGTTTACAGAATTAGAACTATTTAAAACTTAAATTTGTTATCCCTACAACTTGCCAAACTATTCAATATTTTGTTTTGAGTGCTTTAAAACAATGCTATTATAAGTACTAACCCCACTAAACACCCACCCACGGTTTTAGGAAAATATCAAGTCTATTAATATTACTAAAGGTTCTTACGGAGTTATACATTTTAGACGTTTATTTTAGAAGGCGTTACCACTTCTTTTGAAATAAACAAAGTTATTTTTTATATTTTTAGGGTTCCGACGTTCCGTACATCCGATGAAAAAACGGACCCTTAAGGATCACTCTTCTGTCTGTCTGTCCGTCTGTCACAGCTTATTTTCTCCGAATCTAAAAACGTTGAAATTTGGTACATATGTAGAGTTTGATGACCCCATCACTAATTTCGATTGTGGAAGGTTAATTTTTGGGGAAAAATTAAAAAGTAAAAAAAAAAACAAGTGCGACATGTGACATGTCAAATGAAACGGCTCGTTATAAGTTCCATACTTCCATACTTACCATTCTTGTTTCCGTATTTTGTTCAGGTTTTTTGAAAACTATATTTTCCATTTTTTTGAAATTTTTTTTTTGAAAAAAAAAAAAATGGGACCAACTCGAATTAATTCTTTGTCGATTAAAAAAAAACATCCAAAAATACATTCAAAAAACAGTCGAATTGAGAAGCTTTTTTGTAGTCGGTCAAAAATAGACATTTATTATATTTTATATTTATTTTTGTTTCGTGAAGCTTTTTATGCGTTCCAAGTTTTATTGCGTTCCGCGAGTTTTGTGAAAGGACTTCAAAGACACGCTGAGAAGTACCTGACGTACATTTATTTACAGACATGAAGTGTTTTTATTGTTATGACATTGAACTTGTACATTGATACATTTATAAACGAGTTGCTATGAAACTTATATAAAACAATATTTTTAACCTATTTGTGAAATTGTTGCTGAAAAATCACGGGTTCTCGAGAAAGTTGTTAGGATGTCGTTAATATATGACCAGCACAATTGAGGTGATTTGAGGACAATTGGTAACTCGTCCTTAGTAATTGTTAACGATTTTACAACTTGCTGAAAGAATGTGCGATAAATATAATTTTCTGTAAAATTTTCAAGAATTTATGGATTAGTTTAAGGATTTTGATTTTTTTGTTTTACTTTTTTGACATTTCATTTGATTTTGTAATTAATTGTATTTTGTAATTGTGTTCAAATATTTGTATACCCGAAAGGGTTCGTTATTGTTATAACTATGTAACTGAATACGACAAATAAAGATATTATTAATATTATTAATATTGAAAATTTACTAGACATAAGGTAGCTAGCTTCGCGCGTGGATCCCATAATAAATTTCATCCCCTATGGTCTTGAGTTCATACAAAAATCCCATACAGAAAGCACTTTCAGTTATTTCCCAAAATTTCTATTTTCCAATATTTCTTTGCCTAAAAACCTTATTTAGACTATTACATTACAAATTTAAAAAAAAGAATTAGTCAAATCGGTCCAGCCGTTCTCTAGCATTTAATTTTTATTTATATAGATGGTTACAGAAACGTTTTTCTTCATGCCAACCATGCTTGTAGTATAGGTAGGTATAGAGGTATTTAAATAAAAACCGTCCAAAAGATCAAACGATTAATTTAATACACCGATCAGAATGGCAGCTAAAATTTTACTACACATCTAAAATTCAGTATGTAACGGGCCTCACCGATCACTACAAACACTTTATGCTTTTTCTCATTTTTAACCGACTTCCAAAAAAAGAAGGAGAAGGTTCTCAATTCGGACCGTATTTTTTTTTATGTATGTATGGACATCGATTACTCCACCAGTTGTGAACCAATTTTGATGGTTTCTTTTTTAATCGACAGATAATTCTTCCGGATTGGTCCCATTTTTATCTCATAAAAATTGGTTCATTAGTTTTTCAAAAATTTTGAAATAACTGACCTTATAAGTCAATTTTTCGTAATATCTCGATGAAATATGTACAGATTTTGACGACTTATTTTTTTAAGGATATAATAATTTCTCGACATTATCTCACAGTCATATGACGAAAATCGGTTCAGTAATTTTATAGAAATTCAGTAATTGGTTTCTGCTTAATTCTGAAAATTATATCAGAGAAAAGCCTTAGCAACGGTTGCTATTGACACGAAGTTGTAAATTTTCGTATCGACGGTGGTCTAGCGGCTAAAGGTATGGGATGCAGCACAGGATGCACATTGCACGAGGTTCAAATCCCATCCACCGCAGTATTTTTTTTATTTTCCATCAATTTTTTTTAGTTGCGTTATGGGAGAAATAAACCTTTTAAAAGTGTACGTACCGACTTCAAAAATTTGCACTGAAAAGTAAGAAATAATAAAAATTTCGTCGTAGAATTAGAAGACGGTTGGTGTCAAATTAGAAATAATTTAGTACCCAAATTCACTAATCTAGATAATTCATTAGGAACCTACGATCATCAGTAGAAACACAGATAATTTTGAACAGATCTTAATTAATAATAATAAATAATTTAAATTAATAATAATTTTGTATCCTAATTTGGCACCAACCGTCTTCAAATTCTAGATGTTATATAGCCTAACCAATAGCCACACCGCAAGGTATAAGGGCCGTGATGATGTGTGTGTATTACAACTGAGAGGTTCCGCCATTTAGTCATAGTAATTAGAGACACTTTTGGTCCGAATGCTGCATTTTTTGATGGAAGCAAGCCGCTTTGCACAGTGATAGTAGGAACCAAAATAAACGATTTGACCCGAGGATACACAACATTTACCCCTTAGGAATAGAGATGGCGCCACTTGTTCAAAAAATCTTTTAAATTTTCTAAAACCTGAACGGATGCTCCGATTTTAATGATTAAGGTATCAATCGACAGACAATTAATTAGTTTATTATAAAAAAAATAAGTAGGTGGCAGAAAATAATTATACCTAACAAAAAAGTCTTTATTTTTGAAAAAAAATTTTTATTATTTTTGTATTTATGTAATTTTATAAATAAAATGTATAAATATGGTACTTTTTTATTTAATTATATTGTTACGGAATTAATTGTACGTCCAATAAAAAAAACCGTATATCAATATGTTATATAGTTCCAAAGTTATTGAAGAATACATGTACGCGATAGGGCCTGTTCCTCACGGATAGGGAAATGTTTCACATCGAAACACGCGGTGGGGCTCTTCTTTCGACTGTGACGATCTTAACTTAACTTATGGAGTCTTCCGGTCCGAGCCGTAGGCTCGGGCCGGGAGGCGCTGGGGCAACCCCCGTTGCGCCGGCAACGTCTCAAGGGGGCATCAACCCCCCGGGTTCTGCTTCTGGCCCCTACTGGGCCAAGGTGGCCGTCGGCAACCTATTAACTTGGGAAATTATACGGAGATCGTTGAGTTGCGGGCACCGAGCCCGATGCTCAGAAGGTCCATACCTACGCTGGGACCACGTCTAGTCCCTCCAAGGACCAGGCGAGAGGTGTTACCAGCTCTCTAGGGAGACGGTAGCCGTCGAGTGGCCTTCCAATCGCAGGGGCGATCCCTCGGAGGTGCTCGTGTCGGCTGTTATCGGCACGGTCAAACATTCGACGCGCCATGCCGACCACGAACTCCTCAACGTAGGTGATCTGGAGATCCCTGCGAATGGTCTCATTGCGGACGAACCAGGGCGCGCGGGTAATCGCGCGCAGCGCCTTGTTCTGCTGGACCTGAATTAAGTGTCTTGGCTGGGCGGAGAGAAGACTATACCACGCCGGCGAGGCGTAGGTCAGTCGGGAGCGGATGTAAAGCTTATAGATAAGTAGCTTGACCCGGAGTGGCAGAGGAGACCGCAGGACAGGTCGGAGCAAGGCGCCGGCCATCTTAGCGCTGTTGATCGCATAAGATGCCATGGCGCGCATGCTCAGTCCCCTGTCTATCTGGCACCCCAGGTACTTGATGGTACGGCTCCACTCCACGACCTGACTTCTCAGTCGCAGCGGTGGAGGGAGTCTTCTCGAGGTGGTTGTCAGTGCTGTCGTCTTACCGACGTTGACCGCCAACCTCCAGTCGTCCAGGCAGCAAGTCCAGCAGACGCTGCATCTTCCGTGCTGCATGCCTGGGGTTCACGGAAGATGTGATGTAGGTGCTGTCGTCCGCAAAGAGGGCCAGCATCGACTCCTCTTCGCATCCTAGCGATGGTCCCAGCGTTGGTATGTCGTTGGTAAAGGCTGCGTAAAGTAGGGGAGATAGGCAACTGCCTTGGGGTACCCCTGCTGTGATAGTCCTTAGCGGAGAGAGTTTTCCCTCCACGCTGACAAGGAACGTGCGTCCCTCTAAGAAGGACGCCACCACCCTGATGGCCATCGGCGGCATTGACGTCTTTTGGAGCTTGTACAGGAGTCCGCTGTGCCACACTCTGTCGAATGCTTTCTCTATATCGAGAAAGACACCGACAGAGCAGCGGCCCCTGTTGCGCTCCGACGCCAGGTGATGTAGCACTTTCGTAAGTTGCAGAGTAGTCGAGTGTCCCTCCCTGAAACCGAATTGCTCCGGTCTCAGGTCGACGTAGGGTTTCAGTCGTCGGAGGAACACTCTCTCAAACAACTTCGAGAGGCTCGATAACAGGGTGATGGGCCGGTAACTCGAAGGTAACCGGCGGTCCTTGCCAGGTTTGGGTAGGACTATCACTTTTCCGGACTTCCAGGTGGTCGGGAAGTGTCCGGTGCGGAGTACTCCGTTACAGAGGCGCGCTATCGCGACCATCGGCCGACGTGGTAAGCGCGCCAGGTCCGAGTTGGTGATGCTATCCCTTCCCGGGGCCTTCTTCGCCTTTAGGTGCATTGTTGTCTGTCGCACCTCCTTGGTGGCGTTCGCTTTCGCGGTTTTGATAGCGTCCACCAGGTGGTTTGCCGCCGCCTCGACGTCTTCCGAAGAGGAGAGAGGTCCCGGCAGGTCGTAGTCACGGAGTGCCTCTCCGTACGCCTGCCAATCGGTCCTGAATCTAGCCGTGGGAAGAGCTCGCCTCGTAGGGGCGATTCCCACGACTACCAACAATGGGAGGTGGTTAGTGTCCATGTCGTAGAGAGGTTCAATATGTATTGGCGCTCTCACGCCATGGACAATAGCCACGTCCAGCACCTCTGCCCTATAGTCGGGGTTGGTGGGGATGTGGGTTGGTGATTCTGGGCCGATGATCTCGTACCCGCGGTGTTCGGCGTCCCTACTGTGACGATCACTCGCTGCCATTGGCAAATAAAGCTCTATTGTGATTGGCCCATTTAACTTTGATATTTTGTTTGTGTATTTGTTATTTTATTTCGTGTGTTTTATATTTTTGTATTTGTGTCATGTGACACTATAGTTCGTGATTGTAAATTATAACGTGTAATTTGTATTGTGAATTTTGTTCGTATATTTTAGTAATTGTATGTTCGTGTATTTTAATTGTGTGGCACTATATTTCTTTGTTGTTTTATTTATGCTTGTCATTTTGTATTTTATGTATGTGATTTGTAAATAAATGATGAAATAAGTTGTGTGTCACTGAGCGATGGGTTCTGATTGGCCGACGCGCGTGCGTGGGGGGAGCTCTTTGCCATAGGCCCTGGTCTGGCCATAGCTCGTCCATATAATATAGGTCGACCGTGTGATCGTCACAGTCGAAAGAAGAGCCCCACCGCGTGTTTCGATGTGAAACATTTCCCTATCCGTGAGGAACAGGCCCTATCGCGTACATGTATTCTTCAATAACTTTAGAACTATATAACATATTGATATGCGGTTTTTTTTATTTCACGTACAATTAATTCCGTAACAATATAATTAAATAAAAAAGTACCATATTTATACATTTTATTTATAAAATTACATAAATATAAAAAAAAAAATTTTGTTTCAAAAATAAATACTTTTTTATTATATATAATTATTTTCTGCCACTTACTTATTTTTTTTATAATAAACTAATGAATTGTCTGTCGATTGACACCTTAATCATCAAAATCGGAGCATCCGTTCAGATTTTAGAAAATTTAAAAGATTTTTTAACAAGTGGCGCCATCTCTATTCCTAAGGGGTGAATGTTGTGTATCCTCGGGTCAAATCGCTTATTTTGGCCCCTACTATCACTGTGCAAAGCGGCTTGCTTCCATCAGAAAATGCACAATTTTTTTCATAATTACTATGACTAATTGGCTTCGCCCGTGGATATTTTCTAGCAAAATAAATTGTAGCCTATTTTACTCAGGCATATCGTAGCTTTCTATTGGTGAAATAATTTTTAGAATCGGTTAAGTAGTTTAAGAGATTACCCCCTACATCCAAACTTACAAACTTTACCTCTTTGTAATATTAGTATAGACAACTTAAGCTTAGGCTTAACATATTCGAAGCTGGCAATTTAGAACCATGACCAAGCTCCATCACCGTCTGAAATAATTAATTAGTTTATTTATTTATTACAATAATAGCATTATATAAGTACCTATATAGACTGTAATTATTTTCGTAGCACGCGATTTGACAATAAACGCAACGCAACCATTACCTAAGTAGCAAAGTTCTATTGTATTCTATGGTTAGGTCGGTGAAAACGGAAAAATAATGTATGACATAAATGAAATCTATATAAACACACATAAATTATTTTATCTACTCTAATATCGTAAAGTCTCTAGGTACTACAAAATCGAATTATAATTCATAAAGATATGTTTTATATACACGCGTCTGTAATATGTCAAATTTGTGTAAAATGTACAAAAACGATATCGTAATGTTTATTTTTAAATGCAGAATGGGTACAGGATATGTCTTATACAGCCACATTAAACAATATGAAAATATCGACACGCATATGTGCGAGTCACTTGATAGTTAACGCGCATAGGTAACCGCGGTTTGCCGCCAATTTGTCGATTAAGAAATTTTTCATTTATTTAAAATACCTATTGCATGGGATTAGATAAAGTAGTGTATTATGAACGGGCACATAACTTGGAATTAAAAACACTCGTGGATGCTATTAAAAAAATCCACTTGGGTTTTAATTACCCCTATTATGAACCCGTTTCATAAACTACTATTTTTATAGAACGTTAGTGATTACATATTTTTTTATTTTTTTTTCTTCACGTGTTGCCTTATGGCTCCCAGAACCGTGTTATCCAGGGTACCCAGCGGAAAGACCAAGTCTCCCTCTTGCCGATGATAATTTGTAAGGCTATAACGAGTGGCCAGTTCTGTTGAGGTTTATTTAAATGGAAAAGCCTCTTAAGTGTGGTTTGCCGGATTATGTAAGTACAAACGTTTTTGATTATATATAATTAAAATATTTATAATTAAAAACTACTAGCATAAATACTATCGGCTAACAGAGGAAGAATTTGTCTTCTGCTGGGTACCCTGGGACCGATGACACGGTTTCAGGAGCTGTAAGGCAACCTGTGAGAAAAAGAAATCTCCGAATTTAAAATTCCCTAAATTTCACTAGTATTCAATACCTGGAAGTGAAATCCAAAACCTCAAAGGAAAAACAAAATATAGAAGCGGTATATAAATATAGTATTTATCTAAATAGATAGATCGAAGTGTACGCGGGGATAAGCGACTCCCGAAGTTACAAATCCTTTGAGAAAATTTACCAGACTAGAAGTAACTTAACATAACTTTTCCCTTTTGGTATTATTTTCAACGTATGAAATTGTCATGAAATAAATGTGTCATGTTAGCTCACTCTCTCAATAACATTATTATGTTAAATACTTTTAAGAGATTATCTTTGTCCGTGTTACTTGATAACCTAAACCGTGTTTTAGGTATATATCTAACATATTTATCCAATGAACCAAAAAAAGCAGGGCAGAAGTGTTTCGTCGTATTTGCGGCCGTCGTACAGACACTCCCATGGACTTATGGCAAGAAATTAAGTCACTGGTCTTTAATGTTGTGTCATACAAACAGCCAATCACATAAAAAGTTTGACCGAAATAAATATTACGAGATAAACATAATATTAAAATTTTAAACACGCGGAAGGAAAACTTTTTATGTGATTGGCTGTTTGTATGACACAACATTAAAGACCAGTGACTTAATTTCTTGCCATAAGTCCATGGGAGTGTCTGTACGACGGCCGCAAATACGACGAAACACTTCTGCCCTGCTTTTTTTGGTTCATTGGATAAATATGTTAGATATATACCTAAAACACGGTTTAGGTTATCAAGTAACACGGAGTCTCAAACCTTATACTGGAAAAATGAGGAACTGTACCTATTGAGCAAAAATAGGAGCTGGGACCGGCAACAAAGGTTCCCGGAGCCGTAATCGTGAAGGCATAAAATAAAATATAAATTGGAAAGACATATTCCAAGTCTCCAACCTATAAGAAAAAAGGCTTTTCTATCTATATAGTACCATTGCTTTCTTCTTCCACTGGGTACCCTGGGGCCGGCAACGGTTCCCGGAACCTGTAAGGCAACCCGTGAACAATTTAAAAAAAAAGTGCACAAAAGCAAGAAATCCATGTGCAAACTTTTTATTCCGGGGCAATATCTCTTTTTTTCAACTTTATTTATTTTTCCCTTCTCAATTATTTTTATAAATAAAACATAGCCTATCGCTATCAAATAATGTAGCTTTATAACAGTAAAATATTTTTTCAAATAGTACCACTAGTTTTGAATTTACTTCTCACAAACAAACTTAAACTTACCCTGCTAAGTAAATAGGTTTTATTTTTGGTACATTTTGACATGAAAACATAATATCAAAGAATAATCAACGGCCCTGACCAACCGTAAATAGATTTCTCGGGATCCTGTGGGACTTTGCCCTTAATAAATCCTAACCTTTCATACGAATGATGTTGTTTACATTATGTTTAATACATATATTAACATGTTTACATTTGTTTATTATTTTTATTAGATACTATTTTGCAATTACCTTTTGGATTTAGTGAATACCTCAGAACATTATAAAGAACAATAGAAGTAGCAAGTTGTATATGAATTAGAGACACGTTTAGAGAATTTGCCATTTAGCCCATAAAATTGAACAAACACATGCGAAAATGATAACAGCACAAATAACTTGTCTAAATTTAACTTCTTTATTTCTTTACGGGTTGCCTTACAGTTCCCGAAACCGTGTTATGATCCCAGAGTACCCAGCGGAAGAACAAGTCTCCCTCTTTTAGCCGATGATATTTGTGAGGCTATAATACCTAACTATTAATATAGCATATTTAACTAGACTAGTTTTTAACAATATTGTCATCACAGTACAAAAATTTAGTTACATCGCTTTTCATATAAATAGGTTAACAGGCTACTTCTACTTTCTTTATAATGTTCTGTGGTTAATACTATTAAAATGTTATAACATACAAACATTTATGAATAAACCCCAAAAGTCACATCAGATTAGGCTATTTTCTTGGACTATTGTAGTAGGCTTAATTGACAAAATGGCTATTATATGGAGCTTAAACCTACTCACTCACTCACCTGTTATGAGAAAATAAAATTTTGATATTTTGATAAGGGAAAACATTTCATAGAACGTTCATTGTTCGAATAATCACAATCCTTTACACATTACCTAGAAACATATATAACAAAAACTTCCGAGAAATGTGGGAAGACATAAATTCTTCCTCATTTAGTTGTTTTTTTTACGTTACCTGACGATTGGTCAGTTCGCTTGAGGTATTTTGAGATCAAAATGGTTTTATAAAAGCGGTCGCATATAAAAACAAAAAAGGTTTTACTTGCAAATTAAATATTAAATTGATACTATTTGTACAGGAATCCGAATTTTCTCTGTAACATCTAAAAATATTTTTGTCATTTTTTAGGACATCACGAATGTACAAGAAATTTGAGGATGTACGAGTTAATCCTGGCATTTGCCAAAATAAATAGCACTTTTGCAAATAGGATACCTGTGTGTAACGCAACACGTAATACGATCTAAAAATATTAAACCCTCTTCCGAAAAGACTCGCGTGGCTCCAAAGATGGGAAAGTGATCATTATAACGAGATAGGAGTCGGTTTAGGGAATATTTGACTTGAATTTGGGAGGATATTTTTATATATGAAATTCCATACGTAGCTTGAATCTTGATATAAAAGAAAAAGTTTATTGTTATAATGAATACTGTAGTATAATTGTATAACCTGACATATAATTTCTATTTATAATTAGCTGATGACCACGACATCGTCTATGCATGACCCACCATAACCACCATAACATCAACTATGTAAGTACATTTACAGATAGAAAAACATCACTTTAAAATTTACTTTATATTTGAGTGACTATGTCGTGTTTAAAAATTATCTCTGAACAATGACAAAGAATTTTAATAAAGCTGTATATCGATTTCTTCAGTAGTTTGCATGATGCGCGCACAGATGCCAAAGGAGTTACGATTTAGATAGTGTCCAAAGTGATAGTAAATATTTTACATATATATCGTGAAGCCATGAAAGCCTTGCGGTGTGGCTAGAGCGATAACAAAGTTAAATACTTAAATAAAAACTACAAAACAGCAGGAAGAACTACAGTTGGCGTCGGCAGTGTTGTATTGGCAACACGAACTCCAGCGGCTACTCTTCTTCCTAAATCAGAATTAGTTAATTTTAACAACTTCAGTGTCCTTTCTCTGACGTACGGAACAGTCATTGCAATTTCATTTGCTAAATTAGCAACAAGTCTTGTTCTTTGACCTTCATCTAAAATATCAGTGTAGAAAAAGGAAGCTGGCTCCAAATCTACAGCGCTACTCTCCCAAATCTCTAACCTTTTATGAGGCCTGGTTGTATCAATTGATGGCATAGGACCATTGAAGCTGTTTGGATAATAATTTGGTATATCCTTCATATTTGTCAGTACGGGAGGTGGCCCGTCACGATTATATGTCTTAGCATATAACGGCTTATTTATTACAATATTATTGTGGTTAAATCCAAGTCGACGATTTTGAGCCTCTCTATAAGCTATTATGCGACTTTGGAACAATTTATCAGGAGGTCCAACGATACCAGGAACTAAGTTACTCGGGTTCAATGCAAGTTGTTCAATTTGTGCAAAGAAGTTCTTTGGATTTTCATTAAGTACTAGGCGTCCTACGGGCAAGGTAGTGTATGTTCCCTTTTTCCAAATTCTGGTGACATCAAATGGATCAAAATCAACTTTTTTTAAGTCTTCCTTTGTCATAATATCCATGTAGAGAGTCCAAGATGGATAGTTCTTTTTTCCAATTTCATTATACATATCTCTTAAGTAATAATTAGGGTCAACAACTCGGATTCTTGCAGCTTCTTCGTTACTCAAATTTTCTATTCCCTGATCTGTAGTAAAGTTGAACTTTACGAAAAATGATTCTCCATGTTTGTTTACTACTTCGTAGCCATGTACACCAAAGCAAGGCATATGACGATATCCGTTAGGCATTCCAAAATCAGATTTTATCCATAAGAATTCGTGCAGATTTTCGGGTCTCAATGTAATAAAGTCCCATTCTGCAGTTGGATCTAACAAATTTGTAGCAGGGTTAGGTTTAGTCGCGCGTATAAGAGGCACAAATATAACTGGATCTTTGTAGAAATACACTGGTGTGTTAAAACCCACTATATCAAGATTCCCTTCTTCCGTATAAAATTTGATGCCACATCCCCTAGATTCAAATACTAGGTCGGATCCACCCAAACCTTGAACTGACGGAGAAAACCTCATAGCTAGAGGCGTTTTCTTTCCGACTCCATTAAACACATCTGCGCTACAAATATGAGAAACATCATTGGTCACTTCAAAATAACCAAGAGCACCAACACCTTTAGCATGAACTATTCTTTCTGGAATCCTTGCTGATACTTCATGTATAATATTGTCTAAAAAGTATCGGTTAAACAGCAAATTTGTGTTTAGGGAATTTGTGTCAGTGATGTCCACTGGATCTCCTGCACTAGTCGTCATTAAGCCAAGTGGTTTCTGTGAAGTGGAAATTAAATAAATAGCATTGGTTTGTAGCATAATAATATCTTGTTGATTAATAATGTCTTCGTAAGTATTGCGTCAATTGACAACAGGGGTGTCATTCTTAGATTGTATCTATCATTAAGGTTGTATCAAATGGAAGGAGATTCAAATAAAAAAAGTCAAATTTATTAGGGTTTCTTTTGTATGGAGACTCATCTATCCCTGATGCTGATTGATAAAAATACATAATATTACAAATTCCAAACAATAAAGGTCTGGTTTATTTGACATCGTTACTGTTTAGTATGTTTAAATCTGATTATCATATAAAATTAAAAACTCACTTTATAACATTGTCTGAACTTATCCAACTGAAATCTGACAGGATTATCTTCATCGTCAAATTTACAGACATCACTAGCAAATGTCAATTTAAATATATATAATATAAATATTTTAATAAACATTTTGACTGCAGCTTATGATATTGCATAGATTATTTATACACTTCTGCTTTACTATCATTCAGTAACCTCTATTTAAAGATGATATCAATTGTTTAATTTAGATTTTAATAGGGTTCCTCGCTGCTTGTAATTAATTTGCAGGTAATAGGGTTCCGTACCCAAAGGGTAAAAAAACGGAAACCCTATTACTAAGGCTCCGCTGTCCGTCCGTCTGTCTGTCACCAGGCTGTATCTCATGAACCGTGATAGTTAGACAGTTGAAATTTTCACAGATGATGTATTTCTGTTGCCGCTATAACAACAAATACTAAAAAATAGAATAAAATAAATATTTAAGTGGGCTCCCATACAACTGACGCATTAGTGGTGAGTCTATGAGTGAGGGTTGGTGCGTCGCGCTGTGGACTGCTAAGTTGACCACGACTGCAGCTCTGTCAAGAGCACTACGACTAAGAAGAATGCAAAACATATTTTTTCAAATCCAACTGGTAATCCCAGAGTAATCTTCTGTAGTCCCAAAGTAATCTTCTATAGTCCCAGAGTAATCTTCTGTAGTCCCAGAGTAATCTTCTGTAGTCCCAGAGTAATCTTCTGTAGTCCCAGAGTAATCTTCTGTAGTCCCAGAGTAATCTTCTGTAGTCCCAGAGTAATCTTCTGTAGTCCCAGAGTAATCTTCTGTAGTCCCAGAGTAATCTTCTGTAGTCCCAGAGTAATCTTCTGTAGTCCCAGAGTAATCTTCTGTAGTCCCAGAGTAATCTTCTGTAATGCCAGTAAAGCGTTCAAACAAACTCTTCAGCTTTATTATTAGTATAGATACGGAACCACAACAGAAGGGCTGCAGATTCTTTACGTTTTAATTAGCTATGTTAGCCTCAATTATTTTAAACCTTGGTTTGGTATGCTAATTATGTATAGAAATTAACTAACAGACATCTTCACGGGTTGCCTTACAGCTCCCGAGAACCGTTGCCACTCCCAGGATATCCAGCTGAAGACAAATTCTTCCTCATTTACCCGATGATTTTTTTTAGGCTATACCTAACGAGTGGTATGTAGATAGAAAAGTCTCTTTGTACAGTTTGTCGGATAATGTACATAGATTTTACCCACTCGACCACCGACACCCAGGGCCGGATTTACCCGTAGTGCCGCCCTGGGGCACCGTGAAAAATTACTTAAAATCTACATTTATTTAAATTATAAATGGGATAAATAAACGTTAAATGTGCAAATGTTTTCAATACAATCTTACTTTTTAAGCATTTTCGATAACGCGAAAAAAATAATTTCTCTCCCTCCGAATTTTGCCGCCCTGGGCACTGGCCCCTGTGGCCCCTAGTGTAAATCTAGGCCTGCCGACACCCCTAGTTTAGTATTATTTCTTATTATTATTTGATAGACATCAATTAAATGTGAACTGCGGCGATGTTTTTAAATTGAACCACACACGAATTGGTTTTATATAATTCAAAACTTATGTACAAATCCGACAAACCACACTTAGTGGCTTTTCCATCTAAATATCAGAACTGGCCACTCGTTAGGTAGGTATAGCATCACAAATACCATCGGCTAAAAGAGGGAGACTTGGATAACACGGTTTCGGGAGCAGCACGCCTGAAGAGAAAATAAAAAGTTTGTATGTTATAAGGGGTAATCTCTAGCTGGAACTACTGAACCGATTCTAAAAATGTTTTCACTATCTCTGAGTGATGTAGACCATAATTCATCTAAATTTGGTAGGATTCCGTAAGATATAGCAAAATTTGCAACAAAAACCAGAGAAATACGACTAATTGGGTTATAATTAAATTTCCACGAGCCAAACAGGGGCGGAAAGATAGTTTTAAATACGTAATGTGTAAAACTCATCAGCACCATTTTGAAAGACTGCCTGAATAATTGTTACGCAAATTCCTATTTGCCGTCATGGTGGATTATATAAATAGAAGTCTATAAACGGTCGGTTGTTCCAAGCCAGTTGTTTTGGAAAATATTCCCGAACATGGCCCTCCCTCTCTGTAGCCATTCGAGTGGAAGTCTACCTATTCGTTGATGAGATTATTTATGTATGTACGAGTATATGGCCTTTGGAGCGGAGTAAATGTCCGAACGGTTGTAGCCAGTTAGCAGTCATGCAAGCAAAGTGAAACCTTCGTTCCGCAAGGTCGATTGAATGTTTCTGAAATCGTGAAATCGTTTAAAACTTGCTCTCGCATATGTGTTTTTTCTCAGAAATAACTAACCTTTATTTAGCTGTAACATTTAATCGCATATACTGGCTGCGTGACGGTTGTCAAGGATTTTTAAAAAGGTTTCAGTTTTCATTCTTCGGGACCTTGGTACTACGAAATAAAATATGTAATTAGTAGCTGCTGTGCCCGCGATTTCTTCGCGATATTTAATATCTTTGTTGCAAATCCTACTTTGTAAAATTTGGATTGCAATATTTAGTAGGAGATTCATAAGTGCATCTACGAAATAAAATTGATATACTTAATATCTTTATTCTTTGTCAAACAAGAAGCTTCATTCAAATATTCAACATTTATTAGTTCTACCATTGTGGATATTATCCAGACAGACAGACAAAAACGTATTTTACGATTTTATAATAATACTCGGCGATTGTGTGTACTTTTAATATTTCCATCGATCAACATATTTTTTATATGTTCAATAAAAGTACATCTAGGTCGTCCTCTGCCAGCATTTCCTTTCACTTCAGCCATATAAACCTTTATAGTCAATCTTACATCCTTCATTCTTTCAACGTGTCCAAACCAGCGTAAACTACTTTCCTTAATTTTAGTCACAACATCATCTTTTACACCGCATTCTTCTCTAATGTCATCGTTCCGGATGCGGTCAATACGTTTTATAACACACATTCTACGTAAAGACCGCATTTCCACTGCATTTATTTTACTTTCATGCTTCTTATTCCATACCCAAGTCTCGCTTCCATAAGTAAGTGATGGAACTAAAACTGCATTATGTATGTTCATTTTACTGTTAGTTGTAAGTTTGTGTATGTCTGCATACTTGTTTAGTCCACCAAATACCTTGCTTCCCGCTTTCACAATCGCCGAGCATGCATAAAAGGAATGATGAATATAAAAGAAGCAAAAGAGATATGTCAGGATCGTAACAAATGGCATTCGATTGTCTCTGCCTACCCCTCTTGGGATGAAAGGCATGGTGATAGATAGATAAATATAATAATACTAGCTGTGCCTTGCGGTTGTACCCACGTTTATAGTTACTGCACAACTCATATGTATCGTAGCGTAATGTTATATAGCATAACCTTTCTCAAGAATTGGGCTATCAAATACAAAATAATAATATTTATAATCTGACTGGTGGTTCTGGAGATTAGCGCATTCAAACAAACAAACTTTTCAGTTTTATTATTAAAGTATAAGTCGGTGAGTATAGATGTATAGGTAGATTATATTATATGTAGAGCAGATTGTAAATACAAACACCTGCAATATAGGTGAAATATATTTTAAATATGTAAATTCAGACAGACAGGTAACTAACCCGAGTGTCCACTAATCTTAATAAATGTTTGAGTGGTTAAAGGGATTTAATTTAAATTCACTTATCAATAGGTACTTTCACCTGGAAAAACCAATGCAGTTTGAAGGCTTTATAGTTTACCATTTCTACGTAAACTACACACAATCGCCGAGGATGTATGAAAGGTATGATGAATATAAAAGAAGCGAAAGAGGTATGTAAGGATCGTAGCAAATGACATTGGATTGTCTCTGCCTGCCTCTTGGGATACAAGGCGTGATGAGAGATAGATATTTGAACATAATAAAGAATATCGAAGTTGCATTTCTAACTTCGGAAGGCATGTACATTTTCTTCTAAAAACAAATACAAGTGACAAATCTAGGCCCCAGTATGAGCAGCGACAGACTTGACACTAGATGGGTTGTCCGTTGGGCCGTTGTCAAATGATACATGAAACGTTGAAATAATGAAGGATGAAAGATTTACTAAAATGGTTTATATGGCTGAAGTGAAAAGAAATGCTGGTAGAGGACGACCTAGGTGTACCTACCTACTTTTATTGAACATATAAAAATGTATTGATCGATGGAAATATTAAAAAGAACACACAATCGAGGAGCATGTATGAAAGGTATGATGAATTTATAAACATTTTAAAAAAAGTGCACCGCCTTAAAAAATTTGCACTCAAAAGTAAGAAACAAACGTCGTAGAATTTGAAGACGGTTGGTGCCAAATTAGGATACAAAACTAAGTAAATATCTAAGAAGATAAAGTCTGTTCAATATTATCTATGTTTGTATGTTCTGATGATCGTAGGTTCCTAATGAATTGTCTAGATTAGTGAATTTGGGAAATTAGTTATTTTTTCGAGTCCAATATTATAAGTAAACACAATCGCCGAGGATGTATGAAAGGTATGATGAATATAAAAGAAGCGAAAGAGGTATGTAAGGATCGTAACAAATGGCATTTGATTGTCTCTGCCTACCCCTCTTGGGATGAAAGGCGTGATGATATGAACATAAAATATTTAGCACTGAACGAGCATCCAATCAAAGCGAACTTGAAACTCCTCCAATTAGGTAACTTTCTGTGTCTTATAACTAAAGCCTACGCGTAAAAATATATTAATTCAGAGCTGCACGTGTCTCAAGTGAATTACAGGCGAATTTGTTAAGAGTCACGTTGGACTACTGTTATTTCAAGACTTATGTAAAACAAATATAATTAAAAACCTCAACTACATTTTTGGTATGGCCGGTTAAACTTTTAAATCAAACTTTTAACCAGTGGTTTAAACAGAGCAGGGGGGTAAGTCTTGAAGTTGAAAATCCCTAATCCTAAAATCCTTCAATTATACTGTAGCCTTTGATAGCGACTGAGCGACAATTTTATTGAAATTTAATTTTCTTTAAATACGGCTACTTGATTTAAATAAAATTATCATCATCTTCGCAACGAGATTAAATTCTGGATTTAAGAAATTAAAATTTAAGTCAATGCTTACAGGTAGCTGACAACAACAAAAACAATTATATTTAAATAGAGTAGCATACTGTTTAAAGACAATTGAATTTCAATAAAATGCAGAGACTGCTGTCGCCATTGTAACAAATTTAACTCAGGATTTTATGACTAGGGTTGAAATTTAAGTTAAGACCCCTCTAGTGTCAAGTCTGTTGCTGCTCATGCTGGGGCCTAGATTTGTCACTTGTATTTGTTTTTAGAAGAAAATGTACATGCCTTCCGAAGTTAGAAATGCAACTTCGATATTCTTTATTATGTTCAAATATCTATCTCTCATCACGCCTTGTATCCCAAGAGGCAGGCAGAGACAATCCAATGTCATTTGCTACGATCTTTCGCTTCTTTTATATTCATCATACCTTTCATACATCCTCGGCGATTGTGTCTACTTATAATATTGAACTCGATTAATACATTTTTTATATGGTCAATAAAAGTACGCCTAGATCGTCCTCTGTTAGCATTTCCTTTCACTTCAGCCATATAAACTTTTTTATTTCTTTTAGAGTAGCTTCTTTCACTATTCCTATAATTTTGACATGTCAGAAATAAAATTCAGGATATTCAATTTAATGAAAATAAAGGCAAAGTCTTTAAGCAAAGCTTGTAAATTTTATTAGTTTATTCAAAAGTTGCTTGTTAAATGTAATATTTATATAAACATTCCCAGACGGTACCAGATTTAAACTGCGTGGTATGATGCCATTTCCTGTTCACCAGTGTTCATGTCTGCCAATTGACGTGTTTCTTTCATAAATATATAATGTATGTCTTTTGAATGTCGAATACTACTTGCTAATTACTAATTTTCCTTAATTTTCTGATTTATCTTATGTGTTAAAGGAAAAATATTACAGCATAAGACACTTTATTTAATCAATAAATAATGTATGTCTTTTTTCCTTCACGGGTTGCCTTAGGGCTCCCGAAACCGTGTTATCGGTCCCAGGATACCCAGCGAAAGACAAAGTCCTCCACTTTTAGCCGATTTTTTGTGAGGCTATACCAAATGAATGGCCAGTTCTGTATATAAAATATTCTGCTCAAAATAAAATTATTCTATCTAAATAAAATACTTATCAACTGTTCTGTTTTAATGTGGACAAATCACTAAAAAAATAATATATAATAAATAATAAAGAAGTTTGTTTGTTTGAACGCGCTAATCTCAGGAACTATCAGTCCGATTTGAAAAATGATTTTGCGTTATAAAAATATAATAATAGCCCGTTTATTGATGAAGGAAATAACATCACGCCACGACCCAAAGGAGCAGAGCAGTTACCATAAACGTCAACAAATCAGAAATTCACACGGGCGAAGTCTGGTGGAAAGCTAGTTAACATTATAAAGAGTTAAAGTTTGGGATAAACTCTGGAACTACTAAACCGATTTTAAAATCTTTCACTCTACTATAAAGATGACTTCATCTGGTTTCACGAGGGCTAAAATCTAGTAGATAATGAATGAATAAAGACAATATTTATGGATTCAACTTTATAGCTCTGTATCAAGTAATATCAAATCATGAAAAGCAATATTAAACACAAGACCCCTGGAAGAAATTGTCTTTAATTCCCAATAAAATTATTATGAGAATTTAATTTCATATGTGAACGCCACTCGACAGTTAAAAATATCCACAATAACAAAACGTATTGAGACTAAGACATTTTAGCAACACGAAAAAAGAATCCTATATAATCCAATTTTACTCTCTTTTGAAAATGTTTACTATGCCTGTGCTCTAATTTATGAAACAAAAGAAATTTTCCCAACATCTCCAGTAAGAACTGCCTCTGCCAATTCCACTTTATCATAGACGAAAAGAAAATGTAGATTCATAAATATAAAAAACTAGAAATCGTCTGGATTCAATTTAGCTCAAAGTACGCTGGCGGATAAAACCCATCATGATAAAGCATTTTTTAGCAGACAAAGACATTCATCGAAAAATGCAGATCATAATGGTGAAATCGTATATCTAACGAGGCTTTATTTATTTTGTTTTTATATTATGTAACTAGCTCCTATGGGTCGTAGCGTGATGTTTGCATAGGGAAATTGGGCTATTAAATGCAAAAAGAATTTTTCAAATCCGACTGGTAGTTTCAGAGATTAGCGCGTTCAAATAAAAAAAACTTTTCAGATTTCTCATTTGTATAGATATATATAAACCTCAACAGAACTGGCCACTCGTTAAATATAGCCTCACAAATACCATCGGCTAAACGAGGGAGACTTGGTTTTCCGCTGGGTACCCTGGAACCGTATCACGGTTTCGGGAGCTGTAAGGTAACCCGTGAAGAAAGAAAAAAAAGACAGAAAAATAGATGATGAGTGAAAATATAACCATAATTTTCTCTGTAAATACTTTACAAATATTTGTCACATAGCTTTTACCATTTTCCGATAAAAAATATTCTAAATAAATTATTCACCAACTAGAAAATATGCGAGTTAGATTTTCAAAAGGAGGATTCATTGACATGTCACTAAGTAGAGGTTTTGAAACAAGCCAGCGTTTAGTCGCGGTTGATTAGGTACAATCTACACATATTTATTCAAAGCCTGACACAGCTCGTCGGCAGAACATAAAAACATTTTAGGCATAAGACGAATAAAAAAACTCCCGCTGGAAATCCATTTTATAACTGCTAGGGTACCCAGCAGAACACAATTCCCCTCATTTAGCAGAAGACATATTTAGGAGGCTATTTGCTTCTGCAGGCACGTAAGGTTCTGAATCTGAATAGAATATGACTGCTCTATTTCATTTAGTGCAGCGAGAGGCTTGTTATAAGTGTTCTGTTCAATATGACAACTGGAAAAAAGTGGACACTGTCACTGGTGGCTCTGGCCACACCGCAAGCTATAAAGGCCGTGAATGGCAACACTCTCAATGGGAATTTTCTACCTGAGGTCACCTTTAAGTTGTTTACGTTTTGAACGTCATTTATTGACCTATTTGCCATGGTGGGGTGTGTATGGACCGTCTGGTTGAGTAAGGTGATATTTTTAGATCCTACGACGTACAATGTAGCCTCTATTTAGGTATTTATGCTATAGACAACTTTTAATACAAACTTTCCTTCTGTATTGATAGAATCCCTATTGATTTATCAATAAATTATTAGTTATGACAACCATATGCTGAAATGAATTAATAATCAATGTCATGTGAAAACTTCCACCTTCGTGTTTATTGTTTCTAAATTGGGTTTCAGTGAAACCTTTCTAAAATGGAACCTTAGCTTACTTTAACCGTAATATAATTAAATATTCTACCATTTTAATAGACAACCCTTCAACTATATTAAGGTTAGTATAAAATATTCACAGGTGTGGGCAAGGTCGCATTAGCAATCTGAAGCCCTACAGCTAAACCGCGTCCTAATTCTGGATGAACATCGTAGTGTAAATTTACCAAATTTTTCAAATCAATCAATACAGCTTGTGCTACTAGGAGAATCAAATTTTGTATGAATCTTTTTCGTTGAGCTTCATTTAGAACTTGGGTATAAAATTCATATGACGGTTGTAGATCTGTAGCTCTTGTTTGTAATATTTGCAACCTTTGTTTTGATCTGGTTACATCTACTGTATAGTACTTATTGGTGAATATACCTTTCGGTCTGTTTTCTATCTACTCACTCCTGTACTACCGATATTCGTGTCGCGTCGAGAAGTTATACGCGACGTTAAACTAAAAATAAATTGACTCTAAAATTGTCCTAAAAGTGTGTGATCTAGCGTACAATAAAGGCTCCACGTCGGCAGACACTATACACAGATTGATAGGCAGCTGGCTGAATCGAGAAGAACAGGCGTAATTGGTACGTACTACTTCCATTTCTATATTCCATCAATAATTATACACCAGTACAGATGTTATAAATTCATTTATCTAAGGATGTATGTATGTTCCCAATTAACTCGCCCATGGATTAGTACGTCCTGAATTGATAATTCGAACAGAACCCTAACATCTACTATAGGTAACTGCTTAGGATAATAATTTGGAGCATCTTTCATATTGTCACCTACTGGAGAGGTTCAGTCGCGGTAATAAGATTTCGCATACAAAAATTTCATGTAACTGACATAATAATCTGGGTCATAAGAAGCGATCGCCCTTTCTTCTGCAGCACCTAAATTATGAATTCCTTGATTGGTTGTGAAATTAAATCGAATAAAATGTGACTCTCCTTTTTAACCGACTTAAAAAAAAGGAGGAAGTATTTAATTCGACTGTATTTTTTTTAATGTTTGTTACCTCAGAACTTTCAACTGGGTGAACCGATTTTGATGATTCTTTTTTGGTGCTTCTCTTGGGTCCCATTTTCTTTTTGTAAAAATTGGTTCAGTAGTTTTGAATAAAATTTTTGTCATAACTCGATGAAATGCCAAGCCGATTTCGATTATTTATATTTGTAATGATACTTGTAATCACTTAAAAGGGAAAAATAAATTATATTTAAAAAAAAGTGTACCGACTTCAAAAATTTGGACTGAAAAGTCAGAAATAATAAATATTTCGTCGTTGAATTTGAAGACGGTTGGTGCAAAATTAGAAACAACTTAGTTCCCAAGTTGAAGTTACATGAAAATATTAAAATAAATCAATTGTCATTACGTTGAAATTGATATCTCTAACAGGACTTTCATCAAATACTGAAGGACTTATCTTATAAGGGTCCTTGTTTTACTACGGCATCCTAAAATATATAATCATTCAAACAAACCAACTTAATACATCAAATACTATTTTAATATTTTACTGATCAAACATTTGAGAGTTTTATACCTATCTCAAATTAATAATTATTGCAAAGTTGCGCTCATAAATTTTCACTAACGTGCGTTCAACAAACTTCAAGAAAATTACTATATCATACACCTATATTATAATATACTTATTTACGCCTATTAAGGCAACCCGTAAAGAATGAAAAAAAAATTTATATACCTACATGTAGGTACCACCTTCTCTGCATCAATTCAGAGGTTTTAAAAGAATGGCGTAGGTATTTGCTGGACCCATTTCTGCATGAAATTTAAATTAAAAATTATCCTGAGCACAACGAAAAAAATCATCAAAATCGGATCAACGACTGTAGAACAATAGTGTCAAAGTGAATTTTACTAAACTGAAAATAAAAAAAACTATTTGTCTTTATGTACGCGCGTTAGAAGTTATACTATTTTGGCATAATACAAAAATAAGTTTATTTAGCACCCAAATAAGCTAAAATCTGAATTCAATTAAATTTTTTTTAAATAATAGAGATTTAAATATAGGTTCAGACTAAATTGTCTATAATAGGCTTGAATCATGCATACGCATCGTAAAATTTCTCTCTTGGCAACTTCATTACTTAACGTTCATTTTTTCATAACGCGCCTAATGAAGTATAACCATAAATTAAATAATAATTAGTATAACTTCAATACAATTTTTTCGAGAGATAAATAATCTTCGTAGTAGTAAACTAAATTTTTTGTTCAATTAGTTTCAGATATTATGAAAAACATCTTATCTTTGTTAAAGGTTTTACGCAAAGAAAACCTTCGACAGAAACACCTAGCGCGATTAACGATTTTATTATTTACTAAGTACTTGCTTGCGTGATGTTCATATAGGAATTATAGTTCTAGAATACGAAATGTGCAAATGTGCAAATAGTGTATTTTCGTATCACGATATCTTAAATTCTGTAAGAAGGTCTAGGTGTTATACAGCATGATTTTTATATTGTTACTTCAACGTGCCAGTTTTTTTTGGAAAAATTTTGAAGCTCACCTAAAATTTAATGGACTCAAAATACTATTATGCCGTTATTTGCGAGAAAGCCAATGCTAGAGAAAACAAAAATAATTCGTCAATATTGAATAAAAGCTGCAATTCATTATTATTGGTTCCAAAAGTGTGGTTGTTTCACTGCAAAACAGAGCAACAGATCGACGTGATATATATCTATACTATTTTTAACCTGCCAAATATTTCGAAAATTCTTATTGGACGAATCTTTTGTAAATAAAATTATATACCCGTACAAAGCCAGAGCGGGTCACTAGTTTCGTTATTAATAAATATATAAAGTAATACTACTAATACTTTTATCAGTCTTCAATATTTTTTCGTATTTTTTCAATAAAACATAAAACTGAAATTTTGTAAATTTTACACTAAAAATATTATGTACTATATTGTGATACAAGTGTGCTATGTTGGTCATTACGTACGAGGCGGTATTATCAGCGCGAGCCAGTAGGCGAACGCGATAAGAAAGCTGAGTTTGTAATGACCAATGCGTACGCGTTTCATACGACGTTTTTCAACACACTTGCGAGGAAAAATCAAACTTCATGTGGTTTTAACATTTAATTAAGTATTAAAATAATTAATGAAAGTACAATTCTCAAATGTTTTGTTTTTCCCGCGTCGCGCTAGATAAAGCACGGGTAACTTCGTCAAACAGCCAACAAAGTCGTGGTTAAAAAATAAAAACTGTATTATGCGGTTAAATTAAGAATGCGTTGTGGACACACATACAATTTGCTATCTTGTACGAATTTAACTTCATTGGGTTATATTATAACTCTTGTGCTGTAATGTAAAGTAAAAAGCACGCGTGTTTAATATAATATATGGGATTATGGGTCTAAAAGTGAGGTAATTAGACTCACGTTACGAGCAAGTTTGTTGAAAAATATATAATCACCCTAGCTTGCCACCCCGGCTTAGCCCGTGGAATTTTTTAAATGCGACAAGAATTTATACCGATGGATTACCGGGATAAACGTGAAACAATCACAAACAAACACACTTTTATAAAAACACAGTATTAGTAAAAGACAAAATTTAACAAAAATTAAAATAAAATTTAAACTAAAACTAAAAACTCTAAACTAGGTAAAAAAGGTCCATAAGTGGGACACCACTTGGCAGTGTACTTAATACACTTGCAGCATTGCCTTGTTGAATGGCAATGCTGATTTTTTGTTTTAAATAACTATGGCATTTGGAGTCACCACATTCTAGGAACACTCGTCTTCCAAGCTCTTGGAGGAAATCTTGAGCTTCAGATCCGAGTACTCCCTAAGTTTCAACGCCAAATCCCACAAATTCATAAGTTTGGGTCAAGTCCCGGTATTTTGTCCGCTTGCGTGACTCTGCCATGCAAGCGACTGAACCCGGAACTGACGAGGTAACCAAAATATGTGATTGTGCAAAGTGCACAAGTGGCGTCCCATATGAGTGCCTTCCCACATGACCACGGAACGGAACAATATTATTAATAAGAATTATGATTACATTTCAATATAAAACCCTGTATAAAATATGATATTATCAAAATATATACCTATATATTGGCTATAAATCGGTAACATCTTTTATAAAGGTAATTCGACCGAGACTGTTGTACCAGATTGGAATTATGGATAAAGTTACATTGATTTTAGTATTTTGTATTGCTTTTCATCGTGCTGTGGCGCAGGTGTCTCCTGAAGATTTAGCTGCTCTGGCCGCCGATCCTGCTGGGCATCAGCTGATCGCTTTTAAAAGCAATACAACGGTAAAAAAATAAGAGCTTTTCATAATTATTTAGTCGAAGACTTATTTTATTGTTTCATTTTGTTTTCAGAGGCCAATCGGAATATTAACAGTAAGCTCAGGAGCTCCGGTTGAAATCAGAGAGACCAATTCATTAAATTCAGATCTAATAACTAATGCATATTTCTTGGATTCTATCACACATCTCAACAGAGAAAGAATACCAGAACGGGTAGTGCATTCAAAAGCTGCAGGTGCTTTTGGTTATTTTGAAGTCACACATGATATTACTAAATATTGTATAGCTAAACTTTTTGAAAAGGTTGGCAAAAGAACAGAATTAGTTGCTCGGCTCTCAACTTCTTTGCAAGAACGCGGGAGTACCGACCTGGCAAGAGAACCAAGAGGTTACGCCCTTAAATTCTACACAGAAGATGGCAATTGGGACATGGTAGGATTTAATACACCTGTTTACTTTTATAAAGATCCACAATATTTCGTAGGTTTCATACATTCACAGAAACGGAACCCAGTATCATTTGTGAGAGACTTCAACTCTATATGGGATTTCTTTTTGAATCGACCAGAAAGCTTGCACGAAATGTTATGGACATTTTCAGATCTTGGAATACCAGATGGATATAGATATATGTCAGGGTTTTCAATCCACACATACGAACTTATTAATGATAAGGGTGAATCACATTTTGCAAGGTTTCACTTCCTACCAGATCAAGGAGTTAGAAATCTAACAAACAATCAAGCAGCGCTTATTAGTACCAGAGATCCGGACTATGCCACTAGAGATTTATATAACGCTATAGCCAATGGCTCGTATCCATCTTGGACAATGTATATTGAATTGATGACTCTTAAAGATGTACAGAAGGCTGATTTTGATCCATTTGATGTAACAGTACTCTGGCCTGAAGGTCGATATCCCTTACTCCCTGTTGGTCGTGTTGTGCTAAATAGAAATCCCAAGAACTATTTTGCAGATGTAGAACAAGTGGCGATGAATCCCGGTAATGTAGTACCAGGTATCCCTGGAGCTCCAGACAGACTATTCCAAGGCAGAGTTCTAGCATATAGAGATACCCAAAACTATCGTCTTGGTATAAATCATAATAGAATAATTGTGAACTGTCCTTTACGTGCCAGTACATATAATCGTGATGGTATACCACCACTTGTAGACAACGATGGAGATAAACCTAATTATTATCCCAATAGTTTTAATGGACCGGAACCATATGTGAATGTTAAAATGCACACTCATCGATTTGTAGCATTACATACTCCAGCTACTGATTTAAACCAAGCATCTCGCTTTTACCTTCGTCTCAATGAAAACGAGAAAGTACGAATAGCTGCAAATATAGCATTTGGGCTAATAAGAAGTGCTCCATCTGTACAAAAAAGGACAATTAAAGTATTAACAGAAATTAATGCTGATTTAGGTGCTCGTGTTTCCACGGCTATGCCATTAGTTGCGGCATCTATATAGAACCTAACTTGCTTTAAAAATTGATCTATGAATCTGGTGATATTTTTATATTTATAAAATAAAATGTGAGTTAGTAATTACTTTGTGTATTATTTATTTAAAAAATAATTGCTATATCTATATTAATATTACAAAGAGATAAAATTTAAAAATTTGTAAGTTTGGAATAACCCCTAATCTTTCAAACTACTAAACCGATTCTAAAAATTCTTTCTCGATTAGAAAGCTGCGGTATTCCTGAGTAATATATGCTATATTTTATTTTGTTCGAAAATATCCACGGGCGAAGCCGAGAGCGGAAAGTTAGTTTATAATATATGCAGACAACCGGACGTAATTTTAAATATTAAGGGTTCCGTATTTCCATTCTTGTCTAAAAAGCTCTCCTGACTCACAAACTGATATAAATTAAAACTTAATCTAATTGATCGTGGAAAATCCTCCTAATAATGTCAGAAAGACAGAGTGTGGATTTATTTGTTTGTAAGAATTAAACTCGAAAACTACTAGTTTTGAAAAATCTTCACTTTTAAGGGGAGGAACACATAATTTTGAAATACAATTTGGACATTGAAAATTAGAGGATTTGTATGTAGTATTGTGTAGTATGAAAACATGATTGGTGAAAATTTTCTCGATAACTTAAATTTTTTAAATCACCTCTGCAAAAACACCTTTTTAGTCATACGACACTCTGAAGGGATTTACGTTTAAATTTTATACGAATCTGTAGGTAATTTCAGTACCTAGTATTGATTAAAAAGATGTTTCCCTGCATGTGATCGTTTTTTAATAAATTATTTATTTGTAATGTGCCGCTTACGTCATTTATTCCTAGAAGCGGTACATTATGCCCATCTCACTTCTGCAGCAAGAACGGACAAAGCGACGTCGTTGTCTTGCATGATGCGATCAGTTACGCCCGGACCACTCATGCGCCCGAATCATGAGTTTAGGGCGTGGCTTACGATTAGGAATTTCTGAGTCGGCATTTCATATGCTTTGTTAAAATATTTATAGGGTTCCGTAAGGTGCAGCTATGGATGGTATATATAGATAATATACCTAGGTAAGTATTATAAATGCAGTAGTTTAAAGTTTTATATTTGTTAATCAAACACTCCTAGAGGTGAATGTTGAGTGTTTTGTAAATGACACGATGGAATTGAGTCAATATAAAAATCTCACAACTTTTTAAGGGCAACGAGTAGAAAAGAAATATCACCTTCTAAGGAACACTGTCGCCATCTGTTGGTATCTTTACATACTTCATTTTTATTTAAGGGTTGGGGGAGACTATTACAGATTTTTGAATTTTCTCACTACGTATTGACGGTAAATTTCTAGGACTACTGGATATAGCAAATTTGAAGGGTTGGAAGGAAAAATACAGATTTTTGAATTTTCACTTTTATAGTTTGACTGTAATCCCAGTCCACATACTGCATTTCAGCCATTGAAATGATCATTTTTGTAGCTATTTCTACATACATCCAAATGCACCGCTGGGTCATTTACCATTTCATGTAGCTGCTGGTGTTGTGGTACCGTGAACTGTGAAGTATACCGGCTAGATCATTAGTCAACAAGGGTGCTACGCTTATTATAGCACACAGGAATTCTAGATAGGAGTTAAATGAGACAATTAAGAATAAAAATAACATAATTATATTTAGACTAGAATAATTACAATTGGACAACCTTGCACTTTTAAAAGAAAGCTACCAATGGGATTTACAACACATTGGCAGTCGCTGATCTGATATTCTACAAACGGTAAGATCACGATTAGATGTTTGGAGTCCGAAGGTAGATACGAGTGATACGACCGAAGCGGAGCCCATAAATGTAGTTGCTAGTCTAGTCACACATTTTGATGATCGGTCAGTGAGTGCGTGAGTGACGAAAATGTCAAACTTTGAATTTAATTAGCTTGTGAACTAGAAGAGGTAGAAACATGATATTTGATAGACCATATTAGCTTACGGAGATCTCTAGGAAATAAATGGCCTATGTTTCTAAACACATCCACTACAAAATTGTGGGTAGGTCAAAAACAATGGTTTTAGACCAGTTGGATGCTGTAAAAGCTCAATGTAAACTGGATGCACCTGACTAAAAAAATTTTTTTTGGATTCTTTGTACGATAGAGAATATAGATCCGTGGGTTGCTTCATTGTTCAAATCAACAAAATATGATTTTTATATGAAAAATGCGTTTTTTTTTACGTTTGCACGAATAACTTGGAATCTGAGGGTTTTACCTTCGAGGGGGCGCAACCCACGGATCTATATTCTATATCGTACAAAGAATGCGAAAAAATTTTACTTTCTGTGAAAATACCGTCAAAATCACTTCAGTTGTTTCGAAGATTAGTCCCAACATACAGACAGACAAAAAGGCAGTGTAGAAAAGGCAGTTATTCCGAAATCATATTCAGACACTTCAATTTTATATTTTTATTGTGCAGATGCAGACGAGCGGACGTATTTTGAAATTATTCTGTTGTTGGCGTTGATGCCTTTTGTCTATCAAACTTTGAAAATAACAAGTTTAAAATTGGTTATAATCTGTATAACCCACAGACTATAAATAGATTAATATGTAATGTTTTGTACGTCATTATCATCAGCGTAATTCAGTTGATAAAATAATCTTTTAAATAAATTATTTTTATATATAAACAGAAATGTTTAATTTACACAGTTTGTGTTTATTTTAAATTGTCTTTCGTGTGTTTTGTGATATTATAATGCTTCGTTTGATGCACATCAATATAACTGCATAGATATAGAACGATAGAGATGACAAAGTATTGTTTTTAATAACACTATGTGTTACTGCACATTTAGTTAAATCACAGGTATCTTCTGAAGATGTTGCAGCTTTACTTTCTGATCCAGCTGGTAATCAACTTATCGATTTTAAAAACAGAACACGGGTAAATTATAATAAAATAAAATAATATTTTTTCATAAAAATCGTATCTAATGTATTGCCATTTTTCAGGGACACATTGGGACGCTTACTGTGAGTCATGGATCACCAGTGGAGATGCAAGATACCAATACTTTAACTGCAAATTTATAAAGAAGTGCCTATTTTCTGGATCTATTGACACATGTGAACCGAGAAAGAACTTCCGTACGTGTGGTACATCCTAAAGGTGTCACGAAGTATTGTAAAGCAAAACTACTTTCAAAAATAGTTAAAAAAACCAAAATAGCAGCGAGGTTTTCAACTTCAAATCAGGAAAAGGGTAGTATTGACGTAGCAAGAGAACCCCGAGGGTACGCCATTAAGTTTTATACAGAAGATGGTAACTGGGATATAGCAGGATTTAATACCCCTATTTTTAGTTACAAAGACCCGCAGTATTTTTTCGGTTTCGTCCATTCACAGATGAAAAATCCTGTTGCTAATGTCTGGGATAACAATGTATTCTGGGATTTCTTCTTAAATAGACCGGAAAGTATTCACTTTATGTTGTTGATTTTTCATGACTTGGGTATACCTGATTGATATCGCTATATGTCAGGTTTTTCCATACACACTTACGAACTTGTCAACAAAAAAGGCGAATCAAATTTTGCTAGACTACATTTTGTAACAGATCAAGGCCTGAAGTATTTAACAGATGAAGATGCTTCTGAAATAAGTAACAATAAAAAATTTATTAAAGATGTATCCCCTCGACTGATCATCTCTTCTGGTGACAAGAGGGCTGGTTCCTTCCTCGCTCAACGAATCAGCATCGCGATTTAGCGGGGAAATGTAGCCAGTATTCTTGCCACTATTCCACGCGGACCTGGTTTATTTAGTTATTTATAATCTTTAGATTTGATTTAAGGTTTTTATATTATAAAAAAAAAGAAGAAAAAAAAAAGTAACAAGGATCCTGATTATGCAACCAGTGATTTAAATAATTCAATTGCTAATGGCTCTTACCCATCTTGGACTCTGTACTTCGAGCTAATAAGAAGTAAGAAAAGCAAATTTTGACCCTTTTGATGTCACAGCTTTGTGGCCTAAAGACAGATATCCTTTAATTCCTGTCGGTCGTCTAGTGTTGAATCAAAATCCGAAAAATTACTTTGCTGACGTTGAACAACTTGCCTTTAATCCTGCAAACTTAATACCTGGTGTACCAGGACCCCCAGATAATTTATTTCAAGGTAGAGCATTTGCATATAGAGACGCGCAAAATTATCGTCTGGGTATCAACCATAACAAAATACAAGTAAATTGTCCATTTTATGCAAGAACGTTCAATCGAGATGGTAACTCGCCAGTCTTAGACAATGAAGGCGGTGCACCGATCTTTTACCCTAACCACTTCAACGGTCCAGTTCCATACATTGACGTTAATAAACGTAATCCTTATGTAGCTTATCATAATGCTACGGTCGATTTAGTCCAAGCTTCACAGTTTTATGAAGGCTTTAACGATGATGAAAAAGACAGATTGGTTTACAATATCGCTAGAAAACTTGTAGTCGCTCCTCCATCAGTAAAAAGACGTACGGTGAGATTTTTCAAAAACCTTAATGCTGATTTAGGACAGAAGATATCTATAGCACTATTAAATATACAATAATAATTTCCTGATAAAAAAGTATAATGGACCTATATTAGAAATGGTAATGTAAAAAAAAATACCTGTGAAAAGTGTGAAAGCCCTGATATAAATAAAACTTAATTATTAATTATGCTGCTATGTTTGTTACTATTAAATAACTCCCAAACGGCCCAACGGATTTAGATAAAATTTAAAACGTAAATAAGATTGTAATCGTGAATTAACACGTAAAAAGAAATGGCAGCTGCTTGAAATATTTACAGCCACGGGAAGGATATTTATTTAGCTAGTGTAAGTATAGTTTACTCAGTTGCCTAATTCTATAACACACTGAATTACAGATTTCAAAAATATTCTCGCAAAATAACTTTGGAGTTAGGTACTTGCACCGCTTATAAAAATAATTATACGTTAATTAGTGTCTAGTGACATCCGCAGTTCACTGAATTTAAATTCATGTTACTTTAGTGCAGTTTTACGATTAAAGTTATCATTTAATTAATTATTAAGGAAATCCACTAATTGAATCAATTTGATGGATCATTTTCAACATATAATTTCGACTGTTTCGAAAAGTCAAACATGCATAAGGTACTCCTATTGCTTTATATATTCACAATTATTCAACAATACAAAGCAGATATTTTATGTTCAGAAGATCAACATGCATTGATCCAGGATCCTGCTGGTCAACAACTACTTGCGTTTAAAAACAGTACTAAAGTAAGAACTAATTTAATGAGTATTTGATGCTTAGTCGCGCTGAAATGGTTAAACAGATGAGGTTTCAATTTGGAAAGGATATAACTTACATACTGGATAAATATATTGTTCCCGTTAATCGTGTATGTTAAATGCCTGTAATTTAAAACATTAAGTATATATATTAAGGCCTTTATTCATAAACATTTATTAGCAACGTTTTTGTTAAAATATGTTTTGTCATTCTCTAACAAACCTGTCTTTACTAATAATAGAAAGAAACAAAACACATTTTAACAAAAACGTTGCTAATAAACGTTTATGAATAAAGGCATAAGTATATATTAGAATGCTTATTTCTTTATTCAATTTCTACGTAGATAAAGCTGATGTCAAACCTAGTATTTACTAAATCCTAATGTTAATACAATTATTTTTCAGGGTTCTATTGACATTATTACAATAAGTTCTGGTGCGCCAGTTGAAATAAAGGAAACAAATACTCTTAATTCCAACTTGATAAGAAATGCGTATTTTCTTGATTCAATGACTCATATTACAAGGGAAAGAATTCCAACAAGAGTTGTGCATTCTAAAGGAGCTGGAGCATTTGGGTATTTTGTAGTAACCCATGATATTACAAAATATTGCAAAGCAGATTTATTTCTTGGAATTGGTAAAAGAACCCAAATAGCTGCTAGATTCTCGAATGCCATCCATGAAGTCGGGAGTGGCGATTTGCAACATGAACCAAAAGGTTACGCAATCAAATTTTATACTAACGACGGTAACTGGGATATGACTGGTTTGCACACACCAGTATACTTTTATAAAGACCCTCAATATTTTGTTGGCCTAGTGCATAGCCTGAAATATAATCCAGTATCTAATGTTCGAGACAGCACAGCTCAATGGGATTTTTTTATAAACCGCCCTGAAGTCTTACATGAAGTATTTTGGGTGATGTCGAATGCGGCATTGCCTGACGGTTATAGACATATGCCAGGTTTTTCTATTCATGCATTCGAATTAATAAATAATAGAAGTGTATCACATTTCGCTAGATTTCGTTTCATACCAGATCAAGGAATAAAAAATGTTAGCCCTGCTGAAGCTATGAAAATTAATTCACGCGATCCTGATTATGCCACCAGAGATTTATACAACGCTATATATCACGGTAACTATCCATCATGGACAATGTATATAGAGTTAATGACATTAAAAGAAGTAGAGAACGCAGATTTTGATCCATTTGACGTGACAGCGTTATGGCCTGAAGATAGGTATACCTTACTCCCAGTGGGCAAAATATTTTTAAATAGAAATCCGGATAACTATTTCGCTGATGTTGAACAAATAGCTATGAACCCTGGGAATGTAGTACCAGGCATACTAGGAGCTCCAGACAAATTATACGAAGGAAGGGTCTTAGTGTACAGGGATGCACAAAACTATCGCTTAGGTATAAATCATAATAAAATATCTGTTAACTGTCCATTACGTTCAAGGAATTATAATCGGGATGGAGTTCCACCGGTTTTAGTCAACGGAGGAAGAACACCAAATTATTATCCTAACAACTTTAATGGACCTGTTCCTTATCAAGATCATAATACTAAAAAAAATCCGTACATAGCAAAACATAAAAATTATCCGAATCTCAATCAAACAGCACATTTCTATAAGCGTCTTTCTCCCAGAGAAAAAGATGATTTTGAGTCAGTCGTTACAATTTCGTTGAGTAGAGCTGCCCCGTCTGTGAGAAATAGAGTTTTAACTTTTTTTGCCAAATATATAAATGCCGTTTTAAGTCACAATCTTCGCAAAAGATTAAATTCACTTTAATAACTAAAATATATTATATCTGACGACATAATATACATACATAATGTAGATAATTATGATACACCAGTAAAGACGTGCAGTTTATTATTAATTAAATCAACCCCTGATTTTTTTGCCTTTTCTATTTGAACCTCAAAATAGTTTCATCCAGTTTCATCTATTAAATCCGACCTGCCGACACTGCCGACCTGCATAAAACAATCAATATGACATGAAGCGAAATGTCTGCTGTAGGTCTATTTTAAATACTCTACAAGAAAGTCTACTCTGAACTCAAAGCAAATGAGATAAAGTTCTTTATAGCATGAACATTGAAGTCATCCAAGACCTATATGGGTCTCTCTATATATAGGAGATGCATAGTTCGGAATAGGAAATGGGTCAGACGAGGTCACGTTGTTTCACTCCAATTCTTTTTAATTATGTAGTAGGCACTTTGCTAAAATTATAAATGGAAACCAAGTCCACACCTTAAATTAGCAAAAGAACTTCATAATAAAGCCACATAATGCTCACGCCTTAATTTTAGGGTAAACAGGTGAATTTGTATTTATTGTAAAACTAGCTTTCCACATAGGATTTTTTTTCTCTTCTTCTTTCAGTTTTTCTCGAATTTTCCAATTTTTCGGGAAAATTTTCCAACTTTTCATTCCCTAAAAACCTCATTCGGCCTATTACGAACATAAAAATAACCAAATTGGTCCAGCCGTTTTCAAGTGAACAGCATTTAATTTTTATAAAGAGATAAGTAGGTATGTAAATCTTTTTGAATGCTTTATATGATTTTTATTTCCCCCTTTTTTTTTTAATATCTATCACAGAATTTTGTGAATTTTCTTTCTCTTGATCAGCTCATACAGTCGCATATTATCAATCATATGATGAAACCCTTTCTCTATCTTAGTTACTAGTGTTACTACATTTTAGTCCACACTGTTCTCTATTAGACTTATATTTTTAGGTCATTGATTAGGCCACACTATTTCTTAATTTATTTTTCACACTGATTACACAAATACGTCGCCTTGCACCAGTCTTTAGACACTTGACTACAATTCAAGCACGGTTTGTATTATGTAAATTGGTTACATTGACTCCGTTTTCGCCATTTGGCGACGGAACCCTAAAAAAAGAATGCTAGTTGTCAATGGCGGAATTTTATTAATTAATATTAATTAAAATTAATTTAATTAATTTGTATGTAATTGTAATAACATAGTATTCACTTTTATTATAAAGTTATATATTGTACATTTGTTTTTTTTACCACTCGACGAATTATGAGGTTATAACGGATAAATCATAAATCCATACAAAAAGTTACAAAAAAAATTCCCGTACCGGGAATCGAACCCGAGCCTCCTGGGTGAAAGCCAGGTATCCTAGCCACTAGACCATACGGGATGTTACGACAAGGTCACAATAATGTCATGATAAGTAACAATATGTTATATAATACTGATTTTGCAATAATTTCGTGAAATAAAATAATAAAAAAGTTCTAAAAGTTATTATTATAAATTTTATTATATATTTATGTGTTTAAAATTATATTTTATTTTATTATATTATAGCGCCATCTAGTATCAAACTTCTGAAACGATTAATATAGAACTTTGATAATTAGAGAAAGAATTTGTATGTTAAAGTTTATATCAATATGCTCATAGATGTCGCTTCAGTTGCTAGCGCCATCGTTTAACTGCGGATAGATGTCGCAACCATCGCTTATAGTTTCACAGATAGCATATCCTGGATAGCTAGCTACCTAGTTATTACGTTATTATATCTAAAGTGAGACAAAACGAATAAAAACAAGTTTATCCCTCGACATCCAACTCTATCGTTCCCAAGAATTAACTTTTATAAAAAGCAGATATTTTTGTGATATTTTGACGTAGAGATTTCTCTAATTCGACTAAATGTCTAAAGAGCGAGAATTGGCCCCCTGGTTTTGGTTATCGGGCTCGGTTTACGCAACTCGAAGTCTTAGCGCCTATTTTGCGTGATGCCGGAATTTTGTTACTCCTGCCATCCCAGCTCCTCCAGGAAGCCGATTAGCCCCTTAATGTTGCCACATGCCTCCCGAAGGATCCTCAGGCCACCGAGATGAGCAGCCCTATATTCTGTGAAACCTACACATTCCAGAAGGATATGGGCGACCGTTTCTTCAGTCTCCATGCAAGCTCTGCATAGTGGACTATCTGTAATGCCGATTTTAAAAAGGTGTTTATTAAAGGGACCGTGTCCTGTGATGACTTGTGTAATTAGTCTCAAGTGCTTCCTTTTTAGGTATATTAGTCTTTGTGTCAGTCGAGAGTTTGGAGATGGCAGAGGTAGTTTTGATTGTCTGATCAAAAATTCAAGCAAATAATATACACATTTTTAATATGAATATCTGTTTATTTCGTAACAATTACTCTAGACAGGGGTATTTAGTATAAGTACCTACGAGCAATTGAATAGATCGTAGCGATATTTCATCAATACAAAGAATTAGTGTTAATTTCAAATTCAGAAAAATACTACTTATTTTATTTAAGTTTGAAGAGAATAATATTATCTTTATAATTATATTTCTACAAACTGCTTGAAGCATTTTGACTAGAATAATTTTATAATTAACTAACGAGACAAACAGTTATATTTTTATTTATATTCAAGTTAAATTTTTAATTAAGATTGAAAAGCGTAAAATATTCAATAAAAAATTATAGTATTAGCAAAATTTATTTAAACATATCTAATTGCTAAGAAAAGTAAGATAGGTCTTAAAATAAATCTAGTTAACTAACTTATAATAAATGGACTGCGATTCAATTTTTCTAGCAACACACATAATAAATAAAATCATAACAATAATTAATCTTGGAAATAAATTTAAATCAAAACATAAAACAAAGAGAACATGCGGCCTCAATTAATTATTTTGAATTCTATTGTTGTTACCAAACGTATTTCGCGATTTCTCTTCATATTTTAACGATATAAATGGTATTATTTAATTTAGAAATGGTATTTTATGATGGCATATAAATTGCAAACTAATAGCAAACGCGATGACCGGGTCTTTTTATTTTTAAGCCGGGGACAGTAAAAGTTTGTATGGTATGCTTATTGAGTGGATACATCTCGGCGCCTCCTTCCAGGTCCACCGGCGTAGTTGGCAGCTGCGAGTCCCATCAGATGTTTGGCTTGCAGAGCTCCGGAGTAACCGCGGCCAAAGCCTAGATCCAATCCTCGCTTCTCACTGCGAAAAGAAAAAAAAGTTAAAATCCACAGAAGGAATAACTGTAGAACAAAATAATATTACGAATATCTAAATGGTTATACTATGATACTTTAACAGTTTTTGGAATAATTGTTTGTCTGTCTGATAATCTATAAATAATAGGATATGAAACAGTATTTTCAGGGAAATTTTGATGAAACTTACAGTGATGTGATGATAATCTTATATATAAAATTCTCGTGTCACGGTGTACGTAATTGAACTCCTCTGAAACAGCTGGACCGATTTTCGTGAATTTTAGTGTGCATATCCGTTAGGGTTGAGAATCGGACAACATCTATTTTTCATCCCCCTAAATGTTAAGGGTGGTCCACCCCTACATTTTTTATTATTTTTTTTATAGGTAGGGTAGGGGTAGGGGTAGGGGTAGGAGTAGGGGTAGGGGTAGGGGTAGGGGTAGGGGTAGGGGTAGGGGTAGGGGTAGGGGTAGGGGTAGGGGTAGGGGTAGGAGTAGGGGTAGGGGTAGGGGTAGGGGTAGGGGTAGGGGTGGGGTAGGGGTAGGGGTAGTGCGGGCAAGTAACGTTTGGGCAGGACAACGTCTGCCGGGTCCGCTAGTAATTTATATAATAAAATATGGCCGTAGCCCGTAAGTCATATTCAATAATATCTGCTCTCTGTTTCATATCATGACTAAAATATTATGATGATATGAAAATAATATTGACGGTATTAATCTCTTTATACTTGTGGAGATTTACGTCATGTCATGGCGACCGATGCACGCGTTCCGTCGTGACACTCGTGACATGATGGGGAATCCGGTTTAATCCCGCCTGCGCTGTGATATTATAGTTGTGATTTGTTAGTGATTAATAAGACATGTCACAGTCGGCGGGATCATCTTAGATACCGATTAATCGGCATACTATAAAGTCTATAATACTTGACATTGGCAAATCATCGATTAACATTGGTGCAGCCACAATAAAAGAAGAAGAAGAACTTTATTATATTTTAGAGAAATTTATAAAATACTGTAAAGTTTTGATTATTTTACATGAACTTTGGCATTAATTTTTCAGAACACAAACAGAAATTAGCATGTCTTCATGCCGTGATATTGATATGTTGTTATCGTATATAGGTTTCATATTTTACATACGAAAAGAAACAAGACATTTCGAAGCATGAAAAAATGTCGTTTCTAAATAAATTAAAACAGTGTTTAAATTATAATTTTGGGCCCACTCAAAACGGGCAAATGTTTGTGAAGTGAGTTCGCTCTTAATTAAGAAATTTCCATTAATTTTCATACAAAATGTAATTTTTATAATTTACTTGTTACTTACATGAAGGAAACAAGTTTTTTTTATGAAATGTGTTTATTTATTAAAACAATACTCAATAGATATTAGATACTAGAATTTAATTTAGCAATTTTATTAGTATCAATACATATACAGAATGTAAAATTGAGATGGGTTAGTTTGGGGACCTCCGAAACTATAAGAGATAGCAAAATGTCTTCTAAGGAACCATGTCGTCAATTTTAAAAATAAAAAAAACTGCATTCATACATTTAAAAAAAACTCGTACACTATTCGGGAATCTAACCCGAAAAAAATAACTTATGTTATTTTTATTACGATATCGATTGTGTAGGCTAAGGTTGTAAAGAGTAGATGAATCTAAAATTTCTTTCAGTTAGTTTACTATCATTACAAAATATCTTATTGAGCCAATGATTCAAAATACGTACTTTTCGAGTTTTCGCTCCACCTGCAGAAGATTTCCGAGGCGGTTCAGCATTTCCATAATCTCTTCAGGATCGTATTGACCGTCACCATCCCGATAGTAGTTGCTTATGCTAAAATTACATTAATTACGTATTAGCATGAGTATATTCTTATTATATTTGTAAATTAAATAGAGGATTAATACCTAACTATTACCCAATACTTAACATAGATTAGATAAGATTTTTTTTTCTTCGCGGGTTGCCTTAGGCTCCCGAAACCCTGTTACCGGTCTCACGGTACCCAGCGGATGAACAAGTCTTCCTCTTTTAGCCGATTGTATTATTGAGGCTATACCTAACGAGTGGCCAGTTCTGTTGAGGTATATTTAGATGGATAGCCTCTAAGTTTGGTTTATTGTATTATGTACAATAGTTATAATTTAAAACCGTGGTCCGCCTAGTTATATACCAGACCACTCGGCCACCGACGCAAGACTATAAAATAATGCGAAAGTGTGTTTGTTTGTTTGTCCTTCTCTCACGTCACAATAGATAGAATTTTTGCATAGATATGGTTAAAGGCTTCGAGGGCCGGAGATAATTTTTATTTCAGAAATCCTTCGGGATAAATTTTTAAAATTTGATATTTGTTCAATAATTTCCACGGGCGAAACCTAGTTTTCTATATTTTGTCAGTAAGTTTGTTTTTAAATTGTTTGTTCACCTGGGATAGGCTGTAGCAGGCACCGCCGCCAGCAATACGGCCAGTACACTGCAAGCCAAAATGCAACCGTACTTGATCTGCATTCTGTAACAAAATATACAAACTTTTAGTTAGAGGAAAATCTAGGTTTACTTTTATTGAAAATACAAAAAAAATAATCAAAGGCAATATTAAAAGTACACACAGTCGCTGAGCGTGTATGAAAGGTATGATGAATATAAAAGAAGCGAAAGAAGTATGTTAGGTTCGTAGCAAATGGTATTAGATTGTCTCCGCCTACCCCTCTTGAGATAAAATGCGTGATGATAGATAGATTAGATCAGACTAGTTATTGAAATTATCACAACATGCAATTTAGCCTAGAGTTATATCCACCCACGAAACAAACTGCAAAAAATTCTATAAAATTCAGAAGTTTTCATTTGTCCGGTACCTTTGGTATCCATCATGTCATACGGTACCTGGTTATGTTTGAATATTTCAAAAAGTCAGAAGTGAAAACTTAAAACTATGAATAACAGTGCTTTTTAATTTATAAGTCTATATACCGTATAATAACGCCATCATACAAGCTTGCGTCTAAAAAAGTTTTTAATTAAAGAAAATCTCGCTCATGACCGAGAATTGCCGACCAAAAATGCCCGACTTGTATGCCTATATCCCTGTACACGAATTCCTGCCCGGACATTTTTTGGTCGAGCATACTCAGGCCGGGCAATCCATAGTCTTGTGCCGAAAATATGTCGCGAATCTGTAAGATTTCCTCCTACCAAAAATCGCTCAAGGCGCCTAAAGATGTTTTCACATTTAAAAGTTAGAACTTTAGATAGTAACATCTATTGACTATGTTACTATCTATTGACTGACAGATTCAACCACAATTTCATAATGAGTTTAGCAATTTCCACTATAATTTATAAATATCGACCGATATGATGCACATGCGTCGCTTGATTGAGTTATGTTGCTTAATTATACTCTTATAACGATGTCCATTGCTTAATATTAGTTGTAGACAGACAGACAATTTTATAGTACCTATAGACAATTTCATAAATAAATCTAAGTATATAAAACTATCGTGTCGCTGACTGATTGATAATCAACGCACAGCCTAAACTACTGATGATATAAATTTATATGAGTAGCTTGGGGCGTGTAGAGGTGCACTAAGAAAGTATTTTCAAAAATCAACCCCTAACGTTCCTAATACAACGCGTACGAAGATGCGGGCAATTGCTAGTAGAAAAATATATATCTATACCTAACATGATCCGTCCACTATCAATATAAGAGATCTTTTCAATCTTAATATACATCAACAGATAAACTAAAAAAATGTCACCGCTGAGTACCCTATGACAGATAACAGGGTCCTGAAAAATATAAGCAAGAATTTTTGTATGGAATCTTAAGTTAAAGTTAGCACTTGGCCGCTTTTCTTCTTTCCTGCTGCCTATAAAGAAAAAAATAATGTTAAGTGAAAGCGACCGACATCTAACTGTCGCATCCCAATTGTAAATGGTCGAAGCCGTTGGGGGCTTTTGTACCTGCTGCTTAATAATTTTATTCATTACATTGCCCACACGTCAAACCCTTTTCAAGTATAAAATTAGTCTAAAATTCGGCCATATGGTGGACCGTTTCATCCTATTTTGATTTTTAGAGATTTTAACTATTTAATTGGCTTGCAAAGAATAGTCTATTCGGCCACTTGCCGAATACCGAATATTCGGAGGTCCCTCGGCCTAATAGTGGAATATTTGCCGTTACTATTTGGCCTTTTGAATCGATTTTTTTGTCAATTACTATATAGGTAGTGAAGAAGACGAAAATCCGATTTGGGATCTGGGAGGTAAATTGACGTAAATTTCAATCCTAATCCAACTACAATCATTTAATCAATTAAACATTTCGTAGCGTAAATTTTATTGAAATCTAATTGTGTTTACATAAATAAGTTGACTGATATGCTCTCGATTTATATAAAATTATGAGTGCTGTCGTCGTCGCAACTTTAGGATTTTGGGATTTAAATTTAAAATCTAAGTTATAGTCCGATTTCTATAGTTAATTATTTGTTAAGCAAAACTAGTGAAATTCGGCCGAATAGTGAAAAGGTAGCCGAATACCGAATTGTTGCCGAATATTCGTTGCAAGTCTACTATTTAATAGCTTTACTTGTTTCTTTACTTGAAATAGACTTTAAAAATTATCTATTTTTATGCAGTGTTATTTTTAATTTTACATTTACATAGGCTTGTTACATTATTTTAACTCCGTTCACCTCATATGCATGGGAGTTGTAAGACTAAAATTATACAAACTTACTACCTAATGGTTATGAGTAAAAGTTTCAATGCAATGTTAGATATTTCTGTGAAACAGAGGTCTAATGGGAAATGTTAGCGAACTACAATGTTAATGTTATCGCATAAAAACTTATATCCTGAAATAAAACTTGAACTGTATTTTGTATGTAACTTTCTAAAAATAGTTAGGAACCATTTTGTTAAAGGTTTTTAATTCGGATTCAATCCCTACTCGAGGCGATATTTTATTCGTTTTCGTACTTCAAAAAATATGTTCTGAAAATAATCAGGCTTGCCAATTGTTTTGTTGAATATGGGAAAGACGCTAAATTCGGTATTTTTATTTCAAAGATTATGCTATTTTTAATCGAACTTCAAAACAGAAGGTTTGGCACCAACCGTCTTCAAATTCTACGACGAAATATTTATTATTTCTTATTTTTCGGTGCAAATTTTTGAAGTCGGTACACTTTTTTTTAAAGTTATTTGTCATTGGATTTTTTAATTTATTTCCAAAAACAATGTAACAGAATAGCTATAGCCAAAAATCAGTATTTCAATAACTTATCAGCGATATTAAATGTGCGTTCATGTGTGTAGCTACACTTCTGATTCTAATCATTACCTACATAATTAATTATTTAACAAAATCCCCGCAGGCTATTTTTACGTAGTGATAATCGTTTACTATAGAAAAAAAGGAAATTGCAATGGAAAGTAATAAATCTATAATGTATATTGTAGGTATGCGGCATAATATTAGTAGGGAGTTATTTCGTGAAATGGGACGGAAATGTGTAATGTGAAATGGAACAAAAGTAAATAAATTCAAATTTTAATTTCGAATTACAATCAAAGGTTCTTTAGATGTTACACATCATTTGTGCCTATTGTAAGACGTTTTTTCTTTTCATACCTAACAAAATATATGTACATAGTTTAATTTATATTTAAATTACAGACAATATATGAACAAATTTTCTATTTCCATTTTCTTTTATTTGTATTCAGCATACATATAAATGTAAAATAGTTTTGTCGTTCAGTAACGGGTTGTAGCAGATTGATTTTCCGCCGCAACAAGAGCTCTTTGACATACACATAGTTGCGTTTATACTGCACAAACTAATCACGCGAGTTACGAAACAAAATGTTACACTTTGGATATGGCGGGAGACATAATAAAATAGAATATTTAATATAAGAATGTAGATATCTATTTTGTATGCAATGTGGTAAAAGTAATGAAAAAGGTAGTAGTTCTATATTACTAGGAGCTATCCGCCCCGGCTTCGCCCGTGGAAAATTTTGAATGTGATATAAAAATACATTCTGAAGGCTTTCCGGAGTAAAAAGTAGTAAAAAAACAGTACTGGCTGGACAAACACATAAACACACTTTCGCATTTATAATATTAGTTAGGATATATATTTAATGTTTAATTATTGAGTTGTTATTTGCCAAAAAGGCACAAGCTGCGAAAATTTCAATTTACTGTTTTTTTGTGATCATATGATATGCATGTTGGGCTCAGTAATAGTAGATATACATTCTTTAGATACGGAACCCTAATAAAAAAAATCAAATTTCATGCACCACACGACCGACCTATCAAAAATATAAATCGAACAGCTGTCATCCGAAATTAAGATCTCATCGAGATCTTTCGTTTTGGTAAAGACACAAAGTCTAGGGTAACTGGTTTTCGAGATATTATTTATTCAAATGTCGAAATATATCCCAAAATACCTATTTACATGTAGAATTAAAAAAAAACATTACCCCAAAAAATTACAATTTTAGAGCAATTTTATTGCAATATATTGTAGACCTCGTGAATACAAACATCTATTAGTGACCTACAACTTCCTGAGATATTTACGTAGCACTTTTGCTGAAATAGGGGCCCCTACAGAAACGATCGAAAAATAAAACACGCGCTAATTTATCTATGTTACGAGTATTATTAAAATGCTTACGGAAAAGGTTTTTAGAGGTAGTGTTAACATTTTAAATTTCATGGGATCAAAAACATCAAGTCTCTTTCTGAAAGATAATAACTTTTCTTATTTTAATACAAGTCGTGCTAATTTCTTTTGGGAGTTCAAAGGCAGCCGGACACCATTTCATTTTAAAAGGATTATATACCTATTCTTTTGACGTCGACCAAAACTTCAACTGTTGATAAAAAGTTATTTTTTTAATTTTAATAAAAAACATTGATAAATACAGCAAAACAGCGAAAACGCATTCAAATCCGTTTAGTTGCTTTTGAGATTATTGTGGGTCCTACGGACAGACAGACGTGCAACGTTGATTACCTTTTAACCGACTTAAAAAAAAGGAAAAGGTTCTCAATTCGACTGTATTTTTTGAACCGGATCTCATAGCTATTTTAATCGACAAGTAATAATTTCGGATTGGTCAATTCAGAAAGTTAAAACTCTATTTTCAGTGCAATTTTAGTCATAATTTGATAAAGTTTCGATGATTTATTTTTGTAATGATTTAATTTATATACTATGGAGTGATAATCTATGTATTATACCTATCTAATCTTAGCTTCAAAGGCACAGTGGTTGTTTCTTAACTTCTTGTTATGTAGTTTAGTTCGTTTGCGCGACGCGACACCCAACTCAACAGGAGTAGTTCGTAGCTTTGATTCATTTCAGTGTTTGCGAACTTCAAACAACTACACTGCCTCCATTATTTACAGATCCTACATTGTTGCCTACTTTTATTCACAACTTGGACAACTACATAATGTTAGAACTATTTTTCCCGTTGATACAATAAGGAAAATTGCTATTATTGGTTACTGCAGACAGACAGATATACCAACATCAATTTTTATAATTATATATATTTTTATCATATCATCTGTAACACAACAATCTGATAACACGGTTTCGGGAGCTGCAAGGCAAACCGTGAAGAAAAAATAATTCATTTTGAACACATTTTTTACGCACTTATGTTTTTAAGAGGCTAAAATTGAAGCGTCTCTGTTATTTCAAAATAGTAAAATTTACTGTTTTTACATTTTTTGCCTGACAGACGTATTAAAGTTTCAGCGATAGCATGGTAATTCATACAATCTAGTCTTTATTTCCCGTAGATAAAAACTTATGTATATATTTAAGGGGGAAATATAAAACAAAATACATGAAAAAGAATATAACAATATTGATATATAGGTAGGTATATATTTAGCAACAAAGGTGTATTGTATTCTATTGATACAAAAGAGGTGTAATTTACGTAGAACATTGGAAGTCTTTGTAAAATGTTGGAAGAAAAGTTTTCGGAAGGGCCTCCTCTTAGCTACTGAGGCGTTATTATTTCTACTTTCAAAATACCTCACTTGAACTTTTCCTTTATTTTGAAACCAATTCATATCCTTTTGACTTTACAGTAAATATTCATTTTGCAATAGTTCAGTTTTTGAATTAAAATCTCTAATTTCACGGGCATAATACCCGGTCCTTTGTAAGGCTTGCATGGGGACATAGGTCCAACACGTAGAGGCCCTTTAGAGTGTTTAATCTAAAGTGTTGTGACTAGCACCCGTCGGGACCTATCTCTGAATGCATCAAATACAATGGGCTCACGGACAGGCCCCGTCAGGTGCCTGGACTATTGCTGAGATAAAATTAAATTAAAATAGGGCTATTGTTTTGAGATGTTAAATGGATTGGTTTATCAAGTTTATTGGTTCAGACTACGGTCACCTGCCGGTATCATTCATCATCCATCTCATGAAACGTAAAATTAGCAGGTGGTGACTCGCCGTTTAGTAAATGGGCCTCCTAAAACAACCACCATTTTTAAGCATTTCTGCCGGCAGTAAGACAGGCAACATTGGTGTAAGCGGCTGGGGGTGTCGAGAGGTGTGACACCGGTTTCACTTATAGCTTCCCCGTTATTACGCCTTTAGACACTTCCACCCCCGAGCATAATACATAATATTATACTCTAACGAATCCACCCTGGACAGCCAATTAAGGCAAGCCAGGGGCGAGAGTCTCAGGTCTAGCAGTGGGGACGCCTGCCTCAACCTACTCTCTGGAGCACTCGGGGTTACGTTACTCACCCACGGCTCGCCACAAGCCGCCCTGCGCCCTTTAAATTATTATTATCTTTGACGATATGTCAAACTAGGTCCTCAGAATTAATATACCAAAACAATTCGTAAAATATATAACTCTTGGCACATGCCTGATCTACGTGTCTGACGCTAGTTCTCATATTAGATTAATTGTTGTTTCTTCCAAGATGATAGATTAGTTCGAAATTAGTTTATAAGCCTTAAGGAATACTGTCGAGCCAGGGACAGAAAGTCTAGTAGCTTATATCTAGGTTTAATTTTTACTATTTAGGCAATAATTATTTTAAACACTGTAAACTGAACATACTTAACTACAAACTAAGAATATACTATGCGAATTTGAACGTAATTCAAAACGTACGTAAAATTAGTTTTAGCATAGCAATAGCATGTCAATTTGGCAATTCAAAATAAACTACCTAAGTACAAATCAGTTGCATTTCAACCAAAGCAGATTTTGACGTCCAATTGAAAGCAACAATAAGTGCACACGTTTTATTTATTTTATTTATTTATTTAATTTGGACGTGCACAACAGAAATACATTCATTTATGCTTAATGTTAAAAATATTAGAAAACAAAGCCACAATGCACTTCCCACAGGATGCACGTACATCATGAACAAAATATTTAAAATACCATATATTTCTATACCTACAAGCGGGACACACCAATATACAACTCAACAATACAAAATCACAAAAAATAGAAAACCTATAAATTAAAAAAACTAAAAATCACAAAATCAAACACTAAAAAAATCAAACACACATAAAATTAGAAATTAGAATTAGATTCAAAATTAGAGCCTACTGAGGAACCGAAAACAATGTTTATTTCCTTCTTAAAGGAGGAGAACCTGTTGTTAAATATGTCGACGTTGCCATATTTTATAGCCACCTCGTTGTACTCGCGACACATCCTGACTATCGGGTTGTAATATGAAGTGTTATTTTTGCCACTTTGAAGCACGAATATGTTAGGGTTACGTGACCTATGCCTTGTATTTATGTGTATGGAAGACAGAAGATGGGGAGAGTCAATGTGGGAGTGGAGAATTTTATGTAGGTACAGGAGGTCGTACCTGCTGCGTCTATCCTGGAGAGATATCATTCCGTACTCCATCAGCCTTTGGTTATAGTCCAACACAGAGGAGCGACGTCGGTACGATAAAATCTTTAGAAATCTCCGTTGGATCCTTTCTATGTTATTAATGTGAGTACTGTAGTAAGGTGACCAAATAGGACTACAGTACTCGAGTCCACTTCGGACGAGGCTGGAGAATAGCAGAAGTGAAGTCTCAGGGTCAGTAAACTCCTTGGTAACCCTCAACACAAAACCCACCATTCTGGCAGCTCTACCGATAATGTGCTCATAGTGCTGCCGAAAAGTGAGTTGACAGTCAAAGTATACGCCGAGATCCTTAACAAGTTCAACACGGACTAAGACTTCGTTATTAATTTTATAGTTGTGAATAATCTTGTTGTGCTTTCTAGTGAATGATATGACTGAACACTTTTTTACATTTAGGGTCATGCAGTTATTCAGACACCAATCGGAGACCGCCTCAAGGTCCTTTTGTAGAGCACGACAGTCATCGTCAGTTGTGATTGTGTTGAATATCTTAAGGTCGTCGGCGTATAATAGAGAAGAGCTGGTAAGTTTCTCTACCAAGTCGTTTATGAACACATTAAAGAATAGAGGCCCCAGATGTGAGCCCTGCGGAACCCCGGAAGGCACGTGAGTAGGCAGAGACTTATACCCTCCAAATGCCACCAACTGACTTCTGTTGCTCAGGTATGATTTGATCCATCGCAACAAACTTCCATGTATGCCATAACGAGACAATTTGGAACACAGAATGTGATGATTCACCCGGTCAAACGCTTTACTAAAATCCGTATATATAGAGTCGACCTGGTGAGACCTCGCAAACGCGCGACATAAATGATTTTTATACTCCATCAAGTTCGACAGAGTAGAGCGTTTTTTCACGAACCCGTGTTGATTTAGGTGTAAGATATCATTAAAGAAATTATAAAGTGGATCATAAATCAAAGATTCAAAGAGTTTCGCAAGACACGAGAGTATACTTATTGGTCTATAGTTGCTACAATCAGATTTATCTCCCCCCTTATGTATAGGAATGATGTGTGCCATTTTCCAACGACTCGGAAATTCTCCACACCGGAGTGATTTTTCAAATATAATTTGAAGTGGTTCGGACAACTCACGTCTGCACTCAATGACCAACAGTGGAGGAATTCCGTCAGGGCCAGCACTTTTATGCCTGTCCAGTCTCTTTATCCCCTTCAAAACACCCTCCCTAGTTATAGTTACACCAGATATAACATTAGTAGGCAGATACGTGTCTTCTACACCAGCCGCAGCAACAACAGGTACTCCGTCATGAACAGAACCAAAGAACTCCGAAAACAAGTCACATACATCCTGACCACTCGACGATGCACGACCCCTATATGTCATCAATTGAGGCAAAGTAATTCGATTTCTCTTGTTTTTTACAAAACTCCAAAACACCTTAACATTTTTCTTTATTGATTCCTCAACTGATGACAGATAAGTTCTGTAGCAAGATTTGATAAGAGTCTTGCACCTGGTTCGCAATAGTGCATATGTATCGTAGTCCCTAGGGTTACCATACTTTACGTAACGTCTGTGATACCTATTTTTCTCATTAAGACAGCGTTTCAGTGAAGCATTGTACCAAACTGGATATGAGTTAGATTTACGATTGTTTACAATAGGGGTGTGTTTGGTAACGATGTCAAGCAACCTGCAATAAAATGAGTCTGTGATAATATTGATATCTGGCGATGAGAGTATTTCGCGCCATTTAGTAGAACTAAGGTCACATCGTATACCATCGAAGTCACTCTTGTAAAAGTTCAATCTATGCACGCTGGGAGGCCTCGACTGATTCATAATTACAAGTTGTGTTACATCTATAACCAAAGCTGGGTGATGCCTGTCTAAGAGAACGAGCGGTTCAGCCCGGCCGACATTAATACCGTTTATGGTAGAAAGGACCAAGTCTAGATAGCGGTGATTATGATTGGGTACGGAGTTAAATTGGACCAAATTACACAATGCAATTGTGTCATGTAGTAACAATGCTTTTCCATTTTTTGGCTCGGCGGAAATGTAGGCACCCGCACGATTGGATTCATGCCAAGAAATATGTGGAGTATTGAAATCACCCATTAGGATGAATTCATCCGTTTCCTTGCCGTCAAGTAGGATGTGTCGGTATTTTGTGTAGAAGCTGGCTATATCACATGTTAGGAGGTCAGGCGGCAAATAACAAGCGCATATGTTTATCGTTTTCGTGTTCCTGTGATACGGTAGTATGCTGATCCAGATATCTTCAAGATCACTCTCCCACCGAGTCCGACGAACAGTAATGAACTGCTTCCTCACCGCCAGCAACACCCCGCCTCCCTCATTCTTGGACGAGGATGTGTCTGATCTGTCTCTCCTAAATATAGTATATCGATCATCCATAATTTCGCCATCAAATACACCATGGTTTAAATTAGTTTCAACCAGACATATAATGTCGTAATCATTATTCATAATGTTTAGGTACGTCTCACTAATTCTAGATCTCATTCCGTTTACATTCTGATAGTATATTTGAATTCCAGTATCAGAACTTGACATTTTGAGATAAAAGTTTTACTAAGTATATACAGCCGGATTAATTCAATTTGCTGAGTGTATCAAGAGATCTAATTAGGACAGCAGCTTTAGAGTCATCCTTACGCATGTAGATTTTGCCATACTTGACCCATACATATTTGTAATGCAGCTCTTTTGCTGCTTTTCTGGAAGCAGCATGTAACGATTTTTGTTCCGGAGATAGATGTTCAGCCACGTATATTCGTCTGGTTTCACCAGAAAAACCAAGATAGCGGGAGTTGAGCAGTTCGTCTGGGTGAGCCTTATTAAATCTATGAATAGATGAGATTATGCAATCTCTAAGTCTCGGGCTTGAAACAGTTACCAGGATATTACGAGGGCGGTCTGATACTGAGTTGCGTTTAGCCACTCTACGGCAAGCATGCAGTTCATCGTCCCTTACAAGGATGTTCACTGTTTCGCAGAGCTTCTTAAAAAGCAGTGTCACATTCTCAGAACGACTTTCAGGCACTGCTTGGATTTCGAGGTTACAGCTACGCGAGTGTTTTTCCATTGTTGTTAGTCGATCCTCCAGTGTTCTGATTTGACCCCGCAAATTTATACTCTCCGATTCCAGTTCTTTTATGTTTTCATCTCTCCTCGCAATTTCAGTCTTCATTTCAGCTTGTTTGGCACATAAAAAGTCGGTGGTGGTGGTAAAATCATTTTTAAGAGATTGCATAGCGACCTCAATTTCGCCCTGGACCATCCCCTTAACATCATTCACTATTGCCAACCGCATTTTTTCCATCAACAGTGACATTGCTGAGTTCAGCTTGTGATCTAGAAGATTACCAATACGTTCCATTGTAACCTCTGTAGATATCGTGGTTTCACCAACACAAGAGACTGATGTGTTGTCATTCGAATTATCAAAGGACATATTCATTGATTCCTCATTAGGTTGAACAAAATTTTGACGGACAGGCGTACTCGGATTAGATCTACTACGTTGGGTTACATTCGTTTTGCACGCTGGACAGACCCAAGTTGAGAGGTAGGCCTTTGTAAGAGCCGGGAATTGTTCACTTGATAAATTTAGGCAGTGGTAATGATATAGTGCAGCACAGAGACGACACTTGAGTGTGTCATTCTTGGCCTCAATAGATTTTCTGCATCCGTGACAATTCATTTCTGTATTAAAATTGCTTTTTCGAAAAGAAAGGAAAAAAGAATATTTTTTTTCTTTGGCTAATTATCTTTGATCCAGGCCACAGAAACTATTTTCAAAATTATATCTCTTGGCTAAAAAATGTTCATTTGAGGCCTTATAAAGATAATGTCAAATGCCAATGTCTGTGGATTATGGCCGTCAGCTGTCAGTGCATGACGTAAACTGAAGGTGCTGTCAGTGTCATTTCACAAAAGTCAACAAACAACAATAACAAAGTATTGAGTATTGATTTGATTAATTTCCAGCCAATTAAAACTGATTTTGATTTGATTCTGGAGAAAATTCAAATAGCAGGTGGGTATTCCAATATAATGGCCAAAATTTCTACCTTGAAATCCAGGTTTTTTGCTCCAGGCGACGACTATTCCTGGGATGTTAATAGCAGCTCATGTAGGAAATGTTCTCAGCCCCACGCTCCAACCCTCTCCAGCCAGTATAAATAGGTTTTCCAATATTTTATCAATATTTCAGAGAGCCACTGAGCAACTCGACCGACTACTATTGAGAGTAAATAAAAAATTTTGATTTATTAACCGAACTTCAAAACAGAAGGAGGAGGTTTACAATTCGTCGGAATCTTTATTTTTTTTATGTATGTTCCCCGATTACTTGAAGACGCCTGGACCGATTTGGAAAATTTTTTTTTGTTTGAAAGGGTATACTTCACAGGTGGTCCCATTTTTTTAGTGAAAATTGGTTCAGTAGCTTTTTAGAAATTTTGAAAAAACTGATTTTATAAGTGCATTTTTCTTAATATCTCGATGAAATGTGGACCCATTTTGACGAATTAATTTTTTAAGGATATAGTAATTTTTCGACATTATCTTACAGACATAATGACGAAAATCGGTTTAGTAGTTTTTCAGAAATTCAGTAATTTGTCTCTGTTTACGGCTGAAAATTATGTATCAGAGAAAAGCCTTAGCAATGGTTGCTATTGACACGAAGTTGTCAATTTTTGTATCGACGGTGCTCTAGGATGCCAATGGTTCAAATCCCATCCACAGCAGTATTTTTTTTTATTTTTCGTTTTTTTTATTTACCTACGTTATTATTTGTCTCTCAGGGCAGCAAATTCACTTAAAAGGGAAAAATAAATTTACTTTAAAAAAAAAGTGTACCGACTTCAAAAATTTGCACTGAAAAATAAGAAATTTAAAACAATGATCGTAGGTTCCTAATGAATTGTCTAGATTAGTGAATTTGGGAACTAAGTTATTTCTAATTTGGCACCAACCGTCTTCAAATTCTACGACGAAATATTTATTATTTCTTACTTACAATATTTTGAAGTCGGTACACATTTTTTTTAAAGTAAATTTATTTCAGAACCCCATTGGTAGAGAGACAAAAAAGCTTAGTTTTGCTTATGAATTTAAAAAATATTGCGTTTTTAACACACAAAAATATAAAATTGATCGAGGAAGGAGCCAGCTCTCTTGTCACCAGCGGAGATGATCAATTTTTAAATTAAAACCAAAATAATGTTAAAAGTTTGTAAAATGTACTAAAACATAATATGACCCTTTTATTTCTCTTCATATACCAACATAATGCATGTAATAAAGACACAACATGGATCTTGTGCAATAAAGTTGCAGTGCAGTTTTTCACTTACATCTCTTTTATTAAAGTAGTTTCGTTTTATTAAGTATTTGAAGCTTTATTGTTATCAGGTTTTATGTCAGGGCTGTATTAAATAATAGGTACTCTCATGGAATATGCTTCATAATCCATCAGGTATTTACGTAGAACGTGTGATATAAGGCGTATTGACAGCATCCGGAACGATGTCATTACAGTAGAATGCGGAATGAAATATGATGTCGTGACTAAAGTGAAGATAAGTAGTTTTGGATACGTTGAAAGAATTAAAGATTGATTGACTAAAAAAGGTGTACAAATGGCAGAAACTAAAGGAAATGCTGGCAGAGAACAACCTAGGTGTACCTACTTTTATTGAAGATATAAGAAATATTGATTGAAGGTAATGTTAAAAGTACAGGTAAAGATATGATGAATATAAAAGGAGCGAAAGAGGTATGTCAGGATCGTAGCAAATAGCATGATAAATAGATAGATAGATCTATTAGAGATTTTGATCTACAAAAAAGTTTTTCTTTCCAAAGTGAATTATACTTACCTAGATAATTAGCAAAATTTTTCGACAAAACTTTCTTACAAAACTATCTCATGTCACTAATTTAATAAAACTGAGAAGAACCACATACTAAAAGTTAGAGACGAACGTGATCTATCCATTTCCATTTCATTCACAAATCACCTGGGAAAACGATTTCGCTCTAGGCAAAACGAAAATGGTTCGAAACCGGTAAGAAAAATTAAATTTCTTCATTTCCCGCTAGCTACGTATTTAATTTAAACTAATCGATTCATGAATATTCTACGTTGTTGGCATTTCAAATTATCTGCTTGACAACCAAGTAATCATTAGGTACAAAGTACCAAATTGATGTCCTTTATTGTTTATGGCATATCTTTGTTCTATCCAGATCCTATATATCGGGAAGTAGTTTAATTTTCAAAACCATTATTTATTTAGTGTCATATAGAAACCTTAAGAGAAGCAAGCCCACTTGAAACACAGTACGAACAAGTAGAAAGAAGTGTTTAAAAAAAATACAACGTAGGTACAACTAAAAGTAAAAATCCATTACGTATGGAAGTGAGACTTATTTGGTTATGTAATAAGAAGCATTAAAGTAAGATAAATGCAGTGGAAATGCAGTCTTTACATAGAATGTGTGACTTAAAGCGTATTGACCGCATCCGGAACGATGTCATTACAAAATAATGCGGAGTGAAAGATGATGTTGTGACTAAAATAAAGAAAAGTAGTTTACGTTCGTTTGGACACTTTGAAAGGATGAAGGATGAAAGATTTACTAAAAGATTTATATGGCAGAAGTGAAAGGAAATGCTGGCGGAGGACGACCTAGGTGTACTTATATTGATCGAAGGCAATATTAAAAGTACACACAATCGCCGAGCATGTATGATAGGTATGATGAATATAAAAAATGCGAAAGAGGTTTGTCAGAATCGTAACAAATGGCATTCGATTGTCTCTGCCTACCCCTCTTGGGATAAAAGGCGTGATGATAGATAGATGATCGGATTAATTATACCTACTTAAATTATAGGTATAATTATATTATGCAAAAAAAAATACGTTGTCAAAATCCATTACCTACCGGTCAGCGCGGCGGCCACTGAACGGGGCGAAAATATTTTCATGAATTTTTTCCTACATATTTGTGTGACTGCAATTAGATATTATCGGCGCTGTTTTTAATGAAGTAAATAAGTAAGTATTATAAAGTATATTTTACAGTTGAGTAGCGTAAACCATTTCTATAGAAGTTATTTTTAATCCAATTTATTCCCTATTGCTTTTTCATTCAGTTTCAATTTATCTATCACTAACAGTTTTCGCTGTGAAGGAGTTAAGCTTCTTTACAGGGTTGTGAATGCCCACATTGTCGTATGGTTTAGGAAAATATGATTTACGTGTAAGTTATTTTTTCTTACCATTCTATATTTTGGATTTATCGGGTATAAGCACAAGTTCTGTGGGTTTAGGCTATAAATAAAATAGGTGCCGATCGAAATTGAGGGATCATATTTATTCAAAAGTAATAATTATATAATCAAGTATATAATAATATGTATTCACAATATGTTATACTAGATGACCCGTTCGAATAAATGTGCGAATACTTCGCACCGTTAGTGATGTAAATATTGTTGTCATAGTTCAACTGATCTCCAATATATGGCGTCTTTTACAAATAAATACATTAGTCTATATTTAAACAAAACATTCAATTTTGATTTGTTTATTTATTTTTCGTCATTAGAGGGGGAAAAAAATCTTCAAAATGGCGTATCAATCATTAATGATACCGACAAAAACACCTTTGAGAAATAATATATAGAGATAAGTAGGTACTTATAATTATGGCTATTATTTTACAACTAATTTTTATTATCTGTTGTAACAATATCTTCATTTAGCCAGTTGCCCTTATTAAAAAAAACATTGGTGACGATAGCCTATCGCTGCATTTCTGAACCCGACCATTTAAGACCAATTTACCTATGACCGTATTTTTTATATAATAAAATATTTATGACATTCGATTATCTCTGCCTACCCCTCTTGGGATAAAAGGCGTGATGATAGATAGATAGATACCTATGACCTCCTTATTAATAACTCAAATCTCAAATGTAATATTAATCCATGCATTAGTAAATGAAGCACTTTCATTTGATCTAATATTCAACTGTCATATTGGTAATTCACAATAATAATGTTATTGTTTCAGATAAAATTATAAGTATCAGATGTAATATCAGAACTTAATACTTTCTATTCTCTATTATATTAGATATATCTATTATATCTATTTCTATATCCTTTTTCTTTTTAGTTTTAAGGTATTTAAGGTTTTTAAGATTTTTAATGTATATTTTAGACTTCACAAATTTTCAGGGTATTTTCTTTCGTATTTAAATTATATACTTATATACATATCTCAGAATATAGAGATACAAATATAAGTAGCCCACGCACTGGTCCGGTATCTCACAGAAAATTTTCGGTCCGACCGCCGTATGATCGAGATTGAACACAGGCCCCACATTAGCATGTAAATCATACGATCTAGACCACATGCAATTCACTCACCCACACAGACACACAAGATTCGATTAAACAAAGGCGTGTGGATGTGTGTGTGTGTGACAGATCGTCATCGAAATCAACCACAAATACAACAATTTGAAAACGGATGGTGGGCCGCGCTTACAAGAATTGGACGAGTCTGTGGTCGATTTTGGTGGACTGTATGGAGGCGCACAGCGATTGCACGAAAAGTAACATAAAATTTTAGTAAGGACATACAGAAATTTATAATTATAATATCAATATATCAAGCAAGAAATAATTGAAATATTTCCCCTAAAATATGTTGAGAATATTCTTCTCGTGCGAATGAAATATCTATTGGATTACAAAATATAACCCGCTTTGGAATTCTGTTGGAATTCTACCATTAATTATGTAAGGAAAGTGGTTTTCAGAAATGTCTATTATTGTGCCATGAAACATGCTACGGGTTACAAACATAAGTTTTGGAGAAGAAAATTAATTATTAACATAATTGCCTAAACATTCTGTTCGACTTTTCACTACAAAAAACTTTTTGAGTAACTTGCTAGACGTGGTCAGAACTCGGTAAATGATTTTATTATTCCCATTAAATTCCCATTATGTCAAATAAATAATATAAATATAAAAACATAGACAAATCAAAAATGTCCACTTTAATACAACCTCACAATGATCACCATCGGTTAAAAGAGAAGCCGTAAAGAAAAAAAAGTTCTGATCATGTACCCACAGTCACCTGTGGTCGGGCGAAGTCGCAGACCATTCATACCTATACTTAGAAGATTTCTAAGTACTACAAAAATCAACTTATTTTAAAATTTTGTCCGAATTGCACCGAATGTCAAAGAGCTCATTTGGCGAGAGTTACGTAAACGAAATTGTTAGTCGAGGGCACCAGAGTACCTGTGTAAATTTTTGACACAAAGGAAAATGGGTATATAGTGGAGTGTCGTAAGACATAAAAATGTAAAAACTTCGGAACCCGGTTACACTGAATGGATTTTCGTGAAACCTTTTCGATTGCATTGTTAAAAGCTTAAATTAAAAAGTTTACCCATCAAAATTTTCCGATCTCAATTACAACAATTAATAAAAAAAATATGAAAAAATATACTTATAGAAAAAAAAATTATCGTAAATGTATCAATTTTATATAGAATAAATGATATTATTTGTATATAAATAATAGTAATTTTAATATTAATTTATATTTTTTTATCTAAATCTTTTGGGTATTTCTTTGTAGAGGTGTCGTGCATTAGGTCCCCGCGGACCCAGTGTTTCCACCGCAAACGCAACAAATATGTATTCTTCAGGAAGAGATGCGTATTTGCGACGTTTGGCAGTTTCGGCTTTGTAAGCGGCAGCACTAGCCTCAATAGATGTGCACATGTTGCGTCCCATACCAATGGTCGCCCCCTCTTCCAAGGTGCAAGATTCATTCCATCGGGCCTATTGCCATCATCCCGTGCCACCCCTTTAGGTTCCAAAATGGCTGGCGCATTAATGCTGACGAAGGCCCGACGAATGACGTCATTAAGGCTGGCGTGTCTTGGAATGCGTCCTGAACTACGGATACACGAAAGACCGTGTTGACCCAGCTCATCCACCTCCTCTCCACAGTGGCAGCGATGACACACAATTAATTTAGCCCCCAGGCGTAGTCCCAAAGCGATTCTCATTGTGTTCCGCTGTAGCAACGTACCAACATTAGGTGATGGTATGGCTTGTAGCCATAGTGCCGACTCCGATTTATTTAAATATGTTTTAATATATTTTGGATTAATATATATTTGTCTGCATGATTTTTTCGAAACGCACAAAAAAAATACTAACAAAATAAAAAAAAATTAAGATCGGCAAAAATAAATGGGTAAACTTTTTAGTATTTAGTGTTAAAAACACATTCCAAAAAATATACCCGGGTTCCGAGGTATAAACCTTACGGCACTCCACTAATACCTTGACGTTTTTAAAATATTATGTTCATAAAGGACTAATTGCATTTTAATGGAATAATATTAAAATCATCCACGCATTCATCCTTTAACATTAGGGTAAAAGGTCTACCTTAAAAACATGTAGAGATTCAAAGAAAAAGCCAACCAGTTTGAGGGTCCTTTGATGTACCTAATATATGTGATATTTAAATTTTATTTTGTAAGTAGCTCAGGTAATTTGTTCAAACGTAATTACTCGAATTGAGAGTTCACAATTATTTTATTAATGAATAATAATCCAAATAATATGTGACCTTTAGTGGATGAATAATATGAATAATAATATCTTTACTTATTGCTGAAAATAAGTACATCTACAACGCTTAATTTTGACTGATATCCTCAAGAAAATACGTACCTATCTAAGTGAGGATTATAATATCAATACCTCTAATATGCCTCTTGTAGGTAACAGTGGGGTTAGCTTAGGACAGCGACATCTTTCGTTTTGACTCGACTTTCTAGGGTTGGATATTCCTTGGATTGCCATTGGTGCGGACACGTCGTTATTGGCCTTCGAGTCAAAACGAAAAATAAAACCTTTTTCGAATACATTATTTTAAAATAATTCTTAAAAGTATGCATACATAAAAGTTTGCTACTTTTTGAAAGGAGGATTATATACTAAGCATCATAATATTATGAACCAAAAACGGGATTCATTTAAATTTTCTCGAGAGTAAAAAAAATCCCGCTGGCATCACGTAAGGTCTTTTCGCAAAGGTACACAATTTTGAATAATAACTAAACTTATGTTTATTTAGTTATTATATTTTTAAGATTTTAAGATAATGCGTGCACTATATTTGATCTGCACGGACCGACTGTGCAAAGGAACTAAAATGAACTTTATGTATTTATCAACTGTATAGTTTTCATTTTGATGCGTTCGACTCGGTTGAAACTTCCCGCCATTTGAGACATGTTCATTCATTTCATTCAAATCGGTCGCGGTCAAGGTTCACTGAACGAGCGAGAGATCGAATGACTCCTTGCCAACGGCCTCGGCTTGCACAGGCAAGATATCGTAAATAAATACTTTAAAATTAGATAGTGTATTGTGTGGATCACCAAAAGGAGGCGAAAGATCGGCCACACAGTATAAACCACAATCTGGGATACGAGCAAAGAGACCCGGCGCCGGTAGTCTGCACAGAAGCAAGGCAACGCTCAAGTAAGTGGAACTCTGTACTAGTGGTTGGTTTGGGTGATTTGGCGTGTCTCAGATTATAGCCAAGCAGGTGTATCTACCCTCGGCAGGGTTGTTTTAACCCTGACCCAAATGTACCGGACGTATCAAAAGTAACGCGCGCGTTCGGTACATCAACTAAGATCAAACTCATTTGAGCACACATTTGCTGAAAACTAATCGACCTTAAAAGTTATGTAGGTACCTGAATAATTTCCCGTTTACTTATAATATTAATTTCCTCTATTAATTTCAACGAAAGGTCAACTAACTAACTAACGAAACTTATCTCTGCTCCACAATGTTGTGATAGGACAATGTGAGCAAGATCACAATTTATTTAAGAAAATTCAATCAAAATTATAAAAATACAATGCGGTATGGCCAGAGACACCAGCAACAGTGTCCACTTTTTGCTAGTTGTTCATATGGAACAGAACAGGGGCAAGCCTATATATGCTGCACTTAATGGACCCTAGATGTGTACCTTCTTCAACACACGTAAATATCTGTTATCATTAGAAGTGCTGCTTTAAGTGATTTCCGAAGCACGATTCTTAAAGAAAATTGGTGCTTAGAATTTAACCCGGGACCTCCCGGCTTCAAGTTAATGCTCTACCAAAATCACTTACCTACAGTTGAGATTTGAAAAATAACAAAACACCGATTTTCCGAATCCTTTTTTCCTATATAATTTTACACATTGTTTCGAACTTTTAATAGCACTTTTAAAAAAAGAATATAAACACTGTGTTTAACACATAATTAAAATTTGCAATTATTTTACCCAGGCAGTCCAATCCTAAGGGTGTCGAGCGATACAATGCCTGTTTTATCACCCTTGTAGAAAATCTTCGCATCGTTGAGTACTATTTTTATCACAATTTATTAAAAAACCTTGTGACAATCTAAACCCGTACATTACACGTCATGTTCAGTTAAGAAGAAATTCGATCTTTTTAAGCTTCGCCAACTCTACGAAAATATAAGATGAAAAATCACGAGAGCGACGCCTGTAGCAGTAGTTAGTTATCATGAAATTTTCACTACACATTTTTCTTCGTGATTAATAGGTATTCTAATTGCTTCAGCATTTAAATGATCTACTGTAAAAGACATCGTTAGGTTATGCAGTGACTTGCATAACTATAGGAATACTAGCTTTATGCCCCGGCGTTGTCCGTGGACAATTGAAATGAGTGACAAAAGAATTTATCAAGAAGGACTTTTCACTCTATGGTCCTAGAACTAACTCCGCGCAAAAAAATTACTTCGATCTTACTCTGTGTTGACATGAAAGAAAGAAACACAGAATACATAATAATATATAATAATTTTATTAATAATTCAATAAGTTGCCATTGCTTGTAGACATGAAAAAAAATTATTCCTCATAACTTTTGTCCCATACAAATTACATGCATCACGACTTCTTTAATTACGCGATTAAATAGCTTTCGAAAGATAACTATATTTGACACGGTATGAATTTAAAAAAATATGAAAACAGTTACCTACACCCACCCACAGACCACTTAGTTTTGAAAACCAGTCGGGGATCGACTGGTCTGGAAACCGTCTGCTTCTTTTTGTTTTCGATTTGTGTGATCCTGAATAGTCATCCTGCAAATTTTGGGCCCAGCAAGTGGTCACAATCTGGAGTTATGCCGAAAAAACCGAAAATTTCGATTTTCGCCTTACATGAGGGACGTCGAAAAGATCCGGAAAATACGTCTGGCAGAAAAGCAAGCTCTGTCTCGAGACACAAAACGATACCAACGAAATCTAAGGTAACTTATTACTGAGCGCACCTGGTAAGTTTATCTGGTCAAAGGGCAAAAAATTGGCGAAAGGTGGAGCCCGTCTATGGCCCCTCCATACTCTAACAAAATCCGTTCAGTATTGTAGGGCACAGACAGACAGACGCGAGCGGAGATCTTTGTTTTATAATACGCAGTGAAGAGATAAAATATGTATTCAGTCAGCGTAGCTCAAAATTCCGCTAGAGTTACTATTGAAATATACTCATTTAATCGTTATCTAGCTTTCAAATTAATAATAATAATGGTAATACGAAATACTATCCAATAAATCCCGGATATTTTGACCGCGATCATATCACGTGTGCCATTTCAATTTCATGGCTCCTACTGATTTAACCGCGTTTGTAGTGGTTTATGATTTGTTTTTGTATTGTCAATAAAATGATTAAATAAAATGTTTTTAATAATGCACTCAATTTAATTGATCATGATCATACTAGCATTGGATTTTAAACGCACACACCATCACGGCCATATATCGTGCGGCATGGCCAGAAAATCTGGTAACAATGTCAACATTTAGTGTGCTGCCAAAGCTTTCGATTTTTTTTGTTTTATACATATAAATAAAACTAGATAACCCGTGCGAATACTTCGCACCGTCAGTGGTGTTGTTGTCACAGTTCAACTGATCTCCAATAGATGGCGTCTTTTAAAAATTAATAAATTGGTCTAATTTAAAATTTTTCGTCATTAGATGGAAAAATAATCTTTAAAATGGCGTATCAAACATTAACTTTGATACTGTATTAAGGGAAAACTACGTAAAAATAAAAACCCTCTCAAGATCGCAGTCCTGCAGCAGGGTCCCCAAAACACTGCATTCCCTCTTTGTATCGCCAAGCTGATACGTTGTCCTAGATACGTACCAGCTCCTCGATCACCCGATACTTTTATGAGAACAGGGGCAAGTATTGCCTCAACTTCAAATGGCACAAATATGTATCCCTGTCCTAAGGAACCATATTTACGCCATTTGAAGTTTTCAGCATGGTGCCAATGTATAGCATACTAAAGGCTTACTCTTTGACCAAGGAACGAGAGTCATACCGTCAGGCCTCTTGCTATCATCACGTGCTACACCCGGCGGTTCTAAAGTCAAAATAATACAAACGAAGTCGTGGTTAATTCCTAGTTACAAATAAGGTTGAAGAACGAGAGTACTTGGAAGTTAGGAAAAAGTTTTATTACGATTTTCTTGAGATTATCTCTTGTTGACAGGGCGAAAACATCTGTCACCACTAAGATGACTTTTGAAATATTTTGTATCTAACGAGATATAACTCGCATTATTTTAAGGCCACTACTCACCTAACAACGGTAACATGTAACAAGATCAGACTAAAGATGAGTGACCATTTTGTAATAAGATTACCGTCTTTATTATTTTCAAATTATATAGATAGGTACATCACTTGTTTGCCCTTTGCCCCAAAAGAGAGCAACGGATTGACGTGATTTTTTACACAGGGTAGCGTAGTGGCAGTTCTGCAGTTACGTCACTGGAAATGTCTACACATTGTGAAAATTAATGAACAATAGAAATGTTTTGTTTTGTAATTTACAAACAAGAACGTGGTTAATTTTCTAGGATAACTCACTATTTTTCTTGTTGGTTTAGGACAGGTTAATCTCGTTTCTACAAAACTACGCTAATTTAATTATTAACCTTCATTACTGACTACAGTATCCCCAAAGTTCGAATGAGTTTCTTAAGTAGAAGCTGTTATTTATGTTTTCCTACTTTTCGATGGCTAGGAAAGTAGAAATCTGGGACTTTGTAATCCTAATCCTAATCCATAAGGCGAATACGCAATTACAATTCAAAGTACAAGCTAGTTAAGGGACCAAATGATATTTCGTTTACGAATTTGGATTTGAAATTGTAATTCACGTAAAGAAATCATGTATAAAAAAGTAAATTATTTAAAAAATAAGAAACCCGATTGCGAAATGTCGTTCCGTTTTTGCTATTTGGCTACATAAGTTTAAGAAATATATACAAACACATATGTCTCCACTCTAGCAAAAAAAAAAGCAATTAGTAATAGGACGAAGCCGGGCCTTAACAAAACTCAGGTAAACTTAAAAACTACTTGACTTATGGACTTAGCTCTCTAATATTTATAAAAATAACCGCAAAATAATTCTAAAAACGCGGTGGAACGCTAGTAAGAAATAAGCGCCTCATATTATATCTATCTATCATCATGCCTTTCATCCCATGAGAGGTAGGCAGAGACAATCGAATGCCATTTTTACGATCCTGACATACCTCATTCGCTTCTTTTATATTCATCATACCTTTCATATAAATGCTCGGCGATTGTGTATACTTTTAATATTTCACATCAATCAATACATTTTTATATGTTTAATAAAAGTACACCTAGGTCGTCCTCTGCCTTTCCTTTCATTTCAGCCATATTTTTATTAATATATTTATATTTTTAGTCAATCTTTCATTCTTCATTCTTTCAACGTGTCCGAACCAGCGTAAACTACTTTCTTCATTTTTCATTTCATCCAACATCATCTTTCACTCCGCATTCTTCTCTAAAATACTTTTATATGCTACATAGGGCACGTAAAGCTGTAGTACGCACTTCTTTGCCACTTGTTCTGATTGCTGGTGCCCCTGGCCACACTGTAAGGTATAAAAGGCCGTGAAGAAGATCTATGTGTTTCATATGGCAGTATATAGAATACATATATTTGATGTTTCCAAGTTATTACATGTGACCATAAATCAACCTCACGTATGAGGCCGCAATAATATGACGTCACAATTTCTAAATATGTACGATATGTTTACTGTAGTGTGTACGAACGTAATTTGATCCACTTGCGAATGGCGGCTATTTGGGACAAACGGTGCAAACATTCTGTAATATGGGAAGATATACGAAACATTTTGATACTAATAATGGAGATCTACTCGGGATACGAACCTGGGACCATGTTTGCATTTTAGGGTTCCGAAAATTAAGACCTTATTTCGTCTTATAATTTCGTCAAATTCTGAAATTATTTTGGGAACGCATTTAAAATTAGGTATACAGTAACAGAAATAAGCTCATATAACTAAAAACAAACCTATCACGTACTTCTGGCGCCTGCTTATAATTTAGACAACTGGTTAAATGTGGAAATTGTTACCAAAGGACGTCAGATTATCCAATAAAGTACCAGAAACGAAAAGAACACAAATTCATAAGAAATACAACCATTAACATTCCATTAGAACAGAAAATACTGCTACGAATCGATAAATGGATTGAATAGCACTTTATTGTGTAAATATTATTTTGTTTACTAACCTACGTTAATACTGTCCTAGATTTCCTTTAATTTTTTTTACTACATATTAATATAAAATCTAAATACATATATAAAACCGTCTGACATTCAACGCACATCCTAAACCACTCAAGATATAAATATGAAAATTGGAAGGTATATTCCTCTACACAGGTGGACTAAGAAAGAATTTTTCGAAAATCAACCCTAAAGGATGTAAATGGGGTGTAAACATTTACATGGAAAATCGTATTCCCATTAAGGAAGTTAAATGAAGACAACGTTTGGAGCAACATAAACGCCTGGCATATCAATGGCGTATGATAAATAATAAAGGAGGCGAAAGCGGTATGTCAGAATCGTAGCAAATGGGTTTCAATCTGCCTACCCCTCCTCGGATTAAGAGTGTCATGATATATGGATATGAAATAGTACTAAAACATACGTTGTATCAACAAAGTCTGGCAATGGGTTTTTATAATTAAAAACTTATGTACATAATCCGAAAAACCACACTAAATATACCTCAACAGAACTAGCCTTACAAATACCATTGGCTAAAAGAGAGAGACTTGGTCTTCCGCTGGGTACCCTGTCTTGGAACAGTAACACGGTTTTGGGAGCTGTAAGACAACTCGTGAAGAAAATAAAACATTTTACACGGATTTAATTAAAATTACTGTAGCAATTATGCTGAGAAAATCTTATAAATATTTCACACGTCTACTCTATAAATCTTCATTTATGTGGATCATAAAGCAATAACTTTTATCTTCCTACACGAAAAATACTTGTAATGATCTAAAAGACAGTAAACGGTCATTCCGAAAATTCCTCTACGACCGAATTTCGTAGCTCTACGAATCTGTAGCTAATATGGGGATATGAATGGTATCAGTTTTAGCCACTTTTTCAAACAATTAATCAGCTGGTGGTCTTCACCATTTATAAAATCACGTCCGTGACAGAGGTTTTTCTAGAAAACTATGCAACGTAATAGTTTAAAATTTGGCATAAAGGTCTTGATTTAGTCAATGATAAGAAATTATAATTTGTATTAAAATGAAGGGTCAATTTGATCCAAAGAAAACAGTTTTAATTACTTAAATATATCGTGTAAGGTATCATTTGAAAGAGAACCACATTTTTTTTTATATAATTTTTGGAATAAACTCGAATCTAGAAATGACAATTCCCCTGTTTTCTTTATAAAGTTAATTTAGATTTGAATAGGGTTTTAGAAGATATTGAGCCATGTACCGGAAAACTGTGTGTGTAAGTTGAAGGAAAAAATAATGTCGCCCGGCAAATGTGAAACATTGAAATTGACGCGTCAAATATACTGTAGGCGAATAAAGAGACACACGGAGAAGCAACGAAGTATATAGTATACGCGCCACGCACGGCATACTAGTCGATCTCTCCCAAGGCGCGCCAATAGATTTCATCACATCAATAAATGACAGTGAGGCCGGGTTGCTAGTGGAAAATGAATATGAAAGGAAAATTCTAGATTTTAAAAGGTATTATGCACATATCAATTCTGTCGGGAGCTAGAACTCCCGCTTCGATTTCATTTTATCTGATGTGGTAACAAAGGAACGGAACGGAATGGAGAAAGAACGTTTGATTTTAACGAACGCGAATGAATTTCAAAGTAGGTAAATGAATGTGTGATAAGGAAACTTGGTTTATTTAAATGGGTCAAAACAGTACGTCCTAACTATTATTATATTTTCGTGTTTATTTGTTTGTTTGTATTTTCTTCACGTCATAACAGAGGAACGGATTGACGTGATATTTTTCCACAGAGATAGTTCCTTTTTAACCGAACTTCAAAAGAAGGAGGAGGAATCTTTTGTGTTTTTATGTATGTTCCCCAATTACTTGAAGATGCCTGGACCGATATGGATTTTTTTTTTGTTTGAAATGGTATATACTTCCCAGGTGTTTCCATGGTCATCTGGTCAGGATCTGATGATGGGATCCTGGAGAAATCGAGAACTTTTCAAATTTTATAGGCACACATGAAGCGATTTGGGTATTTTTTCTTATAGTGACTTGTGCATTTGCTTTCGGAAAGCTCACTTTTCAGTGCATATTTATTTAAGTCGGTACACCTTTTTATAAAAGGCAATTATGTTATTATCTAGGAAGTTCTTCGAGATTTTTTTATATTTAAAAAAAAAATCTAGTTAAAATATAAGGTAGCCCAAATTAAATAAAATGCACTACATTTCGTGTGATATGTTTCGATTTGGTACTGATTATCATAAATAAAAATTAAATGCTGTTCGTTGCTAGCGCATCATCACTAGATTGGCTATTTTTTTAATTGTCTGAATAAGGTTTTTAGGAAAAGAAAAATTGTAAAATGGGAAAATTCGGGTAAAACAGAAAGTGATTTTTTCTATTGGATTTTTGTATGAACTCAAGGGCATAATTGGCTCCATAGGCGAAGCCGGGGCAGAATTTAGTTACAAATATTTATGAATATTATGTAAGAACAAAACATTTAGACAAACAAACAACATTTCTAAAAACAGTTATTATATATGTACTTACACTGTTTAAATAAAATATCCCACTGATTTCCAATTACTTAGGTATTAGAAAGCTCAGGCAGAACAATTCTGATTTAAAAATTAAATCACAATTCAAGCGTAATGCTAACGAGCGAAATGCTGAGCAAAAACTTTATTATGAATAAGTGTGCTTTAATTAATCGACTTCTCGTGCTGCGTAGAGCACGTAAAGCTGGTCTCTGCACTTCTTTTGTAATAAAAGAATAGGGTGTAGTGTAGGTGTACGCTAAGTAAGGATTTTTCTAAAGAGGCTAGTTTCTATGGAAAATCGCGAATTCGTAAGATTTCCCCTACCATAAATCGCCCAACGTGCTTTGAGAAGTTTTTACTTCAAAATGTTTTCACTGTCATAAAGCTATGAAGATACACCAAGTGTTCCTATATTCGGACCTATCAAGGTATACTAATGGCGGAGGCCGAAGTCTGGTTGAAAAGCTAGTTTTTCTTAATTGAAACAGTTTGAGATTGTTCAGTATTTAATTCATTATAATAACTAAAACATATTGTTTGGGAGCATAAAAGTTAATTGCCTCGTCGGATGGTGTTTAACTCAATTTTCTACTTACTCAATTACTTTGAGATTTATTTTACGCTCGGTAGCCTCGGTAGGAGATGTGACCTCCAAGTTTTCGTTGACACCAATTTATCAATTTAAAACTACCATTAATTTATTTCTTGGGTTATATTAATATATATTTTGTTTCAGAGGTTCATGTTCATCATCATCATCATCAACATTTTTAAGATCCACTGCTGGATCATTGGTCTCCCTCTAGCGCACCATTTTAGTGGTGCTCATTAAGAGGAATTGCCATAGTCACCACGCTTGGCAGCCGGCTTTACGTGCCCTCCGAAGCACGAGGTGTTGATTTAAGCATATATTCTTAAAGAAAATTGGTGCATAGCATTTTGGCAGCGAGTAGGATTCGAACCCGGGACCTCCGGTTTCAAGTCCACCGTCCTACCAATTAGGCTATTGACTACCTAATGTGAGAAATAGATTATAATTTAAAACTAGCTTCAGCCCCGAATCGCCCGTGGATATTTTCGAACAAAATAATTTTCTGAATCGGACCAGAAGTTTTAGAGATTAGCCCCTACCAGGCTGGCGCAACTTAGAACAAAAAATTAAGGCTAGGAAAAATGAGCCAATACTAATGGCGTCGTATCGCCATCTCTTTCACGCCATATACAGATGACAGAGATAGCAAATATTTATTTACCAATCCACAGTACGATGTTGTTAGGTTGGCAGTACCTTTCAGCCCGAAGTTTGTTTCATTTTAATGTATGGCAGTCCCGATTCTTATTAAAGAACATAGTGATTGCTACTTACTCTATGGCCCATACATCCAAACTTACAAACACCTCTTTATAGTATTAGTGTAGACTAGATTCGCCCGTGAATTCCATACTAACTACAAAAATCCTATAGAAAAAAGCACTATAAGTTTTTTCCGAATTTTTAATTTTCTGGGCAACTTTTCTTTGACTAAAAACTTTATTCAGACTATTACGAACTTTAAAAACATTTAGTAATATAATATCACACATATTATAAAGCCTCCGCCGCGTCTGTCTGTCTGTGTTCTATTCACGCAAAAAACTATTAAACGCATCTTGTTGCAGTTTTCATTATTAGATAGGTTGGTTCACCGGAAAGGTTTACGAGTATTAAACATTGAGAGAGGTTCCTGTACAACAAGTACAACAAGGGTTGTTTGTTGACTTCCTCTTTTTATCATATCATATATTTATAACATGCAGAATGAAATAATCATCGAAAGCTCCAAGGTACTATTTTACGTGAAGTAGTTCTGGGGAAGTTACAAGTTCATTACAACAATAAATACAAAATGTACATTAGGGCAATTACTTAGGTAATTGATGTAACTTGATTTAGAAACTAAGTGGATCCTCTAAGGACATTATTCTAATTAAAGTTTGAACAATGCCAACTTGTGATCTATGAGGGCTAGAGTAATCTTCTGTAAAAGTATAATAATGGTGTATTTGATTCGTCTCGTCGTGATGGGGAATCCAGTTTAATCCCGTCCGCGCTGTGATAGTTGTGATTACTCAATGATTAATAAGGCATATCACAGTCGGCGGGAACATCTTACCTACCGATTAATCGACATATATTATTGTTACTGTGACGTCTATAATAATTGACATTGGTGGAATCATCAAAAACCTGATGGAGCCATAATTAAAAAAAATAGAATGGTGTATTTTCTGATAATAATTACAGGAAACCATCAAAAGCAGGTAGTTTCATTACTATAAAAATCAGTATATAACAAAATAAACACAACATAACCGCCTTTACAGCTTGCGTTGTGGCCAGAGGCACTAATAGCATTGAGAAAAGTCTATAGAAAAACTCAATTCAAAATATTTATAGCTACGTGCACCATGTAATACTTCACAGACTTTTAATTTTTAAAATCACACTTTTTAAATAAACTTCGTTAACTATGTCTTAGAACTGGTCTGAAGGTAAAAGTTTGCTAAGAAACTTACTTGTGATCTAATAAACGGAATTGCAGCTACGTTCACAGAACACCGTTAAATAACTATCTAGATAATTGAAAATTATTTTTTTAAATCACGTAGGGTTAACAAATATATATTATTTAAGTGCGTTGGTGGCCGAGTGGTTAAGACGTCTCGTATTACCTAGGCAGACACGGGTTCGACCCCGGAACCCGGCCATTTTTAATTAATCCTTAGCCGTTAGACCACCGTCGATACGAAAATTGACAACTTTGCTTTTCTCTGATATAATTTTCAGCAGTAAACAGAGACAAATTACTGAATTTCTGAAAAATTACTGAACCGATTTTCGTCATATGACTGTGAGATAATGTCGAGAAATTATTATATCCTTAAAAAAATAAGTCGTCAAAATCGGTACATATTTCATCGAGATATTACGAAAAATTTACTTATAAGGTCAGTTATTTCAAAATTTCTGAAAAACTAATGAACCAATTTTTATGAGATAAAAATGGGACCAATCCGGAAGAATTATCTGTCGATTAAAAAAGAAACCATCAAAATTGGTTCACAACTGGCGGAGTAATCGATGTCCATACATACATAAAAAAAAAACATACGGTCCGAATTGAGAACCTTCTCCTTCTTTTTTTGGAAGTCGGTTAAAAAATCACATCGATCCGTTGCTCTGTATAGACGTGTAAGAAGGACATACAAACAAATACACTTTTACGTTTATAATATTACTTAGAATGAGCAAAAGCTAGTTTCTACATAAAACAGACTGTACGCCGTTATGTTAGATGAGTTAATTAATGAAAGAGTATGAATATCGCGGCTATTCATCATCCTTGACTTCTTTCAGCGGTTGTTCCCCTTCATGACATTCAAAAATTCTCTGAAATGTAGATGACATGACTAAAATAAATTACTTATATAGCTATGTTCACGTGAGCATATTCAACAAATGATGATATAAAGGATTCTCACTTTAAGCACCAATTTTCTTAATCGACTTCTCATGCTGAGGACACGTAAAAATCTATCGTCTTGCCAATGTTGTGTTTAATATGCGCCACTCAATAAATCTGAACATTGTTACTACGTTGGCCACACTTTTCATATTATCTTATAAAGGTTTTGAATGTACAGGAAAAAATTGCTACGATTTTACAAAAATGTTATAACTCCGAAAAACATTCAAAGAAATATATGTTTTCGATGAATTTCACTCTCAGCATTAACTTTCGAATGTTAAAGGTCGATATTATTGTAAGCGAAAACCCTTTCAATATTTTCATATGAAATATCAATAGAAATTCTTTCGATGTATATATATTCAATCATATAAGCTCGCTAAACGATGACTACATTTACGTAAATTGGCATTTTCAATCTCTGAAAATGAGCAAGTATTTACGAAATTGACATGTAATTTTTCAGTATTTAGGTAGATTTTTAACAGACTTAAAAAAAAGAAGGAGGTTCTATATTCGACGCGTACGTTTCATTTAACCATGTTTTGATCCCAGTCATGTACCAATGGGTTTTTTTTATAAATAAACACTTATGTACATAATCCGACAAACCACACTTAGAGGCTTTTCCATATAAATACCATTGGCTAAAAGAGGGAGACTTGGTCTTTGCTGGGTACCCTGGGGCCGGTAACACCGTTCCGGGAGCCATATGGCTTTTTTAAAATGTATGTTTACTGATTTCTCGGAAACGGCTAAACCGATTTTGATGGTTTTTTTTTGTTCGACAGATAATTATTCCAGATTGGATCTATTTTTTTTTTAGTAAATTTGTTGTAATTTTGTCCGTCTGTCCGTCCGAATGTCACAGGATTTCCCCTAGGTCATCTTTAGATTGCTTCTTATGATCATATATAGAAAGGTGTCTTATGTGAACCGCCATAGACTTTTGTTGTAAGATTGTAAAAACATTTTCTAGGGATGGCTCTGTGTTATAATTAAATAATAAGAATAATAGGGGAGTGAAATGTTTAAATTGATGATTGTCGCATAACATAGATTCATAAGTTTTACAAGGATATTAAAGGTATTTTATTTCAAGAAGATTGGCCAGTTACATAGTTAAAGTACCAACGAATTCCATTACTAGAGGTTGTAAACTATTTAGAAGTTTCCTGACTAACTGAACCAAACTTAGTCCGGACTTTGCTATCTTTGTTAAACAACACTGTCTGTACGCGATAGGGCCTGTTCCGCAGCAGTAGGGAACGAGAGACCGCAGGGTACGGGTAGGTGGCTCGAACTCCGAAGACTCGAAGAAAATGAAAACGCTTCTTGTTTGGTTTCACATGGAACACACGGTGGCCACTTGACGGCGGGGCTCTTCTCGGTGTTCGCTGGAGGTCCTCTTGCCACGAGATCTTGACGCCGACTGTGTCTAAGCACCCGGCCGACCTCTATTATATGCACGATCTATTGTCGGACCGGGGCCGCGGCAAGAGTACCTCCCACGCGCGCGCGTCGACCAATCAGAGCCCACCGCCCAGTGAAACACCGCATGTTTTATCGTTTATTTATCATTTAAAGCACACAATTTATATATACAAAGGATATTCAGATATAAACACAAGTTATAGGTTACAATAAAACAACATACAATAATATACAACAACTTTCAGAAAATACAAATGTTCAACAAAATATCGCGTGATATTGGGCCAATCGCTGTGGACTCTTTTGTCCGACCAATGAACACGGATGGCGTGATATTGTTCCCTATTGGGGATTGGTTGGAACTCGATAACCAATCTCGTGCGGTTTCTTTCCACGAATGGAAGTTCGACTATCTCTCAGGTCGAATCCAGTATTCTGGCTTTATGAAATACCTAAATCTCTTTATTTAGGCACTAAATGACAAGTTTCAAATATACAATACAAGCAAACATAATACAAGCAAATACTATACAAGTACACAATATTATAATGAACAGCAACAATTATTTACATATACAACAAGTTCAACTGACGGCTTTGATGGAAGACAAGAGTGCCGTGTTCGTGTAGTGATACATCTGGGATGAGTTTATGATGCGCTTGCTTCTATGTTAGGCTTATACCTCTAAATGAATCCTAGTTACGTTCAATTAGCGCAACATATCCTCACCCCTCCATACAGACATATTATTTCGGCCTACATTGTAGATCTAACCTTTCGACCTAAAGGCCTTATGCCACAGCAGCGTGGGTACCGCATTCCAGGCACTGGGCTAAGGGCAGACTAGTAAATCGTACAATCCGCGCGCCGCTGGTCCTATCGCTCCGTCACAGACAGACGACGTGCGATTGGCCGGCGGGCGCGCGCTAGAGGCTCTCGCAAACCTACTCCGAGGTGTGAGCTTGCCTCGGGGTGCCTACCCCGCTCCAGTGCAACGCAGTGCACTCGTACACCTCGGCCTACGTCTACGCATACCGTTTAATGTCTATATTTCACTTTGGCGTTTTCCGCCTTTAACACAATTCACTATGATTTTTAGCACTTTCACTACACTCTGTCGCGAACACTGTCTTAGATATTATACACAAAATTTTATTTTACTTCACTGCTTGCGCAAAACAGCAAAATATTCCAGTATGGGTAAAATTACAAAAGAAATAATATTTTAGGATTACAATCCGAATATTTTTTTATTTTCTTTTTATTGACCAAATTAAATTAGGATTAGTAAATTAATAAACCTTTTAAAAAAAAGTGCACCGACTTCAAAAATTTGCACTGAAAAGTAAGAAATAATAAAAATTTCGTCGTAGAATTTGAAGACGGTTGGTGCCAAATTAGGATACAAAATTAAGTAAATATCTAAGAACATAAATATCTGTTCAATATTATATATTATGTTTGTACTGATGATCGTAGGTTCCTAATAAATTATCTAGATTAGTGAATTTGGGTACCTACTAAGTTCTTTCTAATTTGGCACCAACCGTCTTCAAATTCTACGACGAAATTTTTATTATTTCTTACTTTTCAGTGCAAATTTTTGAAGTCGGTGCACTTTTTTTTAAAAGGTTTATTTTACCCTTTTAAGTGATTTTGCTGCCTTGAGAGACAAATAATAACGCAACTAAAAAAATATTGATGGTAAATTAAAAAAAAATACCCCTGTGGATGTGATTTGAACCATGTAATGTGCTTGTGCATCCTATGCAGCCCATTACATTTAACCGCTAGACCATCGTCACGAAAATTGACAACTTCGTGTCAATAGCAACCGTTGCTAAGGCTTTTTCTGATACATAATTTCAGCCGAAAACAGAAATTAATTACTGAATTTCTGAAAAACTACTGAACCGATTTTCGTCATATGTCTGTGAGATAATGTCAAGAAATTATTATGTCTTGAAAAAAATAAGTTGTCAAAAACGGTACATATTTTATCGAGATATCAAGAAAAATGTACTTATAAAGTCAGTTTTTTCAAAATTTCTGAAAAAGTAATGAACCAATTTTTATGAGATAAAAATGGGACCAATCCGGAAGAATTATCTGTCGATTAAAATAGAAACCATCAAAATCGGTTCACAATTGGCGGAGTTATCGATGTACATACATACATAAAAATACGGTCCGAATTGAGAACCTTCTCCTTCTTTTTTTGGAAGTCGGTTAAAAAGTTTAACGAGAAGTTAAAGTAGTTTACACTAAACACATTGACAGAATGACGGATGAAAAATTTACTAAAAAGTGGCAGAAGTGAAAGGAAAGTGTACTTTTATTGAACATATATAATAATATTGATTGGAGGCAATGTTAAAAGTTCACACAACCTCCGATAATGTATGAAAGGTATGACGAATATAAAAGAACCGAAAGTTGTATGTTAGGTTCGTAGCAAATGGCATTCGAGGCAACAACACACCTACACGGTCTTTATACGTTGCGGTGTGGCCAAATAAAATTGACAGTGTCCACTTTTTGCAAGTTGTCCTCTATACATGCCCTCCGAAGCGTGAGGAGTCGAACAGTTAAAACTGAGCGACATGTAGTCTGCTTAACGATATTGTAAAGCGTGTGGAACTTAATGACATTAGGGAACAAAGTAATGTCATTATTTTGTCGTATTACCAATTATATCTACTTAATTGATCCCAAAAAGGATTCTGCATAATCTGATCAATGTACTGGATTTACAAGGAATTTGAATACAAATATTATTAAGTTATGATTATAACAAAATATTTCGTAGCCAATACTTTAACGAAGCTGGCCTATTGTAAGTTTGTTATATTGTATTTGCTTGCTCTGTGTAACATTGTACAAAATTTAAAAGATTAAATTTAATAAATATTTGTTAAGTTTTCGATATGTGTGTTATGTTCATTATTCCAGTTTGTAAATATTTCATTGTTTTGCATGTCGCAATTTATTTTAAGTATACCTGTATGCTTATGCAATGCCGAAGGTCCTCACGCGACAGGTTATGCCTAATGTGAGGACCACATTAAATAATAAATTATAGGTACAGATATATTTTATACTTTTACATTTGTAAATAAATAAATTTTGAATCTTTAAGTAATCCAAGTTATCCATAATAAATATGAATTCACCCTCACCCAAACCTTTTCCAATTCTACTTATCTAATATATATACCACAAGCGTCACTGCTAATGTTATTGCCCCTCTTGTATATCTGATACGTTTTGTTTTACGAAAACCTCTTACGAGTAGGTATTGAATTTTCTTGTCTACACTTCAATTTGTTTTCCACAAAATATATCGTTTGCTTCGTTTTCAATGAAAGTCGAAATGTGCAATTTCATTCTATTAGGTTTAAGATAAAGACTGTCTATGTTGATTTACCAGAGGATATTAATTCGGGTGATCCGGGTTCGATCTCCGGGCAGGGATCATGCAAAGTAAAGATTTTAAAGATTACAGTTAAGTCGTGCCCGGTCCATTGCTTTTACTGATTTTCTATATTGAATTGAATTCCTTGAATTTAACATGGTCGGGCCCTTGTAGGTGGACACATTAGCCCCGTCTCATCTCAGGGAAACAGTAATCAAAGCGGGAGCTGCGGCGGAAATCGCAGAGTCCAAACGGCGCAAATATAGTTCAATAATAGAAAACTACAAATTTGTGCCGTTTGGTGTAGAAACGTGGGGTTCAAATGCCAAAAATTTTATTATAAATGTATCCCCTCGACTGATCATCTCTTCTGGTGACAAGAGGGCTGGCTCCTTCCTCGCTCAACAAATCAGTATCGCGATTGAGCGGGGAAATGCAGCCAGTATTCTTGCCACTATTCCACGCGGACCTGGTTTATTTAGTTATTTTTAATCTTTAGATTTGATTTAAGGTTTTTATATTAATAAAAAGTGTGGTTTGTCGGAAAAACATAGTCATATATTGCATCAACTTAGGATTCCGTAGCATATAAGTAGCAAGGTATAGCCATTTTTCGTGAAGATTTTCAAAATAAGAAAACCCGCCAAGTAAAAACTAATCAAATACCATGACAAGTACTTACGTCGTAAAGCAAAAAGTAATTCTTGTCGTGAGTAAAGGGATGTAAATATCTAGTTAAATATTAAAATATGAAGGTTTATTATCACAAAATGCAGTAAGGTTGTGCTATCTGGATGTACGTCCGACCCACGTTTCACAATCATTTCCTAAGATCTTGTAGAGCTGTCAAAAGCATTTTCTGTAGAATTATATTCATTGTCAAAGACATACTTTGCAATATAATAAATATTCATTGAAATAGATATAGCTACTGTTATTAAAGTTTCACAGAGTAATTGAATCCATTTGAAATGTTATATATATACATTTTAAATTTTTTTTAAAGTATTTATTTTCAATAAGTAAGTAATTTCCCAAATAATTTTGATATGATGAAATCCTGTACAATATGCTTTTTTAAAAAAAAATGTTGTTATGTATATATTTATTATATACTTAGATTCACTATAATGTTGTATTTTAGTTTTAAACTTGTGTTTATTTTTATTAATAGTACGAGATAAATAAAATAAAAGTTACACTAGCTACGGCGTGGCGTAGCACTTTCATCACCAGTCTAGTTGGTTTTATTATTTGTTTGCGAGTTTTTTCAAATAATAGACTGTGTGTAGAATAGAATGTAATGAAACAAAAAAATAATTACATTGATAAATTATTAAATTAAAATCCTGGAAATAATTAAAATTAATAAATCCACTGTAAATTAACAAGCAAAGGCGTAGAGATATCCTAAAAAAATCCCTTTCTACCCAAGTTGGCAGGTACGAATATTTATATAAAATTAGCTTTCAACGACCTGCTAAAATATTTAAAACCCCAGAGACTATTGACTTGAGTTATGAATTAATGATATTTACTTCCATCATAAAATGCGACTATAAAAGGAAATTCTCTATTCTACAGGGAATTCGATATGTAAAGTGAAAACTAAGATATTTTATTATATTTTACTTTTAAAATTTCTGTTTTTTAAGTAATATTTTTGTTTTCTAAATAGTTTTTAGCTCCCAAAAGACGTAGCGTGATGTTTTATACACCTAAACCTTCTCGTAAATTAATCCATCTAAACCTTGGCAACAACTTGGAAAAGCTTGTCGTGATGGGCACGGTGGAAAAGTGGGAAAGAGACCTCGAGGACGAAGCCCCAAACGATGGTTCGATCATATGTCACACCTCTATTACAACAGCCTTTCATCAGGCAAAGGACCGCAGTCCATTGAGGAAGATGATGAGTCGGCGTCACGATGCTCAGTAATGAGGGACCGACTGCGAAGGAGCGTGTTTGCCCCATGGTAGGTACTACTCTTTTGTGATAACAGTAGTAACATGAAGTGCCCCATGGGTGCATCAAATTTCATCCAAATGTGTTAAATCGTTACAACGTTACTATATATATGTAGTATGACCTTAATAATGTCTCTTTCGAATAATAATGATTACTATTAATTTAGAAATTATGGTTATTGGAGCTATGCGTGATCGCGTAAAATTATATTAACCCTATATTAATAAAACTTGACCTCGGGAATTAAGTTTCAAATAGTTAAGAAATTTTCCTAGAATTAAATTCTGTAAAAGATTTAGTACAGGTTGTGTCTGTGTGGAATTGTGGCAAGAAAATTTATTGAGATTTTCCGCGGGTTACGATGTGCTTACTTTTTTCAGAGTATTCACACTAATATTTACTGAATTTTCCTGAATTTTCCATATTTCCGGGCAACCTTTGAAAATGTTTTTTTCCTAAAAATCTGATTCGGCTTATTACGAACATTTAAAAAGAACCAAATTAGTCTAGCCGTTCTCAAGTGATTTTATTATAAGAAGATTACTAGGCAAAGGTTGAGCGAATGGGGTGTCTATTTAGTTACACCATAAAAATGTAAGCCATATAATCTAAGGATAAAAGACCGCATAGAAAACAAGAAACTGGTAAGCAATATATATAAAGTACTGTACTCTGTCTCCTGCTCTAACGCAGCTAATTACATACTTAAATATCATCGGCAAAAAGAGAAACACTTATTAATATAAACTGAATATTCTTGCATATATATTTAGACGACTTTTCCCAGAGTACCTGGGAACCATTAACATGGTTTTGGAGGTTTTGTAATTGTAATTATAAATGTCCTTACTATTTACTGAAAATGCCGCAAAGTGCTACGAAATCACGGACTATTCTGCTCACTTTCATTAAATGTTGGTCTGGCCTATAAAAACATTTACTTTTATATTTTTATACATCTTGTTTGTTGTTCTACGGAGTACCCTAAACACATTATGAAGGTATAACGCAAATTGTACCAAAAGGGCTATTAATTAAGGGAAGTTATCTAAAGGAAAACACGGTTTTGTACCGCACCATATTGCTTTGGGATATTTAAGTTGTCGGATTTTCTTATTTTGTTTACCAACGTGGTTATTAGTTTATATTAGCTGTTACTACATTGAAATAATATAGAAAGATATAATTATAGTAATTAGATAAATAGAGATAATATGTAAGAGAAACTTTATGACAAACAGACAGACAAAAGTTTATGAACCGTTATTTATGGCTAAATATTGCATAAATATTATAAAATTCCACTTAGAGTTTTAGCATTTGTTTTAAAATAACAATTAAATACTTAAATTTTTCTCCTATAGATATTTACAGGAAAGTCTTACATTTTCAAATTCCCTACATTCTAAAACCTACATGTGCAAAATGGGTGAATATCAAAATTCACGTAGGTACTTATTAAATATAAAAAACCTTATAATGAAGGCAATTACCAAGATTTTGCAACTATGAATTTATGATTTCGCCTACATCGGCCAACAATCTCATTAATTTTAATTTCTTTGGCAGCTACGAGCTACGGAAATCTATTTATTATTTGAATAGAATTCACAAGGTCGTATTTTTCGCGTTAAAAGTGTAAATAAAAAGTTCGTAGAATTTTATTAAGCAACTTTTTCAGTAAAATAAAACTACTCAACCCTAATTTCTAAAAGTTGGTAAGTTAATTTTCCTACAACCGTTTACACAATGGTTGAAGTATTAAACAGGAAGTTATTCTTTAGAAATAGCACACTTTCCCTAAATTGTTATGTTTTAGATTTTATTCGGAACATTTTTAGAAATACGTTTTAATTACTTAATCTGGAAAAAAAACTACCAATTTATATTCAAAATATTTTCTAGAAAATAATCCAAACAGTAGATAAATAATAAAAAATTCTTTCATTCAGTTATTATGTATTTTACCTACATTCGATTATTATTTCTAAACAAATATATCCGAAATATTTTAAAGAAATATGAAAATTTTTAGTAACTCTATATTATTGTATTTTAACAATAAATAAATAAAATGTAATAAAAGCACTTACCTCGAGGCTGTTCGGAGAGCCTGGCAATCTGGTCAGACGGTTCGAAGCTCAACAAGTATGAGTGAGCTTTGTCGAGCGCCCTTCCATGTCGGTAGTATATATAGGTACCGCCCGCCCGGTCGGACCGCCCACAGACTCCGCAACCTTAATGATCATTACGTTCCTAACGCAGTTTGCATTTTCAATTTAGAAATTTTCACCACTGATGACATTATATCTGTTATGATTATTAGCTTTTACAGAAATTTCAATTCTTACTATACTGAAAAGAATATTTTTTGACTATTACGCAGTTTGCATTTTCCATTTATGAATGTGCTCCACTGGTGATTTATATTATTTGGTATGATTATTAGCACTGACTACTTGCTACTTGTATTTTACACAAATTTATATTTAAATACACTTAAAAAAAATTTACTATTGACCAATATTTCCAGTTTTTTCTCAGTATTATAGTATTGTATATATAGCATCCTGGGACGAATCACGGCAGCCCGGAATCTTGCTGCAACATGAAGACCACGACCGCTCTGTCAAGAGTGAACCGACAAGGAAGAAAAAGATGTGTGTATAAAGTGTGTATGCCTTACGACTCCCTAAAACCATGTAACGGTATACATGGTAACCAAGGTATCTTTTTAGCAACTTTCCTTTCAATAATTTTCGTTTAGTAATGATAAAATTTCATTGGAGCTACGGACGTCATACAACAAAATATTTAGACTGATTTCGACAGGAAAATTATTTCCCTATTTTCATTTTCTTTAAAATCTCAATTACGAGTACATTGAGGTGGTTTTTTCTTTTCTCCCAGTAACAAAGTATCTCATTATAAAGAAAAATCTTTACCATTTAAGATGGGGACTTTGTGGAGTCAACTATACCATTAAGGTTGAAATTATTCGAGAAGAATGACTTTTATACACCTTCAACCTTCTTGTCCGCTTTTACTGTCTTGAAAAAACTTTACTGAAAAAACATTGATATTAAAATTGTTTATTATATAAACAAAAAATGAAATGTTGCTTTGGCCTAAATAGAGTCGGACCTAGTGCTGTGGGTAGTAAAGGCAACGAAATCAGATACAAAACATCCATGACTTGACACATATATTTGTTTTCAATAGAAATACTAGCTTTCCGCCCTGGCTTCGCCCGTGGAAATGTTTTAAATGTAATATGACTATTTATCCCGAAGTATTTCCGGTATAAAAAGTAGCCTATGTCACTCTCCGTTCTTCCAACCATAGCCGTATCTTTGTGGGGGGGCTTTCGGTGAGCCTAATCTGGACAGACAGACAGACAAAATTCTAAAAACCACCTGTATCGTGTAAGTCCCTGCCGCTTCTGTCTGCAATGTCTGTACCCTTTTCACGCAGAAACGACTGAACGGATTTCATTGCGGTTTTCACTATTACATAGTTTGATTCACCCGTAAGGTTCACGAGTATTAAACCTGAAGCAACCATGTTAATTAGCTGAGCATTAATAGTATATGTGAATCAAGTATAAGAATAAGTTAGCCCCAACGAGTTTTCATGGCGTATGCTGTTTAATCCGTCAGAGATATAACAAAATGATGTACGAAAGAATTATGTAGAATAAAATGGTCAACAAAAAAGTCTGTGAAGCGTGTAAATCACCGAACAATTTTTTCTGCCACTTTTGGCGGGGGGGGGGGGTAAACGCCTAGTACTAGCCCCTGTACCACTGTATTTTTCTGTCGTTTTATTGTCGCAACGGATTTTACGTTATATGATGATTATGTTAAAATACAAACATAATAATTGTAATTAATGATTGGAAACACTAAGTTTGACGTCCTAGATCGCCTTTCCCATTTAAAACATCACAATTAACTATTTTCCTAGAGCTCTGTTTCGCGACACAAAACGATACCAACAAAATCTAAGATAACTTATTACTGCGCACCTGGTCAGTTTAACTGGTCAAAGGGGAAAAATTGGCGAAAGGGGGAGCCCGTCTATGGCCCATCCATAGGCTTAGTACTCAATGGCGGTAGCATATCTCTATCTCTGAATAGCATATATTATAAAATATTATATCCGAGCGATGCCGGAGCGAGGTAGCTAGTTTTTACTATAAAGAAAAAGCTATTTGCTACAATATTTCATTTACGCGAGCACAACAATTTGAAGTAACAATTGTAAGCAGTTATGTAAATATCCTTCTTGTCTCCAGAAATTAAAAGGGACGATGTTTTTCCAAGAAACATTACAATTTCCCTTTCTTATATTCTCAGCTTACATTACAAATTGTTGTATCATATGACTAATAGGAATCTAACGAATGTGTTCTTAACAAGCCCATAGGAATTCCATGTTATTTTAGTTGTTCTGATTTACTTGTAAAACTTTGATTTTTTAACATACAAAACACATTTACGGCTTTTATACCTTTCGGTGTGACTAGAGACACAGTGTCCACTTTTTGCCAGTTAAACAGAGCAAGTGGCAAGACTGTTGCTTTAACGTGAATAAACTGTAATTTTAGGAAAGTGGTTATTTCAGAAACATGGTCTCTATCGCCCGAAAGGCATGAACTTTTTCAATTCACCTCATTACAAACCAATATTCAAGAGTTTATGTTAATATATTATAGCCTTGAGATGATTTTTTCCCCATTTTTCTTTACCTAAAAACCTATTACCAACATTTAAAAGAAATCAGAATCGGTCCAGCCGTTCTCAGGGGGTCTCCTACATTATCTCTAAAATGTTTTGATATAATTTTAGAATATATAGGTACATAAGATATAAAATTACATTCTATAATTATTCATTTGCTATAATTTTTTTTAAACCTAAAATCGATTTCTGTAATTTTCAAAATCACTATTATTAAAATATATAAAATTAAGTTCTATAATTATTCATTTGCTATAATTTTTTTTTACCCTAAAATCGATTTCTGTAATTTTCAAAATCACTATTATCAAAATATATAAAATTACATTTAATAATTATTTATTTGCTATAATTTTTCTTTTGTCTAAAATCGATATCCGTAATTTTCAAAATCACTATTATCAAAATATATAACATTAAATGATCTAATTTATAATTTGCTATAATTTTCGTTTTATCTAAAATTGTTTTCTATAATTTTCAAGATGTCTAAATTATCAAAAGGTACAACATTTAATTATCTAATGATTAATTTGCTATATTCTTTTCCAGTTTATTTGCGAAATATTTATTAATATATAAAAATCTTCCTTTCTTATTATAAATAATATATATATATATATATAGGTATCATATCCGTTATCAACAAGTGATGGTTGTTTAGGTATTTATGAGTTTCTGGCGCTTCGCCGTCCGCTGCCGGGGAACGCTCGCTTCGCTCGCTCGTCTCGCGCTCTGTTTTAGCACTATTCGAACCACGCTCGTCGCTTCGCTCCTCGCTAACCTATTTTTATTTACAAATTAGGGGAATAGGAATCGAAAATTACTGCAACAGACATTAACAAAATCTACTGTAAATTTTAATAATAGTACTTATTTAAATTGATTACATTATAGAAAATTATTTTTTATGATTATATATTTGTAAATGTAAATAGAATGAAGTTATACGTTTAAAAATATAGTGAGTACACTTATTTTAACAATCCATTAGAGCAAATGATATTATAGATTAATAAATTTATAGACAATGAATTTATATATTTAGAAAATTATAATAACTGCAATTATAGAAAAGTAACCATTAGTGCAACTGAAATTAGAGATTATAAAAATTATAAGACATGAGATTATATATTTTCAAAATTATAGTAACAGCAATTACCTATAGAAAAGTAACCATTAGTGCAATTGAAAATAGACATTATAAAAATTATAGGACTTGAAATTATATATTTTGAAAATTATGGCAACTGCAATTATAGAAAACAATACGTTATAGGAATTAATATTATAGATTTAAAAAAATATATCAAACAAATTTATAGATTTTTAAAATTACAGGAGCTAAATTTATAGAAAATGAATATTTATAGCAACTAAAATTATAGCTTCTGAAATTATATATTTTATTTTAGAGCATTTGAGAGGATACCGTTCTCAGGTGATGCGCTTACCAACGGACAGCATTCATTTTTATTTATAAGAAGACTAGCTTTCCGCCTCCGGCTTCGCCTGTGGATATTTTCAAACAAAATAAAATATAGCCTACTCATAGATATTTTCATAGATAAGCTTCCTATTAGTGAAAGAATTTTCAGAATCGGATCAGTAGTTTTAGAGGGTATCCTCTCAAATGCTCTAAAATAAAATATATAATTTCAGAAGCTATAATTTTAGTTGCTATAAATATTCATTTTCTATAAATTTAGATCCTGTAATTTTCAAAATCTATAAATTTGTTTGATATATTTTTTTAAATCTATAATATTAATTCATATAACGTATTGTTTTCTATAATTGCAGTTGCCTTAATTTTCAAAATCTATAATTTCAAGTCCTATAATTTTTATAATGTCTATTTTCAATTGCACTAATGGCTACTTTTCTATAATTGCTGTTACTATAATTTTGAAAATATATAATCTCAAGTCTTATAATTTTTATAATCTCTAATTTCAGTTGCACTAATGGTTACTTTTCTATAATTGCAGTTATTATAATTTTCTAAATATATAAATTCATTTTCTATAAATTTATTAATCTATAATATCATTTGCTCTAATGGATTGTTAAAATAAGTGTACTCACTATGATTTTAAACGAATAACTTCATTCTATTTACATTTACAAATATATAATCATAAAAAATAATTTTCTATAATGTAATCGACTTAAATAAGTACTATTATTAAAATTTACAGTAGATTTTTGTTAATGTCTGTTGCAGTAATTTTCGATTCCTATTCCCCTAATTTGTAAATAAAAATAGGTTAGCGAGGAGCGAAGCGACGAGCGTGGTTCGAATAGTGCTAAAACAGAGCGCGAGACGAGCGAGCGAAGCGAGCGTTCCGCGGCAGCGGACGGCGAAGCGCCAGAAACTCATAAATACCTAAACAACCATCACTTGTTGATAACGGATATGATACCTATATATATATATATATATATATATTATATATAATAAGAAAGGAAGATTTTTATATATTAATAAATATTTTGCAAATAAACTGGAAAAAATATAGCAAATTAATCATTAGATTATTAAATGTTGTACTTTTTAATAATTTAGACATCTTGAAAATTATGGAAAACAATTTTAGATAAAACGAAAATTATAGCAAATTATAAATTAGATCATTTAATGTTATATATTTTGATAATAGTGATTTTGAAAATTACAGATATCGATTTTAGACAAAAGAAAAATTATAGCAAATAAATAATTATTGAATGTAATTTTATATATTTTGATAATAGTGATTTTGAAAATTACAGAAATCGATTTTAGGGTAAAAAAAAATTATAGCAATTGAATAATTATAGAATTTAATTTTATATATTTTGATAATAGTGATTTTGAAAATTACAGAAATCGATTTTAGGTTTAAAAAAAATTATAGCAAATGAATAATTATAGAATGTAATTTTATATCTTATGTACCTATATATTCTAAAATTATATCAAAACATTTTAGAGATAATGTAGGAGACCCGTTTTAGAGATTACCTCCTACATATACAAACATACAAAACGTCTTTATAATATTAGTATAGATAGACTAGGAACCAAGCTCAGCTTCGCCTTCGGACATTTTCATTGAGTTCCACATTATTATCACAAGTTTTCGCATCGTATTTGCTTTTTTCCGGAGTCAATAGCCTAATTCGTAGAGCGTTGTCTTGAAATCGGGAGGTCCCGGGTACAATTCCCACTCGTTCCAAAAATAAATGCTAAGCACCAATTTTGTTTCAGAACATGTGTTTTAATTGACTCCCCGTGCTTCGGAGGACACGCACTTCAGAAGTGACACATTAAGTGCAGCAACAGGCTTGCCACCTGTTCTGTTAAATATGAACAACTGACAAAAAGTGGATACTGTTCTGGTGTGATCTGGATACACAGCAAGGTATAAAGGCCGTGAACGTGTGTTTATTTATAGCCAGAATATACGTCTAAAAACCTTCCTCTCGTGAATCGACCTATCTAAATCCGTTCAATCGTTACGGAGACAGACATACAAGTTCTGTTTCCTAATAAGTGATGATATGGGATTATAAATGTAACTTGTATGAAATGTATGAATCCGAATTAACCACTGCTATTTACCCTCGCTAGCAACGTTCGAGTTAATTAACGAATTTTGTTTGATTTTAATTAATTTAAAACAGGTGGCTGTGACAATTTGAAACGCGGTTAGAGAGCTTGATTTATAATTTGTAGTTATGAGTACCTACGTAGTTATTAATTTGTATAAGTATAATTTCTTGTAAATGTGTGTTATCTCTGCATTATCGATCTTTGATAAATAATCATTTTAAATCAAAAAGTAAATATGCAACATATATACTAACTGGCAGTTGTCCGCGACTTCGCACGCGTTATAGTAGGAAGGAATACAACGTTTTCACCCTAAGTCACCCTCTTAGGGGTTGATTTTTGGAAAATCCTTTTTAATGCACCTCTATACCCTCTAAGGAATATATCTTCCAATTTTCATATTTATATGTTCAGTGGTTTAGATTGAGCGTCGATTGTCAGTCAGTCAGCGAGACGACAGTTTTATATATATTTAGATATTATGTGAAAGTAACTCCGTCTGACTATCTGTTACGCTTTCGCGGCTAAACCACTAAACCTGGTTTGATGAAATTTCATACGGAGAAAGCTTGAACCTTGAGAAAGGATATAGGTTATAGGTAAGGGGGTATAATAGGATATGAAAATCCGGGGTGGAAAGTAAGTATTACATATGTGTAAATAGTTTATGCCTAAACTAAAATAATCTTGTTGTTTTAGAGGATACAATTTTCTAGCACCAGTAGTAAAAAAAAAACTTTTTTTAATCTTTTTGTCAGTCTTTCTATACTTTCTACACTGTGGGTCAAGTATATGGCGGGCGTATAGCGCCCTGGGAGTGCAATACAACAACGCGCTCCGGGTGCTGCTGCGGCTGCCGCGATTCTGTAGCGCGTCCGCCATTTTCTTTTATGGCATCTGTCGGCTATAGTGTTCAGGATGGTGTTGCGGCTACCCCGGACTCGAGCAAGAAGTGATGGGATTGTGCCATCTTAGGGCATTGGGTTCGGCTGCACACAAACAACTGTTCTTCCCACAGTGTGTGATCACTTGTAGTAATATTGTTTTACTTTCATTTTTAATACTAACAATAGAATAAGATAAAAATACTAACAAATTATGGATCATAGTTGTCCGAAATAAAAGATTTTTATTATTATTTTTTATTATAAAGAGTATCGAGCGATATGCTTACCACCTTTCCTAATATGGGTAACTTTGCAACCTAAATGAACGAAGGGAATCCATGATTTAATATAGAGTGTATTTTTGATTCTCCCAGGGTACCTACTTATTGAAGTTATCCAACGAGTGGTGGGATTGATCCTAGTTCCAATATCTGAATTTTTGAACTGCCCACCACATAACCAGATAGAACAACTAGACTAAGTTTCATTATATTATCATAAATTTAATAATGCCAGACTAGGGCACAGATTTAGACACTTGCCAAATAAAAATATATTTTGTTTGTACAAAACAGAGATTGTCTTGTAATCACAAGATTGGTTCGCAAATGGAGACACTTACGATTTATAGATCGTAAACCTTTACACAGTCACACAACGAATTGCTGGTTTAGTGTGTAATAAAATGTGTGGCTTATCATATAGATAAGATTTTTTCCTGTACTTTCGTAGTAATCATAGTTTTAGGATTTCCTGAAAAGCTCTCGGTATAACTAATATTATAAATGCGAAGAATGAAAGAGCTTTTATCCCGGTAAGAAGCCGGAGTGGAAAGCTAGTTGAAGATAAGCCACCGATGAGATAATTAAACTTGTTGCATCTTTTTGGGTGCAGTAAGCAAATGGCTAAATTTTATCTGCTCTGATGAAAATTCACAAGTGTATACCTGTCTAAGGTACCTGTACTGAGGTGGCTTTTATCTTATGTGAATACTTTTCCCCTCTAAATTTTTTTTCGGCTTCCGACACCGTATTATCGGTCCCAGTATCGGTAATATGTGATTAAATAATCTGAAGAAATTTGTAATATAAAAACCTTAAATCAAATCTAAAGATTAAAAATACCTAAATAAACCAGGTTCGCGTAGAATAGTGGCAAGAATACTGGCTGCATTTCCCCGCTGAATCGCGATGCTGATTCGTTGAGCGAGGAAGGAGCCAGCCCTCTTGTCACCAGAAGAGATGATCAGTCGAGGGGATACATCTTTAATAATTTGTAATTAAATTAAATTGTTATCTACTAGCTAGACTTTCCGCTCGTGGCTTCGCCCGTGGATATACTCGAACAAAATAAAATATAGCATGTCACTCAGGGATATCGTAACTTTTTATTATTAAGTAAATTTTTTTTATTAGTAATTTTTAGAATCGGTTCAGTAGTTTTTGAGTTTATTCATTACAAATAAAAAGTAAAATTTTACCTCTTTATAATATTAGTAGATATAGACATACTACGGAACCCTATATCGATGCGTATCAGATACGCACTTGGCGGTTTTGTTTTTAGTTAGCCTACTAACTAAACAACTCTCAGTTCTAAAAAAAATATTCTAACAAAGGATGTTGTCTACGCATTTCTGAAAAATATTTTCTCCCTCCTTTAAAAGGCTATTGTGTTATTTTTGCAACATTCATCGTATGACAGGAGAGACAAAGTGGCAGGCGCCTGTGTTGACGTAAACGCCCTGCAAACAAAAGCTTCAAGACGATTGAAGACGTGAGGATGTGTCTATTCACTTCCATAGTTATCTTAACAACCTACCTTTCTGTTTAAGGTTACGTTGCACCAAGTTTCTACTCTTAATCAACAGTTTTTGATGTGTAACATTTTAGCTCTCGTATGTGGGAAATGTGTACCCGGAAGTAAATAAATTCAAATCGAACTTTTGAGGTTCTTTAAAGTAGCCCACGCACTGGTCCGTTATCTCACAGAAAATTTTCGGTCCGGCCGCCGTATGATCGAGATTAAAGACAGGCCCACATTAGCAATGTAAAACATACGATCTAGATCACATGCAATTCACTCAAGGCGTGTGGATGGGTGTGTGTGTGACAGATCGTTCCGGTCATCTAAATCAACCACAAATACAACGATTTGAAAACGGATAGGAATTGGACGAGTCTTTGGTCGATTTTGGTGGACCGTATGGCGCGGGCGGCCCGCCGGCGATTGGAAGAATGAATGCGCGTACCTTTAGACTCGCTCTTTTTTTAAATATAGTCGTAAGCTATGGAGGTGTTCTAGAACAATTGGTGTAGTACGTCATAAACACATAATACTACTTGTTAGAATGGCATGTGATACCAAAGATATACCTAAACAATAGGGTGTCCGTTATTTCCCAAATTGGGTTTTCTTCTGCAAACGCCCCTCAATTTTTTAGGTTAGGACCTAAAAAAAGATATCAGACCCAAACCAGCCCTTAATATTCACATTAACCCGTGCCTTTATCATAATACATTTCCTATTTAAATAACATGGGATTTTTGCACTTTTTTCAGTTAATTTTTTTCCACTGAAACAAATGTAGCTAAAAGTACTAAAATAGCTATTTCTTGTAGGAAATTTAACGTTCTACAAAAAAGATCTTAATGCTTTTTTCGATAAAATGTACCGTTTAAAAGTTATTCAACGATAATTAAATTTAATTAAATATCAGCTAACATTAAAAATAAAAAGGTTATAGCGTTAAAAAATTGTGAAGATTCAGAATTTGATTCGTTCAAACGGTATATTATTAATACAGATGGTGAGATTAAAAATTTAGAAAAGAAGGATATTGATTTTTTTATTAATTCGAATTCGTTAAATTTTTTCGATAGATTTGATATTAGTAAAGATTTTTTAGATACTAATGCTGATACGTGGATTAGAAATTAAAATTATTTAAATGGTCTGGCAATTGTTAATAATCTGCAAGTAGTAAACGATGTAGCCGAAAGAGCTGTTCAATTAACACAAGATTATATCAATAGATTAACTACTCAAGAAGATCAAAAACAATATTTGATTCAAGTTGTAAGTGAATACAGAGCCAAATATCCTACTGCAACTAAAGAATGTTTGACAAAAAAATAGTAGAAATGAAAAAAGTACTATAAATATTTTGATACTATTATTTATAAGCAATAATATACTTTATTTTGGATCCAACTTTTGTATTTATTTATTTTATTACCTATCTGTATGCGTTTAGTTGGATATAAATATAAAAATTATGGTGGAAATTAAAAAAAAACGATGAATTTAACTATTATTACATTTATTTTATATATATACATATACAAAAATTAATACAACTTTATATTATATAATAACTTTTAACCGGTAAATTTTATCGAAAAAAGCATTCAAATATTTTTTGTAGAGCGTTAAATTTCCTACAAGAAATAGCTGTTTTAGTATTTTTAGCTACATTTGTTTCAGTGGAAAAAAATTAACTGCAAAAAGTGCAAAAATTAAATGTTATTTAATATGGGAAATGTATTATGATTTAGGCACGGGTTAATGTGAATATTAAGGGCTGGTTTGGGTCTGATATTTTTTTTTAGGTCCTAACCTAAAAATTTGAGGGGCGTTTGCAGAATAAAACCCAATTTGGGAAATAACGGACACCCTACTAAACAACCATATTATAAGCTATCACCCGTAGGGCCTGTGCTAACTTACATTCCCTATTATACCCCCTTATTTAAAAAGTACCCTATATCCTTCCCTAAGGTTCAAGCTTAGGTACTCCATATAAAATTTTATCAGAATCGGTTTAGTGGTTTATCGGTGAAGACACTACTTTTTACTTGTTACTTTCGCAAATCTAGGTCCATTAAGTGCAGCAGCGGGCTTGCCACCTGTTCTGTTCAATATGGACAACTGGCAAAAAGTGGACACTGTTACCGGTGTCACACCGCAAATTGTGTTTATTTTGTTATATATTTTCGTCTACTTGGAATTTGAACCTAAAACAGTCAGCTTAGTTTGTTTTGTGTTGTCGATCAATTAATCAGGATTGTCGCATGTAGAGTTATTTATTTAACTGGGACAAAATTTTGAATTTTAAAATAATACTTTTGACCAAAACGTCTCCTAATTTTCAAAGGTCCCTGAAAAAATAATAATTTTAATATCTCGTCTAGAAGATTTCTCCTCTACTCCTATAATATTTGGTTCAACTCAACCTTAAACTATAAGTGTACCTACGTATCAACGAAGCAAGTAAATAAACGCAACTTTATCAATTGTTTGCACGCGTCCTTGTATATTACCTGATTTCATTAATTAATTACATCGAACGTGTCTGCGGTTAGGCGCATACTTTTATGTCATCTTTCTTCGCATGTGTTCATTAAAATATACTGAAATATCAGAAAATTCCAATTATAATTGCTGAAAGATTCAACACAATTAGTTCAGTCGTCGGAGTCTATCGTGGACAAATACCAAAAATTTTGAATTAATTTGACCCAATATCCGACCGAAAGAAATAAATAGAGAAATAAAATTTCAAAACAAAATCGGTACAATATAAACCTTTTAAAAAAAAGTGTACCGACTTCAAAAATTTGCACTGAAAAGTAAGAAATAATAAAAATTTCGTCGTAGAATTTGAAGACGGTTGGTGCCAAATTAGGATACAAAATTAAGTAAACATCTAGGGACATAAAGATCTGTTCAATATTATCTGTGTTTGTACTGATGATCGTAGGTTCCTAATGATCCTTATCTAGATTAGTGAATTTGGGTACTAAATTATTTCTAATTCTACGACGAAATTTGGGTACTAAATTATTAAAAATTCTACGACGAAATTTTTATTATTTCTTACTTTTCAGTGCAAATTTTTGAAGTCGGTACACTTTTTTTTAAAAGGTTTATTTTTCCCTTTTAAGTGATTTTGTTGCAATAAATAAAGAAATAAAGAAATAAATAATAACGCAACTAAAAAAAATGATGGAAAATTAAAAAAAAAACTGCGGTGGATGGGATTTGAACCTCGAGCAATGTGCACCCTGCGCTGCATCCCATACCTTTAGCCGCTAGACCACCGTCGATACGAAAATTGACAACTTCGTGTCAATAGCAACCGTTGCTAAGGCTTTTCTCTGATATAATTTTCAGCAGTAAACAGAGACAAATTACTGAATTTCTGAAAAATTACTGAACCGATTTTCGTCATATGACTGTGAGATAATGTCAAGAAATTATTATATCCTTAAAAAAATAAGTCGTCAAAGTCGGTACATATTTCATCGAGATATTACGAAAAATTTACTTATAAGGTCAGTTTTTTCAAAATTTCTAAAAAACTAAAGAACCAATTTTTATGAGATAAAAATGGGACCAATCCGGAAGAATTATCTGTCGATTAAAAAAGAAACCATCAAAATCGGTTCACAACTGGCGGAGTAATCGATGTACATACATACAAAAAAAATAAAATAATACGGTCCGAATTGAGAACCTTCTCCTTCTTTTTTTTTTCGAAGTCGGTTAAAAATACACAAAACGGACTTCAGCAATTGTACAAAAAATATTAAAAATAGCAAGTATGGATCCATAAAGTATTTTTACTCGATAGTTAAAAAAAATATACATTAGTAAATATATTAAGAGCACTCGAATCGCAAAGTCGGTTGAAAATATGCGTGAAATTGATGTCTTTCAGGGCTTTATGAAACCTAGATGTAGCTTATATTGACATATTTTTTACATATTGATATAGATAATTTCATATACTTTAAGGATATATTTACTAAAACTTCCTATTTTAATAAGTTTTGTATAGTACTTGAACTGCTGAAGTCTGTTTTTGTATGGGACAAAAGTTATGAGACGTCTCCTTAAGAAACTAATTTGAATATTTTTGTTTTCTATGCAACAAAATTGATTTTTTTATAATTTTCAAAGTTTTGTTGACTAACGAAAAAATGACGTGGCCATTCTGCCTCATTTCTCAACTCATTTGTGGCAGTACAACGGGGCAAGTTATGGGCCTGTAGGCAAAACTTTTACAAATTTGTTACAAAAAACCACTTCTGATAAAGAAAAAAAACCGCCTTCAAAATCAAAAAATGTGCTTTCCAAATGTGCAAATTACTATAAAAGAATACCCAAATAGCTTCAAGTGTGCCTATATAATCGATTTCTCCAAGATCCCATCATCAGATCCTGACCTAATGACCATGGGACCACCTGGAAAGTATACCCTTTCAAATAAAACAATAATTCAAATCGGTCCAGGCGTCAAGTAGGTAATCGGGGAACATACATAAACAAACAAAGATTCCGACGAATTGAGAACCTTCTCCTTTTTTTGAAGTTCGGTTAAAAACTACTGCATAGAAAACAACAAAAATCGAATTACTTTAATAAAATAGCTTTGAAATTAAAATATAAAAGCATACCTACCTTTGTTTATACTATATATTATTTGACGCAAATAGAATATCCCGTAACACCTGAGAAAGAACATTGCAATATTTGATGACGTTAACTATTTGCGCTTTATTACGTCATACAAAATTGGTCTCCACGAACAGCGGGATAATATACAGGCTGGTCTGAAGGTCCATTCTAAATATTAGTGAAATAATTTTTGAAATCGGATCAATTGTTTCAGAGATTAACCTCCTCCATCCAAACTTACACCTTTTTATAATATTAGTGTAATGCCGAATTATTATATTAGTAAAATAAGCAGTATTTTTGGTTTGCATTTTCTTGTTAGCACAGTTACAATAATTTCTTTTTCTTTTTTAAACGGATTGCCTTACAGCTCCCGAAACCGCGGCGTGTTACGGTTCCAGGGTACTTTGTATTTGTGAGGCTATACCCAACGAGTGGCTAGTTCTGTTGAGGTCTATTTAGATGGAAAAGCCTCTAAGTGTGGTTTGTCGGATTATGTACATAAGTTTTTAATTAAAAACCCATTGGTACATGACCGGGATCCGGGATCGAACCCGTGATCTGCCTAGTTAAATACCAGACGTCTTAACCACTCGGCCACCAACGCACCACTTTAATTATTGAACTTCAAATCAAAATCCGTCAGATTTATGCGATATGACCAAATATAAAAGTTATCTTTTGCTCGTGTTGGTAATAAATATGTGATGCAGAACTATCAGCACTTGACAACTTGACAGGATAATACCTAACAAGCGATTTTTTTTAAAGTATGCCCTAATAAATACGCATCATACTATCACGTTCTATATACTTTACGGCGTTACCAGGTAACAAATACACTGATATATATATGTCCATTAGGTAACAAGCTTGGGCCTATACTGCAAATAATATAGATATATATAAACACAGATAATAGTTCAATTATAAAAAGTACATTGTGACTTTTGTTGTATAAAAACTGTTGGTCTAGGCCCTAGACTCTAGGGCTTCAAATGCCAAAAAGTATATTAAAGATATATCCTCACGACTGCTCATCTCCTCTGGTGAGAAGAAAGCTGGCTCCTACCTCGCTCAACGAATCAGAATTGCGATTCAGCGGGGACATGCAGCCACTATTCCAAAATGTTCATTATTATTATATAAATACATACCTACTAGTCAACTTATATTTAGCTAATCAACTTATCATCTTCATGTTATATGCAAGTTATTGTTTCTATATTGTATTTGGTAAAAACTAGCCAAGTCAAATGTGTGTAAATAATTCGACTATTCAAATTTAAAAAGCCATATTTTTAAATAGCAAACATTGTTGTAGCAGAAAAAAACAAGAAATTGTGATTTTACTAAAGAATGTTATACGTTCTTATAAATAAATTTCAGGATTGTCTACAGAACTTGGCACCCATTTAGATCTCAAATCTTTTGTCGCTGGAGGCGACAACTACACCATAATTGAAACTTAAATTGAACTTCCATTTTCACATTTATGTTTTTGGTGGGACTTAGGATTCACAATTATTATAAGATACATGTTCTTGTTGCAACAATGGCATAAAAAAAATAAATAAACTTTTACGTTTAAATTACAAAATTAAAGTACGAACATCAACATGGACTTACTGGTTTTATTTGAGGCAAGTTAAGCCTGTCTTTATGTTGTCAGGGAAAGCCATTACCGCATACGCCTATTAAAATAAGCTATTTACTCCTTCTGCCTTGAATTTCATGGTGAAAAATAATTATTATACTTAAAATAGTACAGGCTATTGTCTAATATTGATTGATATTACATTCAAATCCGTTTTCAGCCGATTTATAAAAGTGACCATGAAGTGATAAATCCATCTAGATAGGTGTCATCGGAAGGGAAATTAATTTTTAGAGCCATTTCAGATGTTCTCTTTCTTCATACAGCTCTATATTATAGAGTGGTGACACTGGTGACATAGTATAAGTTTTTCAAATAACAAATTGTCTACTACTGTTTGAAATTCCGTTTTCAGCCGATTTATAAAAGTGATAAATCCATCTAGATATGTGTCATCACGAGGGAAATTAGTTTATGTTCTCTTTTATTTCTTCATACAAGATCCTTTAAAATGTAGGCACATCTAATCATCCGACCAGGTATTTATTATACAACTAGCATTCCTCCCAGGCTTCGTCCGTGGAAAATTTTGAAATGTACCATAAGATTTTTTCTTGAAGGATTTCCGGGATAAAAAGTATGTCACCATCCGGTCCTCCAACTATATCTGTGCAAAAAAAATCATGTGCTCTATTTTGAAGTGTAAATAGGACAAACAAACAAAAAACTTTATCATTTACTAGGATTTTGAGCGACCTGTTGCAAGCTATTTCCGAGTACGTTTCCTGTTGTAAAAATCTACATTTCCAATTGAAGCGAAGCCGTTATTTCTGCTATTCCCAACATAAATTAGAATATATAAAAGTATATACTAGAAGTATATATAAAAGTTGTGGCAACCTAATTTAATTAATTTTGTGGACAGCCCAAATACGCGCTAAACTGTCCTAACTTCTCGTTGTTCATCATTAAAATTCAGTTCGTGACATAAAGTTAAATATAACACTGATCGCTTCTTAAATATCAACTTCGTTAAAAGTATTTTAACAACGGAAGCCATGTAACTTTCAAAATTTGGACTCTATTTATTTTTAAAATTATTTTATTTAAGCCTTTCCTTAAAAAAGTTTTAATATACCAAAATTCTATTGCGAGTTTTTTTTATTAATTAGTAGGTATTTGTATTTACAAATTGACAATGCCTACAAATAAAATTCTTCATAATTTTCTTTATGGAATTTTCTTTCGGAATGAATTACATGTACTAGGTGTTTGCCTCTCCCCTCACATACTCCAGCTCTCTGTAGCCTATGTCGTGGTCAATATGGAAGAATTTTTGAAGATCTCTAATTTTTTTCCAGGAATTTCCCTCAACATTTAAACTAAGTATAAAATTCTCTTTCAGAATCAATTTGTTTTAAAATCTGCTGAAAATACATCCACTGTTTTTGATAGACAGTTAAATATTGCCTAAAATCAAAGCCACGATTTATCTTATTCTGTTCTTTCAATATTTTTTGTAGGCGGATTACCTACTATTACTCCGTCAATAAGCGTCTTTATTTTTACTAGCTTTCCTCACCCGGCTTCGCCTGTAGATATTTTCAAACAAAATAAAATATAACCTATAGTACTCAGGAATAATGTATCATCCTATTTGTAAAATAATTTTCAAAATCGGTACTGTGGTTCCGGAGATTGCCTCCACATACACAAATACTCACAAAATTTGCACTTTTTCTTTATAATATTAGACTAGATTTGTTAACTTAAATAATCCGGGTTGAATGGCGATTTCAGAAAATGGTATGTAAAGTGTATTTTTTATATGTCTGTTTTTAAAATAAGTTGTCATTTAAAATTCTTAAAAGACGTTACTTATATTAATAATTTAACATAATAATTATCATTTATAACCTATTTTACATTTGCAGAACTAATAATAATATTTTTTTTCTCTTTTAAATAAGACAATTCAAGAAATACACTTTAGGTAATCTGTCAACCTAAATGTGAACATTCTAACCTGTGACACTTTAGTCTGGCTATACCGCAATACTTAACAAAACCCTATAGTTTTATTCGAGAATGAATATACAATTATCTACCTATTAACACATTATGACAGATATATAAACATATTTACAACCAATCAGTAAATCCGTATGATAAACGACTAGGAACTATTGCGAACCTACGTCATCCCTCGTTACAGCCAATACTAACGTATTTTGTGATCCACATTCCAAACGTTAAACTCTCAACTTTATGACCAATAAATAGTGTCTGTACGTAAGAGGCTCGAATTGCTATGATAAAGTGCACTCGAGACTGTAATCTGCTTGATTAAAATAGCTTTTCATATGTAAATTAGCCTTAATGTATTACTTTTACCACTTTACATGCAACATTTGAAAGTATGTACTATCAAATAACTAATAATTAATTTATAAAATCTGGTCACTTGAATCTTGATTACAGAAACATTTCATTTGCTAAAAAATAAATGCCTAGGTACCGTACGTAAGACACCTTGTTTTTCTAATCAGATAGAGTCATTTTGACATTAAAATACCTCAAAATAACTCTATTCATAAGTTAAGCTCAAAAATACCATCAACTAAATAGGGAATACTCCTAGCCGTACAAAAATTACATAATAATATATTTATTTGTTTAATAAATATGTATTTTATTATTATCTAAATGAAAAATCTTTAGGTACTTTATTCCTGTCATGTGACCGCAAACTGGATGTGACGTCACATTCATACAATATTTAAAGGCTTGTCAGTTTTAATTTCATTAATTTCAATTAACTATATTAAGTATAATAACTGTCTGTCAATCTGTCACTGACTAAGTTATTTTCTTGTTATTTTATCTAAAATAATGTACACTCATTTTGTTGTTTGTCAACAAACGTTTCCGTGGGAATTTTAAAAAGATAACTTAAAATGGTTTTTTTTTTAATGAAAATACAAATATAAAAAATACTTATTATATTATTAGATAGCTTACAGCTAGCTGGCCACTCGTTAGGTATAGCCTCAAAAGTCTTCGGAATGAGGAATGTGGAAGACTTTTGTCTTCCGCTGGGTACCCGTTTGTTTAAAACGTATTATCAACGCCCCTATTTAAAAATGCCCACGGGCGAAGCCGGGGGCGTAAATGCTAGTACTTCTATATTTTTTTAGAATTCTTCCTGTCTATTATAATAATGTAAGGAGAAGCGTTAAATATCAAAACTTATAATTACATTTTGAATTACTACGCACCGTAATTCGTCATGTCGAGTTAGAAATACAAGTAGCTTTGAAGTTGAAGTATCGAGGGAGCTATAGTAGAAACAAAACTTGAAAATTACTTGGAAAAGTTTGAATGAATTTTTAAATTTTGTTGAAATTATGTAACATTGGTTGCTAATATTTTTATTACCTATCAAAAGGCTTTGAAGGGTGCGTGAAGCTTGCTACAAAACGCTAAAAGTGACTGTTACCAGTGTCTCTTTCTACGCTGCAATGTATAAACGCTATTTACGACAATTGTGAAATTGTGGCTGTTTTGTCAAAACAGCGTCATCTAGGCACACAACATTGTTTCAGGAAACGTACTAAACTTAAGTTACTGAAATGAGACGGTAGATGGTGCTTAAGTTGCTTCCTTTCGATTCTTGTCACGTCGAAGTGAAACATTATCCACATGTCCCGTTTAATATGGACAACTGGCAAAAAGTGGACACTGTGAATACCATTATTATTTTCTTAGAAAGCAGTTTATAAAAAGTTTACAGGAAAAAGTAAAATCAGACATACCATGACTAATTGATTATATGCACTCTGTTTATTTTCCAAACACGTGATATTTATTGCGAATTGATAGCGTTAATAAGAACAGTAACTTCTACAAAGTGATATCTACATATACTAGTACATTCCCAGAACATTTACCCTGACCCCGAGATAAATACGTTTCTTGAACTCTTTCTATAAATATCTATATAATGTATTAAAATGTAAATAAGCGATCCAATCATTGTAGATGGTCATTGCACATCTACCGGTGACAAGTTACAAGTTAAAGTTATTAAAAAATGTGGAGATTTCTTTGTGTATTAGTGTTTTTATTAGGGGTAAATATTCATTTTAATACTAAAATGTTATTTATTTAAGAGCCTATGGTATCGGTGCAGTAATCATGGTCTTCGTCTACCTCTCTGCTCTTCAATTTTTCCCTCAATATTCTTTTTTATAAAATAATGTCTATTATATGTTTCTTTCATACGATACTCAATACCTCCTCGTTGGTTATTTCTTTATTTCCAGCTGATTTTCTCCATTATTTATCAAAAATATTTTCTCAATATCGCCTACATTTTCAGACAATCAATGCTGATTATAATCTTCTTAAGAAAGACAAACCTGAAGGTGCTACTTTGGTAAGTTGAATTGATATCTACTTCTAAAGAAAAATTAATGACTACCTAATATTTTTTATTTTATAAATTATTTTATACATTATAGAAATATACTTAGAAATCTACAGGTGCCATTATTAATGTTCAAAATACATTCTATGCAGAATAGCGTAAATAATCGATTTTCGGTTTAAATGTTAATTTTGGGGCAAAAATAAAAGTAATAATAAAACAATTTATTTTCAAGTGCATCATGTGACATATCAAATGAAAGTGCTCGTTATAAGTAATACATTTTTTTATAATTTTAAAATGCTTAGTTTAAATTACCTAAAGAAAATATACGAAAATTGAGCGCCCCCAGGAAAACCTAAACGAAAATCCTATCTTAAAGTTCTGATCGGAAACGGAATGGTACGGAATCCTAAGCCAAATATTTTGTGTATTTTTTTATCAATTTGCATTCTGTTTTCTAAGAAGATAAAAGCTTTGTAATTGTAAAATGTAAGTAATTCATTTTTAATTATTTTTTTCAGAAACCACTATCAGTATGCTGCGACATTCCTGAAATTGGAAATACAAAACCACTAACTGAGTGTTCAAAACCTAAATTACCAGGACCAGTGAGTTTGTTTTTTTCATTTTGGCTAACTAAATCAACTACTATTCATAGGTATAGCCTCACAAATACCATGGGCTAAAATAGAAACACCTTTGTCTTCCGCTGGGTATCTTGAGACCGATAACTTGGGTTCGGGAGCATTAAGGCAACCAAAAAAAACATGCTTTAATTCCTAAATTTCCGCAATAAACTTACTTTTTTGCTTTATTTTACAGTGCAAAGACGTGCAATGTGTTTTCGAAAAGTCCGGATTTTTAACCGACAATCAAACATTAAACAAAGATGCATACAAAAATCACCTAAGTCAATGGTCAAAACAGTATTCTGGTTGGGAGCCTGCTGTAGACCGAGCTGTACAAGACTGCGTTGACAAAGATATAAGACAATATTTAGATGAACCGTGTAAAGCGTATGATGTATTTGCTTGCACAGGAATTGCTATGTTAAAGGTATACTTTAAAAATTAAATATATGATTAAACTTTTATAATTCACACAAATATTGAAAAATTAATGTATGTATAAAATATCTACATAAGTGGACAGCTCCGGGACTCTGTTTCTATACCAACTGAATGGATTTTCAAAAGATTTTAATTATGATTCAATAATTAACAAGAAATTATTAAAATGTAATAGAGCATCAATTTTCTTTAAAATTTTCTCTAGTTTCTAATAATTATCTCTAGAAAGCTCTAGTTTCATTTAATGTAGCAATAGAATAAGGTTTTGTTTTATTAGGTAACTCGCTAAATGTAGACCTTGTGCATATCTGTTAACAAAGTAAAAAACCGTATCAGTCTATTGAAGACCAAAATGGTGCGTGAATATATTTAACTAATAATAATGGAGATAATAAGCAGTGATTTCAATCCATGTTTTTTTTATTAAGTACATGTTTTTTTTTCAGAAATGCCCAGCAGCATCCTGGAAATGTGGACACTAAATTAAATTACAAAATATGTATTTCCTATTCTAATAAATTACTATCTATCTATCTATCTATCTATCTATCTATCATCACGCCTTTTATGCTAAGGGGTAGGCAGAGACAATCTAGTATTATAGTATATTACATCAGTAAGAAAGTGCCTTGTGTTTTATTATTGTTTATCGAGCTAACGAAGGAATTTCAGAATTGAGGTAGGCATTTCTCGATTCTACAAGATCAACGTCAGTCTTGTGCGTCACACGAAACGATTTTAAAGTACTAGGATCACAAAGAGTCTTAGTTGAATTAAACGTTTGAGACACCTAGCGGGCTGATTAAGCAACTTTGTAATTACGAAGACGCTAGAGCGCTGCCACAGACGAATCGTCAGAGGTGGCGCTTCATACGTTTTCGTCTACATTGTACTAGGGGCACATAGCTTTCAATGATTAAATGCTAAGAATTTGTAAGACGACGCCAAAAGAAAAAACAAGAAGAGGTGGCGCTTCATACGTTTTTGTCTACACTGTACTAGGGGCACATAGCTTTCAAAGATTACATTTCATGCTGCTATTCATAACGCCACGTCTTTACATAACCACATTTTATCAGGTTCTTGAATATTTAGGGTAGGTTCCAACAACAGTAATATAACAACAACGATTTCTGCTAGCGTAGCGGCTAGAAGGTTCAAGTTTCTATGCTAAGAGTACACATGTCATAGAGTACTAAGGCTAGACGGGCTCCCACCTCCGCCAATTTTCTGCTCATTTGGCCATTTGACCATTCGGATACTATAACTTACCTTAGGTTTTGTTCTAGAAAAATAGTTAATTATTTATTTATTTAGATGTGAAATGAAATTATGTTTGTATTTTAGCATAAACTCCATAAAAAGTAAAGCCGTTGTGATTCACCGCTTCACATCGATCCCGCTTCCACCTCCATTGGTACGATTAATATAGTAAGGTTGGATTACTTAACAAAACGAAAACGACAGTTTTGATTTTATAACGGAGTATCATTTTTTTTCAATTTTTTTTTTTCAAAATGGCTCCATCAGGGTTTTGATGATTCCGCCAATGTCAAGTATTATAGACGTCACAGTAACAATAAGCCGATAATCGGTAGGTAGAATGCTCCCGCCGGCCGTGATATGTCTAATCACAACCATCACAGCACGGGCGGGATTAAACTGGATTCCCCAACACGTCTTCGCGGCGCGTGTGCTTTCCACCAAGGCGTGTCGTGGAATCAAAGGGAGTAGGTATCCATTCTATTCTATTTTTTGTCAAAATGACTCCATCAGGGTTTTGATGATTCCGCCAATGTCAAGTATGTATTATAGACGTCACAGTAACAATAAGCCGAATCATCGGTAGGTAGAATGCTCCCGCCGCCGCGCCGGCCCCAATATGTCCTATTAGTCACTGACTAATCACAACTATTACAGCGCATGACGTCCTGGTGGACGCGTGCGTTTATCACTAAGGCGTCACGTGGAATCCCAACGGAGTGTAAGCTATAATAAATAATACTTGACATTGGCAAATCATCGACTTTTTTTGGTGAAAATGAAAAAGAAATCGAAATTGGTGGAGCCACAATATATGAGAAGCCGTTTTTGCGCTTGAGGGCGCTTGAAGTCCATTTGTCTCACAACTACTAGGATCACAGAGCCTTTTAGTAATAGATTTAAATCTGAAAACTGGAGCCATCTGGCGGGCCGATAACCATATAATTACGACGCTGGCGCTCCAAGAAAATAAGGAAACAATGTTTGGCCCGGTTTGGCCACTCGTATCGCACAAGATGGCGCTTCATGTCTCCACTTCTCAAAAGTACTAGGAGCACAAATACTTTTAGTACTATCACATATCAAGATGGATTCTTGATACAGTCATTCTATAATTATAATTATGGCACCTACGACTAAATAAATACCCGTATTATTATTACCTATATATTGTATGAATAATGGCTAAAAAGTAATAACTTTTTTTTTTAAACTTTATTCACTAAAAAATTATTCAACAAAATTTTGGCTGTGGCTCCTAAACTAGGTTTCCCTGTATCTTAGGAACCAAGGTAATGCCAAGCTCTTTTTATAGCACTTTGGGTTTGTATAGGTCATGTACTTGTACTCGTATGTCATTATTTATTATTTATTTTTATGGTCATGTTGCCTTGTTCTTTGTCTGTCCCATAAAAACAACAAATAATACTATATTTAGATACAAAACAATAAAATAAAAGGCCTTTTATAGAAAATACATATATATGTATAAAAAAACTATTTATACAAAAATATTTACGAATTCTCAGATTCATATTCATTCGATTTTTTTTCTTCTTACCCAGCTGAAGACAAAGTCTTCCTCATTTAGCCGATGATTTTTGAGGCTATACCTAACGAGTGGCCAGCTCTGTTGAGGTATGTAGATGGAAAATCCTCTTTGTACGGTTTGTCAGATAATGTACCTACCTACACAATTTTTTTATTATAAAAACCCATTGGTACATGATCGGATGTGGGGATCGAACCCGAGACTTCATAGTTGTGAGCCGACGTCTTTCCCATTCTACCACCGACGCCTCCTCATTTGATTTTATTATATATTTGCGCCATCTGTTAACAATTCTATGAACTTTTACTTTAATGTCGTTGTAGTCTGAAATACCATGAATTTAAATACCAAGAAATATCTATCTTATCTACAAAAAAGAAACGGTCCGAATTGAGAACCTTCGCCTTCTTTTTTTGGAAGTCGGTTAAAAATATAGGTATACCTAGCTTGCCCGCCCAGCGTCCGTCGCCCGTGCATATACCTACATATTTTGAATACTAACTTAGAAGCTTTTCCATGTTTTTTCCCGAGATTTAAAGGGGGCTCCCCATACAAGAAACCTGATTGGAAATATATATAAATGTCTAACTGGTATAACTATAAACAAATATAATCTAAACCGGCGACGTGTGAGTCGGACTCGCGCTAATTTTGTATACCTGCGCCATACAGGAGCGTCAATTTAATTTTAGTGTTTTTTTATTCAACAGACTATTCTTCCGGATTGGTACCAAATTTTCCGTAATAATTGGTTCACTAGTTTTTTACGAATTTAAAAAACTCAATCTATTTTCGTAACATCTCGATTTTTATATAGAAAGTAATTTATTTTAGATTATTTCACAGATATTTCATGAAAATTAGTTCAGCGAAATATTGAGATTTATAAAAGCCGCATAGCAAACGGTTACATTGAAGCGAAATAATTTCTAAGTTTGTCATTTTTGCAGCTAAAATCGGACAACAATTTTTTTAAAAGACGGTAGTTGGAAATAAACCGCTATGGAGAGTTCGACTTACAAATCGAAAGTCGGGTTCAGTCCCTACCTATGTCAAAAATACCAAGCAATATTATTTTATAAGTACTTTAACCGACTTTTCGTACTACAGAGAGCACGTAAAGTCTTCGTTTGCACTTATTGATATTCAGAATATGGATCTCCTATGATTTATATCAGACATTCCTATATGAGTACCTATATTTTAGCACGCTATCTTTACTAGCAAGGTATTTGGTGGACTAAACAATGTATGCAGAAGTACACAAACTTACAACTAAAAGTAAAATTAATATACATAATGCTGTTTTAGTTCCATCACTTACTTATGGAAGCGAGACTTGGGTATGGAATAAGAAGCATTAAAGTAAGATAAATGCACTAGAAATGGCGGTCTTTACGTAGAATGTGTTTTATAAAATGTATTGACAGCATCCTGAACGATGTCATCAGAGAAAAATGCGAAGTGAAAGATGATGTTGTGACTAAAATAAAGAAAAGTAGTTTTCGCTGGTTTGGACACGTTGAAAGAATGAAGGATAAAAGATTGACTAAAAATGTTTATAAAAGGAAATGTGGGCAGAGGACGATCTAGGTGTACTTTTATTGAACATAATTTATTGATCGAAGGCAATATTAAAAGTACACACAATCGCCGAGCATGTATGAAAGGTATGATGAATATAAAAGAAGCGAAAGAGGTATGTCAGGATCGTAGTAAATGGCATTAGATTGTCTCTGCCTACCCCTCTTGGGATAAAAGGCGTGATGATAGATAGATAGATAGATAGATAGATAGATAGATAGATAGATAGATATATATATATTATAAAGAGGTAAAGTTTGTATGATTGTATGTTTGGATGTAGTATTCTCTCAAACTACTGAACCGATAAAGGCCATATTTCATTTTAATCGAAAATATCTACGAGTAAAGCCGGGGGCGGAATGCTATTTATGTAAATATTATATATGTATGTGATGTCCCTATCGCCTGATGTTAGACGAATGTTCGTATAGCTACTTGATCACATTTCTAGTTATTCACAAAACAAATCACAAATATTACTGTATTAATTTCCTGTTACACGATCCATTGTTTAAAAAATTTAATTTTTAACTAAACATAGCATTCGCTTAGATTTTAAATAGTGGCCTTATTCTAATGAGAATTAGACGTGAAAAAATATTTTTAAACAATTATACTTACAATAAAAGTTCTTGATTAAATGGAATACCAAATTACATGTGTGACAATATGTGTTATATGTACTTATTATTTTAACTACGTAAGTATATCAATCACATTCATTATTTATAGTTAAATATGCAATGCTTGGGACTACTTGAAATCGTAGGTTCCAGACTCCATGGTTCTTCAAAGAGAAGGTAAGGCTGGCGTCTGCTGACATCCTGAAAATAACAGCAGATACTGAATGCAGCGACAGGATTGCCAATAATTTGCTAAATATAGACATACGCCACGTAGTTTTTATTTTTGTTAGTTATATTTTACAACTGTTCGCCCTGGTTTTCAACCCCCTTAAAAGAGTGAATTAATAAAAAAAAGTTACTTAAGGTTCAAGCTCAAATTAGGTTCAGTGTTTCAGTCGTGAAAGCATAACTGACAGACAGATTAACTATTTTTTTTATATTTAAAAACTGTTATAATTATATATTTCAGGTTGTTTCTCAAACTATTGACGAAATAGTGGGCCGGAGAAAAGAGCTAAATGAAAAATGTCCAACGCCTAAAGATAACTTTTTGGTAAAAATTAACGCAGGACAAAATTAATTAATTTATGAATAGAAAGTTAGAAAATACCTGTTATTATATATGTATTTATAGTTTAGTTTATATGTAGTTTTTTATCTAGCCCTGTACAGTCAAAAGTTCGAAATTCTGTAAGGTCCCTTTGAAACATATTACCTACATCCCCTGTGACCCAATAAACATAACTTACAAACAGAGATTTAATAAAAATTTAAAGAGATAGTGTAAGTTTGTTTAGCCATGCGAGCATGACGGTGTAGAAAGAATCTCTCTACTTAAACAAAATCACAGTTAGAAAGAGAAAGAAAGTAGAGAGTTTCACGAATGCTGTTTCACTGTTTTAAAGCTACATAGACAATAATTCCGTGTTTTATTATTATAATAAGGTTTGTAAAGAGACGATGATGGATTGAATAAAATTAACGTCTTTACTAATTACTGTCTTTAATTTCCACTTTGGACACAATTAAACAATTAAACAGAATTAAAATATTACACAGTTAAAACAAAGCGACCATTTCATTTGCTGGCCAACGCACCACTCTTTCTGCCACCTGGCGGGCAAAAGACGTAACTACTAATCAATTGACTGTCTTCTTACATACTCCCCCTTTTGACCAAATATAGGACCACCAGTTTGGTCAAACAAACACAAAAGTAACACAAAGAGAAAGTCAGTAAGAACAATTAACAATAACAAAAAACAATTAGAACAAGGAACTTAAACATAATCTAATAGTTTAAGAGGTCGACCGCGTCTCCGTTTTGGGTTGACGGGTCGTGGCTTGGACTGATCACCCTCACACTCACGTGCATGGTAGCGAGTAAGATCGGACACGTGATACTTACCGATCGATTCATCAGGAGCTTCACGATGCGAAATTAAGTAAGTGGTGGGACTCACCTTCATTTTTATACAGTAGGGCCCATCTCTTCTTGGGACGAGTTTCGAGGTTATACCCTTACCGGCATTACTCAAAACATGGCTACGTAGAAGGATTAGGTCACCAGGTGAATAGTCTTCCCCCACACGACGGGTCTCGTCTTTAGTAGTCTTAGGAAAATGGTTACCTGTATCGATGGTATGCTCGGCGAAAGGTGTCGCTCCTCCCCCTTCACCAAAGATGTCCTCGTACTCGTGAACTAAGGTTGACAATGCAGTTCGCTCCATTGACGACAGCATCGCCCCCTCATCAGGTCGAATCACGTCTGCAGCTGCACAACTCACCTTGACGCTTGACTTCTCGCCTTGCAAAGGATACACAGCCTGCGGGTGATCAGTCATAAACCATGAGTTCGCGTGTAAGTTAAGAACAATACGAGCACTACATAAAAAATCGATACCAAAAAGTGTTTCATTATTTACGGCGTTAGGTAAAACTATGAAGGTAGTTGGTACAACCTTACCCTCAAGTTTAACGTCGACGTCAACAAGTTTGACATTCATATCGCGCACAATCCCGTCTGCAAATTTTACACGAAAATTACTTTTACGAAACGGGTGACCTTGATCGCGTAGCAACGTATACAAACTATAACCAGCTATACATCGTTTGGCCGCTGTGTCCACTAAACCGGTACCACGAACCCCATTAATCTCGACATTGAGAATAGGTCGGTTACTGGTGCCGTTACTGTTGGAGTCAGACGCAAAGGCAACCTTCATTAATGGTAGCTTGTTACAATTTTGAATAGGCGACTTGCCTCTGAGAGGCAAACTCCCATTAGGTACAAAAGTGTTAGTACACAACTCGGTGATCTTTGACAGATGACCTTGCTTAATCTTTGACAAATTTGTATTAAACGAAAACGGACTCTTCTTTGGGCTACGATTGCTACGATTTACAGACATATTGTTACAACATGTACAACTACGATCGTTACTACGATTTATAAAATTAGGTTCATGACTAAGATCTGTAAATGGGTAGGTATCATCGCTCAAAGACTTGTCCAAAGAATGAAAATTACAAGAATAAAATGTATTACTAGTGTCTTTAGGTTTACTGTCCCCAGCATTACAATTAGCACACTTAGAACGAATGATGCCCTTAGCACCACAACCATAACACTTGATTTCACTATCACTTTTAATTTTAAGTCGCGGACACTCAGAGCGAGCGTGACCACTTTTACGACAATAAACACAATAACTTTTGTTACCTTGAAGAGGTTGAATTACTTGGTTACACTGTGTCGCCCGAGGAACTTCACACGTCGAAGACCGAAGCGGAGTCTCGACCGAGTTACGAGCAGTCGTTGACCCGTGAAACACAGGTGACCGGAGTGAGGTGCTCGGCGCAGGCGCCGCCGTAGAGCGCGGCTCATGCCGGCCGGCACGAAGCTCCCGTTGTCCCTGAACAGGCACCGACGCTGCTTCGTCGAACTCGTCCTCCACCTGTCTGGCGCGCTCGATGAGCTCGTCGACACTATTAACCAGGTCTCGAGGTATTCGCTTTCGAATATTGATGTTTAGCAAGCCGTAAAGAAGGTCTAATATAATTCGTTCATCAAGAACATACGGTAGACTCGCGAGTTCCGCGCGTTGACGGCTGATATAAATATCGGCGCGCTCATGTCCTTGATCTGCACTAAACACGCCACGAAATATTTTGTAGGGAGGTTTCGGCGCACCATACATGGATCGCAAACGTTGTATTGCCTCTGTCCACGAAGAAATGGAGCCCTTTACTCCCTTGTACCAAACAGCAGCATCTGCCTCTAGTAATATTGGCAGGCCGCGGAGCGCATGCTCGTCACTTATATTTGTACACTCTTTGTATACTATGATTGTATCAATAAAAGCATCCACGACACGTGGATCTTGATGAGCTCTCCCGCTGAAACGCGCTGTACAGTTAGCGAAGTTTCCCATAAGCGCGGAGGGCGGTGCGATGTGTGATGTCGGAGACAGGCTTGGAGCGCCGCTGTCACTGTTGGAATCCTTGGAAGCTAGGATAGCTGATATTAACTCTCTGTTAGACTCAGCTTGAGCCCTAGCAAAGGACGCGAACATCGCTGACATGCGCGACTCCACCTCGAAGTCCGCCTCGTGGCTACTTTGCGCACTTTTTCTTCTTGGCATTTTCACTTTCACTTAACACCTCGAAGATTGAGACAGTCACACATAAAACCAGCAAGATGCTTGTTGAAAACTGAATATATTTTAGAAACAAAATTTAAGAGTTCGTAAAAATTCGTTATTTTGGTTCGAAACTTTTATTGGCCACTAGTTGGGCTGCCACTTGTAAAGAGACGATGATGGATTGAATAAAATTAACGTCTTTACTAATTACTGTCTTTAATTTCCACTTTGGACACAATTAAACAATTAAACAGAATTAAAATATTACACAGTTAAAACAAAGCGACCATTTCATTTGCTGGCCAACGCACCACTCTTTCTGCCACCTGGCGGGCAAAAGACGTAACTACTAATCAATTGACTGTCTTCTTACAGGTTTATTTTTACCAACGACGGAACGGTTTTTTGCATTATAAAGTGTCACTTCAGAGCAGGATATATCTGATAAAAATCGGGTAAGCTTAAGGGTCCTATATTGGGATTTTTTCTGGGATAAACTATTCCCAATTTCTCTGTAAATAATCAACCTGTGTCACTGTAATTTAGCATGTAGTTACTTATTGAATATATCTAAGTGAAATAGCTCTTATTTTTTCAATGAGTTTTATTGAATAGGAAATATGGGTAGTTTAACTTTGCCCCTGCTGTCTCTTTCATAATCTATCACAAAACTCTGGATTTTTTGAAAAGCGCTGTTATACCATTACCCTTCAATTATATATGTCGAATTTTTTGGTAGCTTATTGAAAATTTAAAATAATAATTATTTTATTATTTTTTCCAAATTAAAAAATCATAAAATATTTTTTTTTTTAATTTTCAATAAGCTACAAAAACAAAACGATATATATAATTAAAGAATAATGGTATAAGAGCGCTTTAAAAAAAATTTAGAGTTTTGTGATAGATTATGAAAGAGACAGAAGGGGCAGAATAATCCTTTATTCTACCACCCATATTTCCTATTAAAAAAAACCAATTGAAAAAATAACGACTATTTCACTTAGATATATTGAATAAGTAACTATATGCTAAATTACAGTGAAACAGGTGGAGTATTTACAGAGAAATCGGGAATAGTAATATCTCCATACAAATTCCCAGTATAGGACCCTTTCATTTTCCAACAAGAAAAATTGTTTGTGCACTTTTATATTTTAGGGAAATTAAAATTAATTTAGCAATTAAAAAAACCATTGACGCAGAATTAAATAATTTATTTCCACTGGTTCAGCGGTCCCCGATGCACTTATGATTGTTTATTCGATCCAGTGCTTTTTAAATATTGTTACGAGCTAGGGTTCAAAGAGATTTAAAATACCGATTAAATAGACAAACTTTACTTTAACACCACAAAAACACAGTTAAATAAATGAAAACACTAAAATAACACTTAGTCGCACTAAATTCCACTTCACTGTTTCGCTTTGATCGCTCTGATTCGCACTGTGTCCTCCCGGCGACGATCCTCTGTTTATATTGCCCTCCGAACATTCGAGAAACGCCGAGATTGTTGTACAGAGTTGTAGACGCGTCTCGATGCGGCTCGGTGCCAAATACCTACACACAGACCGCGCCCGATTTTGGTACCTATGGCTAGGCACATACGGTCCATTTTCGTTTGTACTTGATTCTCTCTGGATGTTTCTAGAGACGTCTATCGACCTTGATGTGTTTAGGTATTTATTTGTGCGATTTAAGTACCTATTCGTTACAATATTAAACTTTTGCGTCGAGGGTTTTATAATTTTTAAATTATTTTTTAACTGTAATGCCTCGCCTATTTAGCAGGTTTATTTAACAGTTATTTTAAATCAAAATTTAGTATTTAAAAGACAAAATGAGCATTTTTTACAGGATAGGCCATGTTGCATTTTCCCTCCGTTCTTCCGTGGAGATATCGCTCGCAAGTGCGGAGTAGCCACAATTGTCACGTACAAAAATGATGCATACAACGTTACGGCATTCCGTAGATATTCATTTGCTGGTGTTAGTAATCATTTGTAAATGTTAAGGGTTATTTTTAATTGTATAACATAAAATACTTATTACAAATCAAGAGCCTCTACGACCTTTCACGTAGGGGTAGTGCAATACGATAATAATATTTTGAGGTAAGTATTTTGCTGTGCAATCAGTATTTTTGATGGGATTTTACCTTATTTTAATGGGGGAAAAATGTGACTTTTAAAATAAATGACTGCCATGTTTTATATGTACCTATTATAAAACAAAGGCCCCCGCCGCGTCTGTCTGTCTGTCCTTTTCACGCAGAAACTGCTAAACGGATTTTGTTGCGGTTTTCATAAAGAAGATTTACGATTATTAAACCTATCATGTTTAGTTGCAAAGCATTAACAGTGAACCAAGTCGTCCAAAAAGTTAGGGCCAGCGCGCTTTACTGTACATTTTTTACCATTACAATGATGAAAACAATATTTTTCTCATTTATAGCAGTCATTTGAAATGTGATCGTGTAATATTTCAGTGCGAATATTGGACTTGCTTATTGAAAGAATACAAATTACTGACCACTGAAGGATTTTTAGATGATGAAGAATATTACCTCCACTTAGACCGCTGGGTTGATGCCAATCCTGAATTTTCAGAAATCATGCTGAATGCTAAAATTGATTGCAAGCAAACTTACAGAGTTTTAATGCCACTAACTACGTGCCAGTTTTTCTCGTTTAACAATTGCATACGAAATTTTATAAATACTGTTAGTATGGCTTTTATTTTCTTTTCCTTATTTCAAATTAACTATACGCCCCGTTGTGGCCATGGAATTTTGACATATTATAATAGGCAACACACTTTTAATTTTATTTTTCTTTACGGGATGCCTTACAGCTCCAGAAACCGTGTTACGGTTCCAGGGTACCCAGCGGAAGACCAAGTCTCCCTCGTTTAGGCGATGGTATTTGTAAGGCTATACCCAACGAGTGACCAGTTCTGTCGAGGCATTTAGATGGAAAGCATCTAAGTGTGGTTTGTCGGATTATGTACATAAGTTATTAATTAAAAAACCCATTGATACATGGCCGGGATCCGGGATCGAACCCGTGGTCTGCCTAGTTAATACCAACGGAAATGAAACAAAAACCTGATTCTAAGCCTAAGTGCCCGTAATGATCCTTGAAAGTTTCATAATAAAATCAATTGAGCCTTTTCGTAGTCTGTAACAGACTGACAGACGTACATACAGACCAACAGGCACTAAAAATTGTAAAAAGACAAATTATGTGCCTGCCTATCAGATTGGATTTTTACATATTAATAATGACTATTCGTGGCAGGTTTGTTTTAATTTTTTGCCTCTCTGTCTGTCTGCTTATTTGTCGAGAATATTCTCCAAGAGGGCTGTATTAATTTTTATGTCAACGATAATAATAATAAAGTTATTTAGATGATTTCGAAGCTTACTTTAAGCCATGCTGGTTTATAAACACTTTAGGTTTTCACGCTAAAATAAATGTAGAAACTATTCAATAAGTTTCCTTTTCAGGATTGTCCTCGTTATATTGATACCCCGGAGTGCAGAGAACTGAAGGATTTCTACGATGAATGTCGAGAATTGTATCTGTAAAGTGGATGTGGCTCTAATAAAAGATTTGGCGAGAAGATTTATAACTGGCAACGAAAAAATAATGTTATACCAAATATTAACACAGAATAAACAATAGTTACTATGTAAGAAGTAAATAAAATAAATTGATATCCATAACTACTTATATGCTACGCGATATTTAAGCAGTAATGTTTTTTTTTTAATTTCGTCTGTATGTATGGAGCAAAAAGATTAATTATAAATACCAGACAAAATATCTTCGGTCCGAATGTTTCGGCTGAATGACTTTTGATGAAACTTTTGATCTTAAAAAATTTCGTGTTATAATTACTTATACATTTATTTAATATATTTCAAAAAATACATAGCGAATAACTGTTGTTTTTTTTTTATTTTCCCCTTTTAACTTCTAATTTAAGTTAATTAGTTAATTACTACGAAACACATGATTGTGAGTGAGTTACGTAATTAGAGCTCTGAAAGGATTATTTCAAGACAAATAAAATACTACTTTTAAATAGTAACTAAACATTTAATTACTTTATTATTCTAGGTATATATAATTTCTACAATCACTCTAACGTTTAAAATAATTATCTTAATTATGATAATTTAAAGTTCTCAGGTCTAGGAATTGGTACTTAATATCTATCATGGGTCATACTTAAACTTACGTATTACTTAGATTTGTTCTACGTACTGGCTATAGATTAAAATACATATATTTCCCATTGGTTAAGTACAACCCTACTCACAACATTCATACAAAAATTGACATCTACATCCATTACGGAAGCATAAAACATAAATTTAGATAACAATAACATAATTGTGAAAGGAATCTCTACTACCTGTGTTGCTTAAACACTTCTTACTCTTCTAAGTATGAGCATACTATGAGTTCCAACTTTAATACTGTCACGTAAATGCTCATCAAATTGATATGTCTATTTTATCACACTCGCTAATAAAATGTCCTCAGCAATGTCACTATCCTTTCGTAAAGGTTTTAGTTTGTGAAACTACTCTAAAAACAGTCTTTCTAATGATCTTCAGGGTAGAAGTCGAGGGTTATATCGTCCTACATATAATATCATGCCAGTGGGATTGTGTCTTACAAAATACAAGAATGGCCGGTCGTATTTCAGTCTCGCGGGTTGTGCGTTGCGAGCTGGCAATCGCGCTTGACGAGGTCTTAAATGTAGTGGCAAATGCATAGCTTCACCCACGTCGTGTGGGTCATGGAAAGCTCTTTGATAATCCCTCGGTTCGTCCCAACCGGCTGCCCATCTTGATGTGCGACGACGACGAGATAAATCTAAACTCTCAGGATATTCTTCTATGTGATGTTGTTCTCCAATTACACCTTCGCCGCAAGTTACGAAATTCGTTGTTTGAATCATATCTGATAGGTATAAATCTTTAGATGGTCCATTCAAGCCACCTAAGTCTGCGTTATCGGGATTAAACAGATCTTTGAGACCCATCACTTTCAATGTCGATGAAATATTAAACGTAGACTTATGAGCAAAGCGTGGAATTTGTAATTCCAGCCCAATTCGAGGCAAAAGGGTCCGAAGTAGACGGTTCCACATTGGTATAGTCGGATTAGAATCTAGTAGTCTTCGTTCAAGAGCCTCTAAATCTTCGGCATGCACTACATTTCCTTGTTGACCTGGCATGACAAACAAGGTGCTGATCATAGAATTTGTAGTACCGATGGCTGCAGCAGTAGCGTCTAGTACGGGATCATAGCCTGCTAGAAAGCCATTTTTATAAACAACGGCAGGAACAGGTACCAGTCGTCGTTGCCGAACGTTAGGGGAGACAACGAAATACATTTCGCCATCTCTGCCATCGACTGATGATGCCGAGCAATCAGTCTGAAAATAAAGTTATTATAAATTACAATGTAAAAAATATAGTAACATTAATTATAAATATGTACTTAGTAAGTACATAAGTACATATACATAAGAAAAAAAGTATCTATTTTATTATATTATCATTGATTTAAATTACTTTGGACTATAATTGACTCTATATTTTATTTGTAATCTAAAAACATTTTATTTTTCAAGTAATTCAAGTTGACCGTACCTCAAATATATTTGTGGAAAACGCAGCGAGTGGAGGTTGCATTGTGATGGCATTGGATTTCATGTACTCTGCTATCTTCCCCCATGTGTGTCTTTTAATAAGCAAGTTAGTCCTTCTGCGAATAATGTCATTAATTAATTTGAAATTTATTTCTTCAACATGACCATTATAGAAATGCTGAGCTCTTTCCTTGAAAAATGTTAATACATTGCCCTTTTCTCTGTCGCTATATAACTCTCTGATAAATGCTGATACTGCAATACCCGTTTCTGGTGATGTCTCAATGGAATCAGAAATATTCTTTAATATGAAATGAGGGTTAAATGTGACCATGTCGTCAAGTTTGAGAATCTCGTTCATTTCGCCAGATGTCGCTCCTCTAGCACCCATAAACATCATGGCTAGCATCGATGTAACAGAATAAGGAGACAATACAAAACTTCTCTTCTTATCTATTCCCTGTGAAATAGTATTCCAGTACCTAAATGCTAACTCATTACATAGTTCAGTGAACTGAAAAATATCTTCTGCTAAATCTTTAGTCGTAACTTCTAATCCTTGGTTTTCTTGGGATCCATCTAAAACGATTTCTTTATGTTGGTCATTATTGTCTACAAACAAATTACTTTCAGATATTTTTATTTTGTCCTTTGAAATTTCGTTACCATTTGGAGGAGATACAGTCGATATCAATTTCCAGGAACTATTTCTGATGTTATCTGCTAATTCCTTATCATCAATATTTACTTTCTGAATCTTTTTCTTAAAATCTTCTTTAGGTGGTTCATATTTCGTTGTTACCTTTTGTGTAACAGTTGTGATTTTTTGTGGAATACTAATATTTATATTGTTTGAAATGCTAGTATTTTTTTCTTTGTTCTTGAAATTGTTAAGAATTTCAGGTTTTATTGTTGTACTTGCAATTGACACGTTTTTTATATCAGTAGCTTGGGTATCATTATTTTTTAAATTTCCTTTGTCAACATCTTTATCTGTGGTTTCCTTTGATGGTAAAGTTAACAAATCCTTTTCAAGATTAATCCTAACTGGGAAGATGGGATTTTTTGTACTACTGTGCAAAGAAATTATATCGGCAAGTGTCGATATCGGTACATAGTTATCACTAGTTTTTTCAGTTATATTTTCGACTACATTTTTTACTATACTTTCAGTTACAGGTTGTGCTGTTACATTATTACCTATTTCTGTTTTTGTTTCATTGATATTAGTATCCAACTGTACAATTTTCTCGTATGTAATAGTTTGTGTAGTAGATTGAACAGTTGGTACTGATTGTACAGGTTCTAGAGTACTACTAATGGCTTTACTTGAGTTGTCAGAAGGTTCAACAATGGACTGAGGAGCTTCATTAACAATTTGAGAAAGTAAATCTCCCATCGATTCTGAAAGTATAGGGTCGATGGTTGTGGTTGAAGATGATACAGTTTCATTTAGTATTACATCATGTTTAGTTGTAGTTATGTTGGTTTTGTTGATATTAATTTCAGGTGAAGGATCAATGGTGGATAACTGGATGAATGTATCTCGGGTATTTTCCGTACTTGGATTATTGGTTGTTGAATCGTTTTTAATATCAGAAGGTATATCCATTTCCAAACTTTCTTTACTTTCTACATCTAAAGTGCTTAAATTTGTTGTTTCATATATATTACTTGTTGTTTGTTTTGGAAAATCGTTTCCTAAATCTGAAGCTATTTGACTGATGCTTTGTGCCACGTCAAAAACATGAATATCCGGTATTGCTAAGGATTCTTCAATTACACTCGTCGTATTGAGCTGTGCAGAATCGTTTGGTGGAGTACTTGATGACTGTACTTTATCAATGTTCATGTATTCTGTTGTTGAAATTGTAGTTGAAGGAGAAACAGATTGCGTAGTTAACGTTGTAGTATTATCTAGTTTTTCACTATCGGTAGTTGATAAACTTACAAATTTCGTACTTTGTATCGGTTTATAAGTAGTAACATCTGGTTCTTTTCTTATTGGTAATTCCGTTGTGGTACTTGTAGAAGTGTAGCTTTTGGTAGAAGTTATACTAGGTGTTACTTTAGTTTGAATAATCGGCTTATTTGTTGTCAGCTTCTTAGTACTTGTAGCACTCGTTTTGGGAGATGGAGTAGTCACTGTATTAACTTTCTCAAATATAACAGAGCTCACGCGTTGAGTGGTTGAGACTGTATTTGGTTTAAAAGTATAGTGAATCTTTTGAGTACTAATTTTATTTTTTTGTAACGAAACAGTTACGTTCGGAGTTTTAGTTGAATGATATTTTCTTGTTGTGTATGTTGGTTTAAAAGTTGTTGGCTTAGGAGCAATAGTAGTTAGTTTCGATGCTAAAGTGGTAGTCGTCCGTGGTTTGCTTGTTGTAGCTGCATTAGTTACCACCTTCTTAGGCGTCGTTTGTGTGGTAGACCTCACTGTAACAGACGTTGGTTTAGATTTTTGTGTTGAAACTTCAACATCAATTTTAGGAGTTTCAGTAACGACTAACTCTTGAGTATTATCTTCTTTGCTATAATTATTGTCTAAAAGTTGTGTAGATATTGGTCTTTCATCCTCGATTGTTTCTGTATCTGGGGTAGTAAAAGTGTTTGATGTTTTATCCGGTACAATATCTACACCAGTATTACCGAATATCGACGGTAAAATTAAACTCCATGAATCAGAAACATCGGGAGTGTCAAGCGATGCGTGAGTTGGTGGATTCTTTTTCTGGGCTTCCATTTGAGCTTTCAATACATTTTGAACATTAGTTACAACGCTATGCACTTTTGTGTATGGTGGTTGGCTAAAATTGAAAGCTATAGTTGGCTGGTCTTCATTTGATAGCGTAACTAAATGCCCATCTGTTCCTTCGCCAGCCGCTACTATAGCTTGAATTTCATCTAAAGTCATTAGTCTCTTGACTAATTCCCCAGATTCATCAAAAGTATAAAATTCATATCTATCTGGTGTTAATAGTTTGCTTGGACTTCCAATGGCAGCCGGGCCGTTCGTAGGTGGCGGTAGTGTGTTTCCAACAGCATCAGCGATATATGGTACTTTAGAAGAAGCCCTGAAAAAAATGAACATATTCACATTAATATATTGTAACAATTTACTGTACAAACTTTACAAAACAATAAACAAATAATACCTGTTCTGTGGGATCTCTTCATTAGCTTGCACGTGGATCGCAAACAGCAAACAGAAAAACGCGAGCAGCTGCATTATCACCTTCCATTAACTTGCAACGCTATTCCTGAAATTAACAAAAACAATTTTTTTTATTACCTTATAATATTTGATTGTTTGGAGTAATATGCTGAGAGGATGATTTTAAATATACCTAATAGACGTAAATAAAATCTCCTCAATGGCTAATACATCAATATGATATTTCCCATATCTACTGGGCGCCGGAGAAGATGGAGCACTACTTCCCTCGTTTGTTAACTTCTTTTGCTTCATATTAATCTATACAATATTAAATTGTATAATTAACAACATCCATAGAATGAAATTCATCTTAGTACAATCAGTGGTTATATTGATATGGCAGACGTAATGGATAGACTGCAGACTATGTCAAAGTCAAAACATAAAAACAAATATTCAACCCTGGGATTTAATTTCTAGAACACTGGGATTATGGAAAAAGATAAAGATATTCAGAGTAAAAGAGGGAGACTTGGTGTTCTGGGACCGTAACACGGTACTTATCGGGAGCTGTAAGGCAACCCGTGAAGAAAAAAAAATCAGAGTATAAAATAGTATTCATATTCATTCATCTAGGTACCTAACTTCATATTAACCTGTCTTCGAACAACGATAAGATAGAAATGCATCTGTGAACCGCGTTTATAATTACAACGCGATGATGCGTATGTCATGCATGTCGTATTCCAATAAAATTACCTATTACCACAACGATAGTTGCCCGCAAAACTGTGTCGAAATACCGTAAAAATCACGGAAATCCAACAGTAAAAACACAAACAAACCTGTCTAACAAGTGAACCTCGGTCATTGTCTCCTCTACTGAGACGAGACCACGAAGTCTAGGTGCGAGCTGTAGGCGCCAACAATGCTTTTCATATTTTCTGAATTAGGTTAAAATGGAGAAAAAATTTTATATCGATAGGTTCACTTTACAATGGTCATTGAAATTTTGCTATTGTGAGTCTCAGAAATACAGGATTGATTGGAATTGATACTAACATACTGATCAAAGAACAATAAAAACAGTTCACAGACACTGGTAAAACAAATATTTAACTAGTTGCCCATTACATTGAAGAACTTTACGTGCCCTCCGAAACATTTTACCATGAGTGAGAATTTGAACTACAAGCTTTTTCTAATTCCTCCTTAGTGCAACAATAATTCTTGTTCACGCTTTAATGAACTTCTACAATCGCACACCTACTTTACAATGTGGCAACGAGAACAGAATCTAGAAACAGATGCGCCGTGAGAAATGTACAGGTGAAAAAACTCGGTTAATAACCCTCTGATTGACAGTGACATGCAAAATATATGACGTAACGTCCGTAAACAAGGTGGCCGCGCAATACTGAATACGTTGGTTCGTATTCATAACAGTTCCGTTGACTGTACCAAGTGGAAATTTTATTTCCCGGGACTTGTCAACTGGAACACGGGCCCGAAAAGGAAAAATCATATAATGTTTTATTTTCATCATTGTTTGAATACACTCGACTTTTGGTCAGATAATTGAAGTTCTCTACAAAGGGGGTAAATAAAAGTATGTTTAGGAAAAATATAAGCTATTTTACAGTTTATAAAGAAAACATTATCCGATAAACCACACTTAGAGGCTATTTGTACTAGGACCGATTGACATGGTTCCGGGAGCCGTTGTAGCCGTCGAAGAAGACCAATAGTATGCAAGATTTTTCGAAAATAGTTGATAATATAAATCCGATTTTCGTTCGTATTTTTAACAGACTTCCATAAAAACTCGATTTTTATTTTTATTATTTACTTTATTACTCCGCTATAGTTGTTCTGATAAAAATTAATCTTTGTATGTACAAATGAAATGCTTTTATTGCATGGCGGTGAAAGTGTATAATAAATTGCCAATAGATATTAAGGATTTGCCATATTTTGTTTTTAAAAAGGAACTCCACAAATGGTTGCTTCAATGTCGTTTTTATAGTGTAAATGAATTTTTAAATTATAAGTAAGTACCTAGTGCTAAAAATTATCAATCCTGTATTTGCCATGTATGACTATATGTTGATGTTAATTTTGTATATTTTTTTTCTTTTAATTTTTTATTGTAGGTAATTTTAGTTGTTTGATTCTTATGATAGTTTTAAGTATTAATTTTACCATGTTTATATTTGTATACCCACATGCATGGGTTCCGTTATTGTTATTATATGTAATAATTATAACAGACAAATAAAGAATTTTGAATTTTGAATTTGAAAACTGATTTTATGATTTCTTTTTTAATCGACAGATCATTCTTCCGGATTGGTCCCATTTTTATCTCATAGAAATTGGTACATTAGTTTTACAGAATTTTATAAAAACTGATTTTATGATTTCTTTTTTAATCGACAGATCATTCTTCCGGATTGGTCCCATTTTTATCTCATAGAAATTGGTTCATTAGTTTTACAGAATTTTGAAAAACTGACTTTTTAAATATTTTTTTCTTAGTATCTCGATGAAATATGTACCGATTTTGATGACTTATGTTTTAAGGATACAATAATTTTTCTATATTATCTCACAGACATATTATGACGAAAATCGGCTGAAAATTATGTATCAGGGAAAATGTCAAATTAGAAACAACTTAGTTCACAAATCTAGACAATTAAATATGAACCTACGATCCTCGGTACAAACATACTGAACAAATCTTTATCTTCTTTTAACGGTCTTCAAATTCTACGACAAATATTTAGATATTATTTCTTACTTGAAAAGTAAATAAGTGCAAACTTTTGAAGTCGATACACTTTTTTTTAAAAGGTTTATATTTTATTATGCTTCTAAAAACACCGTCTAGAAACTACCTACCTAACATTTAACACATTTACAGAGAAAAGATGTCTCGGATTAATAACTGCTAAGTATAATTAAAAGTTGCCGGTCTTGAAGACATTATACGGGTCATGCTTTGTGTTATGAGAAAAGTTTTTCCCATAGTATTAAAGTCACGCGTGACTGTAATACTTAATATAGTCGTAGGTAATAAGGTTCACAGGTTCTAATAAATAATGAACTTCTTCATGCAAATCTATAGAAACTAGTGACTAGCTTAGGGGTAGAAATTAGACAATCATTTTTATTTAAAAAAATAGTAATTGTATATACAAACTACTTTTACACAAACTACAATCACAGACTTCAATCATTCATTGTAATTCAATATACAAGAATTCAGTAATTATTAATTTGCAACATTTACAATTCTTTGTAACGTAGTGGTTATATTTAGTCAGTAATTTTATTTTTATTGTCAACATTTAAATCTTTTTGTAACGTTTTGGTATATAATATCTCAGAACAACAGAGAGCGCGCTCGCGCTCGAATTTAATTTCTTTGGGTAATATTTTCTTTGTGCTTTGGCGACAATCTTTACTCTATGCGAGCCGCCATGTTTGACATTGACAATCAAAACATTGACATATGAATGTAAACAATGAACATTTAATTTAATGAATTTCCAACTCATTATATAAAATTATTTATTTTCTGCACACCTTTTCCCTATAAACTTTGACTAGGTATGGCAAATCTCATACTCCTCGGTGACGCGCGAGATGCTTAAAAAGGGGTACAAATTCACGTATTAATGTATAGAGAAATACAATCGAATCATTTGTTGTATTTAATACTAGCGGGCCCGGCTGACGTTGTCATGCCCAAACGTTGGCTTGTCTGCTATTTACTTTCCTTCGTCCGTAAAAAACAACTACCACTACCACTACCCCTACCCCTACTCCAACCCCTACCACTACCTATACCCCATTCCAACCCCTACAACTACCGCTACCCCTACTCCTACCACTACACTTACCTCTACTCCTACCACTACCGCTACTTTTAGCGAGATTAACTAACATTTCCTATATAAAAAATAAAAAATAAAAAATTTGCACTGAAAAGTAAGAAATAATAAATATTTCGTCGTAGAATTTGAAGACTGTTGGTACCAAATTAGGATACAACGTTAAGTAAATATCTAAAAAGATAAATATCTGTTCAATATTATATATGTTTGTACTGATGATCGTAGGTTCCTAATGAATTGTCTAGATTAGTGAATTTAGGAACTAAGTTGTTTTTAATTTGGCACCAACGGTCTTCAAATTCTGCGACGAAATATTTTATTATTAGGTACTTACTTTTCAGTGCAAATATTTTGAAGTCGGTAAACTTTTTTTTAAAGTTAATTTATTTTTTCCTTTTAAGTGACAAATAATAACGCAAATTAAAAAAATTGAGGGTAAAAAAATATACTGCTGTGGATGGGATTTGAACCATGTGCATCCTGCCCTGCATGGATAGCAAGTGCGTGTCAATAGCAACCGTTGCTAAGGCTTTTCTCTGATATAATTTTCAGCCGTAAACAGAGGCAAATTACTGAATTTCTGAAAAACTACTCAACCGATTTTCGTCATATGTCTGTGAGATAATGTCAAGAAATTATTATATCCTTAAAAAAATTAATCGTCATAATCGTTGCATATTTCATCGAGATACTGATAATTGACTTATAAAGTCAGTTTTTACAAAATTACTGAAAAACCAATAAAACAATTTTTATGAGATAAACCTTTTAAAAAAAGTGCACCGACTTCAAAAATTTGCACTGAAAAGTAAGAAATAATAAATATTTCGTCGTAGAATTTGAAGACGGTTGGTGCCAAATTACGATACAAAACTAAGTAAATATCTAAGAAGATAAAGATCTGTTAAATACTATCTATGTTTGTTTGTACTGATGATCGTAGGTTCCTAATTAATTGTCTAGATTAGTGAATTTGGGAACTAAGTTGTTTCTAATTTGGCACCAACCGTCTTCAAATTCTACGACGAAATATTTATTATTTCTTACTTTTCAGTGCAAATTTTTGAAGTTGGTGCACTTTTTTTTAAAAGCTTTATTTTACCCTTTTAAGTGATTTGCTGCCTTGAGACAATTGAGAGACAAATAATAACGCAACTAAAAAAATATTGATGGAAAAATATCCTGCGCTGCACCCCATTACATTTAAACGCTAGACCATCGTCACGAAAATTGACAACTTCGTGTCAATAGCAACCGTTGCTAAGGCTTTTTCTGATACATAATTTTCAGCCGTAAACAGAAATTAATTACCGAATTTCTGAAAAACTGCTGAACCGATTTTCGTCATATGTCTGTGAGATAATGTCGTGAAATTATTATGTCTTAAAAAAAATAAGTCGTCAAAATCGGTACATATTTTATCGAGATATATGTACTTTTAAAGTCAGTTTATTCAAAATTTCTGAAAAACTAATGAACCAATTTTTATGAGATAAAAATGGGACCAATCCGGAAGAATTATCTGTCGACTAAAAAAGAAACCATCAAAATCGGTTCACAACTGGCGGAGTTATCGATGTACATACATACATAAAAAAAAAAAATAATAATAATAATAATACGGTCCGAATTGAGAACCTTCTCCTTCTTTTTTTGAAAGTCGGTTAATAAAAATGGGACCAATCCAGAATCTGTCGATTAAAAAAAAACATTAAAATCGGTTCATAAACGACGAAGTTATCCGCGAACACACATAAAAAAAATTAAAATATATACGGTCGAATTGAGAAACGCCTTTTTTTTTGAAGTCGTTAAAAATTAATTTTCTTTATAATTTTTTTTTCGTTCATTTTTCCAATGTTTTAATACTTATTATCCTATTCCGGACAAAGACAAATCTAAAAACAGAAAAATCATAAAAATTGGTTTAGCCGTTCTTGAGTTTGTAACTAACACGACTTTGTTTTATAAACTACTAGCGGACCCGGCAGACGTTGTCCTGCCCAAACGTTGACTTGCCCGCACTCAGTGATCATATCATAGTGACTATTTATATTAACAATGTGATTTGAGCTGAACCCGTGAAGAAAAAAAAAAAAAAAAAAGTGATTTTTCTTTAAAGTTATTGGTCAAGACATAATAAAATTTAATTTACTTAGATCTCTTATTTAATCGAGGCATTTAGCTTGTAAGAATATATAGTATATATAACTCTCTAACATACAAAATTGATCTTGCAAAATACCTATAGTCGCATCGCTGTATCGCGATAAAATATGATAAAATTAATTATTACCTAAATGAAATGCCAGATGGATCATAAAATTAGTAATATTAGTAATTAATGAATAAATGTTAGTTACTGTATAGAACAAAGTTACAGCCTTTATTCTATTTTCCTAGGATATAAATAACCCAGTGATAAAATACTGCAATAACTTCAAATTTCAATTAAGTTTGCATCATTCAATTCCTAAAGTTTAGAAGTAAAATGAATAATAACCCTCCTTCTAGTATACCGTAAACTAGAACTCCCAGTCAACTTATAAAATAGTTTGAAGCTTCGATTCATTGCTGCAGCTACTAACCTTAATTGGTTAAACTTTATAAAGCTATTTTAATTAGATAGAATGTTCTGCACATGTGCACGTTTCTAGCTAAATCTTGTTAATTCAATTAAGTTCTTAATCACATATATAGTAGTTGTATATCCTTATTGCGAATATTATGGCTGGGACCGAAACGAATTAATAAAAATATAATAATATTACTGTATACCTATAGATATTTAAATATTCTGTGCCTTTACAAATGTGAATGTTTTTGATTTTTATTCCAGCATTTCTGGCTTGCAAAGCCCGTAAATTTTAACACACTTTTTTGAAAATAATACATTACTTGAACAAAGCCACCAGCTGTTCTGTTAAAAATGGGTAACTCGCTAAATGTGAACATTGTTACTAGCGCCACTGGCCCTGGCCTCGCTTTAAGTAAGGTATATAAATCCCGTGGTGATGATGAACTGAGAGAAGTAGAATACATCAGAAAAATACCTATATTTTCTTAGTGTGCTAGGTAACCTGCCAAGAAACATTTTTGCCATTACCAAAATAATTAAGTGTAGAGAAACAGTAATTTAAAGCGTAGTTCTGTATAGTGCCACAAACTTATCTGTTCCAGTGACAGCGTTGCTATAATCTCTTTTTAATGGTTTTTGCAAGTAATCCCTATTAATATAAATGCGAATGTAAGTTTGTTTGTTACGCTTTCACGCAAAAACTACTTAACCGATCATCATGAAATTTTGCACATATATTCTTGGAGGTATTAGAAGTAACATAGGATACTTTTTATTATCACGGCATGACGACGGGAACGGGGTGGGCAGTGTATGAAGTGTATATGTTTGCCAACATTTTGAAATTAGAAGTCGTGGGAAACAGCTATCAAATATAAAGTAAAGAATGTGTCAAATCAAAATCTTCTTAAAAAGGAACTCTTTATACAGCCGAAGAGATCGAATATTATTCATTTCGGTCAGCTACAATTAGATACGAATTATAGGGTATATTTTATTTTGTTCGTAAATGTCCACGGGCGAAGCCGGGGGCGGAATGCTAGTATAATATACAGTACAAAACAATAATAGGACTTGTTGATTAAAAAAAATGTTTACATCTTTATTTATTCGTCTGATACCTACTCTTTTATATTGTTCGAAGCTGCGGCATTACTTTACGCCACCGGAACAGATAACTTAATGGCACTGTACTCTTCTGTAATGTTCAAACTGTTTGACTTTATATTGGTTTTCCTATATAATACATTCTAAATATTCAACTGTGTCTATGTGTGCAAGCTTTATTATTCAATATATTACATTTTCTTTAACCATAATAATCTTCCTGCATTCTCTAACATTTTTATATTAAATGAAGCTCCGATATCCGTTTCTGATTTCCAATCACGAGTTCTGAAAATTGGATTACATATTTCTGCTTTCACATTGTAACACAATATTGGTATGATTTTTGAAATGTATTTCAACTGAGCTCCAGTAGTTTGTAAAACACAATGATAACACAGTTTTGTTATTAGTTTCACATAAAATAAACTAAAACGAGGTGTTAAAAAATGTAAAAATATTTATTTGTCAAAAAATAAAGATGCTATTAAACAACAGACTTTCAATTAGTAAATTTAATTATATAATACTAATGGGAAACTGACTTCCTAAAAACGTAAAAATTAAAAAGAAATTTAGCCAGAAATTAGTGAGGGATTAGAATATTCATAATTAGACTGATATGCTCTTATTAATAAACTGGAAGTAGTAACTAAACTGTATTTCGTCTCCGTCTAACAAATCTGCAATTCATTATGATAAACGGAGACGAAACACAGTTTAGTTACTACGTCGCTACTTCGAGTTTATTAATAGGAGTGATAATGTTCATTTGCCCGTGGATATTTTCGAACTAAATAAAATATAGCCTATAGCACTCAGAGATAATGTAGCTTTCCCATTAATTAAAGAATGACTGTTATTTTTTTAAATACGTATCTATGTTGTAGTAATGTTTGTTGTATGGTTGTTTGTTTTCCAGAATAAAATAAAATAAAATAAAAAATTTCAAAATCGCATAAGTAGTTTCAGAGATTACCCTCTACATACAAACTTATACATCTTTATAATATCAGTATAGAGTAGTAATAAATATACTGAGACTTTATTAATATTTTTTGTATACAAATTATAATTCATTTTAAAAACTTTTACTCAGATCAGAAATATGAAAATTAACTTCCGTTTGCAAAATTGGGTAAACGGGTTAGTAAAGTCTCGGCGGACAGAATGAATCGACCACGTAAAACAGAGTTTATTGTTATTTAGTATTCCTCGCTTATCGCTTGCCTCTGCCGAGCAAACAATGGACAAGCACGGGATTACTAATGTTATTCATTTACTTTCGACTTTCAACGAATAATTTAAGAATCTGCAAAATTCTATTCTAGCTATATTGTTGATATGTTATTACTACTAGCTAATTAACTAAACAACCGATACATCATTTATTTTTTCACGGGTTGCCTTATGGCTCCCGGAACCCTGTTATCGGTCCCAGGATACCCAGCTGAAGATCAAGTCTTCCTCTTTTAGTCGATAGTAATTGTGAGGCTAATACCTAACGAGTGGCCAGTTCAGGTATAATTTAGTTAGATGGAAAAGCTTCCTAGTGTGGTTTGTCGGATTATGTACATAAGTTTTAATTATAAAAAACGAGCATAATTATGTGTAACATCTGACATCTCACCTTGGTAATAAGCAACATCTCTTTCTCGTCACACACACGCACACACTGTTGGCTGATGGTACCAACCTCTCGGAAAATGGGTTGGTACCATCTGACGGCCAACTCTACCAAATCAAAAAGAGCGCGCTTCCCCGGCTTCCTGTAATACACTTCTGTCCCTTTTCACGAAATCACTCCAACATATTGAAGGAAAACTAGAGGAAATATGTAACACATCAAAAACCCCCATTGTTATAAATATTATATCTTTGATTAATGCATATAATTATAATATACTTAGTGCTTATAACAGTTATAGTATAGTATATATATAGTATAGTTATAGTATTTCCTACGATTCAGCGATTTACCTATATAATAACACGATATCCACTCATTCCGTTCAGTTTATTAAAAGTTCCAACCAAATTTTTAAAAGTCGAAAAAGCCCTAACAAGTGTTTTCAGAAAATTTCCAACGGATATTTCCAATTTAGCTTGCGAGGATATTGAAAGATTGGGTTTGGTATAGTCCTATCTCTAGTATTATATATATATATATACAATTTAGCTGAAATCGCAGTAGATTTTTAAAGATTAATTGAATATGCTACCGCGGTTGACTTTCTTGTAGATAGATCATTTAAGTCTACGCATTTTTTAAATTTTTTCTAACCTTATTTAATTTTGTTTTCCTTTCTCGATAAAATCGGATAATATTAATACTTAAAATCCCATCTTAATCAGTGGTTCAAGAGATTAGCGCCTTACAAATTAAATCGATTATGCCTTCAAATATATATTTACACTGTAGAGGAACTCTATGCAGCCTCTTTTCTAGACGATATGGAACATACTTTCTAACAATCTATTTGTTTACACACATTATATAACAAATTGTATGAGAAAGTAATAATTTTTGACCAACTTCGCCGTCACAATACAAATTACATGAAACTGGATCGTTTAATATAAAAAAAAATATCCAAAATTTTGATATTTTTATAAAAGTAATCTCCACGACTAAGAAGAAGAAGTACTTACAAAAAAAAAACAAAGTATGCCAATTTTAGTTTCGGATAAAAAGAGCTGAAGTCCATAAAGAAAGGTTTTTTTATAGAGAAGACGACATGTGACCTTTCCACCGCCTGATTATTAAGCATAGGTGGTTGGTCCATGAATGCGCCCGACTGGCAGAACATAATACAGTCCGCCAGTCGCGCACACTATGCCAGTAGAGATGATTTTTCACACATTTGCTTGAAGAACCCCAGGTTGTAGGAAGGAGGAAAGACTGACATTTTTTGACATTGCGACACAGGAACGAGTCACTGTTTGTTTTCGTTCGTATGCAGAACGTGTCCACTGTGTGAGGATGAAATCTGTATCCTGTGCGAGCAGTGAGGGTGGTAAAAAGGGATGGAGGGACAAGGTCATGGAGTTCTTCTGAACATTCCCCATATTACAGTCGATAGAAGACGCTCCTATCTAGAAGTATATTCCTATCTAGAAAAGTAGGCTGTCATAGAGTCCATAGTTAAAATAAAGACTCTGCTTATAGTCTTTCATTACTATCTAAAGTGATTATAAGTAAATTATACTGATTTCCTTGAGTAACAATATTGAAAATTCATATTTATGACAACCCGTTTAAATCCCGGCAAGGTAAGAATATTAGAGATCATAATTTTGACAATACAATGGATTTTATGGAACTTTATAACATTGTAATTACTGACATTTTGGATTTTCGAAAGAAAAAATATAAATTCAGTGATTTAACCGAAGTGAAAGTCGGTTTAGGTGTAGGCGATAAACGATAATAAATACTTACGTGTTTCTTCGTGAAGTGATTACTATGCAATGAAAAAATCATCATTTAACTTTTCCTTTTCCTATCACAATCGATAAGTTTGTCACTCTTTCTGTTTAATAATCGGTAAATGTGGACTTTGTTACAAGTTTGTTTTACTAAAATCCATAAAAACTAAGGAATTCAAACTCTATAAACGCAATAATTTAAGCAAAAAGTGGGCAAATTGGAACAGAAATCTGATCACAAAATACAATGAAATCCATTATACTTTAATAGAAAGCGCTTGCTGCTTTTATGTTAGTCCAGTTTAAATGAAAATTAAATAAAGTACAGCTTTATAGTAAAACTCATGCGTCACGCTGCCGGCCGGCCTAACATTTGTATTTGCCGAGAGTTCTAGTGGCCTACTTTGAAAATATAGAAGATATTTCTTATTATTTTCTAGAAATTGTGCTTCGAAGGGCACGTCCTCAGTTCTTCTAAAAATAACAGATATTTACGTTAATATAAACAACTGGCAAAAAGTGGACATTGCTACTGTCTCTCGCCACACCGGAAGTGTGTACAAACAAATATTTGTTCTTCTTTCAAGACAGTAGTAGCTTTACGGTTCGACGTGATTTTTTGCACAGGGATAGTTGGAGGGCCGGATAGTGACTTCGGGATAATATCTTATTTCACATTTCAAAATCTTCCACGAACAAAGCTAGTTTTTACATATTTTTTTTGTTTTTGAAGTAAGTTTTTCTAAACAATGCGACATCAGTTTTAATACCGTTTTATATTTTCCTGCAGATGACTCGATAGAACATTTCGCCGTGTGCTCTGGTTACCTACTTTGTAAATATTGTGCCCAAGGCACTTGGAAGGAATTGCTTGTTTAGCCCGATTTCACCCACTTTTCATTCTATCCTATATTTTATCATAATATTTTAAACTAATTAAACAATATGTACAAAAATATGAGAAACTAGCTTTCCACCCCGGCTTCACCCGTAGTTTTTTTTAATGTGACATATGAATTTAACCCGAATTATTTCCGGGATAAAAGTAGTATGTGTCCTTCTCCGGTCCTCCAACTATCTCTGTGCAAAAAATCACGTCGAGTCATTGCTCTGTTATGACGTAAGAGAAAGTAAATGTAAATTATCCTTATGTCTTAAAGATTGTTTAACACAAAATGGTTTTGAACGAACTATAGAATATGTTAAAGAGATTGGTGTATACAAAATGTTGTAATCTACTAAATTAAATATACTTGTATTTACAGTGGTCGCTAAAGACCTTAGCAGTTATAAAGCGACCTTAAATAAAAATTTAAATAAAAAAAAGTACAAACTCACAATATTAAATAGGATTCTATCCGATACAAACTTCATATTTATTTTTGCAGACATTTTATTATCATCAGTTTTCTGATATGTACTCACATTTTCGAAAATAACTCTATGATTTTCATGGAAATTGCGGATTTTTGAATTGGTAAATCTATTTTTAGGATAAAATCTTCAAGCTCAGTGTATTTAAGACAAAAAGTTCAACTTCTCACCAACTGGCTCGGCGTACACCTTTGTTATTTCGAGCTAAGCTCAAATAGACTAGGTAGGTACTTTTAAATTAATTTTCAATATTCCAAATGAGTTAAGTAATCTAAGAATATTTTAATAAGGTAATTAATTAATATGATTAATTAAAAGTGCTGCAACTTTTTTAACGAAGGGTACCAAACACCACACTTATAATTGTAAACGTTTTGTGAATACATTGTATAGGTATACTAAATATAAAACAAAATGAGACAACCGTTAAAGAATAGATCGTTATAAAGTTTATTTCCCACTATGGGAGAGGGCAAAGGCGATAGTTACTGTTGAAGATAAAGTTTGAAATATGGATAGTTTCGTGAAACTTTGGTGTATTTTTTCCTAATTAACTTATAAAACATTAAAACTTACTTAGTAAAGATTTGTTTTGATACAGCATTTATTGTTGAACAAGAGCTCAAAGACCAATAGGAGCCCACGGCGTAAGTATTTTTAAATCAAATAAAATCACGAATGGCATGAAGGCATCATGTTGATGGTAGATACATAAACATTGGAAGTACGGCAGATTCGACCCAAACCCAACTATCAAAATGTCAACTTTACTGCGAGCCGTGTAACCGAATTTTCAACACAAAATTTGGTTTTACAAGCCAACATTAGTGCTTATCAAATCACTTATCAAAATAAGTTAAAACTAAGCATGCAGGAGTCGCTTGAGGACATGATGATGACCTATCTGAAGGTATTGTTTTAACCTGAATGAATGATAATAATAGATATTAGTAACCTCTTGGAATAAAAAGCGTGATGATAGATAGATAGTAAAGATTTCAGGAAAAGCATTATTGAACCCGTGACCTCCGGTTTCAGATCCAGCTGTCTAATCACGCTATCGACGCGACGACAATTCGCACGATGTATTTTCACACACATTAAACGGAACTTAATCGCACCCTACAGCACGTTCTGGTAATAAACTAAAATATTAGGTTATCTCTCTGCAATCTCGCATCAAGTGTGGACGCAAATGGTCATTAACCTTAAGGAAATGGTCGTCGAAGTGTCACCGGCCCATAATTACGTTACCCAGATATGACGATGCTCTTTTAAGTATGCAATCAGACGTGTCTGGAGACGATCGCAAATAAAATATATGATTGCTTTTATTGAACGCATGCGTGTTATTTTATAAAGTTTCTTACTTATAAGAGTTCTTTAGGCTCGTATTTGGGACAGTCAATCACCGGCTTCGCACGGATTTATCAAAAAATATTTTTTCCCGGGACAATGAGATATTTTCCCTAGACTATGTATAAGTATGGACATATTGTCTACTGGCACAGGTTCACTGAGTTTTAAAGCAAGATACGCAAACGGCAGGCGGCGGCAATCATGCTTGCTTTATCCGCCTCCTATAGTCTGTCCGACAAGTTAAAATCCGTGTTAATTCTTGATAAAGCGCTATAGCTCATTGGATTCGGAATGACGTCTACAAAAATGAATTTCAAGGATTTTACAGCACATAAAAAATTACAAAAGTTATGAACCAATTAAATTAATTTAATCAAAATTAACTTAAACTTAACTTAAAAAAATTATAATAAACAAAATATACAACTTTAGTAAACTTTTATCTCGTAATCTTGTTAAGTATATATATAAGAAGGGCTCCACGAATCAAAAAAATTATAGGTATAATTGACCTAAACTTTTATGTCGCTTTTTAAAACAATAAAAAAATTATAATTTTTAAAATAAAGATTTTTTTTCCAACGGTGCTGCATTCTTTGAAGTGTTTTGATGACATCATAATTTTTCCAAATTTTTATATTGTAATACTATAAAAAAAATAACTGTGGTACACTCTCATCGGTGGCAGCGCGCTCATTCTAAACTGGCCGCGCGGAGCCTTATTTTCAGCGCTAAATAAAAATTTATAAATAATGAAGATACAGTTCCGGAATATGGATTTTTTTTAGGAAATTTCCTCCTATTTAAGAAGCTTTTATTTAAATTTCTTAAATATTAATAGTTTTCGAGTTATAGGCAAAAAACGAAATACCTTTTTTTTTCATCTTAATTGTTTCATAACTTTTGCAATTTTTTATGTGCTGTAAAATCCGTGAAATACATTTTTCTAGACGTCATTCCGAATATAATGAGCTATCGCACATATTTTTAGGAGCTTTATCAAGAATTAACACGGATTTTAACTTGTCGGACAGAATACTACAGGAATATGTACTCTAGCATCCTACTCGCGCGCTCTCTAAGTACTTTAACTGTTACAAACAAATAAACATTTTCGCATGTAGAATATTTTTAAAGAATGCAAAAAAAATTGCTAATCAATGACTATATTAAGTAATATTGTTGATAGATTTTAGTATCTGAAATAAATTTAATGAGAATTATTCAACCGTCATGAGTTCAAAAATATCCAAACTTTTTTCCTCCCTCATAATATAAAAACTCAAAATCTACATTGACAATGATATATTCAGTAAACAAAGATATTTCAGTGAAGCGTACACGTCATTTATTTCAATTTAAACCTGAAAAGATTTCCATGTACGATTGCTGCTAGCATCCTTTTTCGTTACATTCTAAATTATAACAGACTAGGAAATAAATACATAATGTATGAAATGCTTTTTGGCATCGCTATTTCATCTGGTATACATACATAAAATCACACTGTATCCCAGTGGAGTAGACAGAGATATTATGAGATCCAAACAAATCTTTCAAGTTTTCCATACGTAGAATTTGGAGTAATTTTGATGAATATAAGATTTCATAGCGTAATTGATATAGGTAGCGATGTACGTCTATCGGGAACCCGTGCTCACTCTCGTGGCAAAAATGCTAAGTAGGTACCATTTTTTCAAGAATATTAAATATGTGCTTTTCCTGCTTCGGAAGGCACTAAATATAACAGATATTTACATCTAGCTAGGCCATAAGAGTCACCTGTTCTGTTTTCTTATGGACAACCGACAAAAAGTGGGCTCTGTTACTGGTGTCTCTGGCGGCTGTTATAGAGGTCACACCGCAAGTTATAGAGGCCGTGAACACGTGTGCGATTTTAATGAACACTCGTGATTCTTTAAAATTTGTCCACACTAATTAGAAAATCATAAACAAAAATTTTTAGTTAATTTCTTTGGTTATAATTGTATTAATTTTTTTTGTCAAGTCTAAAAATTAAATGCCTTAGGTTTCTAGAACATAGAACAAAGTCGTTAGTGTCTTGGGAAAGTGCACTCTTCACTGTCTTTGTTACGAATGTAGGCTATCTTTGTTTACATTGAAATAAAAAAATTTTTTTTAAAGAATACGTATAAAATAATGTATAATTTGTAAGGTTAGGTTTATGGTCGTAACCACAGGGATGGTTGCGGAAGTTCAATATAAGTAAGTAAGTACCAACCTACTTAATATTATTGGTAACTTTTAATTTTTAAAACACAAATAACACAAAGTATTTATTTATTTATTATAGTTTGATAAAGAACTTACAAATTCCTAATTTTCACAATTCTGGCCTAAATAAGGTCCATGAACTTAGCACTCCAGGCATTGTTTTAAAGTAGGTAGTTCAGAGCTTACATTCCCTAGCATAGTTTCCTGGAGCGAATTCAAAAGCATTCTTGGCAAGTTCCTGTTTTATCCTACATCAACTGCACGCGATATCCAGTTTCCCATCTTATTAGCTTCTCCAACGTAATACTAGAGAATTTTAAATAACGTACGGAGGTCTTTGAAGTATCTGTTTCGTCCGTGGATTTTTTTAAATGTACCATAAGAATTTATCCCAAGGGTAAAGGATACCGACGCTCCAACTATATCTGAATAAAGATCCATGTCTTTATTTTGAAGTAAAAGACAAACAAACAAACAAACACACTTTCGCATTTATAAATAAAGCATGAGTTTTCCTTTTCAAATAATTTTACTTAGCTTCTTACTCTGATCAGTTGTCAGGACTTTAGATAAAATATAAATGGTGGTGAGTGAGTATATATGAATTCAAAATTCTAAATAATCTAGAAGTGACAGCTCTAATGTAGCGGAACACCATATCTGATTATCTCTGGTAGCAATATCTATATTTAGCGATATTTCCTAAACAGAACGTGACAAAGGATGTCCCTGCACTTAACTGACATTAGAGCTGTCACTTCTAGATTATTTAGAATTTAGTATATCCATTTTGAATTCATATACCTATACTCACTCACCACCATTTATATTTTATCTAAAGTCCTGACAACTGACCAGAGTAAGAAGCTAAGTAAGATTATTGAAGAAAGAAAAAAATGTAATCCAATATTTAAGAAGAGCTAATCTCAGAAACTACCAGACCGATTTGAATTTAATGATGAAGGTTTTTAGGTTACAACCCAGTCTATACTAAAATGATTAAGGCTATATAGGTAAAGTTTGTAACTTTGTAAGTTTCGATTTAGAGGTCAAACTACTGAACCGATTCTAAAAAATCTAAAATATTTTATTTTGTTCGAAAATATTCACGAGCGAAGCCGGGGACAGAAAGCTATTGTATAATATATATAGGATATAATATTTTAAGAGCCAGTTACAATTTTGTAACGTTGTACGCTATCACTTCAGGTATTAGGAAATGCATCTGCAATAGTTCAATGCATAACCTATTAGGTTTACATAACTTTAACATTCAATTTATTAACCGGATGTGATGATTTCCTAGTCATGTGGCCTTTTATATAAAAGCTTCAATAAAATTTGTGAAATGTAAACTAACTCTATGGTTACTTAATTCTCTCAACTTTTTCTTTTATTGATTAAATAATATAGAAAAATAACATCCTAATCGGAATAATCCCTGAAAAAGTGATAACTTGATTATCAAACAAACATTAAATCGTAAATATAAAAAAGTAACTACCCGCTGGCACGGGTACAAAAATGTTGTAAGCATAATGGGTAGAAAGATTCCAAATAGTTTCCCGGGATAAAAAGTAGCCTGTTAGGTACTCTCCCGCAGCCGACTATCTCTATTTAACAAACACCTTTTCGCATTTATAATATTAGATTATAAACAAGTAATTCGAGGTTCTCTAGTTATAAGCACAAAGAACAGACGGACAGAGAGACGTTGCGTTTTATAATATGTATATTGATATATAATAGAACACCTGAAACTCCCCTGAAAATAATTTTTCCCCGAAATGACATCTATTTAGATTGATTTATCACCTGCAAAGTTTTCCATCAAATATCATCAAATCAATAAAGGTGTTTCGGAGAGATATTATTTTTTAGACTACGGCATCGCCCATAGAATAAATAACGCGCTCGAATATTTATTCTATGACATAGCGATAAAGTAGACAAATTATTATTAAATTATTTTCGGGAAAACAAAGAATAGATTTTAATCTCAGAAGCTTTATTAAATCTATCTATCATCACGCCTTTTATCCCAAGGGGGGTAGGCGGAGATACTTCTTTTGCTTCTTTTATATTCATCATACCTTTCATACATGCTCAGGGATTGTGTGTACTTTTAATATTTCCATCGATCAATACATTTTGTATATGTTCAATAAAAGTACACCTCGGTCTTCCTCTGCCAGCATTTCCTTTCACTTCAGCCATATAAACCTTTTTAGTCAATCTTTCATCCTACATTCTTTCAACGTGTCCAAACCACATTATGATTTCTTTATTTATTTATTAATTCAGCCGTTTCGGAGCCTATTCTCGACAAATTTTAGCACAGATAGAAATAAAAAAAACGTATGTTTTAACATGATGTAAATAGCATAATCCTACTTATGTATTAGTTCAATTCTGAAATTACAGACTGACACTTGAATTTTATTTATTTGAACAGATTATGGTATACCAAACCAAAACCAAACCAAAATTTGCAACTACCTTTGGGAATAGAACAAAATGCCAAAAGACTATTTCTATCGCATTGTATGTCTTGGAAGATTTGCTAGGAACGATTTTTCGTTTGTCAGGAATAGATATTCGTACCAAATGGAAGGTTTGGTATCTATAGGACATAGATTACTTTTATGGCCTCTATCTTCTGCTTCCATCTTCCTTGAAACCAATCACACTTGCTATCTATGTAATTTTTGTTTCGTCTATCTTGACTATAAAAAAGTTTTGGATATGCGAAAATTTACGGAAGTTGGTACCTAAACAACCTTTGCACGTATTTTTATTAAGATTTTTTTTAAATAACCATTTAAAAATATGATTATTAGTTTTTCTTTACGGGTTGCCTTACAGCTCCCGAAACCGTGTTATGGTTCCAGGGTACCAAAGTCTCCCTCTTTTAGCCGATTGTATTTGTGAGGCTATACCTAACGAGTGGCCAGTTCTGTTGAGGTATATTTAGATAGAAAAGCCTGTTGTGTGATGTTAAAAAACATCATCAAGAATTGGGTTATCAAATGCATTTTTTTTAAATAATTTTAGTAGGTGTATAGATAGATAGAAGATATAGAATGTAAGATTATAGTCTATGGCCATTATTCATAAACGTATTTTAGCAACGTTTTTGTTAAAATGTGTTTTGTTTCTTTCTATTATTAGTAATTGTTAGTAATTATTGTTAGAGAGTGACAAAACATATTTTAACGCTTCTAAAATGTGTTTATGAATATGGCCATATATATATAATAACTCAAAGCTAGATTTAACTTGGAGATTACCTACCTATATTCATAATTTGTACGCTGCGATTTCCAATATTTTTATATTGTGCCTGAAAATTGATTTTAATATTTGAAAGGGGGTATCAAATGATAAATTAAATAACAATAGCTATCAACATTAAGACTTTAATTTCAATAACTCAAGGCTTATTACTTGTGAATGTCTACTTAATTATGAGATATAAATTACACATCTCATCACATCAGCATTCACAATAGATACTACGCAATAATAAAAATGTCAGTTATGATTTGTTGTCGAGCTTGACAGACCTCGTTTCTGCATCATCACAATATCACTGGCTGTGTTCACACATAACACATGATTTCATTGTTTCTTATTCGATCTTTTTGTAATTAAACTTTTTACCCGATCTTTCTAATTTTAGAAAATTTAAAATTTAGAAACCTTTTCGAGGCGATTCGCTCTAAATATACTTCAACAGAACTCACCCCTCGTTAGGTATAGCCTCATAAATACCATCGGCTAAATGAGGATGACTTGGTCTTCCGCTGGGTATCCTGGGACCGTAACACGATTTAGGGTAAGCGTGAAGAAAGAAAACGTGGGCAGTTCTGTTGAAGTAAGTACTTATTAGTGTTTTTATTTATTTTACTTTTATTTAGTGGTATTTTCTTTATACTTTCATATTCCTTACGTCCTTCAAGTACGTAAAAAATGTGTAACTTAATTATATTTTAAACTTTATGACTACTTGAGTAGTTCATTTGAATGTGAACCTATCTCTAAGTTATCACAAATGTTGCAACTTTACCAACAAAAGCTTCACAATCTAAACTTGCACCACAATTAGCTCTTTCCACATCTTTAATTACACTCGTGCTTCATTATATACGAAGATTTTATTTGGATCTGAGAACTAACAATAGAAAGAAGAATAAACTCAAGAATTGTACAAATTATAATTAAAATTAATTTCTTAATAATCTGATCGACAGACTGTACTTAAAAGGCTTTTCGATCTCAAATTAGCTCAACAGAACTTATGTAGCTGGGTTAGTCTCAAAAATATAAGGAAGACTTAGGTCATTTATAGAATATTATCACATCAAGCTCCTTCCTTGTCCTGTTTCCCGGGATCAAAATTAGCTAATTTTCCAATCCAGGACATAAACTATTATTATGATTACTCTTCGAGCTTCCGAGCTTATTTTATTTTCTCCGAAAAAAGTTGAAATTTATTATGTTATGTTATTATTATGTAGAGTTTGATAACCTAATCACGGACGTATAGCCTAAATAATCGAGTAAAATAAAAAGTTAAACAAATTTTTTTTCAAGTGCATCAAACGAATGGGCTCGTTATAAGACATACATTTTTTTATAATTTTAAAAAGCATAGTTTAAATTATATTAGGAAAATATACGAATATTGAGCGGCGCCACCCCCACTTATCTTCAAATCTACTGAGACTAAAATTTTGAAAAAAGAATAGAAAATATAGGGTCTCGCCTCCCACTCGCTCTTGGTTACATTTGAATTTAAATTTGCCTTTCTTGATCTATAAAATTGACTACCATCCATGCTAATCTCATTTAAAAACTTCAAAATAAAAATCAGTAATAAAGAAGCGCAAAGATGTATGGCCTGTACTATATTATTATTTTATTATTCTTTGGTATGTCGTAAAAGCAGAATTCATTCAAAAGAAACCGTTGTATTAAAATTCAGCATTTCGTTTTCTGATAACGTGTTTGATAAAAATAATAAACAGTCAAAAGAATTAATTTTAAAATAAAACATGTAGCAGTAAATTAAAATAAATTCGCCGTTCCAACAGTTTTCACATGACCCGGAATGAAAGCATAATAAAAAATTCAAAACCCAGATCACGTACAAACTTCCGAGTGCACAAAAGTTGACGAATTGCTTTTTTATTTCGTACATTGTTGACTCTGGCCCCATAAACTATCCAGTTCTTAACCAATTAAAAAATCAAATTATCACTAAAGAGGTCAAGATGAGGTTCAAAAACTTCTTTGTAGTTAAAAAAAAAGTAGATATTATTTAAAACCCCCACAAAACTCTCTCCATATTTAGTAATTCTATGGCTGTATGCTAACCACATTCATTTTATTTCAGATAGATAAATTAATGAAATTGAAACATCTGCATATAATTAAAACCGGCCAAGTGCGTGTCGGGCCACGCATAGGATTAGTAACGTCTCTGCTCCAACCCAGGATGTTGCAATACTGTTTTAATTTTGATGTGTAACATCTTTCCTCTCGCTTTCCTGCAATCTGTAGGAGTGATTCCGTGAAAAAGGACGGGAGTGTGTAACAGGAAGCCGGGGAAGCGCGCGCTATTTGATTTGACCAATGAGCGCGCGGTGGTAGAGTTCGCCGTCAGATAGTACCAACCCATTTTCCGAGAGGTTGGTACTGTCAGCCAAGAGTGTGTGGGTCTACCAAGGTGAGATGTCAGATGTTACACATTATATGCGACTACTGTAAGGCTTGCTCGTTTTTTATTTACTAGCATTCTGCCCTGGACTTCGCCCGGCATTCATCCCCTATTGTCCTCCTTAGGGATGTAAGGGTGGATTTAAAAAAAGTAGCCTATGTATTTCCCTAGGGTTCAAGCTTTCTCCGTATGAAATTTCATCAAAATCAGTTCACTGGTTTATCAGAACATACAGAGTTACTTTCACATTTATAATATTAGTATGGATTTTTGTATATTCCTTCCATATTACTTTATAGAAGTTGATTGTGAATTATTCTTTAAAAACCCTAACTTTTTTGACTAAAATTTGGAGATTACAGTAACTCTCTGTACTTGATAAATGACGGTAAAATACTGATATGTAGCCGTTTAACCCACTGAACATACAAGATGTCAGCGATACCAGAAAATAATGTCGTACGTATTTACTTTCCGAACATACTAATGACTTGTGGAAATGAGTATGTTTAAGCATAACTAACCTGTGGTTGACCGCGCACACTCAACGCTTGTTTGAGGAAGGTTGTTAACCAATTTGAGAGCTATTCCCGTTATATTCTGAGTACGGACACAATATTTGTTTGCATCTTAACTTACTTTATCAAAAAATTCTAATATCAAAAATATTATTAGATGCTGTGATTTTTAAAGAATTACTCTACTGAAATATAATAATCAAAATTCAGGATTTCGTTAATAATTAATTCAACAAGAAAATCAAGTAGCTGCGAAGATTTCTTCACGGATTGCCTTACCGTAGATACGTAGAGACCGTGTTATGGGTCCCAGGGTACCCAGAAGAAGACCAAGTCTCCCTCTTTTAGTCGATGGTATTTTTGAGGCTGTTCTGTTGAGATATATTTAGATGGAAAAGCCTCTAAGTGTGGATTGTCGGATTATGTACACAAGTTTTTAAATATAAAATCCTATTGGTACATAGACGGCATCGAATCGTGTCCGCTTAGTTAATACCAGGCGTCTTAACCACTCAGCCGACGCACCTTATTTAAATTATTTTTTACACTTTTCAAAATAAATATGACCATAGAATATTTGAAATTATGCACTCGATCTGGTAGATATTAGAAAATTTTAAAATTGCACTAAGAAAAATTCGAGCCAGCTTATGTTTTCTTGTCATTAAAAATCTAATTGAGCATTGTTTGCGACAGAAACGCGGCACATTACGTTGTGAACTACTTCATTCATATTTTCACAACATTCTCAAGTTCAGTGTTGCCATAATAAAAGTGGAACGTATATAATAACGGACTATGCACTGAGACTTTACACTATCTGTTCAAGTTAATGATGCAGTCTAATGATAAGCATAAGGTGGCCGAGTGGTTAAGACTTCTGGTATTAATCAAAGACCACGGGTTCGATACCGGATCCAGACCACTTACCAATGGATTTTTATAATTAAAAACTTATGTACCTACATAATCTGACAAACCACACTTAGAGGCTTTTCCATCTAAATATACCTCAACAGAACTGGCCACTCGTTAGGTATAGCCTCACAAATACCATCGGGTAAAAGAGGGAGACTTGGTCTTCCGCTGGCTACCCTGGGACGGTTTCGAGAGCTGTAAGGCAACCAGTGAAGAAAAAAAAATATTCCGGTATTTAATTCCATTTCGATCAAATTGGAGGTGGGATTGTAATTTGTATCAAGTTGTGCTTACGTTGCTTGTATTGCTCATAAACATACATACAACTTACATTGCGGTGTGGTTAGAGACGAAACCTGAAGACGAAATCAAAGCCTGTCATAAAAGTGCACTCAATGGGACATAGAGCTTACATATAATGGAAAAAATCCAATCTAATTCCAAGCTGATATTTTTTAGCTTAGCTATCTTATGCAATCCAACTTGGTGAATATTTTCCGTGCTTCCTCGCTCTAGTCGCTCTAGCTCGAAAACTAGCCTAAGTCTGCGGGCACGAAATTAGCGACGGCCGAGCGATGGCGACAGCGAGGCGGCGCGGGGTGGCGGTGACGTAAACAAAAGTATAGAATGTTTACGCGCACGAAATGGGAGAGAGCGGGGCGGCGCGATTTCGTGCGCGTCACCATACATTCTATGCTTTTGTTTACGTCGCCGCCGCCCCGCTGTCGCCATCGCTCGGCCGTCGCTAATTTCGTGCCCGCAGACTTACGCTTTCAAGTAGAGTTAAAGATTTGTGGTTAGCTACTTTAGTTCGAATGAGAATTGAACCTGGGATATCTGGTTTCAAGTCTAACCATTGCGTTGTTAATATTCTTTTATATTGTAGTCTACCGAAAACATTTTGCTATGGTATTTTACTTAACTTAAATGACAATAAATAAAATCGTTAAAATATGTCACTATTTTACACGCTAAGTACACCTTCATAGGAAATAGCTATGGTCGGACTTCCTGAGGAAATTGCATTGCACTCCGCAGATGGAATTATAGACAAGGCTACGTTTTCCTATTAACTACGAAAATTCAAGGTTGCTGAAGGATGTGAGATTCAATTTAAATGCATATACGTTTTATTGAAGATGAAATACATTAATGAATTCGATTTAAAATAAAAACTAAAATTAAACGGTTGTAATATTTGGTAGCTTTGTTTTAAGTACCTTGTTTTGTTACTAAGCGGACGTTTCGTACAAAAAGTTTTGTAAGAAGGACATGGCATCATTACATTTGTGTTATTATGGAACAAACATCCAACGAATCTTTTTTATTTTAACAGCAAAGGTAAATAAACCACGACACACAAATATAAAAGTTTCATAAGAAAAGTCAGCCATAAAAAATGTTCCCGTCTGCATCATTAGGGCAGGTCATTACATTTCCGCCGACATGACGCGCACAACTGGAAAAAATTGTAAGCGTCTACAGGGAAAACAACAAAATGGGAAAACAGAGATATTGTTGTACCTACCAATGTCAATTTCTACCTTTCGGCACAAGATATTTATTTAAAATTTTGCTACATTGAAGAATTTATCAAATCCAAGAACATATTATCAACAATAAATGCATTTATGAATGAATCACACTTAGAGTTACATCTAAATATACCTCAACAGAACTGGCCACTCGTTAGTTAGATAGCCTCACAAATACCATCGGCTAAAAGAGTGAGACTTGGTCTTCAGCTGGGTACCCTGGAACCGATATAACGGTTTCGGGAACTGTAAGGCAACCCGTGAAGAAAAAAAAAGTCAAATTGCTTATGATTGTTGAATTTCTCACAGAAAAATCTCGAAACTTAAAAAAACCTAGCCTTGATTTCCAAATGGGATAACTCATAACACCACCTACTTAATTTAAACATAAAATTATAGAAAAACAATTGTTTAATTTTGTTTGTTCTTAGCTAATCAAAATATGAACTCACGACCCTATAATTACATAAGATGTTTTGTTTCAATTTATATAAACACAAAATTAATTCATGAAACCATTAATATTAAAGCAATTACACAAGCATGAATTGGATCTTCCTTACGAATAGTCACTATAAATGCAAACAAGAAATTACAATTTACATTAAACGCGCTCCGAAACAAGAAGATCTCGGTCTCACTACATAAATTTTCAGTAAGATATACCGCTGCCTTTCTATAAATAAATATTAACGTAATAGAAACATAAGCTATTGATTTTAGATCACCTTCACAAGTACCATATCTCACTATAATATTAATATTATAAACGCGAAAGTTTGTATTGAGTATGTTTGTTAAATCGCGCCAGAACGCCTGAACAGATCTTTCAGAAATTCATATCTTATAGACTTCATTTCATTTCAGAAATTTGGTACAGAGATAGATTATAGTCTGGAATAGCACATTATCCCGGAAAAAATATTCCCGTGGGATAGATTTGTTTTTGTTTTCCACGAGATCGACATGATTGTTTGCATACTGGTAGTTTAGGGGTCAGAGAATGACATTATACTACTTTTAATACCACGAAATCGGACGAGGGAGGGGCAAATTACAGCCACGGGATTATTTCTTTTTGAATCTGTTTCCACGCGGGTGAAACCGGGGACAGAAGCTTGTCAGTTATAATGCTCTTCAAATTAGATGAGATTTTGACATACGCAGTTCAAAAATCCAGTTATTTTAAAATTTTGTACTGGGAATCGAATGTCAAACTTTAGTGATTACATACTCTTCGATTTCTTTAATACTTATCATAGAAAAATCTAAGAATTAGTTTAAGAAGAATTAGTTTGCATTTCTTCTGTGCTACTAAGAAGTGACAACTTTAGATAGACCGCTAATTGTAGACATTGTTACAAGATATAAAAGCATTGCATATAGCATTTAAGAAGCCTAAGATTCTTTGTAAGAAGCTCTAACAAAACTTTATTACATTACCAAGCCTTCATTTATTTTTTAGTGAATACGTCTGAAAACAGAGTGGATAGAGAAATAATATTTAATTTTACCCTAAAGTCCCATGTATATTTATAAGTACTGTAGAAATAGAATTTAGGCAAAATATCTACGAATAAAGTAGGAAAGTTGATGTCACGTCCCTAACTTTAATAAGAGGTTCTTATTACTATGCTAAGCATGCTTCCTTGTTCCTTGTAATCGACGATACCCTGGGGACCCAAACTAGAGGTCGAACAACATAAATTAATTATCCAGGTAGTCCCTTAAAGTCTGGGCTTTAAGAACTTATTCGGATTTTTCTAATAAATTAGCTTTCGGAAAAAGTTGGATTTGTTATTGTGGAGTTCATATTAACTTGGTTTATAAACTATCATTTTGAGTTCGTACAAAAACCGTATTGAAAAAGCACTTCCATTTTTTCCCGAATTTTCTAATTTTACGGGCAACTTTTCCAATGTTATTTTCTAAAAACCTAATTCGGACTATTACGAATATTAAAAAAACAGTTAAGTAACCAAATCGGTCCAGCCATTCTCAAATGATGCACTTAGCAACAAACAGCGTTTCATTTTTATTTATAAGATTGAACTTCTCTCCACAATTTTCATTTCTCACCATTTTACAACTTTTCAAATAGAATATTATGTATATTACAGACATTTATTGAGAAGAGATTTCACGATCCCAGTACGATAGGCTTGCAACGCTATACTAATATCATGGAGACCAAAATGTACCGTTATGTTGGAATTGATTTAGTTTACAAAAAAAAAATAAAGAGTTATATTTCTGTACTTTGCTGTGTTGTCTGTACAATTTTATACAAAATAGGCTTGGTAGTGTCGTTTATTGTAAACAACACTACTAGTAGTGTGGCTGGTAGTGTCGTTGCCAAAAAACGTAATTTTCAGTCTTTAAAATACCAAAGCAATCAATATACTAAAGAGGGAATAATATTGTGCCTTTACGAAACTATGCGGTTTCTCCCGTATTATGGACAATTCATACGTTTTTTATACCTTGATAAATCGAGTAATAAAATTAGAGAAGAATACAGAGTGAAAGATGATGTTGTGACTAAAGTGCAGAAAAAAAATAGTTTACGCTGGTTTGGACACGTTGAAAGAATGAAGGATGAAAGATTTATATGGCTGAAGTGAAAGGAAATGCTGACAGAGGACGACCTATGTGTACTTTTATTGAACATATAAAAAAATTATTATTCGATGGAAATATTAAAAGTATACACAATGGTATGATAAATAGCGAGATATTTCAGGATCGTAACAAATGGCATTCGATTGTCTCTGCCTACGTCTTGGAAAAAAAGGCTAAATAGATTAGAAGAATAAATAGATTATAAAATTTATAAATCGAGATGAAATAAAGAACAATTTTTTTTAAATTTGATTTGAAAACAAGAATAGACATTAAATTTTAGGGAACAACCAACCATAAAATTTGTAACTAGACAAATAGACATTTCTTCTTCTATGACCAAAACAGATTAGCGAGTGTAACTGTTAAAAGTAAAATAAAAAATATATTTTACAAAATTGCACAATGGCAAAATTTATAACAATCGACCCCAATCTATTTAGTGATAGTATCTATCATAAAACTGATCTAGGTTTCAACGTTGCAATAACTTTACTAATAGATAGTTAGTTTTCTATTGTATAGAATTAGATTGGCATCAGAAAGAAATATTACTAAATGATGAAATTAAATTATGAAACATGCAAAAGATTATATATTTTGAAAGCAAAATGATCTTACAATATTCAGGAGAACAAATTCATTGAAATAAATTGAATTTTCATGATTGAAACGAATTCGTCTGCGTTTTTTCGAAATGGCTGATTTATATAATGAGAATTGATACTTTATGATGATTACCGGGGCGTTTATGGGGCGTTGGTGGTCGAGTGGGTGAAACGTCGGCTCACAACTGAGAAGTCGCTGGTTCGATCCCACATCCGACCAAAGGGTTTTTATAATAAAAAATCTGGCCACTCGTTAGGTATAGCCTCAAAAAAATCTTCTTCTAAGTGAGGAAGACTTTGTGGCAACGGTTCCAAGGCAACCCGTGTTTTTTTTTTAATTTTCTGATTACCGCTCCAATGACAAAAAAAAAATTTCTATGGTGAATTGGATCAAAAAAACACCACCACTTAGATATAAAAGCGACAATGTTCACAATTAGTTTAAATTGCTTGTATATTAAAAATAACTCTAAAGCTTATAAAGAAAAATTGTTCACCTGTTTCAAGTAAATAAAACTGTTTATAAGATTTTTTCCCACAATCGTGACCTAGACAATTAAGGCACCGTATGATTGCCATTGCCCCCGAATGTTAGTGTGTGAAATTGGCTATAAAAGTTTACCTCTCTTATATTTTCTTTACATTTAACACGCTTATTATTTAAGTTGATTTAAGTACATGTAGATATTATGAGATAAGTTATTAATTATGTCTTTTATGAGAAATGGTAGCTAATGCATTTCCTTTTTTATAAAAAAACATAGGCAGTCATGGTACTATTCTGTGGTCATGGAGACTGCCATGAAAACTTAAAACTATGAATAACAGTGGTTTTTAATTTACAATAACGCCATTAAGCGCGCGTCTAAATAAGACATTCTCGGGCCGGGCAATCCACGCTCGGCATTTGTGACGAGAGCATGTCGTGACGCGAACTCATAAGATTTTCCCCTACCAAAAATTGTTCAGCGCGCCTAAAGAGCTTCAAAGACACATAATATTTCCTACATTTCCAAATTAATTTCATAAGTTATCTATCAAAAAACTTCAAGAACTGCATTTAATACATATGATATTTTCGTCCTGGAATATTACAGTCACCGAAATGACAAGTTTTAGTATCAAAGCCAGTTTGTTTATAAATACTCATAAAATAAATAAATAATTATTTAAGGCACAGTTAGAGCAGAAAAAGTCGGAGCCGTCATAGAATCACGATCGATTTCTTTTTGCTCTCTTATCAGAAGCGAAGCGAGATAAATATAGTCAGAGTTCGTTAACACTCGTCTAAGTTAAATAACCAACAAGTATTTGGTTCTCGTTTTCGCCAACATACCGGTATTTTGTGAGTGCGACATGATTTTTTGTAATGAACTGTTATCGGAAACTGATTGACACAGTTCTGTTATAAGGATAGTGTGTGTTTAGTTTACTTTTTAAATAGGAAAACGTGTCAAGACCTTGTGTCATTTAAGTTTTATTCAGTTTCTAATAAAGAAAAGTGTTTTGGATTGCACTCACCCTCCCCACTTATTACTTTGTTATAGACAAACAGTTCATAGAACCCGGACTATTTTAATGTATTTTTAGTTTCGTTAAAATCTCTACTAAAAATATTACTAATGCCAAGTAATACAGTTGTAAAAAGTAATAAACCTTATTTGACATCCGAAATTATAAAAAAATCAATGCTACAACCTCAAATCTAAACCCTTTTGCTTCAAATGGTAAGTAAAGTAAGTAATTCAAATGTGTTTTTTTACTACAGTTTACACATCGCTTACGCTTACATGCCATATACATAAGAATATACATATAATTATCACATTAAGATATTATTATTTGAGTCCTACAACGCCACTTCCTCTTACCTACATTGTGCTCTGTAAACACGAACTTCTCCCTTTAAGTACGAGAATACTTCACCAGGTCATCGATTAATAAGGTACCTTTAACCTTTCCAAATGAAATGGCTATTGATACAAAATTATAATCATACTAGCTGCAAACCCTGCTTCATTCGCTTCGCTTTAAATTTAAAATACATAGCAATTAATGTTTACATAATCCGACAAAATACACTTAGCGGCTTTTCCATCTAAATATACCTACCTCAGCAGAACTATATAGCCTCACAAATACCATTATCTAAAAGAGGGGAGACTTGGTCTTCGGCTGGGTACCCTGAAACTGTAAGACGGTTTCGGGAGCAGTAAGGCAACCCGTAAGGAAAAGGCATAGGCAGTCATGGGGACTTCCGACAGAAGTGAAAACTTAAAACTGTATAACTATAAAATACTAGCTTTCCGCCCCCGGCTCCGCCGGTGGATATTTTCGAACAAAATAAAATATAGCCTATGTCACTCAGGGATATGGTAGCTTTCTATTAGTGAAAGAATTTTTAGAATTGACTCGGTAGTTTGAGAGACTACCATTACATCCAAACTTACAAACTTTACACATCTTTACAAGAAGTTTTCAATAAAAAAAAATCTCGGAGAATTGACTGCCAGATATGTGCAGGAAAAAATACCAGAATGTCTGCTCAGAGATTCTAGGGTCGAACATATTCGGGCCGGGCAATCCATGGCCGGCATTTGTGTCGAGAGCATGTCGCAAATCCATAAGATTTCCCCCTAACGAAAACCGCACAAAGCTAAAGAAGTTTTCACTAAAAAAAGACAGTGCCTTCAGCAAACATATACCTATCTACTAAATCCAACGTTTGTAAATATTAAATTGTGTCTATTCGAAATATTTATCGTCCTATTAATTTGTGATACCTATATATTTCAATAAAGTCTACCGTACCACTTGACTAAATTATTAATATTTTGATGAAACCACAGTAAAAACCAAAGTTTTGATGTATTTATATTTTGTGTTCATCTTCTTTCATTGTGCGCTGGCAAGTGTGAGGTTATTCAAGCCGAGACTGACCGCAGGAAACTTGTTCCAGATAATTATGGGACGTCCCTATGGTATTCTCCACTTGTTGGGAAAAAAGCATTTCGCATTTCTACAATATACCGACACAGACCTGTCTGACAACTTTATTGCAGTTTTACTATTTGCAATTTAACTTCCATCGTTAAACTAGAGTGCGACAAACATAATAAAACGCTACATTTTCACTATACAACGGAAAGTCTTTTTTAGGTAAGGATTATTGTTGTTGATAAAGTTAGAGTGAGCTAACAAAGTATGTTTGGTAGCGGTATAAAAGCTTTTATAGGATTTACACTGATGTTGGCACTATCTCTCGGAAATGTTACTAAACTTTTAATATAAAAATAGACCGCACGAAAATCTGATCAATAGAAAATGTAGGGCATAAGCTTTTCAGTTTGGTCAGAGATGATATTAAACAGGACAAGTGGCAAGTCTAGCTGTCACTCAATTATTTTTCAGAAGCCATATACGAGCCCTTTCGCCAATTTTCTGCCGTTTGACCATGATACTGGCCATTGGTATCGTTTTGTCTTTTAGCATAATCTCCATATAAAGTAAAAACCGTTGCGAAAATAAAACGACAGAAAAATACAGTGGTACGGGGTTAGTACTAGGCGTCTACCTCTCCAACCCCCGCCAAAAGTGGCTGAAAAAATTGTTCGGTTATTTACCGCTTCACACCTGCTTAGGTATATACAAATAAACAGAAAAAAAATTGGTCAAGAGCGTGTCGAACTCGCATGGTTTCGTACCATTTTTATTTAAACGAACATTAAAACATGATGTTCGTTTAGGTTTTCCTGTAAACTATGAGCGAGGCCTTATATTTCCTTTCATTTTGAAAATTTTAGACTAAGTAGTTTCGGATATAGGGGGGGGGGACGCTCAATTTTCGTATATTTTCATTAATATAATTTAAACTATGCATTTTACTATAAAAACTGTAAAGAATATATATTTGTATTTCTTATAATGGAGCCTAGTCCTTTCATTTGATGTCACATGATTATTATAATGTGTAATGAAAAATAAACTTTTCCTAAAGTTTTACGATATCCACAATCATCTATCTATCCTCTATACTAGTAATAGAGCTGAAGATTTTGTTTGTTTGTTTGTTTGTTTGAACGCGCTAATCTCTGGAATTACCAGTCGGATTTGAAATATTCTTATGGAAGGTTATAGGCTATACAACATCACGCTACGACCCATAGGAGCGAAGCAGTAATGAATAAAATAAACTTTTTGACTGTTTATATTTAGTTTTGCGTCAGTCATTGCCGTATTTGTCCTGAATTGACCAGGCTATGACCCAATTTTTACGACCTAGGAGAACTGCAAACTGCAATGCAGCATTAAAATCACTATCTACATTTAGCGGAAGATAAAAAATTTTATCTTAGATTTTTCATTCCTTCAGTACCTTAAACTTAGGATAAAATTGAAGTGTTTTTCTGTAATATGAAAATTAATACTAATATGAATTATTGTCTATCTATCCCGAATTGTCCTGAAAAATTATTTCAGCGATCATAGTAAGTAGTTTATTATTTTTGATCTGCGAAGTCGAGGCCTATTAAATTACTAAATTAATAGGTTCGATCCCGGGTCCCGGCCATTTACCAATGAGTTTTTTATAATTAAAAACTTATGTACATAATTCGACAAACCACACAGAGGATTTTAATACTATAATACTACATCTAAATATACCTCAACAAAACTGGCCACTCGTTTTCTGCCTCACAAAATACCATCGGCTAAAAGAGGGAAAGAGACTTGGTCTATGAGGCGGCCCTATGAACCCGTGAAGAAAGAAAAAAAAAGTAGGTACTTATATTGATCATATTAGGTCAACTTTAAGATATTGATGTAAAATTATATTTTCCAGATACCTACCTATCAATTTTACTTATAATAATAAGTAATGATGAATATAACAATTTGAATTGACGCTTTCACAAAGATTAATTGACTGAAGCTTCAATGTTAAAATAAATAATAAATATTTATTATGCTAATAAAATTTGATTTGCATTGACTGTTATTGTTTTATTAACGTCATTCATTTTCAATTTTGATTAAAACAATTCACTTTATACCCATTATACTTAGTTAAACAAGAAGCAAACGGTCGCTGGTTCGAATTCCAAGTTGAGAAAAATATTTGTATTAAATAATGTAGAATGTGATGGTTACCTTTGGTAGGTACTCAACGAATCTTAGTTTAAGGCCAGGGTAATTATGAATATATAAAAAAAACTAAAAACTTCTTACATATTGTACCTAGTTTATATATTTTTCTTTATAATAAAAAGTTTATGGGAAATGATAAATAAAAGCAATAGATGAGAGCAATGATCCTCAACAATTAAAAGTAATATTCTATACTCGTGTATGTTCAACTTTAATATGTCGCTGTAAAGTTCAGCAATAAAATGTTCAAAACGATTGTTTGCACGTAAAAGTTTTAATTTGCTCCGTGTCTCGAAAAGCTTTTAAAGTTTTAAATGTTGTAAAATATAATAATTTTAAGGACATTTATTATAACTCACGGACTTTATACATAAAATAATGTACATATTTAGCAAACAGAGTCCAGTTGTAGAGTCCAACAAACAGCGCAAATATAGTTCAATTATTGAAAACTACAAATTTGTGACGTTTGCTGTAGAAACTCTAGGTCAGTAGGGTTCAAATGCCAAAAATCCCCTCGACTGATCATCTCTTTTGGTCATAAAAGGGCTGGCTCCTTCCTCGCTCAACGAATCAGCATCGCGATTCAACGGGGAAATGCAGCCAGTATTCTTGCCACTATTCTACGCGGACCTGGTTTATTTAGTTATTTTTAATGTTTAGATTAGATTTAAGTTCATTGTTATGTGTTTTAAATGCGATATAAAAAATTTAGCAAGTTGTTCATATTAAACAAATCCCAAGGCAATTATAATTAAAGAACGAAAACTCGATAAAGTAAATTAAAGCTTTGCTTTTCTATGAATATGGCGATAATATTTGCAAAAAATTAAAATCACGTAAAACAAGTAACTTTTTTCAAACAAACCCAAATATTTATCATCACTACCAACACAAAGTTTTCCAAATGATTCCTATTCTTAAATTGTATATACCAAAAATACTTGTAATACAAAATAAAAACTAAGAAACACTATTTAAAAAATGTTAACTCACCAAAATAATTCAGCTTCGAGCACCTTCTTTCAAAATTTAGCAATCATCATGCCAAAAGTCCATACAATTTTAAATTTTACGATATCAATTCCGTTAATCAGACCGTCGCGGCAGTGCGTCAGAGAGGATATCCAAACACCGAGTGAACGAACCAAAGAGAACTGTTTGGTCGCTAGTCTGCCCCCTCTGTTACCACTTTAGATACTCGCCTCCCTGGAGCATATAAGCAAAATCTACCAACCGAGTTTTGAAAAAGATTTCTAATTTGTCAAAAAAAATATTTTGATAGCTATTCTCTAACATTTCTGAAAGTCTACTTAATCAGAGAATACTTAAATAACAATTGTCAAAACCATACATGATCAAGAGTTATTCTACGATTACTACGATTATTATTACTACGATAACGGTTGTCAAATATGTGAATGTTTTTAGACAAATCTATCTATTCTATCAATCCACCATCACTCCTTTTATCCCAAGAGGGGTAGGCAGAGACAATCTAATGCAATTTGCTACGATCCTTTCATTCCTCTTTAGCTTCTTTTATATTCATCATACCTTTCGTACATGCTCGGTGATTGTGTGTACTTTTAATATTGCCTTCGATCAATATTTTTTTTATATATTCAATAAAAAAGTACACCTAGGTCGTCCTCTGCCAGCATTTCCTTTCACCTCAGCAATAGAAACCGTTTTAGTCAATATTTCATTCTTCATTCTTTCAATGTATCCAAACCAGCGTAAACTACTTTTCTTCATTTTAGTCATAACATCATCTTTCACTCCGCATAAATACCGCATTTCCACTGCACTTATCTTAAAAAAAAGTAAAATCTCTTTCAAATTTCAGTTTGTAGATTTTGCGTATATGCCTCCCTGGAGACCTACTCGATTTATCACAGTTCTATCTAGCTATCCAGAGGGCTGATTCTTGACAAAAACTAAAGTTAATGGGAAAATTTTCAAAACTAAAGAGAAAGTAAGTTGGAACTGTAACAGGAGAACTCAAGTTCAGTACTCGCTTACTCGTGCCAAAAATAATAAGTGCCAATTTTCTTTAAGAATTTTCTTTTATCCACTTCTCGTGCATCATTCGCACTTCTTCTGAAAATAATACTCCACAGCTGTACAAAATATGGGCAACTCACTATAAGTGGAAAATGTTACTGGTGAACTACTTTTCATACTTAGTATAGGTATAGATTTTAAATGTGACCGCTGATTTATTCTTGTCTTGTTTAATATTATTTAAAACCTTTTAAAACCTAGAACTTGTATTAAGGAATTGATTCCCTAAGGAAGGTTGGAGATGATACCCTGCGATTTACTGTTTTGCGAGTTGAACCGATAAATTTTGAAGATGACTTAGGAAATAAAAATTATAATGCTATTTATTGTTGTGATTTTATTTATAAATTTTTATGTAAATTAGGCTATAAAGTTACTTAGCATATTTATATCGGCGTCAAAAAATAGGCAATGAAAAAGAAAAGTTTGCCCCCAGCGGAAGACAATACAAGACAAGTTATACCTATCTAATTCCATTTGTTTACGGTGCCAGGGTACCCAGCGGAAGACCAAGTCTCGCTCGTTTAGCCGATGGTATTTGTGAGGCTATACCTAACGAGTGGCTAGTTCTGTTGAGGTATATTTAGATGGAAAAGCCTCTAAGTGTGGTTTGTCGGATTATGTACATAAGTTTTTAATTAAAAAACCCATTGGTACATGGCCGGGATCCGGAATCCGTCGTAATTAAAACTTAAAAAAAAAAGATAATGTACCTACCTATAGGTCATGAATGAAACTGACTACAAACATATTTTCAAACTCGTTTTACTGATTTTCTGCGTATTGGTTAGTGATTCAGGTTGAGCAAAATATAAAAAATGCTATGATAAAGACCAGGGAACTTTATATTTTAAAAAACCTGTTCACTAAAATGCCACGTCGCGTACAAAGAGCGCTGTCGAGTGGTGGATAATTGTTTGTTCTAATTTTAAATGGTCTATTTTTTTTATTTATATGTTTATCGCACATATTTATATTAAAATCGATATAGATAATAAATTAGTCTTTTTTTTAAAATAACATCAAATTGAATCTAAAAAACGTTAAATACCTTACAACTAAAAGAAAATCCAATCGTGCCAAGAACACTCGCTGCGTTACCTCTTTGAATCTCCAAGCTTATGCGGCGAAAAAAAGGTCATAGCTCCGTGATCTCCAGACTTTTCGATGAGAAGTTTACCAATTTCTTGGAGTCTGATGACCCCGTGGTCAAGTGGCCAAGAGTCTCAACCGCAAAAGCAAGAAAGTCAAAGTGATCTAGCAGCGAGAAATATCTACTTTCGATTTTTTTTTGTCTATTTTATATAATTAAAAAAAAAATCACCAACATAACCCTTCTTATAACATAAGCGACATACAGCCACATCGCCAGCGCTCTTTTAACGTGACTCTACTAACTTAGGTATATACTTTTTTTTTATAGCTATAATATAGATGGTACCATTACAAAAATTAACATGAATATTTTTTTGGTAATTATCTATCGTTTCATATTATATTTACATAGTAATATTAGAAAATTACTTACATTTAACACTAAATTAGGTATATACTAAACAAATAAAAAATCGTCACTTTGTAAAAGTTATCAACACTAAAAAAGAATAGAGATCCACCGGTCGACTTTCATTGTCAAAGGAGTGTTGAACGAAAGTAAATTTCTCCTAATGGGTCAACCTGAATACATCATCAATGGATTGTCGTGAGCGCGACGCTATTTGTATGGAGGGCCCACCGCAACGATCCCCTGATGAATAGACTCAACTTTTCTAAGTCGCTCGACATCAAAATTCTACAGAAAATTTTATAGAGGTCCTGCTTTTGAGTCTTTAGACCCTCAGAACTTACAATAATCTAAAAATATTTTTCTCTTATCTCTACCTAATGTAAAAGCTAAATAATCCTTCACATGTTTGTAATATACTCTATAATCCAGGGCAATTTGAAATGAAAAAAAAAATTTCAAATCCGAATTTAGAGGCTATACCTAACGAGGAGCCAGTTCTGTTGAGTACCTACTAATATTGATTAAAATTTGTACTTAATTGCCAAGTGACAAAATTAGTGATTTGTAAATGAAACGGTAGACTTGGGTTGAAAGAAGCTTTACTCAGTTTTTACATTCATGTTTCTGATGAGATAATAACAAATTTAGACGCGATTGAATAACAAACATACAAACATTTATGACGTTTTAAAAGGTAACTGAGACCAAACTCATTTAAAAACGTATCATAATGTTATTATAATTTTATTGAAGAACTATATGAACCCAGTTCTGATCCATTCAATTTTATAGAAATCCACACCTAATTTTATTAAAATATGCCCTTTCCTTTCACCACTGCTATTAATTAAGTAATTTAGTATAAAGTTTGTGCCCAATAAAATATCACCTGTGCGAGGAAAAGACGATTTCATCGCAAGCTCTTTCGCGGTCCGAGCGTTCCATGCAAAGCACGTCTTTACAGAAATATATGCAAATTGGTTCTCGGCACGCCTCTTACATACCACCTTACTGAGACTCTCTGATTTATTAGCGGTCTACAAGCGTGCTAAGATTTTTAGAACATCTCCGTGTTTACTGCGCTTTGAGCGAAATATGGACATCGAGCTTTCCGTCCCCTCGAGCAAATTTTTGAAATAAGGAAAAATACAAATATTACTTTATCTATGGCCCAGGTGTAATAACTAGGTGGACCACGCTTCGATTGCAGCCATTGTACATAATCATAGACGCTTTTCCATCTAAATATACCTCATCAGTACTCTTGTTAGGTATAGCTTTACAAATACCATCGGCTAAAAGAGGAAGACAAAAAACAACAACAATAATCTCCATACCAAATTTTATTAAAATCGGTGACAATCTCTTCAGGATAAATGTAACGCATTACATTGGTTAACCTACCTTTTATATAGATTTTACAATAATCGCAAATCATGTTTATAAACATGGCTATTTCTTGACAATTTCTATTTGTGAATTTTGTGTTCCCAAATGAAGCTTTGAGTATCAGTTTTAATTGCATATGCAACAGAACTAAAAAGCATTCACGTAACTTGCATTCAGCACGTTAGTAGAATCTATTTGTGTGTTTTTAAATTTCAAATTGGTGCACTGAAATGGGATTACAAACTCTTTTGTACATTTCTTTATTTCTCACACATCTCTGGCCACACCGCAAGGCCTTTATTGCCGTAAAGATGTGTTAAATCATACAAGTCAATGAAAAGCACTAAACTTTGTTTTATATTTATAAATATTTTAAATTTTTTAAACGCAAGTTATTAATTTTGTAATTTAATTGCTTTAGGTCGAAATTAATACATTCAGAACATTAAATAATTGTTAAAGTGCTATAAATTAAAGTTCTACAACGGCAATTCAAACTTCTCTCGAACAACACTCACTTATAAAACTGTCAAAGTTTTTTATTTACATTCGCGGTATATGAATAATGATAAAATTAAATAATGAGTATGTTTTTTGAAAGAGTAATAAATCTCTAAAAGTAGCGCACAATTTTCTCTGCGGAATTGTATTAATTTGTTCCATAATTCGGTATAAGTAAAGTAAAATCTAAGGGAAATTTACAAGTTTTCAAAGTTTTGTCGATCCATCATTTGAAAGGGCTTGCATCAAAAACTGAATCGTTATTGACTAACTTATCATTCTGACTAAACTTGATTCCGACACAAAATTTTGAAAAGCAACTAGTATCTACAAAACCCTTGACCCATTTTTATCAAACCGCTTTTAGTTTTTTATTTGGTCAACTGATCGATGAAGCGTAGATCGTCCACAAAGTACAGCAGTGCGTTTAACCGCTAACTTTTAATATAATGTACCGTAGGAAAAAATCTGTGAGACCAATTATTAGAGCGCAGTGTAAAGTTTAGCGGCAAAGTCCCGTAAACCTCATCATTGTGATGGAACTGCGGTTTTTGTTTCCGCCATTTTCAATGCGTTGAGAACCTAACTGCAATAGATTGATACCCGAGTCAATTTTTTCGCTTTAGTAAAAAAAATAATCTTGTGAACAAGATAAAATAAAACATTGACATTGAACAATTTTATAAAAGAGCACCTAGAATTTGTTTAAAAGTTCAAATAGATAGATTTATAAATTGGTAGAGGTACTATGCGTTAATAAATAAATGATAAAATAGGCGTGTTCAAAAAAGATAAGATAGGAAAATTAATAACTTTAAACATTAATTACATTATTACTTTTAAAAACCATTTATTTAAATATTATTGCAGACTGTAATTATTCTGTAAAGTTCATCTGGTGTCGGTCAAGTTCATGCCTATTTTTATTTGAAGCGCATTTTTTCAAAAATAATAACGACTTCATTATTTTGGTATTTCCAACCAAATATTTGCATTTCTCGTCTAATCGACATTTCGGAGAGCATACCTTGGACAACGTAATAAACGCTGCTTGCCTTCTTGGCACTTTACCGCAGGACAGTCATTTAGAAAAGGTTTTCTACTTACGAGTTTGATGTATCACTACATATTATTATTCATGATTAGAGAGCTACTCATGGGGTTCCCTGTTATTCAAGGCAATGGCACGTCAAGCCGATGTTGGACAGGCAACCGGATGGCGAGTGGTAATCTGGGCCTTGGAGTGGTACAGAGTCCCCTGGTAGCGGCCAAAGTGACCCCAAATGGACAAGTTCGGCGATATGGGGGAGGGGCAAAATCGAATTTTTTTTGAAAAGGCAACCGAATAAAAATGAGGAAATACCCTAATTATATAATATATTTTTTTTGCCAGCCGAAACACGCGGGCCGTTCTTGCACTAGCGAGTAAAAAAAAAAAAAGGTGTAAAGTGGAATTATTGGTATTTTCATGAGGTTTGGGGGGGTGGCTAAATAGGGGTTAATTTAATCGAAATCGGATGGCATTGATACACACCATTATTTGTACTTAGGACAGTATAAATTTCGAATGCCATCCGATTTGAACAATTTTTATTTTATTTTTTTAATTATAATAATTGTTGAAACAATCGAAAAAAAGTGTTTTTCGCCGACTTTGAGGGGTTGTTTCTCCGAAACTGCTCATCAGGATCGGATGGCAATTTTTTCCCAACGTTTGGTGGTGTCAATAAGTATGCTCACTAATTTTGAAGCGGTTGCCTTTTCACTTTTTTTTTTGTACTCGCTAGTGCAAGAACGGCCCGCGTGTTTCGGCTGGCAAAAAAAAATTATATAATTAGGGTATTTCCTTTAATGCTACCGCATTTTTATCCGGTTGCCTTTTCAAAAAATTTTCGATTTTGCCCCTCCCCCATATCGCCGAACTTGTCCATTTGGGGTCACTTTGGCCGCTACCAGGGGAATCTGTACCACTCAAAGGCCCAGATTACCACTCGCCATCCGGTTGCCTGTCCAACATCGGCTTGACGTGCCATTGCCTTGAATATGTGTTTTTTTTAAATAATATTTAAACTTTGTTAGTATAAAATATTGTTTTAATAAATAAATTCCTTGAAACACCAAATATTATATTTCTCTTTATTTCAATTCTTTCTTTAAATTATATTTTAACATATTTATTATTATATTATTATTACTCAGATAAAATTTAATCCCAGTTTTTAAAATTTAATCGCTAAGTCCATATTTAGCAAGTAGGTGGCAATGGTACTATTTATGTACCATTATTATAATTTATATTATCCTACCATATTAAACGGAAAAAATCTGGTTTAATAAAACATTTTTATAGCATAATTCTTTCATAATTCCGTTTACAAGATAGTCTCTAACTTCGTTAAAACTATAGACGAAGTTTCTACTAACTACATAAGTTGATAAGTCTTACTCGAGGGACTTTTTCTTATTTCTTTAATAAGGACTAGCTAGGTATATGACCCGACTTCGTACGACTTAATTGTATCAGGGTGTTGTTGAAAAGCACCGTTTAGATAAATGAAATTTTAAACTTTTTACTCTTGCGTCCATAAAACCTTTGATAATTTTCTTGATGACATATTTAAACATGATTCAAGTATTATAGCAATTACATGAACACATTTTATTTCCAATAGAGGTGTGTTGAGATCATTTTGAGGCGATGCTAGTGCATGAACCAGATGATTATGCTCTTTTTGCAATTTTACAAAAATAAAGTCAACTATCTGCATGCTATAATACAGCAGGTAAAGTATACAGTTTAACCTGGCTTCGTCACGTTCTAGAATTTTTGTATTGTTTCGATTCTAAATATATTTATTGTTACTCAAAGGTTTCGAACAAAGACCACATTTGCTGCAAATAATTTAGTGTTTACCAAATTAGATTCAAAATCTGTTAGCTTTTCCCAGAAATCGATGTAAACTTTGTTGGTACATCTATTGTTAACACAAATAAAGCCAAAGACGCGGATTACCACATTTACAATAATTGTATGTCACACATTTACAATAATTGTATGTCATACAAGCTTTCCGCCCCGGCTTCGCCCGTATATATTTGCGAACAAAATAAAATATAGCCTATAGCACTCAGGGACAATGTAGCTTCCTATTAGTGAAAGAATTTTCAGAATCGGATCTGTAGTTTCAGAGATTACCCCCCACATCCAAACTTACAAACTTTACCTCTTTATAATGCCCGCGACTTCGTACGCGTTGTATTAGGGATATGTCAAATAAACTCCATGAATTCTTTTCACAATCAATATTATCCGACTTTCAAAAAAAGAATAGGGGAAGGTTGTGAACCGATTATGATAATTTTTTTTTATTCGACAGATAATTCTTCCGGATTGGTGTCATTTTATTTACATAAAAATTGGTTCATTAGTTTTTCAGAAATTTTAAATGAACTGACTTTTTAAGTAAATTTTTCTTTTTTTTTTTGCACAATTTGGCACCAACCATCTTCCAATTCTACAACGAAATGTTAATTATCTCTTACTTTTCAGTGCACAATTTTTGAAGTCGGTACACTTTTCTCACCGGCAAAGCCGGGGCTGAAAGTTGGTCTGATAATAAAATAATATATTAAATTATTTTTACATATTTTGCGTACTTTGGAAATGGAAAGTCTGACATTGTATAGAATTTATTGTTCGACAATAAACAATTACATTTTTTTTAATATGTACATATATTTACTATCTCCTAAGAGTAAAATATACTTACGTGCTTGAAGACAATGTTCAAAACATTTACAATAGAGGTGAAAGAGATTATAGGTATAAAAGGATATACCATTCGTTGGATACCTACAGGGTGTGACGATAGACGGATAAATGAAAAACTTTTCGAATCTTGACTAGTAATAAGTTGAAATAATCGTAGTTAGCAGTCTAGTAGGTTACCTATACTTTCTCTAAAAACTTCGCTAGGTACCTACCTAATTTTCTTTTTTAAAACACTTAACCCGAAAGCTTAAGAAATATAGCTTCTTTAAATGTGTTAATTGGAATGGAGCATACCTATAAACGGAATCCATTAGAAATGAATGCAACTGTGAATTTTAAACTATTACACATAAACTGCTTTCCAAATGAATAATATGTATTAATATGTATTTTTTTAATACTTTTATTGAAAATATAAAGAAATTGACCGAAGTATGTCCGTAGCATTCGATTGTCTCTGCCTAAAAACAAATAACCTACATAAATATTATTCTATCGGATATTCATATTAAATTGACCCAAAATCAGTTTACACAAGCATGCAATGGAGACATTTGTGAACAAAAAAAGACTCATCTCTTCCCACGAGATGGTTACAAGATTGCGCACGCGACGAAAACCAAAACGTGTGATAACATTACACTTTTCGTGTACACCATCGTAATCGGTTAATTAATTATGTAACAAGAACATTATAATTAAGTTTTTTTTCTCCATGGGTTGCCTTACATCTCCCGAAACCGTGTTACGGTCTCAGGGTACCCAGCGGAAGATCAAGTCTCCCTCTTTTAGCCAATGGTATTTGTGAGGCTATAACTGACGAGTCGCCAATTCTGTTGAGGTATATACACAATAAATCCCACATCCAAGATACTTTTCAGTTTTATAGGTGGCTCTACCCATAGGTTTATAATACAAATAGGCATGTTAGAAATTCAGGTGTATTATTTTTACAAAATTTATGTCAGGATTCCTTATATTGGACTAAAAAAGCAACATCGCTTTCAGGTGAAGTCTTAAGACCTATAAAGTAAATACTTACTTCCAAAAGAGAAATTAATACCGAAATCCAACTTCAACAATGCAAAATGTAGAATGAAAATAACACGAGCCTGATACTGTAGTCATTGTTCTATGTATACATTTTAAATAGTAAATATTGTTTGTGAACAAAAGACAGAGGGTCAGACGAACTTTCACTGTGACGAATTTGTTTATATACATATACTTTCTTAATTGGTGTGTTAATGTAAAGTAAATATTTCGTAAAAAAAAGTAGGTACCTACAGACTCTTAGAAATCGAAATAAGGGTGTTGACAGGGAAAGAAAGTAAATACACAATTCTATAATGTATTCCTAATCAATGAAATACTTCCGGTCATGTGCTTCCGGTAACGTCAACATGAAGTGAAAAATCAAATAAATAACCACAGACTACTAACTTTATTATAATAATTTTCTGTCAATCTGTCACTGACTAAGTTATTTTTGTTATTTTTTGTTTTCGTGAATGACATGTGACCTTATATGTATAGCTACTACTAAAAAAATATTTTCGTAATTTCACTACTCTTAAAAATTACTTATATGGCGGTTGATCAAGGATTCCGTTTTCGCCATTTGGCTACGGAATCCTAAATAAAATGACAATTATGTCACTTTGAAAGTTTTATATTTATTATGATAGTGCATTATAGATATTATCAAATATAATCCAAACAAACACTATACAATTTTATTATAACAAGTACGTATTCCGTTGCTACCTAATATTATCTCAATACTTTCCTCAGAGCTTTTGGACAGATTTTTTCAATCCGGTCCGTGTCGCGATGTTGATTCGTTGAAAGAGGAAAGAACAAACCCCCTTGTCACCAGAAGAGCTGATCAGTCTTTAATTTATTCAACACGAAACGGCATACATTTTCAGTTTTCTACTAGTAATTTTAGCGTCGTTTGGTAGATTCGGCGATTTCTGCCACAGCTTCAGTTGATAACAGTTTGTATTGTGAAATTAATATACATTAACATAATATTTGAAAGCTCAAAATGGCTTCTATTTGGCTCTACAGTTCCGCCCTCACGAGGAATTTACATGTAAGTAATTTGGCATCGGCTATAATGTTCGGCCACTTTACACCAGACAGCTCATACATTATTTATAAACTCTGCAGCGTATACCTCCAGGTGAAATTTTCTAGATTTCCTATGTGAAGACTAACTTTTCTTGAGAAAATATTACACTGGATATGAATTTCAAAAGAAACTCTTAATTTTTGATATACCTTCTGTTGTTTTATTTTGTGGTTTATTTTAGATTTAAAATATTTCTTTGAGATTTTACCTCAATTCATTATATAAATTAAGTATTTTAGTTAAACATGGAAGTTCCACGCGAATGATGGTTTGAAGATACAAAGAATAAATGGTTAAAGAAATTGATAGACGAGTTTGTATGAATAAGGATGAGCCAGTACGTTTCGTCATTTCGTGATGTCGGCAATGAAATATATTTCTTTGAAGTCACGTTTACTTTTGGGATTTGTTGGGATAGTCTAACTTTACCCTTCAATTTATCATCCTCAATATTCAGGACAGGGTCGACTGCCCCCTAGCGACGCAGAACGGTGATAAATTATTTTTTCATATCAACTCTGTAAACGGAATTCTCTGACATCTTATTATTTACAATATTATAAATATTCTTGCTTACAAGGAACTGGATTAAAAATAAAAAACCAGAACTTCTACGCGTAATGTCTATAGATTTTTAGAAATATTAATATTTCTGGCTTGCTTACAAGTTATGAAAAGTACATCTATACTCTGAAAGCTTCCTAAAGAAAATTACATCATAATTAGTCGTCCCATCTGCACCTATTATTCCAAGATACAAATTAATTATCTATGTCTAGCGACGCGCCTAAGGTTGTTTATGAAAATTCAATTTTCCCGGGATAAAAAGTAGCCTTTGTCACTCTCCGGTCCTCTTACTACATATAAATATCAAGTATCACTTAATATTATAAACCATAGGGCGGACCCCGCGGTTCCCGGAAATCGTAAGGCACTCATGATTGGAATAATAATAATAAGAAAATATTTATTGCACATTAATTTATTTACATCAAATAAATTATTGAAAGTACGACCCTGTTGGCACGTAGCGGTAGGTTAGGGTTTTTTATAACCGCACATAAAACCACCCTGGGCATATACGACCTTTCACGTAGGGGTAGTGCAATACGATAATAATATTTTGATGTGAAATGATTTTTTTTATTTGCAGTTAAATACTACCCATTATAAATCAGTTTATGTTGAAATTTCTTTTTCAGATAATTTAGAAAATGTCAAAAGGTATGTTGGTGGAAGAAGAAAAAAAGGAGGAGCCGGTTTGCGTGTAAGTTTTCTTACAAAAATTGTTATAAATTTTTCATTCATACATTTTTTAGAAGCGCCCCTTGCTGACGAAGGCTTTGAAGTCGCCGCTCGTCAAAATTAATTAAATGATGTCATTAAAATGTCTGTCTCTAATTAAGAAATACTCCATGAAAACCGCTTATATAAAATTTAATAACGACATTTATTTTTAAACAACACTAGCGACCTGTCCTGGCTTCACTTAAATCGGAACTGGTTAAAATTGGAAATTGTTGTTCTGAGGGCACGCAATTCTTCTGACAATAATATTATATATAAGTGAACGAACGATATGAATGGCCGCAGTTTTGCTATTGCGTTTTAAAAACTATAGCTATTTAGAACCCAAATAATAAAAATAAAATAAAATAATAAGTAATATTGTTTAAATAAACAATTTTTTCTATGATTAATTCAGATTTGCCATATTTTTGACAGAAATAAGATGGCCGACTGCCAAGGACCCTTACCTCTCAAACTTTTGAACTAATGCCTCAACATTATTGAATTAATTTATTGATATATTAATTATAGATGTGAGAAACGTGACTCCAGGCCATCTCAATGGGATCAACTGTTAAGACAATTTTCTGAATCCAATAAAGAAGTCTGCAAGTGAGTTTTTTTATAGAAATATTTCTAGATGTTCTTCATATTATTAAAATCCTTTAAAAGTTTAATTTAGATGATATAAGATTTAAGATAGATCACTTGTTAAATATAACCCTAAATTCTTTCCAGTAATGTACTAATCGATATGCCGATAATGGCGCGCTCTCTCAAAGTATTTCCTACGGGCAGCCAATATGTCGGTACTTGGGACGTACTTGGAATGAGTGGAAAAGGAATTTATACATTCCCAAATGGTACATAATATTATTTTATCTAAGGCGCTTATGGTTGTACAATAATTTACAAACTTTGCAAGCTTCATTTCCTAATTATGTATTAGTGTAGTAATTTTAAAACACTTTTCAATGTCGAGAGCATTGAAAATAATTAATTCCAGTTATAGATAACTTTATACTTACTATTTATTATTATACTCCCTTTGATTATATACACTCTAGATAGAGCAAGAGCGGCGCGACCGCGTCGAAAAAAATGTAATGTAAATGTTACCTGACTTGAACTTTACCACCGCTCAGTACCGATTGAGTAATCGTGTCTGACAGTTGTGCTAAGTGTTAAAATTTTGTGCCTCAAAATGGCGTCTTGCGTTATAAAAGTGTGCCGAAATTATAGAGGACTTTTGAAAACAACTACTTCAATCATCTACCATCGGTAAGTAAGTCATATAATATTATATTTCTCAAAAATAACACGTGTACTAAAAATAATATTTAAGTCTTAAAATCAGCCACTTTGTACGATGTTGCAAGCTTTTGAAATTAAAATTTTACCTCCTCCTATTACAGAATCCATCCAAAAAAGTGCCGTTAATACATTTTTTTTATACATTGTCGCCCCCTACATACAAATTTTTTTGAACAAGTTTTTCTTTTCACGTATGAGATTTGAATGCGACCCCCTCCCTTGTCCCGCAGCCTTTTATTTGAATACTGTCCATTTTTCCCTTCACCCCTTCCCCCCCCCCTCCCCCAACTTTCACTTTTCTTAAGATACAAATTTTCATACCTGTCGCCCCTACATTTTTTATAAATCTAATAATTTATTATTTTCAGAATACCTAATGATCCGATTATTAGTGCTCGGTGGATTAATATTATAAGAAAAAGCCGGGGTGAAGATACCTGGCAACCAACTGAATCAACAGTAGTATGTTCTGATCACTTAGAACAAAAGATTTGTATTATGTAATTTGTAATAATAATACACGTATAAAATATAAATAAAACATAGCCAAGTAATATTTTTATAATTTCATTATGTATCATGTGTATCATTTCTTGTATAAAAATAATTATTTTTTTGTTTCGTTAAAAATGTGTTTAACCTAGAAATTCACATTATTATCCACACTACTCCTAATTTATAAAAACATCACGTTGAAAAAATTCAATAAAACTTTAAATAAAAATTCCCATATTTATGAAGAATAGTCAAAAGTTGGTAACACCGCGCGTTTATATAACAATAGCAGTTATCCTTACTTGTGTGCGTAATTACGCACACTATTGGATTCAAACCTGGCCTACTGTTTTTGTTGCGTTTGTAGCGTAACGTTCTATCACGAATGTATATAATCAAAGTATACTCCATATGTAGTTGATATAATGTCTCATCCATCTTATTTCTTTGCCACATTTAGCAAGTTTTCTTCTAGGTTGTCACATTTTGGTTGTTTTACCTCAATAGGCTATAAAAGAAACAACCAAATGGATTACAGAGTATATTAGCAGCACCAGCATGTACAAACAAGGTTACAAAATAAGCAAATTATATGGTAGGGTAGGTGTGCGAAATATTCTAGTTGTGTAAGTAAGCACTAAATAGATATTATGAGCTGCACTTACCCAATTTGGGAATATTCTTTGTATGGACTACATTATTTAAATTTAGATGGATTCGAAGGTCTTCCTGGCCGAAAAAGAATTTTTTTTCGGTTGCCGGCTGTCAGTGACAACCTCGGAGGTGACAACCAATCAATTGACACTTGACATATTATTATTTATTTTTAATTTTGGTAAGGCCAAGGCTACGAATTGTTGGACCGAAGTACAAAACAACAGTCTTCACAATATCTACCCATTTCTTTTTAAGTTTCCCTGCTTTCATTTTGGATAAAAACCCTGCTACATGTCCAGCAGCCCAAAGCAGTTTTCATATGATCTCCATGATCTGTATTTTGTGCATATAACATTTTGACTACTCTTTCTGCAAACCAAGCGTTAGATCACAACTCATACTAAATCATTAAACTTAGTTAAAATTTAACCGCTACATATTCTAGAATATTCTCACTAAAACTTAATTTCCAACGCCCAGGGGTGATTTACGAGGGTGACTTCGAAGACGGCATGTTCCACGGTAACGGAGAATTACGTTATCCTTGCGGCTCGCTCGTCCGTGGTAAGTGGCAAGATGGTGTCATGTACGAACGTACTTTGATATTCCCCGATGGACTTCAGTACAGCGAGCACAGGTGGAGATATTGCAAGAAACCAGATCGCAGGTACTTCATTTTACTAATAACTTGATACACGATACCTACGATATGGCAGAAAAGTACAGGTCTTTATGGACTGTACCTACAATATCACGTTACAAACTTGCGCAGTATCAATTCAAAAACCTATTATAAACTTACAATATACAAACAGAAATCAGTACCAAAATATGTATAATAATGTATACGTTTTCTTTTAATTTGATTTTAAATAAAACAGGCTCCGCAACTCCTATTTTGATGAAACTTACAGCGATCATATTGTTTGTTTATAGTTACCTACATTATAGATATTATTACTTTGGTACTCTTCTCAGTCGTAGTTATATTGATAATAAATGATAACTATAAGTTGACAGAGCAGTCGTGGTCAATCATGGCGGTCCACAGCGCAGCACCTTGTATTGACTCGCCATGGTTAATTTTCATGGGAAGAATAGTGCAGTGGTTTATTTTGAGACTATTTAGGCCTTTAGGCTCGCTGTAGCCTCGTCCAGCCAGTTACGTAATTAGTTAAGTAATGTTAGTTAGTTAAGTAATGTTAACCGATGTACCTACACTAGAAAATCTTTTATTTTCTTTTTTTTTCGGCCATTATTCACAGATTTTTTGTGCGTTTGTTATATTTGGTTAAGTTGTGTGGTTATGATAACGAAATTTAAAAATTTTAAAAATGAATAGTCTTCATCTGATAAAAATAAATAAGCACTTAGAGGCAATTTATTCGGAAAATATGGATAAGTAAGCACAGGCCTACCATTTATTTCGAATACGAAAAGCAAATACGACGAAATTACCGCTCGTTTTTGTTTGCTTGGGAAAAATGAGCGGTCATGAATAACGGGCCACCTGGTGTCATTGTTTCTTATTATAATTATTTATTAATCCACGAAGAAAATGTTTATTATAACACTGTAGCATGAATTTCAATTAGCTAGGCTGCAGCTTATCATTACATTTAAAAAATAAGAATCATATGTCCTTCCCTATAGGATTCAAGACCTCTCTGTAAAAAAACGGTTCAGTGGTTTAACCGTGAAAGCGTAACAGTCAGAGAGACAGTTAACTAGCTACTTGCGCATTTATATGTAATATTAGTATTGATGTCACCGCCTGTGTCTCTCTGTATGACTCCTATAATCTCGAGAATCTGCATTTTTCGAGAAAGATTGTGTATTAAAATGTCTGTCAACTCACTCTCATAGAATATGCATTAAGGGCCCTATATCCATAATTTGTATGGGGATGTTGCTATTCCCAATTGCTCTGTAAATAATCCACCTGTGTCACTGTAATTTAGCATGATATAGTTACTTATTCAATATATCTAAGTGATTTATTGTTTATTCAATTATTTTTTCAATTGTTGTTATTGAATAGGAAATATGGGTGGTAAAATAAAGGATTATTTTGCCCCTGTTTTCTCTTTCATAAATTCAAAATAATAATTATTTTATTATTTTTGGCCAATTAAAAAATCATAAAATAATTTAATATTTTGAATTTTCAATAAGCTACCAAAAATCGCAAGACGTTTAATTGATAGATTATGAAAGAGAAAAGGGGGCAAAGTAACCACTCATATTTCCTATTTAAAAATACCCATTGAAAAAATAACCGCTATTTCACTTAGCTATATTCAATAAGTAACTATATGCTAAATTACAGTGACACAGGTGGATTATTTACAAAGAAATTAGGAATAGTTTAAACCAGATAACAAATGTTCTACAAAAAATCCTCAGTGCTGTTTTCAGCACCTGGTCACTAGAGCAATACCTATATATTATAGTTTTTAGATTAATTAGTAGGTACCTACATTAAAAGAGACGAAGGTATGAAATATAATAAGCACAACATGAAACAGCAACTCTCGCATCAGGCATAATCTAATCACAAAATTAACATCAATTTTCTTACAATTAAGGTTCACAATTGAGTACGACGAAGGCCTGAACCCAGCTGGAGAGTCTTACTGGACAGCCCAACAGCCAACCCGAGATATTCCAGCCGGATACTATGATACTGGTGATGGATTCTACGACCCGAAGACCAAAGCTATTTACAACGCTAACAATTTGCATGTGATTGTTCGGTTAGTTTCGGTTTTAATTTCTAGAGAATTATCTGTGCTGTTATAGCATCGCATCGCGTGGCTAACTAGTTACACTGTGGTTTTAGACTTTGTTGTGGCTAATTATTGACAAAGAGGCTAAGGCTTTTTTGTATAGTAAAAAGTATTTTTTTATATATTTTTTATATATTCTTGTGCCTTAAATAACACGTACATGGTCCATTACCTAACTGCAGCAACAGGCTTGCCACCTATTCTGTTTAATATGGACAACTGGCAAAAAGTGGACACTGTTACTGGTGTCTCTGGCCACACTGCAAGGTATAAAGGCCGTGAAGGTGTGTTTGTTTGTAAAAGTATTTTATGTTTGGGAAATATCAAAATTTTATACAGTATTTTGTTGTTAATTTTTTTATTGCGGCTTCCCAGTCTTTATGCAACGAAAATCTAAGTCGAAAATATTACTTTACACGATCTGAAATATATTAGATTTTTTTTCTGTACCAATGTTTGTCCAGAATAGGCCCCGAAACCACTTTCAGGAACCACAGTGTATATTTTGGTCTCGATATATCAAAGGGTTCCGAATATCATCTTAGCTATATAATAAAAATAAAATTCTGTTCGTTGGGCACATGTTTTTAGGGAAAGAAAAATTTTAATAGTTGCCCGGAAAATTTCGGAAAACTGAAAGTGCTTTTCTCTATGGGATTTTTGTATGACCTCAACCCATAATATGTTAATTGGGCTCCACGGGCAAAGCCGGGGCGAAAAGCTAGTATTAAATATATATAAAAAAACACACAGATCGCCCCACGAGCAAGAACAAAGTTGGATTCTTAAAAATTGCCGTACCGCACCTCATCCGAATATTGGGCCTCGTAAGGATTTGTACGAAGAATGGAGCGTCCCAGACATCGATCCTAGGAACTTACCTGTGCCGGCCGTGCCCTCTGGCGCAGCCACTGAGCCATACAAACCTCCAGTCCTTTTTGGCCAGGACTTGGAATCCGTATGTCGCTTTCTCTAATTATTTTAATGACTATCTTATATCAGGAATATTTCGTTTCGCGCTAATAATAAAATAAAATAGTATCTATTATATTAATATAGGTACAAACAAAGATTTTAATCGGTAGATATGCCCTAACAAAAATGGGCGACGAAAAAATGTTCTCGCCGAAAGCAGTGCGTGCACTCATTACGGTGAGATAGAAACAGTGTAAAATGCGTGCGAGTAAGGGAGACAACAATGTTTCTCTGCTTTCAACATTTCGGCACATGTTTTTAATTTAGCGAGGGCTTATCTACCGATTTAAATAGTACTAGATTATTTTGTGACCAAGTGACAATTCATTCTCAACAGTCATAATGCCCAGCAACTTTGAATTTTTATCTCAGTTTCTGTCCATATTACAGAGAATTCAAATGAAGAAGGTTATGGATCCAACTCCTGAAGAGGAATTAGAAGAAATTGCGACAGACGAGGAAGACAGTAACTCCGAAGAAGAAGACGACCAGAGTGCAACACATACATATTCAAAGATATTAGGCATTACTAATTATAGACGTTCCTAATTTTTTAACAACGCCAAAATATGTTGTTTTTTCGAAATTTTGATAAAATTAAATTATTACAATTTTCTCAGATCATATTTCAATCAATTAAAATTAAAATCTATGAGCCATCTTCATATTGGCTATTCTGATTTATGCTACTCTACCAGTACCTATATAAATTAACAGAAACAACCGATGAATCTATTTAGAGTAAAGTAGATAGATTTATCACCACAAGGCCACAACGGCAGTCTAGGTAATTAGGTATCTGAGACAGATTTAGCAACAATTAGATGTAAAAGGGAGGTACAGTAACAGCCCTCGTGACCGATGTTCGTGACGGTTTATGGCGCTTCACATTATTTTTGCGAAAGATAATTGCACAAAAACGGCTCATGGCTACACGACCCTTTAATTCACTAAAAACAGCATTTTATTCTGCTTATTCTTTGTTCTATGTTTGCCTACAAAGACGAATCATTCGTCCAATCCCCGGCGCGTCGCCGTACGGTCCACCGAAACCGACCACAGACTCGTCAAATTCTTGTAACGAACGGTCCGCCTAGCTAGATCGTCCGGCGGCCGGAATGGGAAATTTTCGGTGCGATGTCCGGACCATTATGTGGCCTACTTTAGTCTGCAATTGGCCATGCTAACTTTTTGAACAGGAACGAAGATCTCGAAACCGTTTCGAGATATAAGCTTTCAGTACAATTTCTATTTATCAGATTTTAAATTAAGTCTATACTTTTTAAGATATTCAATAAAAAACAATAACTTTCATTTGACCGATGTATGACGTCATCATAAGTAGTATGAAAAAGAAATACCTTTGCCTACAAAAAAGGGTAATCGTCAATCTTTGAGTGACGTCTTTATAAATTTATATTTTACGTGTAATTATTTTCTTTGTTATTAGGACATGACGAGATGAAACACTATTTACTTGCCATTGTAAAAACTATTCAATTTAAATAATTATGAACACGAGTATAATATAAACAAGAGTAATTTTTAGGTTAGTCGACCTTGGCTGACGTTTGCTTGACTTTAATTTGATTGACTGTCACTTTTTTATGTGTAGTGGCCAAGATTATAATCCTGTTCTAAATTCTTGTGACGTCAAGTTTACTTTTCGCGGGTAAAATTTGTAAAATATATTAAAATTAGACGCAATGGATAAAAAACAAAAATATCGAAATTAGTTTCTTAAAATGGGATATATTTTCAAAATAAATTATAAAAAGAGTATATCATAAATATGTAGCATGGCCAATTAACAGCACTGGTTGGGGTGAAAATTCACGTGAAATACTTACAAATAAGTAGGTACTATAGATAGGCTAAAAGAGGGAGTGGGACAATTCACCCCCTTGGGTAGGTAGCGTGATGTTAAATACTAAGCATATAATTCCCCAAGAACTGGGCTATCAAATGCAAAAATATATTTTCAAATCGGCCCAGTAGTTTTTGAGTCTATAGAATACGAACAAACAAATATGCATAGATTTTTTAAATTAGATGCTAATGTAATCTATCAACTTCAACAAAAGAAATCGTTTTATTGTTACTGGGTTGTTTTCCATAAAAATAATTACGTCTTATTAAATTTTATATCACGTTTTCAAAACTGTCCTTTAATAATGAGGCTCGCGCCAACCAATTATTAATCTGTGGAATTTTTAATTATGGTCTATATTTTACAACTATTATACCTAACCTATTAATTTTTTATTGTGTGTAAAAATTATTTACACTCGGAAATCATTATTTTATAATTTAGCGCCAAAACATAAACAAACGTGGCTACCTTTTTGACAAGTTTAGCAATAGACAGAACTTTACAAAACTTTTAGGTATAAAATAAATACCTACCTACGCAAAGAGTTTCTATTAATTTTCTTGTTTACCTCTTAGTTGCTCTGTGAGACAGAGGTTCATAAATGCATTCCCCAGTGAAATTTTTTGAAATGTGATACAAATTCGCCATTAGTAGACAATTTATTACCCTGTTGCACGTTATTTTTCAAAAAAATCCTGTTATATCCAGCGCTACGTTCAAACGAACAAACTCTTCAGCTTTATTAGATAAGATGGAGGTAGGTATAGCACGAAAAAATAGAGTAGTATTAGTATTATTATTCTATTTTTTCGTGGTAATACAAGTATTAGTATTCTATTCTATTTTTTCGTGCTATGCCTCCATCATGGTTTTGACACACACACACACCTTCACGGCCTTTATACCTTGCGGTGTGGTCAGAGACACCAGTAACAGTGTCTACTTTTTGCCAGTTGTCCATATTGAACGGAACAGGTGGATGTGTCATTTTTATTATCTGTTATTTTTAGAAAAAGTGCGGACTTTACGTGCCCTCCGAAGCACGAGGAGTCAATTAAAGTACATATTCTTAAATAAATTTGGTGCTTAGCATTTGTTTTTGGCTCGAGATCGGAATTGAATCCGGGACCTCCCGGTTTCAAGTCTCAGAGCTATGATTTTGATGATTCCGCCAATGTCACAGTTGAAATACAAGACACTCCATAGGGAGGGCCGGGACTGACGAGCCTTTGCTGCTGACCCCATGTCGTCTGACCAGCTTTAGCTGAAAGTTGACTTCACCGAACCTTGGCTAGCGTCGCCGTCCCAGCCTCATTAGGCTTGACCGCCTCGGCTGGCCTGCCACTGGCGGGTGGCGATAGAGCTCCTGACGGCCCTATAGGTACACGGCTGCATGCATGTCTTGGGGTTGTTGGCGTCCCAAGGACGCAGCCGAGAGGCGGGATCTGTTCGGTGGGGTTAGCATACATTTTGACAGCGACACTTTCGTTTCGGTCAAATGACCTTGAACAGGCCAAAATGTTCATGTCCAACAAGGACCGGCCAGAGATAGCCCGGGGCCGAGAGGTCCGGCCCAACAATGAGCGGGAAAATTCTGTGTACTTGTCTTTGTCCGGCCAAGCAAATTGCTCGGCATTCTTGTGCAGGGCATGCCCGGTCCGGGCTATATCTGGCCGGTCCTTGTTGGACATGAACGTTTTGGCCTGTTCAAGGCCATTCGACCGAAACGAAAGTGTCGCTGTCAAAATATATGCTAACCCAGCAGGTTGAGGCTAAAGTATAAAGCAGACCCCGAGGAGTGGTAGCTCCTAGTGTTTCACCGCCTGTGCCAATCGTGTGTGATACCTTACTATAATGTATAATAAAATTATATAGTATCTTCATCTAGATATTCATCATAGAAGTGTTATACTTAGGAGAAAATGTTCTAAAGTTCCAGGATTTTTTTTAATTTTAGTCTGGTCACACTAAAGTTTTTCAATCATTGCAGCGTAGAAACCGTAGACAGAGTATAGTATAGACTGCGACTGAGTGTGTCACCGAAAGGGACAAAAAATATAAGTCAGTGACCTCTATGAGTACATCAGGGTTGCCCTCGTTAAGGTATTTTTAAAAAGATTGGAATTAAGAAACTTTCTTTTTAGAATCAAGAATCAAAAAATTCTTTAAAATAGAAACTTAACTGAATTCTTTTTAATATTATTTTTCTATTAGAAGTAAAATACAAGGAGCTGTTTATCACTCGCAACTACCTATTTAAAACTACTAATTTAACTCTAGAACACTCATTAAAATAAGTAATAAAAAAATACTGACAGATTTGGCTTTATTTTTACCTCCGCCCGATGAGGGACGGTCATGTGGATTTGGACGAACTTCACTTGGGTTTTGATTCAGTAATTTTTGTCTTTCACTAACCTTATTATGAGACCCCAACTTAATAGCTCAGGATCGTCTCTTGTGTGGGGAGGGGGTCAGGATATGGCAAATTAGACACCAATATAGTACTGACGTTAGCTGTAATATTCTGTTTTATGTTTATCTTAACTAAAGTTACCGAACGTCCTACCTAAACTTAACTCGACTTTCATTTGTTTGGGGGATCCGAGAGCGCTGATAGGCTTCCTAAGCTGCCATCTTCTTCAATTGTGTCTTGCTTATCCTAGCTTTCCACTATCTCTTCTAGGATTTAATCTTCGAATTTGTTTCATCTCCATCCTCATGCTCTTTAGTTAGTGCTTTCTCTACCGTAACCCCATCGAGTTTGATTTGTATTCACGAGTACTCTGGTACTAGATGATGTCCAGGGTCCTGATGATGGTAAGCGTCTCAAAAAATTAATTGAACATTCCATTACAAAGATAGCACGAGTTTAAAAATGTAAGTATTAGAAAAAAGTCGCATGGTCGCCGCCACGCCCCATCCCCCATTTCTTTTATCGCGATTTTAGTATTTTTGTATGAACAATATCCAAAGTTAGTGGTAGTGGTAGGGGCAGGGGTAGGGGTTTAGGGGTAGAAGTAGTGCAGCCAAGCCAACGTTTGGGCAGGATAACGTCTGCTGGGTCCGCTAGTATTCTATATACTGGATAGACTCCTTGTCAATATTCCATGAGCTCTTTTATATTATACCATTCATAACACATACCTAGGTACTTATTATTTACATAATCACTGAACATAGTTTTGCTTTTTGTATCAAACTGTATTTATTGGGAAAATTCAGAGTTAGCACAATCCATAATTAAGAAAATAAAGCATTCGGAAAATTCGGAATTTGTAAAATTGATAATTTACAAAATTAAGATTAGGTATAATATAGAATTTGGGAAATGTATAATTTGGAAAAAAACTAATTCGGAACCAATCTCCGACTTCACACAAACAGCAACTTAATTCGAACAGTATTTCATCAGCGTATTATTTACGCTTCACATGGTTTATTTAGTATTCACCGACGGGGCAACACCAAGTTTTGAGAAAATGTCAAGCTCATTATGTGCTAAACTTAATTGATCTGAGTGCTAAACAATGAAAAATCCGGCACGCGGTAAGGGACAAAAAATGTCTAGCCCCGTCTCTTTTTATTACAAGCAACTAGACATTTTTATCTCTTTTTTGTGCGAGTGAATAGAAAGATATCCAGCATTCTATAGTGTCCTCTTTCTACGGTAGAAACGCATTGCAGAATATCTATACTCTGTCTACGCAATACTTTGAAAAGACAATAAAGTTCAGTGAGAATATTGCATCATTCCTCAGCATCATTCGCATCGCACATCTCTACATCACATCTGTATCATTCTCTCTCAGTTCAGTTGTGTGCATTGATTATTGATTGATTATATTCTCTTTGGTGTGCATGCTCTGTGGTTGTGTGAAGTTGTGTCACTGTCACTTATTTTCATTTTCGGATTTCGGGTTTTCGCGAGGTTCTGTGTTCGAAGTAAGTGCATGTTGAAAATTAATCAATATTATTTATAGTTATGTATTAAAGCCGTGATTTTAGTTTTATTGTTTTATTTAAAATTACGCTTTAGTTTCAGTAAATACCACATTGTGAAAAAAGGTTTTGTGGTTTTCTCAAATAACTGGCGCGTAATGTGAATAAAAATGAAGTGCCACTACGAAGTATTGAATCTCCCTCGCGAAGCTACGACTCAGGAGATTAAAACATCATACAGACGGCTGGCCCTACAATGGCATCCAGACAAAAACCTGGATAATGTTAATGAAGCTAGAGAGCAGTTTCTCTTAGTTCAAAATGCTTATGAAGTTCTCTCTGATCCACAGGAAAGGGCCTGGTAAGTTATACTCTAAATTAAACCTAATAATGTCATGTTAATTATAGCATCTTTATATCATTGTCTATATCTGCCAAGTCTATTTCCTATCTACTTCCCACTGCATATAAAAGTTCAAGTTCATTTGTATCTGTACCTATACTAATAATAAAGCTAAAAAGTTTGTTTGTTTGAACACACTAACCTCTGGAACTACCAGTTGGATTTCAAAAATTGCATTTGTTAACCAAATTCTTGAGGAAGGTTATAACATATAAGGCTATATACTTAACATCATGCTGCGACCTACAGCAGTGGTATCCATAAACATCAACCAATCAAACATTTCCATGGGTAAAGGCGAGGTAGAAATGTAGATTAGTGTACTAATGTAATCTATCTAAATTAAGCTTTAAGTGCATTTACCCTGAGGCCTGTAATATGGGTATAAAAAATATTAAGTACATGTGAATTTAAATATTTTCAGGTATGATAATCATAGAGAACAGTTACTGAGAGGTAAAGGCAGTACATACAATGATGACTGTATTGATGTCTTTTCCTATTTTAGTCCTTCTTGTTACAAGGGTTTTTCTGATGAACCTCAAGGATTTTACTGTGTGTATGCTGAGGTAAGTGAAACTCTGTACTTTTTATTGTTCCAAAAAAACCACAATCAATACTTTATTCCACTAATAATGTAATTTAGGAACTCTGTGAGAAGATATTGTTCAGGTCCCTGTATTATTAACTGATTTAGATATCATTGTTTAATATATTTACCTAATGCTGTTCCTTATCTACCAAGTATCCTGACTAATGAAGCTTGATAATGAGTTTGTTGTTTGGCCATCTAATTAAGCCTAATTATTCAATAGTTAATTGTGTTATAATTAGAAAAGAAATTGAGTAGATAACTTTTCTTTTAATCATCATTTATCAATATTGTTATTGTTCACCTTTTTATTGCAATTTTTTTAAATAAAGAGGATAAAATAGAACTTTGATGTAAATATTTTATATCAACATTTAATCCTACTAATATTATAAACGCGAAAGTTTGTACTGATGGATGGATATGATGGATATTGATGAAATTTTACAATGTTATAGCAACATCAGAATAGCACATAGGCTATAATAAACAAAAAAAAGTCTGCAGTAGCATATATCTGTAACATACCATATTGTAGTTGTGCCGGGGTTCCAAAAATCATTTTGATGTAATGTCTCCCAAGCTCAGTGTACTTGGTTCACATCTCCTACAATCACTTTAAACCCTTAGAAAAAAAACCAAGCCAACCAGGTGGTGGGACCTCTTCATTGCTGGAAAATTGCTGTCCTCTGAGGATTTTTTTAGGTTTTGAAATAGAAAATAATCAGACAGAGCTAGGTCAGAACTTTAGGGTGGGTGGATGTTGAACTGCTGGAACTCACAGACTCGGATGGCAGCCTCTGCTTTCACACACATGTGCACCAGAGCAATGTCGTAAAGGAGAAGTACATTTGAAGTGAGCTTTCCGTGTCTCACAATGCTCTCATAGTGTTAGTGTAGGTCTCTCATGTTATGGTACTCTTATATGGCATGAACTCCAGCAGGAAAAGTCCTTCCTCATCCCAAAACACCTTGTTGGCTGGCTGATGAACTTTCTAGAACTGTGCCCATTTTACTGTGTCTATTTTAGACATGGGATCTCTGTGGTAGACCAATGATTCGTTTCCAGTCACTAATTGTTGAAAGAACCTTGCTGGGTCCTTGCCAATCAGGTCCAACTTCTCTAGAGAAAACTTGCATCTGGCGTCTTTTTAAAATGGTGTCGGCACCCTTGTACAAAGAGACAAGCCTTAACACCTTGAAGCCACATTAACAAATTTTAATATTACTCATAATTTCAGGTGTTTTCAAAAGTAGCGGCAGAGGAAACAGATTTCTTAGAGGACCCTGAAGATTTATCAAAAATACCGACATTTGGAAACTCTAGCACTGCTTATGAACAAGTTAATGAATTTTATGCATATTGGCTGTCCTTTTCTACAAATAAAAGTATGTACCTACTATTATTTGTAATATCAGCTTATGTAAACAAGTTAGGCTAAAACAGGTGATCCACTTGGTGGGAAAACAGGGATAAAGTTTTCTTCTTTGCCCGAGAATGTCCAACACTAGAATGCCGAGCAAATTGCTGGGTTTGACAAAGAACATGGATTTGCCTGGAGATTATCTGTCCGGGCTTTCTTTGGGTAGCCATTGATTAGGAAACAGGCCCTTTATAAGTTTGACTGAAAACAAGCATGATTAAAGAAACTTCAATTTTAAGTTTTATTTATAAAGATTTTTTTCATAGCCATATCATGCAAGTTTGCTCATTATAATCTTTGAAATTATTTATTCTTCATCCAATTTTTTTTCGATCTTTTTCCTTTTTTGTCTAATATAAGAAAAAATATTACAGGTTATGTTTGGCTAGACCAATATGAGTTGTCCCAAGGTGAAAGTAGGAGAGTCATCAAGTTGATGGAAAAAGAGAACGGGAAAATTAGACAGAAGGCCCGCAAGGAACGAAATGAGGAGATCCGACGGCTCGTGAGTTATGTCAAGAGGAAGGATAAGAGAGTTATTGAATATACCAAATTGCTGCAGGAGAAAGCACAGGAAAATAAACGAAAGGTAATTGATAGTTTCACCACAGTACAAATCTTCTCTTATTTGGTAAACAAACTTTGCATGTCTTTTTATTGATAATTTTTTTAAAAACAGTTTAAAAAATATGATTATTAGTTCTGCAAATGTAAAGTAGGTTAGTAAATATAATTATTATGTAAAATTGTAAATTCAACGCCTTTTAAGAATTTTAAATGACAACTTAATTAAAAAGACATTGTTTACCAAATAAGACGAAACTAGAAACCGTACTAAAATTGTCTTGACAACTTCATCAAACAATATTAGTAGATATAGTAGAGCCAACAACCAAATAACAAAAACACCCTAACACTTATTGTTGCAATTAAATAATTCTGTCCTATTGACAGGTGGTGGTAGAAAAATTTTGTTTTATTTTCATGTATTAAACACAAAGTTCACATGTCCCAGATTTAGTGTGAATTGAGTGTTTAACATACTTACATAATTAAGTGAAATATGCATAACTTTCTGTGATGTTTATTACCTTTGTTTGGGCACTATTTCACAAAACTTATCAATTAATTTAAGTAAGTAATTAATTATCAATTGATCCCAGAACACTTGATTTTTTTAAGATCAGCCCAATCAGTAATTACCAATGCCACTGTTTTTAGGCTGAGCAAATACGTCGAGAGAAAATTTTACAAAGACAAAAGGATATAGAAGAAGCCAAGAAAAGGGAGGGTGAGTCGTCCTTCTTACAGAGTGACGACTATCAAAAGAAACTAAGTGAAATTGAATCTTTGCTGGCTGAAGAATTTGGTCTGTCTTCTGACGATGACACTATTAGTGAGGGAGGAATGGAGAGTAGCGATGAAGATAGTTCTAAGACTGAGGTGAGCTTTAGATACTTTAGTTGTTTGATAGGTTTGAGTTATAATTTTTAAAGAAAAGAGATGACACTGACGCCTTATTTCCCTTTAGGGTAAGCAGAGACGAAAGATATCCACTCGCCACTATCCTGGCACACCTCTTTCGATTCTTTCCAATCCATGCATCTTTTCATGCATCCTCTTCGATTTCAGATGCTTTTTATTTTCCCCTTTTTTAAGTGTCATTAATTTTGAATGTATTTTCTCTATATGTAGTTTCTAACTTGATCCAACCCTGCAAAAGGCACAATCTATGATCCTTTGATCCGAAGAACCTCAAGTCAGGCCTCCAGCGTAGTCAGAGAAAAGCTTAACTCATAGTAATTTACTTAATGATATCTATTGTGAATATCTGATTAGCTTCTTTAAGATATTTTGAGATATAAGTGCCTCTATATTAGTAATAAAACTCTCTATAATAAAACTGTCATCCATCCACAGAGCTACTAGTTTATCTGCTTTTTTAAAATTTTAGTTATTACTTATTTACATTACAGTAGTCACCCACGTCTTTTCCGGTAATAGTTAATATGTTTTTATGCACAGAAAGAATTGTTCATAACTTATCAACTTAACTTATGCAAGAATTATCTAATTAACGAGTGACTAACGCAATTTCAGGCTAGTGAATGTTCCAAAGCAGTCGGAAAATCGAGTGGCAAAATAAAGAATCTTTACTGCACAGCGTGTAGTAAGCTATTTAAAAATGTGAAGTCATTTGAGAACCACGAGAAAAGTAAGAAACATAAGGAGAATGTAGCTAATATGACTTTAGATGATGACATAGATATATCGGGGGATGATCAGGATGATGATGTTAAAGTTGATGTTCATGTGGACGATGTCAAGGAGAATGTAGAGAATCCTTCTTCTGGTATTGAGGATGATCAGGCGCCGATCAGTGATGAGGATTCGGAAAAAAAACAGGTAACTATTACTACTTGTACATACTGTTAGTTAACACATTGTCTCAGTTTCATGTAATCTTAATTATTTAAAGACTTTTAAACTATTTGAAACAAAAATCCTATGCATGTTATTTTTATAATAGGTTAGTACTTATGTTACTTTTTGTTATGTATTTTCTTTCATTATTACGAAGTATAAGTTAAGTCGACGCATCACAGCGCAATGAACTCAGTTTTACGCGCGACTTATTTTGTCCATGTCTCTTTATAAATATGTGAGCAAGATGGACTACTATTAAAATCGATAAGATAGACCAAGATTTACGTACCAGAAACATAAGGAAGTACGATTTCTCAACAAAACCTGTCTTGTGATAATACACAAAACAGACTTCAGCAACTCAAGTATTGTACAAAAAATATTAGAAATAGCAAGTTCTAGTTAATGGATCCATAAATTATGTGAAATTATCTTTATTCAAAATGTAAAAAAAAATACATTAGTAAATATATTAAGAGACTCGAGTCGCAAAGTTGGTTGAAAATATGCGTGAAATTGTTGACTTTCAGGGCTTCATAAAACCTAGGTGGTAGCTGATATTGACATGTTTTATACATTTAGTATAAAGATAATTTCATATACGTTTAGGATCTATTAACTAGAACTTGCTATTTTTAATAAATTTTGTACAATACTTGAGTTGCTGAAGTCCGTTTTTGTATGGGACAAAAGTGATGAGGCGTCTCCTTAAGTTAAATCGTTTAGTTTCAGGTGTTACCAAAAAGTCAAAAGAAAAAGAAAAATAAGAAAAAGGCTTTTATTTCTATGCCAGAAAGTGAAGGCAACGATAGCCATGACGAGATGAGCTTCAACGAAATAGAAGGACCGTCACGCAGCAGAAAAGTGAAAAAATTCAACATGCTCAAAACCCAAATACAAGCCAAGAAAGAATCCAATCTTAAAATGGGTTCACAATCTCAAACTTCCACAGAGAATTTATATGAAGTCTCCAGTACAACCCCAACAGACGACGCTTTAGGCGAAATTAACATAGAACTTCCTATGGATAAACCTATTTTGTCCAAAACGAGGAATGTCAAATCCAAGAAACAAACAGATAAAAAACCTTTGAAGACTAGAACCTCGGAGAACGAGGGCCCCGAAAGTAATTTGAAGATATTCTGTGCAGTCTGCAAGGCCGAATTTCCGACAAAAAATAAGCTATTCGAGCATCTCAAAGTGACAGGTCACTCTGTGCCTTTACCTCAAGCTGCGGCGGCGCAAAACTTAAAAAAAGGCAAGCGTGGAAATAGATAAATATTATATATTAAGTTATGCGTTCCAGCTACTTTTTAGTATTCAATTCTTCTGCGTGGTTCCTAGAATTCGCAGTTACTTAAATTAAATAATTAGAGAAATACCTAGACTTGTAACATTCTGGGCCACACAAGGTTGAAATGAAATATAGGCTGTGCTTTCCAGTGTATATTGTCGTGTTTACACAATATGAATTTGACAAAATAATGTGAATCTGTCATCTAGAAATGTTCTAGTTTTGTCTGTTCTTTGTAAGAATGTATATTTCTTAGTGTTCTAAGATTTTAAGCACATATTATTATTAGATGTAAATCTGAAATAGCCCAGTTATTGTCCATATATACGTTAATTGGATCTGTGATTTTGTGTTATTTACCATGTTTGATTACGTTTGTAAACATCACTATTTAGAAAAGTGTAGATGTGAATACTCGATGGTAGTCTTCAGGGCAGCGAGCGTGTCACGGATTTTATTTAAATGCTAATTTAATCACTAATGAAGTAAAAAAAGCTTATTTTTGTTATTTGTATGATTCTGTGACTATATTATTATATAGTGTGTATTATAGTTGGTCTTCATTTCATCTTATCTATCTATAATCACCCCAAAAGGGGTAGGCAGAGACAATCGAATGCCATTTGCGACGATCCTGACATACCTCTTTCGCTTCTTTTATATTCATCATACCTTTCATAACTTACCTAGATCTAACCTACCTGACCTAATTAATTTCTTCTCTTTTAATATATTTGAATGTTTGCATGGATGGAATAAAATGATTTTATTATTTAACTGTGGTGCACCAAGTGTAACTAAAAGAGCATTAATTTTGTAAAAGAAGATTCTTCCATGTTTTATCTATATAATTTAGGATACCTAAATATTATGATTTTTTGAATAAGTGGACAGTTACATTTATTTATTAAATTATTAATCACATTCACTCACATATTATATTAAAAAAGTGCACAATATTATTGCACCTTAAATGTTACTAGGTTAATTAACTTTAATAACTCTATATTACATAGACAAATTTAAATATTATTATAATTAAACGAAAATTCTAGATAATAGAAGTAAAGTTGCCATTTAATTTTATGTAAACATTTGTTGTATCTAATGACTGCTGGAACGCAGATATTCCTTAGATAGGATCTCAAAAATTTACATAATCGAATATTGTAAATTGATCTAAAATGTGATTTATAAAATACAGTGATGATTTCTAACTATACCACTACTTTGTTTTATTTGTTATCTCTGCTAATACAATTAAAGTATGTAATAGCAATATTATACATTATTTGGTCAACATAGGAATTGCATAACTAACACTTCACCAATGTGCATAGTAACTGCCACTGCCTGTTTCGGGTTTCCAGTGTTCGCTTGAGTGAATTAGTGAGATTTTTTATTCCCAGTTGCACAACTGCAAAAATATTTGATAATATTTATATAATATGGCATGTTGTCATAGAAATAACAAACACTTTATTTTTAATTATAGTACCAAATATAAAGCCTGCAATAAGCCTAAGCGTATACGGAGGCGCAGGCCGCGCAGGCAACACTGTTCAGCACAGCATAGTTTTTTGTAAACAATGACAACGTAAAGGAGAGCGTATACAACAGCACAGTGCAGCACGTGCCTGCACAGACCTGCGCCGCATTGTAGTCGGACATAGTTTTCTTTCTGCGCGCAGCCAACACGTGACGTGCGCTTGTGTTTTCTTTACTTGTTTATGTTTAATTTTAATTAGTAAGGAGGAACTAATTGAAAAAGTAAAAGGATTTCCTGTATTATATGATACAAGTCACCCAGACTACATGACTACTACTTTTTTTCATGTATTCATTTTGCCATATAGATCTTCTTCTATTTTTCTTAATACTATACATTAAAAGTATAGTTTCCATTTCAAAATCTGATTCAGACGAAGAACCTCATGTTGCGTCGTCTGAGAATACGAAAGATTTCGTATACGCAGTTTAAACATTTGCTGTGTTCCTTCTGCTGCCCTAACCTGCGCTGTGCTGTGCGGCCTGCGCCTCCGTTTAGCTTAGGCTAAGAGTTTGTGAAGTAATGTCTGCCTGAATAGCTAGTGTCATATTTCCAGTTCAGCCACCAGAATCCCCCAGCCTGGTCCCCAATGAATTCCCCCCACCTTCCCTGTATCATAGCAACCTGAAGAAATAACACATGCACATGTAGGTGAAATATTTGAATAAGGGTAGACACTGTCATATTTCCAGTTCAGCCACCAGGATTCCCCCAGCCTGATCCCCAATGAATTCCCCCCACCTTCCCTGTATCATAGCAATCTGAAGAAATAAGACATGCACATGTAGGTGTAATATTTGAATAAGGGTAGAGACTGTCATGTTTCCAGTTCAGCCACCAGGATTCCTCCAGCCTGAACCCCAATGAATTCCCCCCACCTTCCCTGTATCATAGCAATCTGCAGAAATAAGACATGCACATGTAGGTGAAATATTTGAATAAGGGTAGAGACTGTCATATTTCCAGTTCAGCCACCAGAATCCCCCAGCCTGATCCCCAATGAATTCCCCCCACCTTCCCTGTGTTATAGCAACCTGAAGAAATAATACATGCACATGTAGGTGAAATATTTTGAATAAGGGTAATATATTATTGTGTAAGAACTGATATGGGGAAATTAGGTAAATTCTATGGACATAAAATAAAACAACAGACTCCAGTAATATGTTCATTATCAACAAGCTCCACTTCACATTAACTAGAATTACAACAATAAACTTCATTATTCTTAACACTTTGTGACACTTGACTTGGTATCAAGTTTAAAACTACATAATAGTAAGTAAATAACCTACCAGAATCTACAATATTTTATGATCAAATTGTACTTATTTATATTTGTGCACCAATATCCCTGCCAAAATACATATTTTATGTAAGTCCATTTCCATTGAAAATATAGCTAAGATTCATGACGTTATCTACGACCAAGGAATATGAAGGCAATTGTGGAACACCTAGGTGAGCCACAGGTCAGGGAGGATATCCTACCATGTTTAATATAATATATATTTGCCACAATATTTGTGAAATTAGATTTTTAATAAATATCAGAATGTCAATTACACAGCAATCAGGAATGTTATAAGAAACTTAATTTGCATATTTATAAAAGTAAGCAATTATTTGTTTTGTCAACATCTTCTTTAAAACAATTAACACTCGTCTTTGACTATTGCCACCAACACACTTCCTTACATCTTTTCTGTTTCATTACACTGCTCATATATAATAATATAATATTAATAAGTACATTTTACATACAATGACAATATAATTATAAACTACAAAGAATCAAAATTATTACAAGAATACAATTTTATGATGAGTAATTAGCCTCTCCATATCTACAATTTTATTCAAATTCAGGTATGTCAGAGAAACTGTAACCAGGATATTCCTTATATGCATAATAAGCTATCCTAACATGATAAGCACCTGGTAAAAACATGATACATCCTAGAACTATCATAGACCAAAATTGATCAGAATATTTGGAATCACCATAACCTGACACTATGAGGCTTCCGGTAACTAAAAGAATAGTTCCAACCACAAACAGGAATATTGCCAACGAAATCGCTTTCCAAGGTATTTTGGGAGGAGGCACTTCGAACTGGGCATCTGAAAATCCGCTATCATCACTGGGAACCTTGAAATAACCGTCATGTTGTCTTCCAAATCTAAACCGTGACATGGTGTTTTTAACGTAACCTGCGAAATAAATTAATAATATAAATGCTTATTTTCAAACGTGTATGTAATGGCATGGCAGGAATACGTAGTACATAATAGAGTTATCTGTGGCAGGAATGTTGTAGGCATGTAGCCGTTTGCATATAATTACGACTCGAAGTCTCGAACAAAATTAGAACCACTGAAATATTATTATGTTTACAAACTTAAATGTGATCAAGTAGGTACCTAAGCGTCCTAAGCTTTACAATCAAAATAACTATTATAACTGCAGCAAGCAGCAACTGATCCTATAACTATCAGACAAAATATTTTTTAAATAATAAATAAATAATTATTTCATTCAATTCAAAATAATTATATTTCCGAAAAACATTCCACAAGCAAGTAAAAAAAAAACATTCTATTCTATTTTTTTTCAAAATGGCTCCATCATGGTTTTGATGATTCCGCCAATGTCAAGTAATACAGACGTCACAGTAACAATAAGCCGATTGATCGGTAGGTAGAATGCTCCCGCCGGCCGTAATATGTCCTATTAATCACTGACTAATCACAACTATTACAGCGCGGGCGGGATTAAACTGGATTCCCCATGATGTCCTGGCGGACGCGTGCGTATATCACAAAGGCGTCACGTGGAATTCTATTAGCCGGGGCTGCTGACAGTGCTGACTGACATGAATGAAGTAAAGATGACTGACTGACTGTCAATGTCTGACTGAGGAGGGCTAGTGAGGTGAACTTTAAAAACTAAATTATTAGCATTGGTACATATGAGAATGCCAATATTATATTTTAACCAAAAAAAAAAACATAAAATTTGATTTGATTAAATAGACAGAGTTTATTTCTACCGTCTGTTAATGCTACTGTTATACCCTCAGATCAGTTATACCTATGTAGGCAGACTGTGGGAGCTTCGAACATAGATAATCATATACTCTTTGCATTTCTATAACGTATACTCTGTGGCTTGACTGACACTATCAGTCACTTTCTTTGGGTGACAGTTTATATTTCTTAATTTTAGTCCTAGCTAAGGTTTTTAGTTTATAAGTCCTCGGAATTTATAAAAATTCATAATTAAATTAAAAATATAAAAACTCAAAGGATTTTTGTATTTATGTACTAAATTTATAACAAAAATACAAAAATCCTTTTCGTCCTTTCTATCATAGTGTCCAAAACAGCGTAAAGCAGTTTAGGCACCCTAAACTAGATAGTTATTTCTTTTATTTACTCGCAACATAGAGTCATCTTTCATTCCGCATTGTTCTCTAATCACACACAACAGTCAACGCATAGGGAATAGGTATAATATACACAATATTCTACATAGAGATCGTTTTCCACTGCATTTATCTTACTTTCATGTCTCTTAATCCATGTCCAAGTTGAAGCCTCGCATCCACACATAAATTATTTAATTTAATTTTCGGCTGAACTTTACCTACATAAAAAATCAGAATACAGAAGTACTAGCTTTCAGCCCCGACCTCGTCCGTGGATTTTTTTAAAATTTGGTATTTGATATAGGGGTTCTTCTATGATTCCCATGAAGGATTTTTAATAATCTGTCTTTGTGCAAAAAAGTAAGTCGATCCGTTGCACGTTGCTCTGCTTGACGTGCAAGAATGACAAACAAACAAACTATTAGCCAGAATCCGCATAAATTCTTCAAACTGAGGCTAAAAATAGTATCTACACTAAAATATACACTAAAACCCGGTTGTTGTTTCTTGATAAAAAGACAATATAAGAAAAATGAATCCTATCTCTTGATATAAGAAATTATCCCAAAATTGTCAATCGTGGCGAGAAGTATGACGGAAAATTGTTGGACACATGACGCATGCGTATTCTAGTTTATTCTGTATTCTGAGCATAAAAAACTAACTCCCTACATAATTAGCCTTACCCTTGATGTGTTGAACGAAAGGCATTGATAATTCGGCAGTTACTGGTTTATTTCATTATACTTGTGTGCTTCCAATATTACAATAACCTGAAAAAAAAAAGTATAAATAAATAATTTTGTAGAGTCATCGTACTTGATTACAAATATTTTTTCCAACAGGTACCTACCTAGCAACTAGCTTTTTTCCCGCGGTTTCACCGGCGTAAAATGGAAAAAAAATCCTTTTATCCCGGCCCACTTCACGGAATGTTCATTCCAATTTGTTCACACATAGCCAAACGTAATTATAATAGATCCGTTTTGATGTGAAAGAAGGACAAACAAACGCATATTACATATAGGTACCGGGACGGTTCTTGAGTTAGATGCGCAGAACACTATTTTTGGGTCTGCTTGACGGTATGAAGTATAATTTTAATTTTACCAGCAGTAAAAAGCAATCGTAAAAACAAACACCAATAAATCAATTATAATAAATATACAAGTTATATTGCACTCGAATTACATATTATGCGCAAACATTCCCCCACTTTTTTGTCGAGCGCTCAAGAACCGTCCCGGTACCTATACCTGGCGTAACAAAATCAGAACACGTAAATTGGATACTTAGTTATCGAGATAAGCACACAAACGGACGGACAGAGAGATGTTGCACTTTATAATATTAATAATATAAAAGAAGACGACATAAACTTTTAGCGTTTCTATTGAAAAGATAAAGTACATAATTTTATTAATTCCATATAATAAGCAATGTTTGTGTTTTCTTTGTGTTTACTTTTTTGTCCTAGAAACCTTGCTTTGCTCTAGACGTCCGCCCAACCCAATTACTTATTACAAAACCGTAGGTATAGAAACATTTTAATTAAAACTTTATACGATAGTATTTGAAAATATATACTTAGTTTACAACTGAAATGAAGTTTTTATAATAATGAAATAATCATTAGCCATATTTTTTAATGTAATGTAAGTAAAAGATTCATATTCCCATAAAAAAAGTCCTTGAAAATCCATTCACTATAGCTGGGTTCATCTTCTGATGCAAAAGCTTCGAGTTAGGTCTAAATGACATCGACTAAAATAATATACCTACTTACTAAAATAAAAATAATATTAATTTATCGGTATAGTTTATAAAAAAATGTCGTTTCTTACAGAGTTCTTGTAACGGCTCCATCATCAGGACCCTGGACATAATCTAGGACCAGAGTACCTATTTGTGAAGACAAATCAAACGAACCCAAACTCGATGGCGTTACGTCGTTTCGTTACAGAGTTCCTGTCGCATTATATTGCATTGTCATGCGATTTACATAAGAAGTGGGTCCAATTTAACTTGTAAGATTTGATTACTCACAGACACCAAGTCAAGACAGGTGAAAGTGTAAAAACCGATTTAAATGTCGATACTAGACTTAACTAAACAACATGGAGACCTTGTTTAACTGCAGTACTCCAAAAATATGTAGGCATATAATAAAATTTGGACAGCCTTGTAATATTCTACACGTATTGCTGAAATAAATGTAAAAGGCAGTCCTTTTTCAGAAGCTGCAGTGCATACATCCTTGACCCGATGCGTCGTACTGCGGTCGACTATATCATGTTAAAATCTCACTTACAATTTTCACTACTAACAACACAATAGCACGAAACATTATTTATTATTTTTCTGCTATCTAATCATTAAATAATACCTAATGTTTTGGTCGCTATTATATTCTCTTTCATAGAGTCCACAATGTTTCTCTGACGGTTCTTTTAATAAATTATACTTATGGCAAAAAAAATTAAGGCAGGTACAAACACAATATTAAATACCAATCCATCCAACAAACCACACTTAGAGGCTTTTCCATCTAAATATACCTAAACAGAACTGGCCACTCGTTAGGTATAGCCTCACAAATGTCATCGCCTAAACGAGGGAGACTTGGTCTTCCGCTGGGTACCCTGTGACCGTAACACGGTTTCAGGATCTGTAAGGCAACCCGTCAAGAAAGAAAGAAAACACAAAATCTACTAAAAGTGGCGTCAAATTCAATCTCAAATAAACCTTTTAAAAAAAGTGTATCGACTTCAAAAATTTGCACTGAAAAGTAAGAAATAATAAAAATTTCGTCGTAGAAATTAGGATACAAAATTAAGTAAACATCTAAGGACATAAAGATCTGTTCAATATTATCTGTGTTTGTACTGATGATCGTAGGTTCCTAATTAATTATCTAGATTAGTGAATTTGGGTACTAAATTATTTCTAATTTGGCACTAACCGTCTTCAAATTCTAAGACGAAATTTTTATTATTTCTTACTTTTCAGTGAAATTTTTGAAGTCGGTACACTTTTTTAAAAATTTATTTTTAAAATAAATTTTGTTGCCCTGAGAAATAAATAATAACGCAACTAAAAAAAATGATGGAAAATTAAAAAAATACTGCGGTGGATGGGATTTGAACCATGTGCAATGTGCATCCTGCGCTGCACCCCATACCTTTAGCTGCTAGACCACCGTCAATACGAAAATTGACAACTTCGTGTCAATAGCAACCGTTGTTAAGGCTTTTCTCTAATATAATTTTCAACAGTAAACAGAGACAAATTACTGAATTTCTGAAAAATTACTGAACCGATTTTCGTCATATGACTGTGAGATAATGTCGACTAATTATTATATCTTAAAAAAAATAAGTCGTCAAAATCGGTACATATTTCATCGAGATATTACGAAAAATTTACTTATAAGGTCAGTTTTTTCAAAATTTCTGAAAAACTAATAAACCAATTTTTATGAGATAAAAATGGAACCAATCCGGAAGAATTATCTGTTGATTAAAAAAGAAACCATCAAAATCGGTTCACAACTGGCGGAGTAATCGATGTCCATACATACATAAAAAAAACATACGGTCCGAATTGAGAACCTTCTTCTTTTTTGGAAGTCGGTTAAAAATACTATATAATTTTTTAACCGCATAAATTTTTTGAGTGTAGGCAAAACCTACGGTGAAAAATATTGTAAAATTCCTTTATAATAAACTTTTTTTCATTTTATTTTGCGCAAAAACTATATACTTTTCCTTTAACATTTTATTAAATCTTTAACTGATTACAAAAGTGCAAATCGTTTTTTTTCTTTGTTCGTTCGTTGTTCCCAACTTTTCTTTATTTTATCAATTGGTATGTAATGACCTATATGTATGTAATGGCGATATGGTACCTACTTTTTTATTGAGCTAAATACAAGCCTGCCGTAGGACACCTTTGTTATAGAATAACATTTTAAAAATCTAATATTGAACGTGCCAGCTTTTGTAATTCAAGAATCCTAATTACAACCAGTCCTAATTAATTAATTATTAATATTATAAATACGAAATGTGTTTGTTTGTCTTTCTTTCACGTCAACACAGAGCAACGGATCGACGAGTTTTATTTTGCACAGACATAAATTGAAGGGCCAGAGAGTGACAGTACTTTTTATCACAGAAATCCTTTGGGATAGATTCTCATGTCACATTCCAAAAATTTTTACAGCTACGGGATTATTTTTCTATTTCTATATTCTAAACTGCGGGAAAATGCTAGTACCACTCATGTCAATATCAATTACACATAAAAACAGGTTACAGAATACCTCCTTAGTAACGGCTTCATTCTCAAGTTTCTGGACTCCGGCCAAAACAAAGAACAAAGATTGCGTGCCTACGAGAGGTGAAAGTGGTACTAATCGATATAACTATAGCTCTTGTGAACAGCTGACTGAGGCGGGGAGATATTTCACTGCTAAGAGTCAATTAGGTACTCTGTTTCAATGATACAGACAAAAACTAGTCCATCTTTACTTGGCTATAATACCCTAGTATTTTCAGGAATAAAAGTAAAAAATACTAGCTTTTCGCCCCGGATTCGCCCTTGGAAATTTCTGAAATGTGACATGATATGAACGCTTTCCGGGATAAAAAGTAGCCTATTCTAACTATCTCTTGCATTATAATTTAACCAATAACGATTTCGTGAAGTGTTTTGTATGAGAATGAGAAAAACCTTTATAAATGGAAGTACATTCAAAATTTATTTGTAAACTTTAGTGAAAGCGATAATTAGGTATCTCTATTAAAATTTACATGAGACACTTGTTACAAGAGTGCTACGAGAACAATAAAGGTGCAACATTGACTCTATAGACTTGTAGGGCTTATGACACTATCATTAAAAAGTTTTAAATTAACTTAAAAAAATTCAAACGCAATTCCTGTTAGGTAAGAACCTAAACTTACGTACGAAATCGATACCAAAAATAAATATACAGAAAGCCTACGTACAAAAATACAAGTAAGAAAATCATGGAAAATTACTAAACATCCAACGACAACAACAATCTAGTTGGCTTATCGTTAGCCATTATGTCAAGTACCTACTTACCAATGATCCGTCAAGAAATAGTCAAGGAAGCGTAAATGAATAAACAATTATAAACGTACAAAATATTGTTAATTTAGAATAGTAAAGATTATGGTAATGATCCGAGCTGGCACATGTAGTGAATATGGAGGCGAAGGTATTTGCGCGTGCGCGAAAACGCGCGCAGTTAGTCAGCTAAGTTTTTATTCACTCCGCCTCTAGCTGCCCTTACAACAACGCGCTCGTAGCCGTTTGCTACAAGAGCGACGCCGGCCCGTAGCGGCCTATAGCCCTAACCGGGGACGCCGCAAATAACCATCTGATTCCATCAAGGGCTCAGGGCTAGTACCCTTCGACAATTCCAAGCAAAAACAACTTCGATTTTCAAGAAAGCAGTCCTCGGACGCCGGCGTTTGCACACAAGGCTCGCCGGTTGAAAGGTATATATAACTTTTTTTGTTCTATAAAAAATGTTATTTTTGAATTGAATTTTTAATGTCATTTGATTTAAAATAACGCAAATCAATACAAAACTGTGTAACAAATTGATCTAGATATGCTTTATTCGTAGTACTTACCTAAGCTGCTTAAAAGTTTTAGTCGCGTGGTTGAACACGTGCCTTACAATGTAATCCTTGGTAACGACTACAATCTACTTAATGAGTATAATATCTTTGTTAATAAATAGATGAACAATTCTACTTTATCCATTAGAACTAACTTAGTTATTTTAAGATACATCCCTTTAGAAATGAAAAGAATCCAGGCTTACCCAGGTCTGAATTCTATAATAGTCCTTAGAACAAAGAAAAAAAATATATCAAGGACATATCTTACTGCCACAGACTCTAGGATATACAGGAATTTTTAGCCAATGATATATTATTCAGGCTACCTAACGTATGGCAATAAAGGCCCCTTAGTACAAAATAGGATACTTATTTATTACACGTATTTTTATTTTTACTGTATTTACTGTTTCTCTCGGTTTCTTTATATTTTAATCGGTTAAAATAAATTTAAAAGTTGGTTAAACCGGTAATTTGATGCAGATAATGTATCTACTTGTGACTTTTGTCCAAAAAAAATTAGTGAAATAAACTGACAGTGACGCAATGTTACATCACAAGCCAACATAATCAGAATTGCCTACGTCTATTAGACTCCTTGGTAACAGATTTGCGAGGTTTTCCAATTACATAATTAAAACTAGTAATATGTAAGACGATTATAAAACGTCTATAAGAAGGAATTAGGCCTGTTTTCCTTTGAAATTGTAACTCAGTTCGAACTTTCCAATTGGAGAGCTTTGACTATTTTAAGAATTATTTTAGAAGTAACAGTTTCAATTTTATAAGAATACTAGCGGCCCGGTACGTGCTTCGCTACGTATAAATTGAAATAATAAAAAAAATTAATTGGAACATCAAATTCATTTATTCAAACAAAAAATATTTTATTAATTGCTAGCGGGCCCGGCAGACGTTGTCCTGCCCAAACGTTAGCTTGCCTGCTGTTTACTTTCCTTCGTCCGTGGAAAACAACTACCACTACCACTACCACTACTACTACCACTACCACTACCACTACCACTACCACTACCACTACCACTACCACTACCACTACCACTACCACTACCCCTACCACTACCCCTACTCCTACCACTACCACTACACCTATCTCTACTCCTACTACTACCACTACCACTACCACTACCCCTACCACTACCCCTACCACTACTCCAACCACTACTCCAACCACTACCACTACCACTACCACTACCCCTAATCCAACCCCTACCACTACTCCAACCACTACAAATCCGTTCTTTAGTTATAAATGGTGTAACTAACACGACTTTCTTTTATATATATAGAGATAAGAAAAGTATAATACAGCGCCATCTATTGACGTTTGCAAATACATTTTAGTACATATGTAAAAATTAAGATGACGTTTAATTTCAATTTGACAGCACAATCCCTATCTGAAAAAAAAACAATTTGCCAGCAAAATCGCCATTAACAAAACGATCCGCTATTTATTGAATTCAGATGTTACAAAAAGTGTGATAAATGAAAAACCGCTCGACCGATTTTGTGCAAACTTCACATAAACCATCTACTAAATAGTCCGAACAAAACCTAAACATTTAGTTTGGATAGGTGAGCCCGTTCTTGAGTTATAAAATTACAACGAAAAGTGGCATTGATTTTTATATATATAGATTAATATTTTCAATATAGTTTCAGAGTTTTCATAATTATGACATTGGCATGTAGATATATAGGTTGTGTGTCAATGGATGCATGTGGCTTCCACTGTATGTTTAAGTTGACTTGAACTTGAACTTTTTGACATCTTTGGCAAATCGTTAAGTTATGAAATTGTTTAAATTATGTTAGGTATGTCAATAATCGATCCAAAAAATTTATGTCACATGTGCATTTAGCATTATACTCTAGATTCGTGGGGTTCAAATGCCAAAAAGTTTATTAAAGCTTCGCACGGGTACAATGACATGGTTTTTTAAAAATTTGAATACCTACGTAAAAATACTTAAAACTACTAATCTATAGATAGATATATGCTACCGCAGACTTTTTTGTCTATTATAGCCTATGTGCTATTCTGATGTATAAGCTATAACATTGTGAAGTTTTATCAAAATCCGTCCAGTAGTTTTTGTGTGGAGGAGTAACTAACATCCATCCATCCTCACAAACTTTCTCGTTTATAAATGTAAGTAGGATAGGATAATATCCCACGACTGATCATCATTCATCATTTGGTGACAAGAGGGCTGGCTCTTTCCGCGGGGAAATGCAGCCAGTATTCTTGCTATTAGTGCACGCGGACCTGGTTATGTTCAGGTTTAATTTTAAGATATTTTATACCTATGTGTAAATAAATAAATCATGAGTACAATTTTTTGACTAAAGTTTTTTGAGGAGGCCTGATTGACTAAAATATATCTGTTGACCCGCTCCTTTTTTTTCTATCTTTAATTTGGAAATACTGTTCCCGTTTATTTATCCCTATTTCATCTGCTTCTTTCGTTCATTCGGCATCAAACTTTCCCAATAGAAACACTTGTTAAATGCTATAGTATTCCAATTCCTTTCTGTATGCGCTGAAGCGAACGTATTGCCATTATAATACTCGTACTGGCTGTGCACTGCGGTTGCACCTGCGTTAATAGTTACTGTATATATGTAATAGTAGGTCGGTTGGAAACGTGACTTTATTTATACAACATTTCCTCAGCACACAGTTGATAGTTATTATTTTAAATTGGATTGAGTCATATTTTAATTATTAAGAGTTCTAAATAGCCATAATTTCCAAAACGCAAAGGCACTGGTCGTATCGAAAACTACGGCTCTTTAGAACCCTAAAAAATATGGCTCAATCCAATTTCAAATATTAACTATCATTGTGTGGTGAGGAAATGTTGTATAAATAACCCCACGTTTCCAGTATTAGCTGAGATTTGCCATATTTTTGACAGATACAAGATGACTGAGAGCCACGGACCCTTAAATGCGAAAGTATGTTTGTTTCTTTGATTGTTCTTCATTCATGTCAAACCTCAGAGCAAGGGATAATTTGATTGTCCCGGAAATCTTTCCCGAAAAAAATCGACATAACAATAACGGAAGCTATTATTATAAACCTTATAACGCCCCACTTATACACCTGTAAATATAACATCTTACTTTGTTTAAAGAAAGGGTAAAAAATATAATAGTTAGAAAAGCGGGAGAAAATGTCAGTAAACAAGGAGGTAAGGTAGCGTGACATTGTTTGCGTGCCAACCTTAGGTCGGACGTGTTGAATTTTTACTTCGGAATCATTTTATTACCGCGATCAAAAGCGAAACTTCATATTATTTTACATTTTCTCTGTTACTACGACACGTTATGAAGTGGGGTACTCTGTTTAAGTTTAAAGAACTTAGAACTTCAATGTTTTTTGAAATCGGGCGTATGGGCATTACTCAGAGATTTAAAAAAATTACAAGCTTAATATTATTTATTACTGGTTTAGTTATTTATTATAATTGTTTAAAAAGATACTAATAAAAACTACAAAAACATATTCTGTAAGGTGTCCTTAGGGGCGCCCTCGACCTTTCAAAGTCTCTTTTACTTTGTAATTCGATAGCAAACTCAAAGAAATAGATAGGTACCTATAGTACCTACTTTCATGATCTCAGATATACTAGAAAGAAATGTTATCTAATACTTTGAAAAAACTATCAGATTACTAAATTATTGTAAATAGTCCGCTCAATAAGGATAGTTTTTGTCTGTCGTTTTATAGAGAATATTTGGTCAAAAAAACTAAAAAACTAAAGCCGGTGTTTCTTTCAGTGTAATTACGTATAAAGAGCTCAAAATGTTCCTTCCGCCCGTGTTACGAACGACTTTTGGAAATCGGCTGAAATAAGTAAATAATTTAATCATTACATCTAAAAACATGGTCTAGGTAATTCGGTGATTCAAGTTTATAGAAACCTTTCTATTTCTCTTAATTAGAACAGCAAAAATTCTTTTTTGTTGCGTTTCTGGGACAAAATATGTAAAAGGGCCCTTCACGCCTGTTCTCCAAAACTGTATGGAGCGCCACGTCTTTCGATCTTTGCGTGGCTCTTGCTTCATATTGTTCTATGCGTTATTGACCTTTTTTAATGACATCAAATATTTGATTAATGAACGTTCATCTTGGTCGTCCTTTTCTTGTTGATCCTTTCGGTACTGCAGCTTTATATATTTGCTTATACATATAACTTGACGACATTTTTAAAAGACTCACTCTAGAATAGAACCACTCTAATATAGGTTAATGTAGATCCATCATGACATCTCATCCTTTACACTGATCGACATGTCAGTTTCCTTATTTCATCGGCCCGTTTAGCTGAGAGGTAGAAGGATTTTCGTTTTATCGAGGTCTGGCTAGTCGCGTCTGATTTTTATTTCCCTTTCCATTATTGAGATAAAATGCGGTACCTATTTTTTTCAGATTGTTCTGAAATTCACAGAAAAAAGGAGTAGATAGAGTGATTGGTATATGAGAGCGTTGAAATTGTAAGTGGGGAACCTGGGTTCTTCGGAGGGCACATGATGAGGGCATCCGCACTTTTTCTAAAAATAGCAAAACTGCTATGGTGTATCTGGCCACACCGTAAGTTCAAACATATGTTCTGAAATTCAGTAGGTAATTCAGAGAGAGACCGATCAATTTTAAAATATCGCAACAGGACTTATTATAGGTATATAGGCAACTAACTTTCCGCCCCCGGCTTCGCCCGTGGAAGTTTCAGAATATGTATTAAAATATGTTTTCCTAACAAACTTTGCTAGGTACTCTTTTTCTCGGCTTAGGGGTTTAATTTAGTAAAAGCCTTAAAAATATCATCGGATCATTTTTTTTTAATATACCGACTTCTAACATTGTTCACTGAAAAGCATGAAATAATTAAATATTTCGTTTCGCCATTGAATTTGAAGTCGGTTGGTGCCAAATTAGGCTACAAAATTAAAGACGATCTGTTCAAATTATTTAATTTACAAATTTAAACTGAACTTTATTGACTGTGTTGACTATCCTTTTTCAGTTCTTTTATTATTTTATTGTAATTAATAAAAACTATTTTTTAACTTCTCACGTTTGTTTTTACGATTGCTTTTTACTGCTGGTAAAATTAAAATTAATACCTCATACCGTCAAGCAGACCCAAAAATTGTGTTCTGCGCATCTAACGACCACCGCTCAAGAACCGTCCCGGTACCTATACACGCATTTAAATTTTTTTAGTCGTTTGAAAAGTCTCGCCGCCTGAATTTATCTAGATAATAATGTCGATTATTTATTTACGATTTTACGACCATCCTACTAGTACGAGTACCTACCACTTAATATCAACAATAATAATCAATTTTATGTTTATGGTTCTTGATATGATAACGACAGATGTTCATAAGTACCTCTTAGTACTCTATAGGTAATATTATTACAAACAGAGTGTGTGTTTGTTTGTTTGTTTGTTTAAAAGAAATAAACTCTAAAACCACTGGACCGATTTAAAAAAATGTTTTACTGTTGTGTACTTGGAGGAAACGGGGCACTAACAAAAAAAGATTTTTATATGAATCAGCGACTTAGACGAAGCTCGAAAATGCATAAATATTTTTCATGATTTTGAAATATATATAACACCCATTTTTTATGATGCCATCGGATGAAAAGCATCTCACGGAGCAACTTTCGTCCTGGATACCAATCCCGGAAACCCCTCCTGTGACCGCCAGATCGGTGAAAATTCTTCAGACACATAGAAAATTTTCGAGCGAATTTTTCTTACTCCGCAAAATAGGTTAGCGAGGAGCGCAGCGACGAGCGTGGTTTAGGATGGTGCTAAAACAAAGCGCGAGCGCAGCGAGCGGTACCGCGGCAGCGGCCGCCGAAGCGCTGGAAACCTAAGATTTCTTTATACTGACCTGGCGGGTCAGGGAGGGGTTACCGGGAAAGTTGATCAGGACAAAAGTTGCTCCTTGTGACGCTTTTCATCCGATGGCATCATAAAAAATGGGTGTTATATAGAGTAAAAAAAACCTTTTTTCATGTTTTTCAAAATCATGTAAAATATTTATGCATTTTCGAGCTTCGTCTAAGTCGCTGATAGTCTTTTTTTCTTAGTGTCCCGTTTCCTCCACTCTGACCAGTAAACACATACCTATTATAAATGCTTCTTCTTTCACGTCATAGGAGGACCGGATTCCTTCGGGATACATTTTTATGTCACATTTCAAAAAGTCCACGGGTGAAGCCGGGGGCGGAAAGCTACTATAACAATATTCAAGCTTTCTCCGAATCAAATTTCATCAAAATTGGTTCTGTGGTTTAGTCGTGAATATCAGTCAGACAGACAGAGTTACTGTGCCTTTTTAAGTATGTATATAATATAGTATGATATATAATTCGAGTATGTATTGTATATACCGTTATTTCTCAACCTGGGACTACAGAGGTATGAAGGCGGTCGCAATCTGTCAAAAAAGGGCACCTAGGCTGTACGAAAAATTCTTTGTATAAACCGACTATTAGTTTGACCCGCAGAACATTATAAAGAACAATAGAAGTACCTAGCAAGTGGGCATTTCCGCGTAACGACACATATGCACATCTTCAAAATTTCGCCAAAAATCCAGTTTTCGACCCCGGCTCCGCCCGTGGATATATTCGAACAATATATAATATAGTCTATATCATTCAGGGATATCGTAGCTTTCTATTAGTGAAATAATTTTAGAGTCGGTTCAGTAGTTTTTGAGTTTATTCATTACAAACTAGAAACTTTAACTAGACTAGTTTTCACAGTGTTGTCACCACAGCACAGACATTTTGTTACACCGATTTTCATATAAAAATGCTAACATGCCACTTCTACTTTCTGTATAATGTTCTTGGTTTTACCTGTATTAGGTTATTATAAATATCCCCATAGGGGTAGTAGGTACGGATTTTGATTGTTTTAAGGGGTCGTGACACAACGGTTTTAATGCCATTAGGTCTTTAGGGATGATAAATCGATCTAGATATATGAAAGGGAATAATCTCAGGGAAAATTCATTTTTCGAAATGCGTTTTCAGGCGTTCTTTTTCATACAGTGGTACCCTGAGACTAGGGAATGCAATACCGGGATCCCGCATACATGTTGCGGGACTAATCGCTTCACTGGCGGGATTACAGAGAAGCGTGGTACACATACGTGATTCTCTAAGGTGCGGGGAGCCGAGCCCTAAGGGAATGGTGTGAAGGCGCGGGGCAAAGAATTCCCCACTTTGGCCCCTTCTTTGATTACTTATATTTTGCCAGTTACAACTTGTAATTATGACGCAATGCTATGATTTATTCATTGAATGTTGATTGTTATAGAATCTATAGATAAATCAAAATGAAATTTTTTTGGAACCTGCAAACACCTGCATCATCACACCTGTGACTTTTTCTAACAATTTTACTTTTTATATATTTTTTATTTTTTATATTTATTATATTAATAAACCATTTAAAATGTACCAAAAAGCTTATTTAATTTGGGTTTAAATTAAAACCATGAAAACGAGGTCTGTTAGGTCTTTATTACAATTATTTATGATCCCGCAAATACCTGGATTGAAATTATCTTGCATAGGATTGCATTCCCTACCTGAGACAGATAATACGGTTTCGGGAGCCGTAAGACAACCCGTGATTAAAAAAAGTTTTTCATTTACCTTTTAATTATGTGCGTGCGAGTTTTGGGCGAACTTCTAATTTTAAGTAGATAAATGTTAAAACTTAATGCATGAAGTATACTATATTATAACGGTAACTTATCGGAAAGAGGGTATACAGGGATTCCATAATAACTCAAACTAAAAAAACATCTTTGCAAGAAAAAGCCCGCTAAAGCTCAAAGTAAAGTGTCAGCTCAAGTAGACTTCTTTAAACCCTAGACTAAGCCCTACATGTTTATTTAAGAGGTCATCTGTCTTACGAGTAGGTGTCCCTATTCAGAGTTGTATTACAAAACTGCTTACTCTATTATTTATTCAACAGTTTTGCGGGTTCACTTTATGGAATAAAGTGTAACAAGAATTATGGTGTTGTGTCTCAAATCTCAAATTAAATTGCTATAAATAAAAAAAAACAATATTATAAGCCAGTTTAGGCCTTCCGATCTCAAAGTATCTCAACCCTTATGCCCTTAAAAAATATCATTATAACCCTTTAGTATAAAAGTTCTGTGATTATAACATTTATAACCCATCTTCCATGACTGCATCAAAGAATCTTTATTTTCTGATCGAATTTGTATGACAATTGGACTTATGCAAAATTCAAACTGCCATTTAAGAAGTCCGATTTAAAAACCGAGAGTCACGGACAAAGGCTATCATAGACCTACTCTACTTCCTTTCCATTACTGGATTAATAGTTAATTGTCTAGCGCCATTTTAACTAGAGAAATCGTTTTGTCTAAATGGATGGGTCGGCATTGCAGTAGTCGAGATCCCCGCCCGTGGCGCGTCGCCACCCGCCCTCACTTTCAAGGCCACCGTCGCGTCGCACAAAGCCGCAAACAATTCAAATGCCTACATAGCGTAATACTTATTTATTTATTGTTTTTTGCGTTCCGTGGAGAATAAATCCTATAACTTATAATACCTATTCTAACTGTTTGGGTTCAGGTTCTAGGGTTACTGGGTACCCCACTTTCCCATAAAATGAAATAAAGATATAATAAAGGAAAATTACTATATTTTCTATAGAAGTGTGTATTGACAAGTGACAAGCTTTATTTTTCACTACTTGACGTACTACGTACACATTGCACGAAAGAGGTTTCGTTACATACACCCGGCGTTGCAATTTTAAACATATATAAATTGAAAAAACTAATAACATAATAATAACAATAACAAATCTACAAAAACCTATGTGGTTTTTTTATAGAACGACCAGCACGGGTGGTGACTGTTTGATGCGGTGGCGAAACAACTGGCTCTTGTGGCAGTCCAATATTTGCCTTAATAAGAGGTGCTATTTCATTTGATGTTGATGATATCAATTCTAATGGGTATAAACGCTGATAAGGCCTAATGCGCTCCCCATTCGCGGTTTTGACCCTAGCTACCCTACAAACTCCATCAACCCCAGGAAATGTCTCTGTTATGAGACCAAGAGGCCAGTTAATTCTCTTTGCTTCATCAGAACCAATGAGAACGACGTCTCCTACATTTATATCTCGCGACATGTGATTGGATGTCTTTTCAATCAAAAGCGAAAGATATTCTTTGCGAAAACGCTCTTTTAAGTCTTCCATTAGTTTACGCATATATCGTACCCGTACTGTTAACAATTTACTGTCGACATAATTAAGCTCCGTTAATGTGTCATAATCTGGTGCATTAACTTGCAAAAACATTGATGGTGTGAGAGGCTTTAAATTTTCCGTGTCCTCTGCTATATATGTAAGGGGCCGTGAATTAAGTACAGCTTCTACTTCGCAAAGAATAGTAGACATTTCTATTTGCTGTAAAGATGCTTTAGCCAACATCCTCCGTAATATGCCTTTTAAACACCTGACCATTCGTTCCCAAAATCCTCCCCACCATGGCGCTTGGGGTGGTATAAAGCGCCATTCCAAATTCTTAAGAAGAGTTCTTTTAGATACCTCTTGCCAATCAATTGTCGCTAATAAGTTACTTGCACCTCGGAAGTTTGTGCCATTATCACTATACATCACTTTGACTCTTCCTCTTCGTGCTAAAAATCTTCGTAAAGCCAACAAAAAATCTTCAGTAGACAGAGACATTGTAACTTCTAGATGTACAGCTCTATATGTGGCACAGGTAAATAGAACGATCCAACATTTCTCTCCAGATTTTAAATACAAAGGACCTGCAAGATCGGTACCAGTGACTTCGAACGCAGCACCACAATTTATACGATTTAGTGGAAGTGGTGCTGAAGGTACAGTGCATGCTTTAGTGGAATGACGTTTGCATACTACACATTGTCGCACAGTCTTCTTAGCGAGTTTCCTAATTGATACAATCCAATAATCTTCCCGTAGATTGCTGATCAGAGTTTGTGATCCCGCGTGAAGATTTTGAACATGTTTTTGACGGACAAGTCTTTCCACTATAATATTTTTGCTTGGTAATAAAATAGGAGTAATAAAATTTCTTGAGTTTTCACTCAGTGTGAGACGAGTTTTCACACGAATAATATTGTTTTCGTCTCTAAATGTTTCCACATTTAATTTACTACGTAACTCAAAACATTCTGTCTGCAACATAGAGAATAATCTATATTCCGCATCTTCATATTCTAAAACTGATAGATCACTATATTCTCTATCCGTTTTATTCAGTCGGCAGTTATTTGAAAATCGAATGCACCATCCGACCATACGAACAATTTTTGAATATTTACCAAAATATGTAAGTCGCTCTGAAAATAATTCAACGTCATGCACTGCTAAAGTGCATTTCTTGATTTCCTTACAGACCTCTTCTTCATCAGGAACAGGCTTAGAATTTGGCCATTCTGATGAATTTAACTTCAGCCAGGCTGGCCCTTCCCACCATCGACTTTTCAATAAATGTTGAGCATTACATCCACGTGATGGTAAGTCTGCAGGGTTATCTTCTCCAGGTACGTGACGCCAATCGTTAACATTCGTTCTCTGAACTATCTCCTTCACTCTATTGTGGACAAAAACATTTAGCCCAACTTTTCTCTTAATCCACGCTAGTACGATGCTGGAGTCAGTCCAGTAATATTCACCACATTGTAAGTTGAGTCCTTCCTTAGCTTCAGCTGCTAATCTTGTTGCTAATAATGCTGCAATCAGTTCCAGCCTTGGCATGGTAACGTATTTTGTAGGACTTATTCTCGTCTTGGCTAATATTAACTGTACAGTCACTATACCATTTAACTCTGATCGCAGAAAAATGCAACCACTATATGCTGTTTGACTTGCGTCACTGAATACATGTAAAGAGTTATCGCTCATTTCAAGATTTCCGTGACTAAGTCGCCTTGGAATATGACATTTTTCTAAAAAAAATATCTCGTTTAGCCAATCGTTAACATTCTTAGTCAAATCTGAAGGTAACTCTATGTCCCAATCAATTTTCCTCATCCAACATTTTTTGATTATAAGTTTCGGTACCAAAGTTGTTGGACACACGAATCCCATAGGGTCGAAAATACTTTGAGCAAGGGACAATAATGCTCTTTTAGTAAATTTACTATCTACATTAATCTTTGAAAAGGGTATCTTACAATATAACTCGTCGGCTTTAGGATCCCAAACTAGGCCTAATACTGAAGTAGTTACAACTTCCTTATCTGTAATAATTGGCCCAGTAACCCAAGATCTAAGCTCAAATTTGCCTTGACTCATAAGCTTTTTTGACTCTTCAATAAATTTATACATTTCGGCTTCTGTATTTACACTAAGTACACAGTTATCCACATAAAAACATCTCTTCAATGTTGTCGCAGTTTCACTATCAAACTTCTCAAGGTGATACATAATAGTTGCTGACAATAAAAATGGACTGGTAGTTACACCAAACACTACACGGCGATGCCTAAATGTCTTCAAAGCCCTAGTATCAGGATCATGAATGTTTCGCCACCAAAGGAATTTCAAATACTCACGATCATTCGAATTGACTGCAATCTGAAGAAACGCCTTCTTAATATCCGCGGTAATGCCAACTGCATTCTTCCTGAAATTTATCAGTAACCGAGGTATCAGTTCAATCAAATTCGATCCTTTTTCTAAACAAGCGTTAAGACTGAATCCATTTTTATTTGCAGCAGACGCATCAAAGACAGGTCTGATTTTAGTTGTTAAGCTTGATTCTTTTACAACTGCATGGTGTGGCATATAGTGTCCTTTAAGTCGATCGTCATTTACTACTTCTTCAATTATACCAGTTTGTAGCCATTCTTCAAAAACGTCATTATAAGCGTCTAATATACCTAACCTAGAAAGCTTAAGGGTCGTTGACCTCAGACGTTTCAACGCAATGTCGTAATTAGTCGGAAGATCTTCCGCTGTGTTTTTCCAGGGTAACTTTACTTCATACCGTTCTTCTTCATTAACGCTAATAGTGCTTCTAAAAAAATCTACTACCTCTGACTCTAATATCTTTTGTGTTTTTACATCTGACTCATCTCTAATCCCTAAAGTTTCGAGTTTCCACAGATCATCAACGTCTAATGAACAAGCAAGAGTACTTACATTATTTACACTAGAGCAATATACACCAACTACCGGTCCCTGTACAGTCCAGCCCAGTTTAGTCTCCACCGCTAACAAACCGTCATCCACGTGTACTGATCGCCCTGTTAAAATATAACCTAAAACATCACAACCAATTAATAAACTTATTTCTTTTACATCATTTATACAATCTGTAAGTTGAATACCTTTTTCCTGCAATTTAGACAATAATTCGCCCTTTGGTATTTTAGGTAAATATCCACAAATAACATTTTGTTCAAGTGCCTCCATCTTCATTTGATGTTTGCCATCTAAACTTTTTAGAGACAGTTCGTACAGCCTATGTGTCTCTTTCTTAGTAACTATTCCGCCAAATAGGGTATGATGAATCTGTTGTTCTCCAATTGCTCTCATATTTAAATTTTCCATTACGTCTTTCTTAATAAAAGAACGCTGAGCTCCGGTGTCTAATAACGCTCGTACAACAACCCTTTTATCATCATTTAATAGTTCAACCATAAGAGTTTGCAATAGAACAGTACCACTTTTATGGCATAATAGGACTTCACTCTTGTTAGCTGTGGAGTTTGTTTTAATCGGTAAATCGGGACACATGAGAGTTATATGTCGTTTAGTACATACAATGCACTTTGGAAAACTCTTACATCTCTTTGCAAAATGCCCACGCTTTAGACATACTAAACATGCTTTCTCCTTGATAATATAGGCTTTTCTTTCACCAAGTGTCATTTTAATAGCTAAACGGCATTCAGAGCTATTATGGCTTTTTTCGCACCACAAACAATTCAAATTTAATTCTCTTTCTCTTTTGTTCATCTGATTTGGCGTGTTTTTAACTACACCAGATGTGAAACATGCTGTTGATGGATCTGAATATTCATTTCTAAAGCCTGAATGGGCTAATTTTATTCGTTCATCTGACTCGACTTCACACTTCAGAAAGTCGAGCAGCTGGTTTAAACGATTACTGTCGTTTTTAATTCTCAAGTGTAATCTACTCCAGGTTTTCAAAATTTCTTCAGGCAATGCAGATTCGACTAATGGTAACAGCATTGCGGCATATTTATCTTGTGTTACGCCAAGAGTCTCCAAAGCCTGCAATTGAGTCATCAGTTTGTCATATAATGACTGTAAGGATATTTTAAAATTAGTTTTGCTTTGAGTCAGAACTATCTGTAGCAGCTCTTGAACATAAGTTTCGATTAGTAATTCGTCTCTTGCGAATCTCTCTTTAAGTAACTTGATAGCTTTGAGGTAATTGTCGCCTGATGGAGGAAAACTTTCGACAAGTTCTTTTGCGTTGGATCCGGGTTCCATTGATTGCAAAAGATATTGGAACTTTTCTACATTGTCCATTTTCTTGTCCTCGTCTATCTTCCTGAACAACCCCCAAAAGGTAAGCCATTTTTTAATAGTGCCGTCAAACTTTACTAGTTCTAATTTCGGCAGACGAACCTTGCACCTACTATATTTATTTTCTTCTTCACTATCGCTTAATTCAACATTCTTCTTTACTGTATTACTACTACTCGATAGTGTGTCAGGTGCCTTATCAAATTTTTTTATACACTCCATGTATTTTTCCTTTACCTGATGCCATCGACTTAAGTACTCATCAGCTACATCCACATCTATATTGAAAGCATCTTCGTCTCTATCTACTATGTCTAACCAAAATGACATAATTTCATTATCAATAATAGACAATTGAGTAGCTTTCGATTCTAGAACTAAATAGGCTGCTCTTAATTCCGATAAACTAGGCATATCCAATGAGATTACCTCGGAGAGCTTGGTTTCAGCCTTTGTGAATTGCCGTCGTACTTGTACTCTATGAGCCTTGAGGCGCTCCATCTTTTTCCATCAACTCTCACGGTCGCCAAATGTTTGGGTTCAGGTTCTAGGGTTACTGGGTACCCCACTTTCCCATAAAATGAAATAAAGATATAATAAAGGAAAATTACTATATTTTCTATAGAAGTGTGTATTGACAAGTGACAAGCTTTATTTTTAACTACTTGACGTACTACGTACACATTGCACGAAAGAGGTTTCGTTACACTAACCTTAAATCAAATCTAAACAATAAAAATAACTAAATAAACTAGGTCCGCGTGGAATTGTGGCAAGAATACTGGCTGCATTTCCCCGCTGAATCGCGATGCTGATTCGTTGAGCAAGGAAGGAGCCAGCCCTCTTGTCACCAGAAGAGATGATAGTTGAGGGGATATTTTCTTTAATAACCTTTTAAAAAAAATTATGCTTGTGAAGTTACTAACAGTTAATTATTTTCTGTGTTATTTTTAAAATTAAATCTCACATGGGCTTGTTCTGTTTGCTTGTTACAAATATTGTTGTAACTCTCTCTCTCACACTCTATCAAATATATCATTCAATGTGAAAAAAGAAGACGGCCGTATTTATAAAACTATTTTAAGCGGAACCATAGATTAAATAATAATTAGGTACTACGCGGAACTAAGAGGAATCGATATTGGATCGCAATTGGTAATAGTTTTCAAAAATATCACATTTTTAATATAAAATAGAACTGAACGCCAAAATGCATCCGACGTTAATTTATTTGTCATTGCATTTATTTGTTTGTTCGTATACACTCAAAAACTACTGCACCGATTTGAAAAATTATTTTTGCATTTGATAATCATTCTTGGGAAAGGTAGGCTATTTAACATCACGCTACCTACCCAAGGGGGTGAATTGTATTCCTAATACAACGCGTAGGTACGAAATAGCCGGCAGGCAATCAGCTAGTAAGATATTTTTTTTTTTTCTTCACGTGTTGCCTAACAGATCCCGGGAACCGTTGCCGGCCCCAGGGTACCCAGTGGAAGACAAAGTTTTCCTCATTTAGCCAATGATTTTATTGAGGCTATACCTAACGAGTGGCCAGCTCTGTTGAGGTATATAGATGGAAAAGAAAAGTAAATCTTAGTTTGTTTATCCTTCTTTTACGCCAAAATGGCGCAACGGATCGATGTGATTTTGTCCTGGGCTCATTCCTCCGGGAAAACACGGGAAATTGAAATATTGATAAACAACTTTTGTACCCGTTTGAAGTCGGGACAACTAGTTAATTTAGTGGCGGCACGTCCAACAGATGGTGCTACCTTTGCTATATCGCCATTCTTACATAATACAAACTTTTCGCTTTTTAATACCCCATTTGGAATACAATAACTTTATAAACAGCTTCAGACTTTTTAAATTAGTCCAGTAGGTACCTAGTTTTTGAATTTACCTAGAATCGAAACTAAGGCTAAAAGTTTTCTAGAAAAAAACCCAAAAAGCTTTAAAACGATTGCAAGGTCCATATATTTCACTATTCTGTATTCTGTACGTTCATAAAACTCATAAAAGTTATGAACAAAGCTTTTATATAAAAAAACGTAACGCCGCCGCGCCGTTCTATTTAAATTGTTAACTAAATCCACACAATTGTTTTCAGTATTCAGCCATTTAATTTCTTTGTTTTCATGTAAAAATACTTTATTCTAATGATAGACCATAGCTCCCAAATAATATACAAGGTTTCCGCCCCGACTCTGCCCATGGAAATTTAAGAAATTAGATACCACCGAGCTTTGAAATACGCTAATGTTGATACGCGCCGAAATAAGAATCTTCTCGCTTTTTATGTCACTTTAAACTACATAATTATATTTGTAAAAGAGTTCTAATTATAAGAAAAGAAAGAAGTAAGAAATAAAAGGCGCGACGCATTTTTAGAGTCGTTTTCTTCGTAGAGCTTCGTAGCACTAGTTAAATGATGCTTAAATTTCCCGTGCTTCGGAGGGAGCGTAACCGACGCCACCGTACTTCTTAAAAAAACTATCTGCCTGTTCTGTTTAATATGGAAAACGGCAAAAAGTGGAGACTTCTGGCTGAAAAGTTTCTGGTGTCTCTGCCATGGTCACGCAAGGTATAAAGGCCGTGAAGGTGTGGTAATATATGTTTTTAAGCTTTTATTTGAATTTCTGTTTCAATTCTAAAACTAAGGTATGTTTTTTATGTTTTTATTTCAAATATTAATTTATTTTAAGAAACTAATTTGAATATTTTTGTTTTCTAGTAGGACTTGGGGCAGAATGACTCGTTTATGTAAATGATGACATCACTTTGCCGTCTGTCGGCAAAACTTAGAATTTAACAGCATAGTTTTTACTTTATACACACCGAATTTACAACTCCTTAACAAGACAACAAAATTACATATGAGAATCGATTTTATAAGCTCTTATGTGTATGCTCTGAAGTGCATGCAGCTAAACCGTTTTACCTTGACCTGACTATTGGCAATTCCTGCATCGATATATACCTACATTAAACTACAATTACGGAATGTCTTCATAATATGTAGATGTAGGTACTCGTAGTTATTATACTAATATTCGTAATTGTGTTATTAACTTTGCTGAAAGAATATAAATACCTACGGTTGCATCAAGCCAAAACCATCAACTGGTATTTGTGCAACGAAATGGTAAATTTTTGCCTATTTAAAATATAAATTGTTTTGCTGCATGCACGATGACATACGATAATTATGAACTAAAGGCATAGAATAATTAAGCATTATTTATTTATATACATACTATCTACCCGGCTTCACACGGGTAGAAATGTTCTTTTTGAAAAAAAAATTAAGGACAAACAGAAATAAGTTAGGATTTGGATTCTCAAGCCTATTATCTCTTCGAACATCTATTAGGTACCTACAATGTACTTACCCTGTACTAATGGTCAATTTCCATTATAATAATTTCAATGTGAAAGTATGAAACATTCAAACTTCCACATTCAAAGTATTAGTAGTGTGGCGGTCTCACAATATTAAAATTGAAACCTGTATCGCGCTATTGAATATATTTAATAGATTGGCATACCTATATACAACTTTTCAGCGACATGCGTTGGGGAGTATTCCCCTTTATTACAGTCGTTGGATTGTTGTATATTGCCATTTCTATAGTAGGATATTCAAATTATTATCTCAGAATGCAGAACAAATTAGAATAGCGTATGCAAAAGCATCATGTGTCCAAAAAATGTGCTATTTTCCGCACCTGTCGTCATACTTCTCGCCACGATTTACCAATTTTGGGATAATTTCTTATTATCTAGAGATAGCTAGGATACAGTTCTTATTCATTTTTCTTTACTTTACTATTTTAGTGTACTATTTTTAGCTTCCGTTTGAAGAATTTATTCTTTATTTTGAGATTATTATAATGGAAATTGACCATTAGTTATTTAAAAGGTATATGTATGTACATTGTCCTAATAGATGTATGATGATATAATAGGTTTGAGAATCCTATTCCTAACTTCCTTGGGCTGTGTGAAGTTGGCACCCCCAAATTCCATTTTTCAGTTTTTTTTTCATCAGGTTCGTTTGTCCAGCGTTAGTCCACGTTTGTCCACCAAACATTTTTTTTTGTCCACCTCTCAAAAAAAAGTTATTGAAAAAAATAAAATTGGGGTGGAAGTTGGCACCCCCAAATGCGAATTTCCAGTTTTTTTCATAACGTTTGTTTATTAATTTTTTTTGTCCACCCTCCAAAAATAAGTTATTTAAAATTGAGGTGGAAGTTGGCACCCCCAAATGCGAATTTTCAACTTTTTTTCATCAGTTAGTCCACAACTTTTTTTTGAAGGGTGGACAAAAAAAAATTTTTGGTGGACAAACGTGGACTAACGCTGGACAAACGAACCTGATGAAAAAAAACTGAAAAATTGAATTTGGGGGTGCCAACTTCACACAGCCCACTTCCTTGTATGTTTGTTCTTGTTTCACATTAAAATGGCTACTTTTTATCCCGGGAAAATTATTTTTTTCTTATAAAACATTTGCCGGGGTGGCTTGCTAGTAGGTATACTAAAGTTCATAATTATCGTATGTCGTATACCGTATCATGCATGCAGCAAAACAATTTCACCTTGACCTGGCCATATAGGCAATTCCGCGCGTTATATGCAAATTGTAGGTATTTATATTTTAAATATGCATTTACTTTACCTAGTGCCATAAATTAGGAAATTACCATTTCGTTGCACAAACGGATACAACATATTAAAGTGTTTTTTTTTTTACTTATAGGTATTAACTAGGCGGACCAGGGTTCAATCTTGGCCATGTACCAATGGGTTTTTTATAATTAAAAAATGATGTAACATAATCTGACAAACCTCAACAGAACTGGCCACTCGTTAGGTATAGCGTCACAAATACCATCGGCTAAAGAGGAGGACTTGGTCTTCCGCTGGGACCGATAATACTGTTTCGGGAGCCGGGTTGCCCCAGGGTTGCCCCGTAAAGAAAAAAACAGTGTAAATTTATCATTCTAAAATCAATACATTAATAATATTTTGTAATGAGTTCGTGTCCATTTAAGGCTTTTAACAGCAATAAAATCCCTAAATTATACAATATTTAAGTCAAAATATCCAAAGAACTATTAAGTCAATCTGTAATAAAAAAATACGTATAGATAATTAGCGGGGTTTACACGTACAGTTTGGATCACGGATCTATGGACTGCTTTCCAAACCATGGATGGATCTGTGCGGTTTGGACTGCGGGTCAAACTGTCGTGCTAATTAAGAATTAAATTGTGTCCACGTTTTGTAACGCGGGTGAATCTTACATGTTAGAAGCATACCTACGGTCCAAATTTGAACCGGCTCGTGGACCGTGATAATTTTCAAAAGTTTTGCCTCACTCTACTAAGTTCTAAAATGGAGCCTTGTTTGGTGGTCGCGTTAGCTGGATTTGTAGTTAGTTTTTAGGGGTTTAACACAAACAAAAGACGGCGTATATGGGAAAAACAATATAGACGAAGATATGGACATTTACCAATGTTTAGAGAACTAGTTTTTTACATAAAGAAATTAGTTCGTCATATGCTTTATTACGCATATTTCGGTTGGAATGGCTACTTTTTATTTTCCATAAACATGGATGTTCGCGGTATAAACGAATAAATTCGGTAACGGACTCCAAGCTCCAAACCGACATTTATTTTTTTGTTTTTGCGTTCACACGTGAACTGCGGACAAAACTATTGAAGAGGTGCGTACGCGCTGTTATGCCAGATCAAACTGTCGACTGCCGCGCGCCGCTGTCGTTCATACGTTCGTTCCGAAACGACAGTTTAGAATGGCGCGTCTCATTTCCCGCAAACCAAACTGTACCTGTAAACCCCGCTATTAGATCATTTTAATTGAAAAAAAAAAGAATTTTTAACATACCCCTTTTAGACGAAAAATCCCCAATGTGGTACCTATTATCGTCATGATTTGCAAAATTTCTCCAAAACGGCACAAGCTCTTTTGTTATTTTTTACACACAAAAAAAGGTCTTAAAAAATTGAGTTTTTCATCTAAATTAAATATTATCCGCTCGAGCTTGCCGGCTCCGTCGCCCTAATTAATCCCGAGCATTTTCTATAAGAAATATAGAGATCAAATCGTCAAGGTTATTGACAGATGTTAAAGCCTTAAACTTTTTATACCAAACGCTTATGCACATTTTGTTGGCATCTCAAGATGTCTGTATTTGGCAAGCTACACCTGCTACGATAGCATAAGTGCTACGAGTTTTCGTTGGCACCTGTTCCGTCAAAAATTATGTCACTAGTTCTCCCCCTCCGCTTTGCCCGTGGGAAATTTTGAAATGTGACATAAAGATTATTCCAAAGAATTTCCGGAATAAAAAATTGCCTATATGCCACTCGCCGACCCACTAACTATCTCTGTGCAAAAAATAACGGTTTTGACGTCAAAGAAAGATAAACAAACACATCGCATTTATAATATTAGTTTAGGGGGGATTAGTGGACCCGCTCTAAGACTCTCGGAACCGTCTTGCCCCAGGGTACCAGAGTGGCAAAAATTCTAAGCATATTTTTTCTTTAAGAAATTATTTAATCGACTTCTCGTGCTTCGGAGGGCAAAAGAACAGATAATATTATAATGTAATTTTTAATTTCACAGAAATGGAAATCGTGCCTGAAGGGAAAAATTTTCGATTGGTACCTGAAGAAGAGCTCCCAGCTGTGGCTGATATCTTGGTGCAGTATATGCCAGAATCTTTGAAGGTAAAATGTAGTGAAATATTGAACTTACTAAGCTGTTGAAAACTGCTTAAATATTGACTTCAGTGATCAAATAAAATTTTATATGTAAATCAATTTGCATGCCCAAGACTTACATTGAAATAATCCTTTTAAAAAAAAGTGCACCGACTTCAAAAATTTGCACTGAAAAGTAAGAAATAATAAATATTTCGTCGTTGAATTTGAAGACGGTTGGTGCCAAATTAGGATACAAAACTAAGTAAATATCTAAGAAGATCTGTTCAATATTATCTATGTTTGTATGTACTGATGTAGGTTCCTAATGAATTGTCTAGATTAGTGAATTTGGGAACTAAGTTGTTTCTAATTTGGCACCAACCGTCTTCAAATTCTACGACGAAATATTTATTATTTCTTACTTTTCAGTGCAAATTTTTGAAGTCGGTGCACTTTTTTTTAAAAGGTTTATTTTACCCTTTTAAGTGATTTTGCTGCCTTGAGAGACAAATAATAACGCAACTAAAAAAATATTGATGGAAAATTTAAAAAAAATACCCCTGTGGATGTGATTTGAACCATGTGATTGTGCATCCTATGCACCCCATTATATTTAACCGCTACACCATCGTCACGAAAATTGACAACTTCGTGTCAATAGCAACCGTTGCTAAGGCTTTTTCTGATACATAATTTTCAGCCGTAAACAGAAATTAATTACTGAATTTCTGAAAAACTACTGAACCGATTGTCATCATATGTCTGTGAGATAATGTCGAGAAATTATGATGTCTTAAAAAAAATAAGTCGTCAAAATCGGTACATATTTTATCGAGATATCAAGAAAAATGTAGTACTTATAAAGTCAGTTTTTTCAAAATTTCTGAAAAACTAATGAACCAATTTTTATGAGATAAAATCGATTAAAAAAGAAACCATCAAAATCGGTTCACAATTGGCGGAGTTATCGATGTACATACATACATAAAAAAATAAAAAAATACGGTCCGAATTGAGAACCTTCTACTTCTTTTTTTGGAAGTCGGTTAAAAATGTAATAATAAATAATTTTCATTATAAATCTCTGTAGGAGATAAGAAAAGATACGACACAAATCCATTTAATCTCGTAGAGTTTCGTCTTTGAGTAAGTATGAAGGTGTGAAGCGGTAAATCACCGAACATTTTTTTCTGACACTTTACGCCGTGGGAGGGAGGGGGGGCGAGTTACACACCTAGTACTAACCCCCGTACTACTGTATTTTTCTGTCGTTTTATTGTCGCAAAGGCATTACTTTATATGGAAATTATGCTAAAATACAAACATAATAATTACAAATAATGATACTATGTTCTCGTAAATTAGACGTCTTAGATTGCCTTTCACATTAAAAAAACACAATTAATCATTTTTCTAGAGTTTTGTCTCGCGATACAAAACGATACCAACGAAATCTAAAGTAACTTAATAGCCAAACATATGGTTAAATTACCAGAAAATTTGCGGAGGGGGTCCGCCTATGGCATCTCCTTGGTCTTATAGTCTTAAACTTACTACCTATTATGATTATTAAATAACTAGTTCAACTAATCTCCAACATATGGCGTCTTTTACAAAATACATAAATTATTCTAATTTTTAATTAAATATATAATTTTGATTTGTTAGATTATTTTTCGTCATTAGAGGGGAAAATAATCTTCAAAATGGCTTACCAAACATTAATTTTAATGAAGTATTAAGGGAGATATGGCGTACCGACAAAAATAGAAGAAATAATATAGATATAAGTCAAAGGAGTCGTTTGTTTAATCTTTAATTTAAATTTCAGTTCCATCAAACGATTCAGACATATCTGAACAATAAAGTGTGGGACTTCAATTTCTACGTAGCGAAGAACTGGCCCGAAGATCCGATTTGTGCTCATTTCCCTGGCTGTACTAGTACAGTAAGTATGGCGATATGGACCTTATTTTATACTTTAACCACCATTAAAATTGTATGTACTGGAGGAAGGGAAAACTGTTTTAGAAGGTGTTGATCATGAATATTGTGGTCACAAATCTTTTTACTGATCACAACAAATAAACGACTACAAACCACCCCTTTTAATTTTGCTTCAGCAAAATTTCTGTTAGTTTCCTCCAGTAATATATATAGCTATAATATAATTGCATAGATACATATGCTAACTTTATTTATTTATAACACACGACAGTATAAAAAACCTTAAAATTTAAACTAAATATGAAAAATAACTAAATAAACCGCGTGGAATAGTGGCAAGAACATGCATTTCCCCGCTGAATAGCGATGCTGATTTGTTGATGGAGGATAACGAGCTAGTCTTCTTGTCACCAGTCGATCAGTCGTGGGGATACATCTTTAGTAAACTTTTTCGCATTTGAACCCCACGAACCTAGAGTTTATACACCAAACGGCACAAGTAGTTTTCAATAATTGAACTATATTTGCGCCGTTTGTTAGACTCTGCGATTTCCGCCACAGCTCCCGCTTTGATTACTGTTTCCCTGAGATGAAACAGGGCTAATGTGTCCACGATTTTTGGGTGAGGATTTACAGACACCCTCTGAGATCAACAGATAAACAACTCACAATATAGAGTTAGTTCTATATAACATATTAAGAAAATTATAAAGAAACGGAAAATACTGGAAAATTACTTTTTACTAAAATTAATTGTAAGTACTACGACCTCATACTACGTTATAGTTTTTAGGCGATACTTAATTCAATTTATGTTTTTAAAAATAAAATACTGCAAGTTGTACATGACCAATAATGTAATATCTAAATGACTCCAGTTTAATAATGATGGTAATTTTTATGAATAACACATTAATAAGGGAAAATTTATGTTTTGCAAACAAAAACGCCTTGTGATATCGAGGTCATAAAGTATCGGTAAAGTCGTCAAACAAAGACTTAAGTAGATATTTGTAGGACAATATTGTTCACTTGTGAGATTATATAAGGAGCCGACAGACGTTTTTCACGTTTTACTGCTCAAAAGACGTTGTACTGCCCAAACGTTGGCTTTCCTGCACTACGTACCCCTACCCCTACCCCTACCCCTACCCCTACCCCTACCCCTACCCCTACCCCTACCCCTACCCCTACCCCTACCTCTGCCCCTAACCCTACCCCTACCACTACCACTAACTTTGGATATTGTTCATACAAAAATACTAAAATCGCGGCTTATTGATATATTTAAAAAAAATCAGTATCGACCGACTAACATAAATTTTGTATTTCAGCCCAACAGCCAAACTTACGAAAGTGTGACGGTATTCTGTCCATCGGAAAGAGCCGAGTTAGTGGATCTAGTTACTGAGGAAGACGTTCTCTTAGATTTGAGCCAACCGTTGTATCTCAACTTTACCCACGAAGCCATCGTGAATAGATTCGAGCGACATTATGAAGCTCACGACAAGATCACTGGTGACGTGTATGTCTGTGATAATACACCGGAAGAAATTAAGGCGGAGGAGTAAGTATTTATACTTTTATTAGCGTCCTTCACACTCTTTGAGTATATAGGTTAGTGGAAGTATTTTTTATAAAAAAAAATACAAAATTATAAAAGTTTAAAATAGATATTTAAAAAAAAAAGTATATAGGTACCAACTGGTACCAACGTCAAGCGGAAAGAAATTTTTTGCCATTTTTAAGGGGGGGGGGGATGTTAACACTAGTTCTAACCCCTGTACCACTATATTTTTCTGTCGTTTTATTGTCGCAACGGATTTTATCTAATATGATAATTATGCTAAAATACAAACATAATAATTATAATTAATGATTGGAAACACTATGTTCCCACAAGTTTGACGTCCTAGATCGCCTTTCCCATTTAAAACATCACAATTAACTATTTTTCTAGAGCTCTGTTTCGCGACACAAAACGATACCAACGAAACCTAAGGTAACTTATTACTGCGCACTTGGTCAGTTTAACTGGTCAAAGAGCAAAAAATTGGCGAAAGGGGGAGTCGTCTAGGCAAAAGGGGCTCCTTAGGCTTAGTACTATAATGTTCACACTGGTTTATTTATCCCATAGATTTAGTATAGTCGCTCGGGTGCTCTACTAGATTGGCAATACAAAAGAGAAAGAGCATGTTAAAGCGAGACAGACGAGACCGTTTTTTGAATACTGTAATTTCGCTTATTTTTGTAATATCCTATTTTAAAGTATAATTTAGTGTTTAGTAGACGTGATTATGGTTAATATAATGCATGGTGCAGTGCCAGGATGTAAGTCATCTAAGATAAAAAACCACAGAATGACACATTTGTCACGCACACTGATGTATAAATTTTTTGGTCTCGTTCTAATCGCGACATTACCAATCTAGTAGAGCGCCAGCATACAACATCTATGATTTTTCCGGAATAAAAAGTCATGTCATGTCGATCTGTTGCTCCGTTTTGACTTGAAAGAATGACAAACGAACACATTTTCGTATTTATAATATTAGTTAGTATGGATTTATCTACTGCGAGTAGTTTTCTATCTATATATATATATATATACATATATATCATCACGCCTTTTATCCCAAGAGGGGTACGTAGAGACAATCGAATACCATTTGTTACGATCCTGACATACCTCTTTCGCTTCTTTTATATCCATCATACCTTTCATACATGCTCGGCGATTGTGTGTACCTACTTTTAATATTTCCATCGATCAATACATTTTTTATACGTTAAATAAAAGTACACCTAGGTCGTCCTCTGCCAGCATTTCCTTTCACTTCAGCCATATAAACCTTTTTAGTCAATCCTACATCCTTCATTCTTTCAACGTGTTCAAACCAGTTTACGCTTTTCTTCGTTTTAGTCACAACATCATCTTTCACTAAGCATTCTTCTCTAATGACATCGTTCTTTAAATAATGCTAAAAATAAAACTAAATTATTTGCAGACTCCCGCCTGAAGTTGAGTTAGTGCGTCTACGGGCGGAACACATGCAGGCGGTATACGATCTTTACCCGGCCAGCGACATCGAGTGCTGTGACGTATTCGAGAGGCTTGTAGCAGAGTTGCCAGCCTACGGGATCTTCGTAGAGGGCCAGTTAGCCGCTTGGATGGTCCAATCCTACTACGGCGCTATGTTTTCCATGCAGACTCGCCCAGAATTCCGTCGCAAAGGCTACGGGATATTCTTAGCTAGGCGTTTGACTCGCGAAGTGGCTGCCAGGGGCTATAAGCCGTTTGTAGTGATCAGACCTGAGAACGAAGCATCACGTTCTCTCTATACTAAACTTGGCTTCGAACGTCGCTTCCGCACGGTGCGCGCCGTCCTCCGCCCGCGTTGACTCCGCCTCTACTAGCAGATTTTATTTTTTTAATAAACTTTTGAAACTCTAGCTTGCGATCTTTGATCGTTTAGGAAGTTTTAACGATAGCTTTAAGATTAAAGCAGCTAATGCTCTCGAACGCGGCTGTTCAGCTAGTTAGATAGGATGACTTTTACTGCCTCTTATTTTAAATTGTTCTCTGAAATAACTGATACAAATCCTTCTTCTAAAAATATTTCCTTATATCCTTGATACCACTCTAGTCCACTTATTTTTCATAATAAGCAGGTATTTTTTCTTCTTCAGTATAAATAAATATTAAGTATATACTTCTATAAAAAAATACAACAACGAATATAAAGTAATAATTTTAATGATATAGGCGTTTAAACAATCTTATCTAGCCGCATAGACCGTAGCTCTACGGCGTGCTACGACGTAGACGATCACGGTACATTATTTCGTGAAGTTACTTACTTATTTATCATTATTTTAGGCAGATTAAAGGTTACAATATGGTCCATTTTTGTAGGAATTCGAGAGCTTTAGCTGTCATCATATTTTTATGCCCGCGTGTCATGCCTAAAATGAAAAATGTTTAAAACTTTCGTTAGATATGTAGTTGCAAACATTGTAAACCGATTAACAGTTTAAATTTTAGTTTTAAAAGTATTTATTTGAAATATTGTAATCCTTTTATTTTTTGATAATAATTATATCTAAATAACGATATAAAATAAAACACGAAATGTATTGCAACTGAATCTTATTGTGATAAATTAAAGTAGTAACCTAGATAACGAATTTGAAAATACATCTGATTGGTAATATCACACAGATACATAGTAAAACAAACAAAATGCGGGTGAGAATTAAATTATTCTAAAATTGTGAAGTGATAGGATATATGGCATCTATTGAAAAAGTACAAGTCCTTAAGGACCGTTGGTCAAGGTCATCTTGTATATGTCAAAAATATGGCAAATCTCAGTTAATCCTGGAAAGGTGAGTTTATTTATACAACATTTTCTTGCCACACAGTTGATAGTTATTATTTTAAATTGGGTTGAGCCGTATTTTTATTAATAAGAGTTAATAGAATAGCCATAGTTTTCAAAACGCAAAAGCCATATTTTTGACAGTTATAAGATGAATTTGACCAACGGCCCTTAATAAAGACTAATATTTTCTAAAACCCTAAGGTCCTATGGTAATTGTACCTTTTTAATACCAACCATTATCTTGAAGTTTGATAAAAGTAGGTAGGTAGCTATAAATTCAATAAGAAAAAGCATTTATATGACCAAACATGTCAAAATATAAATTGATTACTTTTCAAAATGTTTTTGGGAAAATTGAATACCTAATGGAGGTGGCACAAATAAAAAGAAAAATGTCTAATACGGTAATGAAAATTTTACCTAACTATTAATGTTTGACTAAAAGTTAGTCTGATCGTTGCGGGTAGTCCAAATCGGGAACGCTTTCACATAATTTTATTTTTATAATTTCTTTAATTTATCTTTATAGAAAGAAAACCAATCAATAGTGCTCTCCATAGCGTACCATACTTTTCTTGTTTAGAAATAAGTTCTAAAGTTAAGTTAAATCTTGTATAATTTAACGTAACCACATTAAATTACATGTGAAATATTGTTAAGCTTCATCTAAGGTTAATTAAAATTCTTAAATTGCCATGTCTTCCTTAAATTGTTTTTGCTCTTAAAATACTTAATTTGTCACTTCCCTAAAATATTTTACACTACTGGTAATTAAAAACTAGTTAGTATATGTATATTTTGTGCTCGTCTCTACTTAAATTGGTTCATATACATATAAAAGGATATTTAATTGCTCAAAAGGCGAGCTTCCAAAATTATGAATTATAAAATTTAACCCTTGGCCAAATTAACATGATTTTGTTATAAAAATAAACTGGTAAGTATGGATACCGCCAATTAACTAGAACATCTCTCACCTACTGCGCAGTACAAAATCTTAAAATGAATAGGTATTTGTACTGCGCAGTAGTTGACATATTATTATGTTCAAGGTTTTGTATGACATTTAAAATCTATATTTCCCTCTTTATATACATACGTATGTATAGGTACATAGTACGTTTTATTATAACACAATTAGTAATCTTTTTATTTTCTGTGATGGAGTTTCTACAAGTTTACCTTTGTATAATTTCAAAAACTTTTGTAGATACTATATGTACATTATGAACTATATTTTCCTTAATTAATATTAGGTTTTTACTAATTATTTATAGGAATGTCTTATTTTATAATTTTATATCTTTCTTTAAATATCTACCTAATAGGTAGGTAGGTATGTATATTTTGAAGAACTTTAATCGTAATTATTTTATCTAGAATGCCCTAGAATAATCTATAATTAAACTAACTAACTTGTTTCATAACAGCACAAGATTGTGTCACCTTCTTGATCATCTCATCATGATGCTGAAGGCTTATTCATGATATTGTCATTTAGATGATGAATTTTCTTAATAAACTTTTAATATCTTAACACTATCTTAAATTTTTCACTGTTTTCTCTGGCACGGAACATATTCCGTCCTCAAGTTTAGTTTTGTTTCTTGGCACTTGAACTTTAGATAAAATTCTTTAGTCAATAAGTTATAGATTCCCTCAGCTACAATTATCGTCGAGACAAATAATTGAGCGATCGGATTATTATAATGTAGTAATCGCGCTAAAATTATAATTTATACATACATATTACCTTGCAAAGGTACTTGACAAAATAAAGAAAATATTGAATTGAACTTGTTTTTATTAGACTCCTTTAATTTTTCTACCAGGATCTCACTTCATGTGCCCGCCACATCACTGTAAAGCTTTAGCTACTCAAACCCGAGATTTGTAAATATAGGACTTACCTACTTTTCAAATACCTATATTTTATTTGGGACATGATTGGGACCTATCTTGCTTTCTATTTGTAAATTAAGTAGATACCTACGTGGATCCAATATGTCTATTACATTAAAATAAAATTTCTAAATAATGTAACTACTTGGAAAAAAAATGTCCAACTAGTTACATTAATGTAACTAGGTAAAATGTAACTAGGTGGAACAGACGTCTAATTTACCTATAAGTACTTTTCGAAAATAAAGACTAAAATACCGAGTCAATAGTTCGCAAAAGCGTGTTTTCAAAGAATGAAAAAATAGCACTTCTATTTTTTATATTATGCCGAAGATGATTGTTCTATGAATGCACGCGACTGGCAGAACAAAAATAGAGTCCGCCAGTCGCGCCCACTATCGGCCCATAGAGATGCTCTTTCATGCTTCGCTTGAAGGACCCCAGATTGTAGGAAGTAGGACAGACCGACGACGGAAGTTCGTTCACAGGAACGAGTCACCAAACTTCTTCCTTCGTATGCAGAACGAGAACGTGTCCACGGTGGGTGTGTGCATACTGTGGATGCAATGCAACCTATTATCTATCCTGTGCGAGCAGTAAACATCAGAACATTAGGTACAATATTTTGAGTAGGTAGGTACTTTACTGGATTGAACCGTCACCAGTAACAAAATGTGTGCAACATTTCAGTTTAATCGGTTGGGTGGATATGATGTAAAATTCAGTTAAAAGATTTGACTCACACATCTAATAGGTGAAATTAAATAGAAGCTTCCCTGATCTGAGGATATACCTACATATCGGTTACATCTTTATTTACATATTATTATCTTTATTTCCCTACGCCCAGGCGACAAGTCGTCTTCATTTAGTTAATGGAATTTTTGAGGCGGTTTCCCTACGGTCTATGTGTGCCCTCGATGTTAAAATTATAGGAGAGTATTTCTCTTGTCATTATTATATACCTAGTCATATAATTATTTTAGGTCATATCATACTAGTTAGAGAGATGGAGACAGAAAGTGGTTGTAAGCACTTGCCGGTAGAAAAACTCTTTTTCGTGTAGTCTGAGCCCCCTTCTACAAAATATAGACGAGGGTCCAGCGCTTGTCGGTACGCCGCTGAACCGATTTAGAAGAAAAAAAACATCTCCTACCAGCTGGCAGAAAATTAGTGAACAGCATTTGTGGGTGCCAATTTACTCACTGCAGTTTTTTTATATATATTTTTTTGGTTTTTTTGAAAGAATTTTGCAAGTCGCTGCAGGGAGTAAATTGGCAGAAAATATTTTTCTTACAAACGAGAGGTCCACAAATATGCTGTTCACTCATTTTCTGCCAGCTGGTAGGAGAGGTTTTTTAAAATTTTTTTTTCTTCTAAATCGGCTCAGCGGCGTACCGACAAGCGATGGGCCCCTACTCGTCTACAAGAATTTGTAGAGGAGGGCTCAGACTACACGAAAAAGAGGTTTTCTGCCGGCAAGTGATTACAACCACTTTCTGTCTCCACTTGGTACCGGATAATCAGGCGCCTAGACCTCGCCGCCGCTTTCGGAATGAGAGCAGCCTCAGCGTGTCATGAGCTCTGTGGGCTCACAAAATTCATATTTCACATTTTTTCATTCGTTAGAAAGGCACTGATTTTCAGGCTTAGGCTGTATGGCAGTCTGTTCTTGCCTTTCCGAAAGGAATGGAACAAAAAAAAATTTGTCTTTGACAGCCATTTGACAAGTTGACAACATTTGTGTTTTATTCTGTGGTTTTATTTTTATGTTTTTTGCGAAGTGGAACATGCATGTAATTGCGTGTAATATTATAATAAATTAAGAATTTTCAACAAGCTGAAGGTTTCATCATGTCCACCTTAATGAATAAAATAGAACATTTAATCAAAAAAGAAAGAACAACACCAGAAAAGAAAATTCGTAAAGACGATTCGAAGAAATCTTCTAATGAAATACTGTCAGAATTGTTTGGAGTATTTAACGCGGATCCTCCAAAAATCCAAGAGGGCTCTTCAAAGAAATCTAAAAAGAGTAAAAGGAAGCACAAGAAGGACAAGAAAAAGCGCAGCCGAAGTAGTAGCAGTGAAAGTAATAACAGTGATTATGGACACCGACATAAGAAACGAAAAAAGAATAAAATTAAAAGGCGTCATGGTAGCGCCTCACCGCCATCAACACGGAGTAACACACCTCCCATTACATCCTTGCGAGTATCTGTAAAGAATGACCATAACATAAAGAAGGAAGATGTTAAGATTAAGTTTGAGAGAGCATTGACTCCAGAGTTGAATGAAGATATTAAACCAAAAATTAAAAAGGAAGGCGAGTTAGAAAATAAGTTTTCGAAATATGAACCAGATGGCAATATTACCCCAGAAACCATTAAAATAGAAATTAACAGCAGTGACCTGCGGCACAAACTTGACAGTAAAAGACAAGAAACTGCAAATGACTCTGAGAAAGGAAAGGGAAAAATCCAAATAAAAAATCTGAAATTTAGTGCAGTTTTTGTAGAAAATGTTAAACAAGCTGAAGAGGAAGCGAGGTTAAAGGCTAAGAGGTATGAGGATGGAGAATGCACAGACTCTTCAAGTAGTAGTGACAAGTCTGAGCCAGTTAATTCAGAATTTCCAAAATCTTCTGATCCTGGAGGGATACTTAAGAAACAAGCATTAGAAGATATCAAAATGTAAGTCAATGACAATGTTTGTTAAAAATTTTTTTTTGTCAATATACTTAAGCATTTTGAGATTTATAAATATTTATTTTAAACACCCATGAATTATTATTATAATATATATGTACATACGTATATAAAACTGTTGTGTCGATGACTGACTGACAATCAATGCACACCCTAAACCACTGAAGATATGTATGAAAATTGGAATGTATGTTCCTTAAGGCTTAAGGGGTGTAGAGTTGCACTAATAAGGGATTTTTGTAAATGGGGTGAAAATGTTGTATCTATACAAAGTCGCAGAAAACTGCTAGTTATTTAAATTATCTAAAATTTCCACAAGTTGCTTATAAATTATTTAATCAGCACAATATTAGTATACCTACCTACTTTGAACTTTTACATACAGATTGATAAACTTTATGTTTACTTTACTTACAGCATTGATGATAAAAGTGGTAAAAACAATTCACCAAAGAAAAGTAAAGAAAGTTCCAAGAAAAGTTCCCTTAGAACTAGAAGTCGGTCAAGAAGAAGGTAAGTTTATAATAAGAAAATTTTACTAAAGAGATTTGATGTTGTATTACTTTGTACTTCTTTGCTTACTAAAAAAAGAAAACTACGTTATTAGGGGCCATCCATAAATTACGTCACACCCCCCCCCCCCCCCCCCCCCCCATGTGGTGTAACATTTATGGCCCCTTACCTCGCATTACACAAGAGATATGTTCCTGTAAAAGTCGCCTTAAGTGTAAATTATGTATGATCAAATAACCAATGTTATTATTATTCGCTGAATACATCACAAAATTGAACTATTTGTATTTTTGTTTTGTGAAATTAACAAATTAAGGCACAAATTGACCAAATTTTTAAAATCACTTTACAATAACCAAAAAGGGGATATTACTGTATTCTTCAAATCAGCAACATTTTTTCCAGGTTGTCCCAGGACGTAGGCCATATAGTATACTTCCTAGTATAGTACCTCTTCTTCACCCCTTTGGTAGGTGATCCTCCCATCTCTTAAGTTAGGAGTATGGTCCCTAATTTACCCTATCTATGCAAATAAATAAATTTGAAGTGTGTCTGTCCATAGAAAAGACTTCGAAACCGTTCAATGATTTTTTATGAAACTTAGAATCTGCTTTTTGTTTCATTTCAAGGTCTTGAAGGGTTCCGATAAAAAACCTATTGCCCATATATGGTTGTGTTAATGAAATCAGGTAATCAGTGACAGCCAATTTCCATGGGGCAAGCCGGGGCAGGAGGCTAGCCTTAAATAACTAATTGATTATTCACAAGACTAAGCAATCAGCAAGCAATATGTATTGTTAGAAGAGACAATATTTTACAATAATAAATCTGAATTACAGGTCAAAAAGTAAAAGTAGAAGATCAAGATCACACTCTGGCTCAAGACGGAAGGTACGCAAGAGGTCGAGATCTCGCCGCCGGTCTAGGTCCCGTCATCGTTCCAGGTCCAAGGAGAGGTCCCGCAGGTCTCGCTCAAGGTCCAGAATACGCTCTAGACATTCACCACGGCACAGAGGGAGGAGGTCTAGGTTGGTTGATTCTTTTACTTAGCCTGGTATTCAGTAGTGGGGTATTAAATTTTTGGCAAACAGGGGCACTTTGGAAACTTCTAGTGTACATCATTATCTAATGAAAATGTGAAGCAAATGATTTTTTCTGCCACTTTGGGGGGGCAGTGAAGTACCCACCTAGTACTTTATGATTCAACTTGAAACCTACCCAATGAATATGCACCCCAGGTCTCCATCCCGCGTGAAGCTAGCCGACAGTGAGAAGAAGCGTCTTCTGGAAGTAGCTCGCAGGAACGCTATTAACATGTTGAAGAACGGTGCGGTGCCGGCCGGTGCTGCTGCTTTACCTCCACACACTAGGAACCAGGTCATGGCCGCCATATTACAGTCTGGAGGTTAGTATCTCTATATATTATTTCTTAAAGAGTGTTTTTTGTCAGTACGCCATAATATCTCTCTTCATCAAAATTAAAGTTTGATACGCCATTTTAATGATTATTTTCCCCTCTAATGACGAAAAAGAATCAAACAAATCAAAATTAAATGTTTCTTTTAAAATTAGACTAATTTATTTATTTTGTACAAAAATCGCCATCTGTTGGCCATCAGTTGAACTAACGGTGCGAATACTTTGAAATATTACAGGCAAATCTGTGGACGAGTTAACGGATTTTTGTAAGCATTTGTCCAAAAAGGAGGCTTTGGGGGAGTTGTCGTCGGTGTCCGATGATGGCTTAAGTGAAAATGAAGACACTCTGGCTTTCCATCATCCTTTCCTTGTAAAGGAGAAAGCGCCGATTATGATGAATATTCGGGTAAATATGACAGAATAATGTAAAAAATGCAGAGTAGGCGAGTCACATCCCTATGTACTCATATAACGTCCCTCCGCTACCCTGTTTTAATATCTATAAAATTTTATCCAGTTCGACCATTACACCACCATTGACTGACAAACATTCAAACATTAATAAAATACTCCTAATAGATAATGATAATTTTCATGAATTACTGCCTGTGATATACAATTTTTCCTATAAAAAAAATGCAATCTTACTGCTACCTTACAGTTGCAACACGAAAATGATTTACAATAGAGAATCGATCAATCAATATAAAAAAAATGTTTCAGGGCGGAGCACCTTTACCTATAAAGACATTGACTGCGATTGTAGCCAACAAGGACGAGTTGATACAGCAATTTCCCGTCTCGTCCGGAACTACGCATAGGGAGAAGGCTGATTCACCTCCAGAAGAAAAAAGTCTGGTAAATATATATGAATATAAAAAATTGGCCCAAGAGAGCGAGTCGAACTTGCGTGGAAAGGGTTTTGTATGTTTTTTTTTTCGTGAGAACTTAAGAACTTTTCGTTTCGGTTTTTCTGTAAAGTTTAACTCCTGTAAAATTGTATTTCTTATAACAAGCCCTTTTATTTGATATATTGTCACGAAAATTCGAGTTATGAAAATGTTTAAGAATTTCAGATTTTAAAAGATCGTGATAAAAATCGTAGATGAAAGGACTATAATTAAATAATAAATTAAACAACAACAAGGTAATAAACAGCTGTTGCATCATCCTCCATCTTTAAATTATTACAATAATTATAGTATTAAACTTTGCATTGGCCGTCGAATACAAATGTAGCCACTAAGAATAAAAAACGTGAAAAGGCGTTTTCGTAATATAGCCCCTGGATTATACAGTTATCATGCTGACTACAAGAAGTTAACACAAGTTTTACCTTTGTTTTCTGTTTCAGCAAGTTGCGAAGCTCGATCACAGGCATTTCACTAAAAGTAAATCTCCACTTGCTATATGTGATAAGTAAGTAATATAAAACTTATGTAAGTACCTACATAATCCGACAAACCACACTTCGAGGCTTTTCCATCTAAATATACCTCAACAGAACTGGCCACTCGTTAGGTATAGCCTCACAAATACCATCGGCTAAAGGAGGGAGACTTGATATTCCGCTGGGTACCCTGAAACCGTAACCTGGTTTGAAGAAGAAAAAAATTAATATAAACTAGATGGGTAGAAAAGTTGTCTATGAAAAAATCCATTTAGGGAGATATTTTCCGGGGACAAAAAGTAGCATAATATGCTATTGTCTGACCAGACATAGCTGATCTCTGTCCAATAACATCACGTGAATCTGTTGCTCTGTATGGATGTGAAAGAAGGCCATACAAATAAACACACATTTATAACATCTATAACAAAGAATACGATCTCTGCTTACTCCAAACCATCTAACCTACATTTCTTATCTATACTCATAATAAAGCTAAAGTGTTTGTTTGTTTGTTTGAACGCGCTAATCTTTGGAATGACTAGTCGGATTTGAAAAATTTGATAGCCCCTTTCTTGGCTATATAACATCACGCTACGACCCAAAGGAGCGAAGCAGTAACCATTAACCGGGTGCAACCGCAAGGCACAGCTAGTGTTTTATAAGATGTTTAAAATATATTATTATTATATTAATATTACTCTAAATTCACGGGCATAATACCTGGCCCTTTGTAAGGCTTGCATGGGGACATAGGTCCAACTTAAGAGTGTTTAATCTAAAGTGTTGTGACTAGCACCCGTCGGGACCTATCTCTGAATGCATCAAATACAATGCGCTCACAGACAGGCCCCATCAGGTGCCTGTTTATTATTTTATTTTATTATTTTAATAAGTGTATTTGATAGAAACTGTAATTGATATTGTCAATGTGTCCTAAATGTACTAAGTATAATTGTCTTGACTAAATCTTGCATGTATGTATTAAAATGTTAGTGCAAGATGTTATATTTAAATAAATAAATAATTTATCTACGAAATCCGGATATCTAGTTGAAACAAAAAGCCGATTCTAAGCCTGTGGACTCGGGTGAGCAGTGATAAGTAATAAAGGAAAATACATATTATAATTCCAGGACGTCCGAGGCACCGCCACCGTTACCTCCACCTGAGCCACCTTACATCAAAGCATTTACTTCTCGCACTGGTAACTATAATAGATTTACCATAAAGATGAAAGATGAAATGGTGCGTCGGTGGCCGAGTGGTTAAGACGTCTGGTATTAACTAGGCGGACCACGGTTCGATCCCGGCCTACATAGGGTTTTTTTTTTATTAACAACTTATGTACATAATCCGACTTGCGAACTATTCAATTTTGCCGGTTTATACTTTAAATAATTATGGGCATGAATTGTAACTATGACAGAAGTTGTCAACATTTTAATTTCATGTTCTTTGTTCGGAAAAAAAAAATTAAAAAATTCTAACCACCTGTTTGTTTCTATCTTCTGCACTTTACTTATAAGTATAGACCTGCCAAATTGAATAGTTCGCAAGTTCTGAATAAATTGCTTTAAATTGTCTACTAAGTTATTCAGCCGTATTCGCCAGGCCAAGTAAGTTGCAACACGGAATTTTCGGCGGGTTATAGTTTCAACCGCCGTATGCTGTTTTAAGCTTGGCTTAGCTTTAAAATCCATATTTGCTAGGATTTTGTAATGAATCAATGTTTTATAATCTAAAATAAATAAGTACTTATTTAGTTTCAAGCCTCAACAATTTTTCGTATATTATATTTATTATTATTTTATTTTTATCTATCATCACGCCTTTCATCCCAAGAGGGGTAGGCAGAGACAATCGAATGCCATTTGTTACGATCCTGACATATCTCTTTCGCTTCTTTTATATTCATCATACCTTTCATATATGCTCGTCGATTGTGTGGACTTTTAATATTTCCATCGATCAATATATTCTTCATTATGTTCAATAAAAGTACATCTAGGTCGTCCTCTGCAGCATTTCCTTTCACTTCAGCCATATAAACCTTTTTAGTCAATCTTTCATCCTTCATTCAGTTGCGAAAACGGCCGGAGGGTTCTTTCAACGTGTCCAAACCAGCGTAAACTACTTTTCTTCATTTTAGTCACAACATCATCTTTTACTCCGCATTTTTGTCTAATGACATCGTTCCGGATGCGGTCAATTCGCTTTATATCACACACTCTACGTAAAGACCGCATTTCCACTGCTTTTATTTTACTCTCATGCTTCTTATTCTATACTCAAGTAGTCTCGCTTCCATAAGTAAGTGATGGAACTAAAACAGCATTATGCATGTATATTTATTTTATTTTAAAGTGATATACGAAAAATGCTTATATTTCTATTAGACTTTTTTTGCTAACTTTATAAACGACCCAAAATGCCTTGAATTAAATTAGTTTAATAATTTACAGAGTTAGTTTCGGTTCCTGCACTACCAGCACCAGCTCCTGTACCACCACCGCCGCCGCCGCCTCCGCCGCTGCCTAAGAAGAAAGTACGTTTTTTTTTAAACATTTTCCACTATTTTGATATCACTGCTGAACTGCTCACCCGATCCTATATAAGCAATCTATTTTTTTATATGAAGGCAGATTATGCTTCCTGAAGGTTTCATCAATACCCATTGTTTAATTTCCAAAGCTTGATATCTCACCACCAAGTAATACAACAAATCAAAGCAAACTGTATATTTTTATCCATGCACAATGACAAATCCAAAATTATTATATCTACACACTATAGCCGAACACAGAACATTCAGTCAGGGCGACAACCCCTCGGTGTCCTCTTTAGGCGCATATGGTGCGCCAAGGTGGCCTGTGGCTACCTATTAACCGGGCACTTGAGAGTAATGGGAGACCTTCTGCTGGCCTGTCATACGCAGGGGCTATGTCGCGCAGGTGTTCGTGCCGTACATTCGCCGCGCGAACTGAACCACAAACTCCCCCACGCTAGACATGTGCAAGTTCCAACAGAACATTAAAAGTTTAATAACACTAGTGGCGCCCTCTATCGACATATAATAGTTTTCCTTACAAACTTGCCTAATAGGGGTGTAGAACTGTAGACAGTAAAAGAAAATAAATACACAATATTTTTTTATATAGTTTATAACGTATAATCACTGAAAATAATGTTTATTTAGTTGTTTAATTAATGTACTTTTTATTATATCAAAAAGAAAAATCATAAATTGATACTTCCGGTCACGTGGCCGCAAACGGGAAGTGACGTCACTATATCCTAAATGTCAAATAAATAACCACAGACTAGTCACCATATTATAATAACTGCCTGTCAATCTGTCAGTCACTAAGTTATTTCCTTGTTATTTTATCTAATCTGTGATCAATATTTTTTTGGTTTACTAGAACATGACGTCATCAACGTTTTCGCGGGAATTTGAAAAATAAAATTAAAAACATGATTTTTTTAATGAAAATAAAAATAAAAAAATTGTCTACACCCCTATTCTAAAGGTGCTCTCTATCGATAAACCTTAACTTATTTCATAAACACTCATTGAGCATTTTCGAAGCCTATTCTGGACAAACATTAGGACAGATGACACTTAAATTTTATTTATTTGTATAGTTTTTGGTATAATCATTAGGGTTAAGTAAATGTTTTGTTCTTATCTTTCTCAGGACATAAAAGCGATTGTGGCAGAGAAATTGTTAGCGATACGGTATGAACAGGAGAGATCTAATAATTCTCACAGTGCGGTAAGATAATATGTTTTGTAAAGTTAGATTGGTGCCTCATTTATCTATGCTACAGTGAAATCACTCTTATTTCTTATATAAAAGGTACCCAGCTGAAGACAAGTCTTCCTCATTTAGTTAACAGTATTGTTTGAGCTTACATAACGAGTGGCCAGCTCAGGTGATACATTTTGATATTGAAAAGTCTCTTCACACACTTGATCATCCATTCCTATTTGACATATCAGTCTTACATTTCCCAGCCACTCTACATTAAAAAGAAACTATTTAATCAAAAGAATCTCTGCCAATTGACTGACATAATTTATTTGAGAAAATTACAAGTAAATCCAAAATGGCGTCATTTGATTGAATTTTATATAAATTATTTTTTTGAAACCAACAATATTCTTATTTTACAGTTTGCCTGGCCTCCTGCACGTGATAAGACTTTGGGCCAGTTTATGGGGTCGACGGGTGCACACATACTGACAACTAAGGAACTGGCCAGTGGTACCCAGGCATGGGCCAGAAAGGTACGTACCTGCTATTGTCACTGGTCATACACTATTTCTCTAGGACCTTGAGAACATTAGAATCAAGTGCTCTACATATTTTGGATAAAACATTCTATTTTCACAATTTAAATGCAAGGTAATATAATTTATGCCTATTTTCATGTAGACATTGTAGCAAATAAACACAACACTTTAAATATTCTAACACTATGTATGTAAACAGGGTATTTAAATCCAAAATATTAAGACAAAACAAGTTATATCTATACAATTTTCACATGGCTATTTGACTGATGTAAGCAATATAAGCACTTTTTTTTTATATATTTTCCATAGTTTTTTTTTGTTGTCTTTTTTGAAAACAATTAAAATATCAATTAGAAACCACAAGAATTATTTATCAGCGGAACGTTACCAAGTCACCATGTGATCAAAAGTACATAATTCTGGTTCTATTTGATATTTTAAATGTTTGGCGATGACTTTTCTTTCAGCTTGATACATCGACGGTTGGGTTCGCTATACGTGTCTACTGACGGCGACGCGGCGTGGTCAGAACTCATAATACAAGTATTATGTTTTCCGACCGTTTTATACTTGTTGGGCTATGGTTATTACTATGTATGTAATAGGCTATTCTTTTTAAATACCCACTTAAGAGGCCATCTATGCTTCCCCCATTTGACCGATCTGACGTCGCAAAGGCAGTGATAACTTTCGCATGTAAAATAAAGAGAAAAAAACCCACGACGGATGTAAACGTTGTAATAGAAGGATTAAATCGAATCGATCAGAACAGTAGAAGTTGCTGATATCCCTTCAACAACTAGAACAGATTTTCTTGAATCCTAGAAGAACACTCGATCAAGTCACCTTTGAAAAAAAAAGAAACTAAATGTTCATCCGTTTAGGAGCTACGATGCCACAGACAGACGCACATATACACAGATACACACGTTAAATTTATAACACCCCTTTTTTGCGTCTTGAAGTTTCATAGGATTTCTGAGATTTAACAAAATAAAATCAGCATAGGTGCCCTCTTAAAAACGTTTTAAATGGTCACAGTAGATCCTATCCACTATACATAGTTTTAACCATTACTATTTAAAATGGCCAACATAGGTCATTGTGTAATGTGAGAACTGTTTAGTTCGCTCACTACACTTTATAAATGGAAGCTTTGCCTTTAGATCGACGTATTTTGATTGTCACCAAAATTAGATCAGTTAAGGGTCATAGGGTCATAGTTAATATAACTATAATCATTGTCAAAATAAATAGAAAATGGACAAATTCGTCATGGAAGAAAATATCAGCTCCATTATCACCTTTATGCCTTATTAACACTTAAGAGGCTTTTACATCTAAATATACCTCAACAGAACTAGCCACTCGTTAGGTATAGCCTCACAAATACCATCGGCTAAACGAGGGAGACTTGGTCTTCCGCTGGGTACCCTGGAACCGTAACACGGTTTCGGGAGCTGTAAGGCAAGGCAACCCGTGAAGAAAGAAAAAAAAATTAACTTGTGCTGTTGTCCCTATTTATCAACGAAGGGCCGGAAGGGGTACGAGATGTCAAGATCCGCCCGTGTGGAAATTAATCTTCAGGACTTCGGGTTTCCTGGATGAAAAGTTGCATGTGTTATTTATTATATCAAGATTCAGTCATATCTTCCTACGAAAGTTTATACTTACGCCTTTATAAATGATAATTTTAGTACATTTCGAGTTAGAAGGCCTTACAATTTATTGATGTAATTTTGGTGAAATCTGTGCAAAGTATATTGTTCTAATGGCATTGCTACTATCACGGACATATTTTTGCTAACGAATATTCAGTTTTCCCCTTTTAAAACAAAATGTGTAGTTACTAATAACTCATTATATGTTTCAATACGTTGATTTTCTGAATTAAAATTATTGTATTTACTACAGCTATGAAATCGAAATCTTGAGCATATACAGCAAGGTTAAATCAAGGATGGGTGACCGCCTGTGTTGAGAGGTTTTTGGTCTCAAAAATCTTCAGTTTGGTTCCCTGGGGCATGTAACACAGTCCTCGGAAGCCGTAAGGTCGTTTTTTACACGGATTTTAGGTTTGGGGTCAATTGTCAAAAAAAATGAGCTTACAAAATATTCAGTTACTTCAGAAAATCAGTACTGTTACATATTATGTCAGTATATTAAAATGAGCCAGTTACCAGCAAAAAATGTTGCCAACAGCTTTTTTTAATAACCCTGGCAACACTTAATCATCAAATAACTAACGATGATGCTGGTATCACTGAGCTAAGTATTAGATGGGGAAATACATGAATATTTGTTGCAGCTTCTAAGTTGTAAGACAACGTGCGTGCTTCGTTAGGCCGGTCGCCATCTATGTGTGCGGCAATTACGATCCCAATGAATATGAGGTAAGACATAAGAAATAAGAACCAGCAAAACAGGGCGATTTCTGATAGTCAATATTCTCAAGGAATAAAGACACAACCATACGATTTCGCTGAAATATATGTAATTTTTTTTAATATCTGTTTGCTTTTGTGAAACCTGCTATATACGTAAATAAACTAAAAAATATTGATTTTTCTTTATTGTTTATATAAAATTTGTATGCGTTTAGGATCAGTTGCAACGCGCGGCACCCGTCGAAGGTGGAATGGGGATGCATTTACTGCAAAAGATGGGCTGGACGCCCGGACAAGGTCTTGGTAAGGAAGGTACGGGGACCCTGCAACCGTTGCTGCTCGAAGTTAAATTGGACACACGAGGATTGCAGGCGAAGGAGGAGGTTAGTTGATATGATAAGTTTATAGGTTGACTTTTTAGGATATTTTGAAACAGTCTCAAAAAGTTCGTCCCCCAAATTCTACCAACACAGCACATGCCATGACAAAAAAAAACGTTGCATGTAAGTAGAAGTGAACCTTTTTGTTTATAAATCAAAATCCATTCAGCCGTTATAGAACTCATTCTAGATAGATACACATTGGGTCATACATGAACCTTTTTGTTTATAAATCAAAATCCATTCAGCCGTTATAGAACTCATTCTAGATAGATACACATTGGGTCATACATACAGTACAGACATAAACAATGGTTTTTATAATAAAAACTTATGTCAAGTGCAGGATTGGAAGGACACCTTAAGCGCCGGTGGTCAAGGTCATCTTATAACAGAACTGTCAAAAATACGGCAAATCTCAGTTAATCCTGGATAGGTGAGTTTATTTATACCTACAACATTTCCTTACCACACAGTTGATAGTTATTATTTTAAATTGGATTGAGCCATATTTTCATTATTAAGAGTTCTAAATAGCCATAGTTTCCAAAACGCAAAGGCACTGCTCGTATTGAAAACTACGGCTCTTTAGAACCCTAAATAATAAAAATATGGCTCAATCCAATTTCAAATAATTACTATCATTGTTGGTGAGGCAATGTTGTATAAATAAACTCACGTGCCATATTTTTGACAGATACAAAATGACTGAGAGCCACCGATCCTTAATGTCATTAATTTTACATTTGAGTATTGAAAGTAAATATATAATATTAAGATAAGTATAGAAAACAGTGTTTATCTCTTTTTATTCTGATACAATCTGAAAAGGAAATGCAGTAAAGTTTTGAGCGAAGTTTTTGAAGTATCTGCTAAAAGAGGGAGACGTCTGCTTCTTACCCTGGGATCGACAACACGATTTCGGGAACTGTAAGACAACCCGGGAAGAAAAAAACTCTAAGCATACCGGAACCCTGCATTTTGCTTGGTGCGACACACACTGGTATAATTTCACATTTTCCCAGATGAGATCCCACCGCGGCTCGACAAGACGCAGCGGAGCCACTCACCACACCCCGCTGGTGGCCGGTGGGAAACACCCGGTCTCGTTGCTGGGCGAGTACTGCTCCAAACAGAAGTTGGGTCCGCCCGAGTACACGCTCTGTTCGGAGTGTGGCCCGGATCATAAGAAAAATTTCTTGTTCAAGGTACGAGATTGATGTTATTGCGAGACGAGAGTTATACCTACTAGCTAGCGTCTTCTCTCACTTCTCTGGCATTCGCAGGGCTGGCGGGTACTTTTCTTTAATTTTCCTTTTAATTAAATAAATAATATAATTATCCCTTTAATATTCTCTTGTTAATGAGTCTCTTCTCTATATAATTTTTTTGTTAGTCTATTCCCCCTCCCGGCGAACTACCCACTCGGGCTCAACACAACTTGCCGACCCTGGTCATTCATACACATGAGAAACGAGAAACGATGACTCCCTAAAAAATTTAAGTTAGCCGATCGTGGTTGTCTTTCTCAAGCCCAGTGCATTACTTTACGCCTGGTATTGTATCTGATTATTGTTGACAGGTTAAGGTGGCCAGTGTGGAATACAAGCCAGCAGTGTCAAGTGCTAACAAGAAACAAGCTAAATCCGATTCTGCGCAGCTCGCCTTACAGAAATTGGGAATTATTTAATTGATTAACTTGATTTATATAGATGGTAGTTGGGTGAATTTAACATTTTATGTTGAACTAGTGTGCCTATATAGGAAAGATATTGTATTCATTTAATTTACAGCATTATTTATTTAATAAAAGCAAATGCTTTAAATCAAGATGTGACAAATTTGCATGTCAGCTTTATTATTGTGCTCAAAGTGATCTGACAGGCCATATTTTGTAAGTTGGCTTGATTTACAATCAAATAATGTTTTGACAACTGACGATTGTAATAAATCGCAGATGGTTCCCTTTTGCCTTTCAATTTGGATGTTTTTTTGTCACGGGTTGCCTTACAGCCCTTGAAACCGTGTTATTGGTTCCAGGGTACTCAGCAGAAGACCAAGTCTTCCTCATTTATCTAACAAATTTTAAATTTCTGAAACTACCTAACGAGTGGCCAGTTATGTTGAGATATATTTAGATGGAAAGGGGAACCATTAAATTCAACATTTTTGCTTCTGCTTAAGTCTCATATCAGCCCTTGTCTACTAGTTAACCACCATGTAAAATAATTGATTACTACAGCAAAATCTCATGGCTTAGGTTATGTCAAACAAAATTAGAGAATTTAATTATGTTCTAAATACATTAATTAGTTAATGAGTATTATTTAATTTGTTTCAACACTATTGCCATTATAAAACAAAAATTGGTTTGCTTGTATTGACTAATTTTTACACATACACGCTAGAGTAGTGAATAAAAGTTTAAGCTCATTTATTCATATTGTTTTTCTATTCCCATACTTTCATTTACAAAGTTGCATCAAGTGAAAACAAAAACATTATGTACGCAAACCAGTTTTGCTGAAGTATAAAGTATGAATCTCTGCTTTAATTGTGAAATCATGACTGAATGCACAGATTATAATGTTATTATAACAATTTTGTGTAGTCCATTGATTGATAAAGGATTAATGAAAAACATGATTAATTTGCTGGATCTATAATGTATTCATATGAATAATTTCCAGTAACTATATACATACTACTTATCATTTCGAATTGAATCAACAAAATATAACTGAACTACTGCTAAAAATGATCTTCACATTCCTTCCTATAAACTAAAAATGCTACTGTGTAGCAGTAACTAAATGGGGGATTGTCTTGAGCCTAGTTCCCAACGTACTAGTGTCGTATTTTTGGTTATTTTTTATATTATTATGTAATTTAATGGATTAAATTTACCATAGCATTGTCCACATTTTTATTATTATATTAAAAAACAATAAGTACGATACTAGCGTCATCTATTGAGAGCTAGATCTGAGACAACCCCCCCTAATACATTACAACTTGCATCTCCTAAATATAAAATCATAATCACAGATCTGTTTCAACATTGCAGTTTGTGTTCAATTCTTGTTCTGTTGTTTAATCTTGTAGTCGGAGAGCGCAGCTTTAATGGCGTCCTCAGCAAGCACTGAAATAGAAAATATTAATTTATCAAGTCACTCAAGAAAATAGCTTATTACTAAATTAGAGACGACGTAGTTATACACACACAAACAATCTTCATTAAAGTTTGCAGTGTGGCCACACGGTAACAATGTCTACTTTTTTTAAGTTCCTCCATACTAAATAGAACAGGTGGCAAGCCTGTTGCTCCACTTAAAATATCTGTTAGTTTTGGAAGAAGTAGATTAAAGCTCATATTCTTGAAGAAAATTGTTAGCATTTTTGGCATTAGTGAGATTTAAACCAAGATCCCCTTGATGTCAAGTCCATCAGTCTACCAATTACACTATAAGATTAGAAAATTTCATTGAATCTACATGACAACTATGCTTAGGAGAACACAACACTTATCTTTTAAGTTTGTACCTTTTTTTTTCACGGGTTCCTTACAGCTCCTGAAACCGTGTTACGGTTCCAGGATACCCAGCGGAAAACCAAGTCTCCCTCTTTTAGCCGATGGTGTTTGTTAGGCTATACTAAATGAGTGGCCAGTTCTGTTGAGGGATATTTAGATGGAAAGCCTCTGTGTGGTTTGTCATTATGTACTAGTTTTTAATTAAAAAACTGGCTGGGATCCGGGATTTAACCCGTGGTCTGCCTAGGTAAGCAGCTAAATAAAAAAAAACAATGTCATGGGCCACATGACCTTCAAAAAGCATTGGAAATGAACTTCGGTACTAAGAATAAAAACGAACATCTACATAATGTCATGGTGACTGACGCACGGGTTGCGTCGTGGCATGATGGGGAATCCGGTTTAAACCCGCCCGCGCCCTGATAGTTGTGATTAATAAGACATCACAGTCAGTGGGATCATCTTAGCTACCGATTAATCGGCATATTGATACTATAACGGCTATAATACTTGACATTGGCAAAATCTTCTTATTTTATAATGGCTCCATCAATGTTAATCCATGAATTGCCAATGTCAAGTATTATAGACGTTACAGTAACAATAGCTGATTAATCGGCTATAAACACTATAAAGGCTATAATACTTGACATTGGCACATCACCAATGAACATTGGTGGAGCCATAATAAAAGAAGAAGACTTTTAATTTTGATAAAGTGGTTTTTGAGATATGGCCATTTTAATAATAATGGATTTAGGTATGTTTGTTGACAATGCTTATCAGTGAATAAATGATGACTCAATATTAGTAAAGATCATGGGGTAAAATGCGAGGTTTCGAAGTTTCCCAGTACTTGTGATGATGAAAAATAACCTTTGCTTTATTTAAACTTAACAAAAAACATGAAAATAAATATAAAAATTACTAACATTTGACCTTGAAATATAAAAAAAACTTACTAGAGCAATGCAACTTTACAGGTGGCAATGATAGCTCTTTGGCTATGTCTGTGTTCTTTAGACTTAATGCTTCATCAACCGTCTTTCCCTTTACCCATTCAGTGGCAAGAGAGCTGGATGCAATAGCAGAGCCGCATCCAAATGTTTTAAATTTGGCATCAATTATTTTACCATTTTCATCAACTTTTATTTGCAATTTCATTACATCTCCGCAAGCAGGCGCTCCCACCAAGCCAGTGCCAACACTTTTGTCTTTCTTATCCATGGAACCCACATTGCGAGGGTTTTCATAGTGATCTATAACCTAAAAGATACATAAAATGTATAGTAAATTTTATTATACCCGAGAACATCCTAAAAAAATATTTATTTTGAACTTCAAAGTCCTTGACATTGCACAATATTTTATTTTCAAACTTACATTAGCATGATAACATGCAGTCTGCAATGCGTTAATTCCATTTAGACTCACACACTTACGTAAAGTGGAAACTTTTTGTAGGAAAGCCATATTTACTTGTTTACCAAAAAAATAGTACGTTCTACTTTATATTTTGCCAAAGTCAATATTATTTTTTTCCTTCCAGAATATTATTGTGCGACGTAAATACTGGGGTGACCGGTGATAAAACTGAAAAATGATGACATAACATGATAATTACAAACGTTCAAAAACTAAAATAAATGGCAATAATAATTTAAAATTCTAGTGAAATTAAATATATTAAATAATTTTTGTGTCTTCAAAATTTTAAATTTCACTTACCAAATGAGATTGTATATATACTTTTAATATTTATTTAAGTTCACTGCAAAAATAAAAAATCTGTTCAGCAAACTGTTTTAATGTTTCTAAGTTTCAGAACGGAAGTCTACTGAAAATAACATCCGACTAAAATGAAAATTCAAATTTTTGTCAGGACTTGATACAATCTATCTGATATTTAAATGGATCGCATAGCTAACAGAACCAGTGTTGCAAGTTTTTATTAAGTGAAGTAATATTTTGTGAAGCTGACTGAAACGGAAAAACAAGTGCGAAAATGACAATCGTTGGAAAACTATTATCAAAGTTGATTGTGCCTGTCGTGGGGACTACTGTGATATCTCTACGATTTGCTGCTACGTTAGTAAATAAAAATATTTTGCTTAATTTGATGTGGTTGTCTGATATGTAATCCGCTTTTAAAGATATTACGTAATTTTATTTGCCGGCTTTTTGTTTTCCCGCGGGATAAACATTGCACAACATTTAGTTAAAATGTCAAGTCATACATTTTTAACTTATGCATTATTAATTTTATTTATTAGTACGATGGCGACCGGGAATCCTGATTATAAAAGTGCGGAATCCATACATGAGTTTACCGTGAAGAACATAAAAGGAGAAGATGTGAAGTTGGATGCTTACAAGGGCCATGTATGCATCGTAGTTAACGTTGCTTCAAAATGTGGACTCACAGCTAACAACTACAAGCAATTAAATGAACTGTATGATCAGTATGCTGAAACTAAAGGTAACATATCATTGAAATGTTGTAAAAATATAATTTGGTGAAAATATTATTCCATTATGATTTGTGGATTCCATCCATTTCAATTTTTATTCAAAATTTTAGGTCTAAGGATATTAGCATTCCCATGCAACCAGTTTGCTGGACAGGAACCTGGCAATGCAGAGGAGTTGGTGTGCTTTGCATCTGAACGGAAAGTGAAATTTGATCTGTTTGAGAAAATTGATGTTAATGGGGACAGCGCTGATCCTTTGTGGAAATTTTTAAAGGTATGTACTGCTTAAATTGTTAACATGTCTAATAACATTTTCTAACAAGATGTTATTTTTTTAAATAAACATGTAACTATGACTTGATCACAGGCTAGTGTTAAATGAACTTAATGAGTTCATGAATAGATCCATTGTCCGAACATCAAACAACATACAAAATGGCTTCAACATTCTATTTCCTCTTTAAAGGACACATCAATATAGATGTATAATATATTTATAGATGGTTAGCATCAATAGGTAGCTATGGCAGAAATCCAAATCTGATTATCTTTTGATAAAAGCCTAATCAATCATTATAATTCAATTTAGTCATCAAATATTCAATAGAAAATTGTATGTATTGATTTTTGTTGTGACCTTGTAAAGCAACCTTTGATACAGTCCGCCTATTCACTCAGTATGATAATTGGTTTGATAATTTAAAAATCAATATTGTCTTTGTTTTCAATGGTCAAATGGAAGTATCCAGTAAAAGTTGCATGCAATATCTAGGTCAATGATTGAATAATATAATAGTGTATTATTTAGGTATGTACTAGAAACTAGCAGTTGCCTGCAACTTCATACATGTTGCATTAGGAATAGGAACATTTTACACCCCATTTCAGCCCCTTTGGTTAGGTAGCGTGATGTTATAACTTTCCTCAAGAATTGGGCTATCAAATTAAAGCAAAAAGGTTTTTTTGTAGTTGCAGAGATTAGTGTGTTCAAACAAAAAAAAAACAAACTCTTCTGCTTTATTATTAGTATAGATTTAAAATAGTATAACTGCTTACAGGGTTATCCTTTTTTAAACCTCAAATTTTACCAAAATCTTATAAAATAATAAATAAAATAAAACAGCCTTTTGTTTCTGACTAAGAGATAAGTACATACAACAAGTACATTAAGCAAGCACATAGCCAGGATTTTCCATCAGGGGGGGGGGTCTAACCACCAACCAAGCCATTATTTTGAAAAATAAAACAAAACACAAAGTATGACTTTACCTTTTATTACATATTTTCTGCAATAGGTCAATATCCTAGCTCGCTTGACTCGGCCTCATCAGCTCAGCTCCAAAGGCCTCCTCCAATTGTTTCTACTGTTTCCTGTCTGCTGCCACTCTTGTCCAATAAGGTCCTAGATTCTTAGTGTTATAGTATTCAGTGTGCAAATATATGTATGAAATCTTTCTGTTTTTGTACATAATCTTCTTCTTATTATGTTTGGCTCCATCAATGTTAATCAATGATTTGCCAATGTCAAGTAATATAGACGTTACAGTAACAATAGCCGATTAATCGGTAGTTAAGATGTTCCCGCCGACTGTGATATGTCTTATTAATCAACGACTAATCACAACTGTCACAGCGCGGACGGGATTAAACTGGATTCCCCATCACGTCACGGTGGTACGCGTGCGTTGGTCGCCATGACATGACGTGGAATCCTACAAAATCTTATGTGAGCTGTAAAAGAATTGACTGTTTTTAAATTACTAATGTAAATTCTACAAAAATATATTAAATCTACCCTCATTTAAAAGACGGATATTTCACAATTTTTATTATTTAATTGTATTATTATATCATGTTCTATAATCTATAGTACATGGTGTCCCTTGGATTCCACGTCACGCCTTGGTGTATAAAGCACGCGCCCGCCGAGACGTGATGGGGAATCCAGTTTAATCCTGTTCGTGCTGTGATGGTTGTGATTAGTGGACGACTAATAAGACATATCACGATCGGCGGGATTATCTTAAATACCGATTAATCGGCTATCAGCACTATAAAGGCTATAATACTTGACATTGGCAAATCACCGATGAACAGCTAATAAAGGAAGAAAAAGAAGAAGTGTCCCTTGTTATTTTAATATCATTGGGTATCATATGGGGGTCCAAAGTCATGAAATTCGTGTGAAGTAATTTATGGATGGCCCCTTATGTCCGTTTTGTGTATTTTCGCAAGTAATTTTTTTTGTGAAATAGTTCTTTCTCATGTTTCTGGTACGTGAATCTTGTCCTATCTTATCTTATCCTTGGTTATTTTCTCGATTATTTTTGCAGTCTCTCTTAACTTAACTTGTTAATTTCAATATTGGTATTAATTTCTCCTCTATACCTATTATTGGTTTTTTTTTGAGCGTACAATGAGGATTTTCCATCTACATATCTCAACAGTGCTGGCCACTCGTTAGGTATAGCCTCATAATCTTCGACTAAGTGAGGAAGACTTCGTCTTCCGCTGGGTAACCTGAGGCCGGCAACCGTTCCCGGGAAATTCCTAATCGCTTTGTCCGTTGTTGCTGCAGAAGTGAGAAGCGCATAATGTACCGCTTCTCGGAATAAATGACGTAAGCGGCACATTACAAATAAATAATTTATTAAAAAACGATCACATGAAGGGAAACATCTTCTTTATCAATACTAGGTAGTGAAATTACCTACAGATTCGTATAAAATTTAAACGTAAATCCCTTCAGAGTATGGTCGTATGACTAAAAAAGTGTTTTTCAAGAGGTGATTTCAAAAATTTAAGTTATCGAGAAAATTTTCACCAATCATGTTTTCATCCTACACAATACTATATAAAATCCTCTAGTTTTCAATGCCCAAACTTTTTTTTCAGCACAAGCAGGGTGGCACCCTCGGCAACTTCATCAAGTGGAACTTCACAAAGTTCATTGTTGACAAGAATGGTGTACCAGTAGAGAGGCATGGACCCAATACAGATCCTCTGGACCTTGTCAAGTCATTAGAGAAATACTGGTAAACATTTCTTAAAAAAACCAGCAATTTATATAGATGTAGCTGGAGATATGCACATTTGTTATTTTTATTAACTCTTGTAAAGGTCTGCTTTGTAGTGTAAAAATGCTATTTATCTAATAAGTCTATTATTAAAATGTTATTTTTATATCTGAGAATTGTGATAATAATATGTAACACAGAAATATCACCTTTCATTCATGGACTTTATCATTAAAAATGTATGCCAATAATTTTGTTTCTATAAAATTATTTACAACAATGACAACATGTTTCGCAAATATTGTTAAAAACTGTCACATAAACTTTAATTTATTACACTTTTGCTTTTGTCTAATCTAGTGTTAGTGTTATGTTTAAACTTCGTCATCTCAATGTTTTTATAATATTATAAGCATAATAAAGGGAATTGTATTTTATTTTATGTTTACTGATTGACTCATATTAATGTTTGTCACATAAGTTCCTGGATAAATGCTTTGGCTTATCTATGAAAGATAAAATATGGTGTTATTGACTTGTTTGTGGAAATTTTTGATTACTAACGCCAGGATTGCTGTTGGGGATCCATAGCTATATGTCGCAAAATCTCATTAGTCTCGTAGCTCAGAAGTTTGCATCTTTTTATCTTCGATCATAATATATATAGCGAAGGACGTCTGTCTGTTTTGCTCTATCCGCCATACAGTGTCCAGCCGGTGTACCTACTAAGTAAAAAAATAAATTATATGTTCGAAGCTTTTTATCACTGATGGAAATTCCACAAACAAGTTATTAAGTGAATTGCTATATATTTGTGTAGTGAATGGACAGACGGTTTAAATACGGATATTTATTATCTCAATACGTTATAGAACTGGGGTGAATATTTTTCTGGTCTTGAAATATTAATGAAATATGTACGTATTTTCGGGTCCGACCCGTGGTACAACTACGATGTTCAACTGGTTGTACCTTAGCGCTTTAGGAGTCCGTAGTAAAACAAGGAACCTTGTAAAAAAAATCTAGCGTCTAAAGCTCGCTTCCCACGGTGCGTGATATTGCGGACGGACGCGCATCAGCCCGCACCGACACGCACCGTGGGAAGGGTGTTCGTCCGTGCTCGTGCGTGCTTGTGCGTCGCGGTGCGCCCGATCCGCGGCGAGTCGGTAACTTCAAAGGTTCGGTGCGTGCTGGTGCGCGCTCGTGCGTGGCCGTCCGCGGTCGTCTGATATTACTATACTCTTTGGTCTGTCGTGCGGCCTGGTGCGTGCTATCACGCACCGTGGGAAGCCAGCATAACAAATATATATTTTTTATAATTTTAAAATGCATATAATAGGTAGGTACCTACTAGCCTAAAATTTTGAAAAAATATGGAATGGAAAATATTTCTTATAGTTTACAGAAAAACTTAAACGAAAAAATGGTCGTACCTACTCGCAACTTGGCCAATCATTATTTTCTTCAAAGTGTTAAATAATGACACACCGCGGGGTGCGGTAAAATGATGTGCAATACTATATCTACTTTCGAAATTACCCTGAACTAAATATAAGTATTGATATTTAATAGAGTAATGTATTATTTGCTCTCCGCATGGATGCTGCTGCAGTGCAGACGGCAGCTTCAAGACAATGCCTCTAAAGACTCGCCCTTGAATATCTAACCAATTGATAGGATTATTTTAAATGCATAATATTTAACGAGCATTTAAAAATTTAAGATAACACGGGATCAAGAGTCACTCTACCTAAATGATAACATTGTTATCGGAATGAAAGTGTCTAGGTATATAAAACGTTATGCAAATGACTTTAGATATGGCTACCTATTTATTTATTTATTAATATTTAGGCCAACATATTATCCACTAGCCGTGTGGTTCGGTGGGTTTTGCTGAGATCTGCAGGTGTGGATCCTGATGTGGAAATAATAGTTTGCCTACTTAATTAAGTAGGTAGGTACATGCCTATTAATATTTTTAATTAGATTTCCGCTCCGGTTTTGCCCATGGAACCCATTTAACCCCTGGATTATGGGCCTTGAGTTCATACAAAAATCCCGTAGAAAAAATCAGATTCAGTTTTTCCATATTTTTCTGGAAATTTTTCTTTGACTAAAAATCTTATTCAGACTATTAACTACCACGAATATTTAAAAAAAATGCCAATTCGGTCCAGCCGTTCGCAAGCATTAAACGTGAATTAAAAAAAATATTGGCTAATGAATCTACTCTTGACTTGCATTACATCCGAGGATTTGTTGGTTATAAATGCAAAAGCAGACACCTATTAGTAGGCCGCGTCGCGTAAGAAGACACGGTCGATAATCGCCCACCCGAAGCGCCAGTGAGCTTTTTACGCGACGACATAAAAAATGTGAATGATTGCGGATGCAAACCTAGATCGTCTGTTCTAGAGGTGTGTGTTTTATCCATGAAGTCTATGGTTTTATCATAATACTTAGTAGGTATCTACTTTTAGCACGTTACCTACACGCTTTGATTCAAAGCCTACACGACGGCTGCATCATGCCCATTGCCCATCATTCTGAAAGTGTGTTTGTTTGTTTGTCGTTAATTTTTGCACAAAGATAACTGGAGGTCCGGATGAGTGACTTAAGGCTACATACCTATTTATATCCCGGAAATCCTTCGGGATTTTTTTATGTCACATTTCAAAAATTTCCACTGTCGAAGCCGGGGTGGAAAGCTATTATATTCACTACATATTATAAAACAAAGTCTCCTGCCGAGTCTGTCCGTCTTGTACCCTTTTCACGCAAAAACTACTAAACGGATTTTGATGCGGTTTGCACTATTAGATAGGTTGATTCACGAGGAAGGTTTACGAGTGTTATATTATGGACCTATCATGCTTAAGAGCTTAGTAAATCAAGTCAGGGAAATACCTACTTCAGAAAGAATAGATAGACCGTACTTCAGTTCGAGAATAAAATAAGTCTTGTCAAAAATTCCAATGTATCCAATACATTGGAATTTTTGACAAGACTTATTTTATTCTCGAACTGAAGTACGGTCTATCTATGCATGTCAGTGCATATTTACATACCTACCATATTATGATATAGGAAACAATGTGTTTTATGATTGTTGATAATATTGTATATATGTATACCTACTTATACTTTGTACCTTTGATATCTCGAAATCTAATCAAGATTGTACGGCATCCTACCTACTGACAAAGCAAAATAAACATATTTTGTAGTTATAGGTCTAACATTTATAAGAATGACACGTTACAAGAATTTTTGTCAGAATTTGAGTCCTGATATGATTAATGGCTCATGGCAACACGTTCCATAGAAAATCCTAGAAATATCCCCTCAAAAGTCCCCACCACAGAGCAAGTAAAAGTCTCCACCCATTCAAAGCCACCCATAGGACCCTTCCCCCCTTAAATATGTCTCTGGACGGCGGCATTTCAGATTTTTCACAAAAACTGTTCACAGTTTTATCACAAGAGCTAGGTACTTTATTTTGTCAAAGCTTCATAGTTTAGTAAAAATGATTTTTTTTTTTCAAAAATATACCCAGATCATCGAGATCATCATATTTAGGAAACTATAAATCCTATCGAGATAAGATAAGTAGGTACCTACTATTTTACAGTCAATTTATTGGAGATCATTTTATCATTAACCATTTTTAGTGAAAAATCAGAAATGCCGCCGTCTGGCCTATTCCATGGTTCATAGTTTGCTCTGTGGAAATATGAGTAATGCGGGGTTAGCATATATTTTGACAGCGACACTTTCGTTTCGGTCGAATGGCCTTGAACAGGCCAAAACGTTCATGTCCAACAAGGACCGGCCAGAGATAGCCCGGGGCCGAGAGGTCCGGCCCAACAATGTGCGGGAAAATTCTGTGTACTTGTCTTTGTCCGGCTAAGCAAATTGCTCGGCATTCTTGTGCAGGACATGCCTGGTCCGAGAATGTCCGGCCCAACAATGTGCGGGCAAATTCTGTGTACTTGTCTTTGCCCGGCATAGCAAATTTGCACGCACATTGTTGGGCCGGACCTCTCGGCCCCGGGCTATCTCTGGCCGGTCCTTGTTGGACATGAACGTTTCGTTTTGAAGACAAATCCGTAACATACATTGACACAAGCAACTTCCGATCGACTCTGACAGTACACGTCACACCTTATGTCAGTCAGTACAATATCAATTTAATGTATATAGCATTATGGTTCATTTTAAGAGAAGGCCAGCTCTGTTGAGGTATGTACATGGAAAAGCCTTATTTTTTAAAATTGATTATTCTTTAAAGTCTTTTATAATATGAGTTTGCAAAAAAATAGTAGTAAAAGAGGAGAATAACAAATGTATGTCAATTAGCAAATATAATTTCACTAAAATGTGACAAGTAATTTTTAATTAACAAATTGAAATCATTTGTTTACAAGTCCACATCTTCTCACGCCATTATGAGACTGATGAGAGCAAGTAGTATTATTCCTTGGATGAGAGCGATCGAAAAGAAAAGATGGCGCATGCGCAATGCAACTTTTTCGAAATAAATATTCACGTAATTAAAAATTGTAATTTAAACAATAAAAAGGCAATTAAATGTTCAAACAAACGTAATTTATTGAAGAACAAACGTCAATATGTATTTATAGACTGATAATGAGAGACAATATTAATAATTTTGATTGAAGGGGCTAACCTAACAGTATTTTTAAAATATTTTTTATTAAATAAACAACTAACGAACAAACGATTATTTATAGCGAACAATTAAGTACAAACCATGAACTAACGATATGCAGTAATAAATATTCAAAAATATAAAAAAAAATTTTTCGCGGGGGCCAAGTTTGGTGATCTGACTTGTAGGTGGGCCCGGCGGTAACAGCTACAGAGCCTACAGATAACTAGCTCTCATGACAGCCATAGAGCACGTGTACGTAGAGTCTGTTTAGGCAATCGTGTCGCTTCAAAACCACAAACAGCGGATCAGCTGTAAACACTGACTTTCACGGAATTACTCGACTTGATACTTTTAATTCTTAACTTTTGATGACCCGTGCGAAAACTTAGCACCGTTAGTTGAGGTGATCTCCAACAGATGGCGTATTTTACAAAATACATAAATTATTCTAATTTTAAAAGAGGGGAAAATAATCTTCAAAATGGCGTATCACATTAATTTTGATGAAGTATTAAGGGAGGTATGGCGTACCGACAAAGAAATACCCTTGAGAAATAATAAATAGAGACAAAATAGCAAGGTTTTAACGATCTGTGTGTTATGCAAACTTCAATGAGAATGACCACTGCCATTTTCTCCCACCAGATGGCGTTTCGTCGACACGGGCATTGTAAACACTCAGTTTCATACGTTTTCTAAACTTTATTACAGACTATTTATTATTTCTCCAAGAATGCCTCTGTGTTCAATTCCCGGATGTTCCAACAACGGTGTACATTTATTTCCCAAAGATTTAAAATTAAAAAAGGTGGGAAAAGGTTAGGTATACGCCGACAAAATTTTGTAGCGACAGTATATAGTAGGTTATGCCGGACTCATTTCCAAGAATCTGATTATGTGGGAGTGTCAGCATATGCAGGTTATTTGTATGCCTCTATATTACACATAATGTCCAATACATAATATTTACATAACATACTAAACATTACCAAATGATCCCTTATTTTTAGTTTTTTTTTCAGGGCATGTACCAAAATGCAAGTTTCTCAAAAATGAAACCCCGTTCCTAGTATATTTTTCTGGTCTACTCAGGGATCAACAACACCTAGGTACGTCAAGAGCTCTACTGTATATGGAAAGAAGTAGACGGAGAATAGATTTTAGGCAGCCAACTACAGAAGAAACTACTCCAGAACACCTTGTAAGCATTCCAGAGAATAGCGTTGAACTAGAAATAGAGATGGAGACAAGAGGCCTTCAGAAAATTGTCCTCAGCAAGCTGTGTCTGTCTATTACCACTCAATATGGTTATTCTTTTGGAATCTTATCATTACATATTATGAGAAGCAATCAGCAAGCTATCCATTTTTATACTGGCTTAGAAATCTCCTTTCAAATTCCACGTTGAATACATTATTAAATAGGTACTTGAATTTTATTGAATAATACAGTAAAACAACAAAATTCTCAAATCGCTTGACAGCGACCGTGTCGCTTGTGGCGCCATCTACAATTAGCTTTGCACGTGAAACCTCATTCAACAACAATCAAATCTAAACCGTCATATACATGAGTGAGTACTAAGCCTATGGAGGGGCCATAAACGGGCTTCCCCTTTCGCCAATTTTTTCCCCTTTGACCAGTTAAACTGACCAAGTGCGCAGTAATAAGTTACCTTAGATTTCGTTGGTATCGTTTTTTGTCGCGAGACAGAGCTCTAGGAAAATAGTTAATTGTGATGTTTTAAACAGGAAAGTCGATCTAGGGCGTCAAACTTAGTGTTTCCAATCATTAATTATAATTATTATGTTTGTATTTTAACATAATCATCATATAACGTAAAATCCGTTGCGACAATAAAAGTACAGAAAAATACAGTGGTACAGGGGCTAGTACTAGGCGTTTACCTCCCCCCCGCCAAAAGTGGCATAAAAAATTCTTCGTTGATTTACACCAAGGAATATAAGTAGGTACTCATTTACACGCTTCACTTCTCCTTTATATACTCAAAGGTCATAGAATAAGAAAATATAAAAAAATTATAAACTAAAACAAAATAAGATTCAACAAAGTGGCCATGTGCACAATGCCTTAATGCACACATGCGGGGTTAGCATATATTTTGACAGCGACACTTTCGTTTCGGTCGAATTGCCTTGAACAGGCCAAAACGTTCATGTCCAACAAGGACCGGCCAGAGATAGCCCGGGGCCGAGAGGTCCGGCCCAACAATGTGCGGGAAAATTCTGTGTACTTGTCTTTGTCCGGCCAAGCAAATTGCTCGGCATTCTTGTGCAGGACATGCCCGGTCCGAGAATGTCCGGCCCAACAATGTGCGGGCAAATTCTGTGTACTTGTCTTTGCCCGGCATAGCAAATTTGCACGCACATTGTTGGGCCGGACCTCTTGGCCCCGGGCTATCTCTGCCCGGTCCTTGTTGGACATGAACGTTTTGGCCTGTTCAAGGCCATTCGAAAGTGTCGCTGTCAAAATATATGCTAACCCAGCAGGTGCCCGTTATAATTTTCATTTCATAAAATAATTATTTTGAGTGAGCTCATTGGGAATAGCGATGAAGTTAGTAGGTTAGTAGTATATTGTTTAGTAGGCCGTATGAATATTAGTAATTGAATGTACCCTCATTTTATAGCTTTCAACTAGTACCTTTGAGTATTTAAGAACTAGTACCAATGCTATTATAAAATTCCGTTATCAATCAGTCAGTTTTTATTTCAAAATACATCACTAACGAGGGACTACCAACATAACAATATTATGCTTGTTGTCTATTTCATTCCCACAGTAATGTCATTACGTGCGAGAAAAAAAGATAAAAGATATGTCCGGGAGTCAGCTTCAACTATTTTTAGCCAATGGATGGCCGTGTTTTTGAATTAATATATTCTACTACGGCGTCCTTTCGTTGGCGGCGTTATCGTTTTGTTTGTGATTGTTTTGGCGTCCTCGTGTCCTTGTCAAAAAGATTCGATGATAAAAACTGTGTGCTCCTGACTGTTCTGACAGGTAAAGTTGATAAAGTTTACTTATTTAATGGGATAAGACCCAGACGTAAAGTGGAAATATATTTTGTGTTGGCTTCAGAATGTCTACAAGAACCAGTCGCAGTAGGGCCTCGGGCCTCGACAAGAGTCCGGTGAAGGCACCTGCTTCCCCATCGCGGTCACCGGCGCGTACTAGACGCAGTTCACCAGCTAGAAAATCACCAGCCCGAAAGTCCCCTGCAAGGAAATCTCCAAGCCGGAAAACTGCTTCCAAGTTTCCCGCGCGAAAATCTCCATCTCGTACTACTAAGGAAGCGACAGAAGCCGCTGCCCAGAAATCACCAGGAACGCGTCCTTCTATAAAAAATAATGTAACAACATTAATAACAGAAAAAAGAGAGACTAGATCTCGGTTCAAATCAGATTATAGTATAAAAGACATCAGTAGTGATGTCAAAAGTCTTGAAATCAAAATTGGAGACATAATGAATGGTCTTGATAAGAAGGATTTTCAGCCTTTACACGGGCTTCGAAACCGTAAAGTTGAGGACATAGCAGTAAGACGTTCAAACCGCATAAGAGATTTTCATGACAATGAAACTGATAGGAGCAAATCTTATAGTAAATCTGTGAGCACTTCTGTGGAATTCTCTGACGGAGACAATTCTGAGGATGAATTGAAAGGGAATAAATCCTCAACATCAATAACCAGGAAGTTGGCAACACCGTTGAGGGAGAGCATAAGTAAACTGACTAAGACGAGCAGTAAATGGCAATTTGGTGGTCGTATTGGCACAATTGTATTGCTACCTTTATTGCCAATAGCAGTATTTGTTGTTCTCGCTACTTGCTACAAAACATGCTCGCTTCAATCGGTTTTATCTTTACAAAATTATAAAGGAATTGTATGGTATAGCATCTTTGCATCTACAATGGTAGTGTCTCAAGCTATTCTGCAGGCTTTTCTGTCATATTTACCAATTTTGGGACCTAAAGTAGATGGTCTTGATGGATCCCCAAAGAAATATTGCTTCAATGGATTCTTTGCGACTGTTATTACAGCCACTTTGATCTTTACATTGGACTTTTTCAAGATAATCAACAGCAATTTGATACTAAATGAATATCCGCGGCTGGCCCTCGCCTCATACATTTTGGCTGTTGTATTATCAGTAGTCTTGTATGTAAGAAGCTGTAATAATGAAAGTGTGAAACTGAATCCTTATGGAAGTAGCGGCTATGTTCTGTATGACTTTTGGATGGGACGGGAAATACATCCATGTTTTGGAAAATTGGAAGTCAAAATTTGGCTGTCAAGGATCTCCAATATTAGTGCTGTGAGTATCTACACCATGTTTTATATAATAAAAGTTTCACCCGTGTGGAAATATATCTAAAAAGAAATAATCCCGTGAAAAACAAATCTAACCTATGTAGTCTAACCTAAAGTAGCCTATGTGCTATTCCAGACTATAATCTATCTCTGTGGCAAATTTCATCCAGATCCGTTCAGCCGTTCTGGCGTGATTGAGAAACAAACATACATACATCCATACAAACTTTCGCGTTTACAATATTATAAGTGGAATATTATTATCAATATTTCTGGTCTATTTTTGGACTTCAGTGAACCAAGCCTCATTTAAAATCTCATTAGGTACCTGCTTTCACCATTCTGGGCTTATTTTATCATAGGTATATTCTCAACTTTTAATGGTAAAACAGTCATCCCACATTATAAGATTTTGTTATATTAATTATTTGTGGACATTGTTACCAATGTTGCAAGTTTTTGTTAAAGTAATAAAAATTACTTTTGAGTTGATCAATTTGTGATAACAGTTAATTGACATAGTCATTAAGACAAAACTAAATACCTACCAACATCCTTGGTATTCTTGCTTTATCAAGTACCCTACATTATGAAAAAAAAAGTTTGAGAATTTGTTGAAAAGTGCATATTTTAAAATTACTACACTAAGCAATTTTTTTCCAGACATATTCTTGCATCACAAAGTGTGTTTTTTTTAACTTATTTGGTAAACAAAGCATGTATTTTTTGGATAAATTGTCATTTTAAATTCTTATAAGACGTTTTATAAGAATTGTTAACCTATTTTACATTTGCAGAACTGATAATAATATCTTTTACACTCTTATTTCAAAAGTTTACAATAAAAAGACATGCAGTTAAACAAATAAGACAAAAAACCACGTCGGTGGCCGAGTGGGTAAGACGTCTGGTATTTACTAGACAGACCCCGAGTTCGATCCCGGATCCCGGCCATGTACCAATGGGTTTTTTAATTAAAAACTTATGTACATAATCCGACAAACCACACTTAGAGGCTTTTCCATCTAAATATATCTCAACAGAACTAGCCACTCGTTAGATATAGCCTCACAAATACCATCGGCTAAACGAGGGAGACTTGGTCTTTCGCTGGGTACCCTGGAACCGTAACACGGTTTCGGGATGTGTAAAGCGACCCGTGAAGAAAAAAAAAAAAAACACTTTCTGTCTGCCTTGGCTGTGGCAATTTTTGAAATGTAACATAAAAAAAAATCTCAAAAGAACACCAGAAAAAATGTAGCCTATGTCACCCACTAATCTACTGTGCAAAAAATCACGTCGCTCTGTTACTCCATTTTGGCATGAAAGAAGGAAACACACTTTCACATAAAATTTTTTTTTAGGTTAGTTAGGAAGGAGCAAGAGATCTTTTAATACACAAAATTGACTTATGTTGTACTTATTGTAAATCCATACCTTTCAGATCATATTGACACTGCTGATATTCAAACATGGAGTAAGCTACACAGGCTCATCAATAGAGACAGTCAAAGTTGACAACATAAAGGACTTTGTTAACAAGATTGAATACCAGCCTACCATTCTACTCTTCAGTATGATGCAGCTTGTATACCTCCTGAACTACATCTTGAAAGAATATAAAATGACATCTACATTCTTCTGGCATTCTGAAGGAGTGGGATACATGCAAACAGTGGCCAGTTGTCTCTATCCGTTCTATTTTACAACTATATCCAAGTTTATTGTTGATAACAAGGTGTCACTGGCGACAAATGCTTTGGTTACCGCTTCTGTGCTGTATGTCTTGGGGTTGCTGGTGATGCTGTCGAGTAATAATATCAAATATGAATTCAGGAGGAACTCACAGAAGCAGAGCTTTGAGAGTAAGTTCAGTTATTTATCTAACTTGTGAATATGTTCTGACTTTTTTTTTTTTGTTCATGGGTTGCGTTACATGTTACGGTTCCAGAGTACCCAGTGGAATACCAATGTTAGTTTAATGCAATATTTATATGGAAGTAGAAACCATTGATTGATTTTTTCATATATAAAAGAATAAAGATCCCAAAGATATTCTGTAATTAGTAAAACCAAAAGAAATAAGTATGCTTTTATATCCTGGATACCTGTAATAATAATATTTTACTAGATTTAGTTTTGACTACCTAATATCATAACAGCCTGAATCTCTGGAGAGGTGGGCCACATTTTTATTTCATCACATATAATTGTTAATTAGATTAATCACGCAATATTTCACAACTTTCAGAAATGGAAACAATATCCACCTTCATCGGCAAGAAGCTGCTTGTCTCCGGCATTTGGGGAGTTGTACGTCATCCTAACTACATTGGAGACATCCTGATACACCTGGCTTTGGCTGTGCCTGGGCTGCTGAGCTGGTCTGTGGCTGCCGCCCCGCCGCTGCTGACGGTACTTGTGCTCCTGCACAGAGCTTGGAGAGACCATGCCAGGTGCCAAAGGTTGTATGGAGCGGCATGGCAGAGGTATTGTAAGCGGGTGCCGTCTGCGTTGGTTCCAAAAATTATTTAACTTAACAATTTGTTTAGCGGTTCTATATGTGTTAAGACGCTGAATTTTGAAATAAAGCACTTTACTTTGATATTTGAAAATTACTTAGGTTTTCTGTGTCATTAACTTGCATTTTTTGGACACAGCATGTAGAAAAAGAGGAAAATCACAGTGCGATGGAATATTTTTCTAAGTAGTACTTAATACATTTAGAACTGCATAACAATAAAGGGCAGTTGCTAACTACACCGCCTTTTGATCTCTGCTAACAACTTAATTCACAAGTCATCTAATGTTTCTTCTACTCTTTTTGTACAGATCTTTCAAATCATAACATCTTAAGTTATTTATGTTGAGAAATCATGTAATGAAAAAATCAAATTGGGTTGTATGAATAATAATATTGTATTTTTAAGTGACTTCATTATATTACGCAATTTTTTTTATCTTTATGGTACAGTTAATTCAAATTTTGAATTAGATGATTATTTTCTTATCATATTCAGGATAGCATCAGTTTGTCTCATAGAACTTTTAAAACTTACATATGTAACTGTTTTTACATGGTTAATTTTCAGACATTTCAGTGCAATATTTTTATTTATTACAGCGAAGTCATTTGAAAATACTTAAACTTGGAAATTGCGTAAAATTGAAAAGTAAACTTCTAAGACGACAATATATTAATTACTTGCTTTTCAGTGATTTTTGAAATTAATTGTACTTTTTTTTAACCAAATTATTGGTTACAAAGTATGAAACTGGCTATGTTAAGGATGTCGCCGTACAAACAGTATCAAATGCTCGCCTACTTTCAGCCATTACTTGCCTGTTATATTTTTGGTTTAAAAATAAATTTAACATAAATAAAATTTTATATAGAGAAGACTGGTTTTGTGCCATAAACATACTCAAATTATATTTGATACGCGTTTGTATGCTGACAACCTTAAATAAAATTATTTTCATATATAAATAAAATTAGAATTACATAAAATACATAACATTATGTATGTTATATTTTTTTATATTAATCTAGTATTTAAGTTTTTATTGTCTATGTTCTGAAGAACCTATTATTTTCATCCTCCTGTGGACAGGATAGGCTAATTTAACAAGGTATAAAAACGTTGGGAACAGTTTTACTCCTTTTTTTAACTGCCCAAAGTATTTGATCTAATTCTAATTAACCTTTGAACATGTCCCACCTTGAGTCTTTTTTTAAGACATGAATTCATATCGAAAATGGCTATAATTTTTATTACTTTTAGGGATTTTTAAGAGAAATAACTATAACGACTTCTATGTATTGACAGACAGAATATAAAGAAGCTTGTTTTAGTTAGACATTTTTTGTCTTCCTCTTACATTTTGAATGACAGTGACAATAACATATGCACATTTGTAGATTTGCAAAGATATTTTGACATGTACTCTAGGTTTTATAATAAAAATTTTTTTTTTCGCAAAATCGAATGTTTTTTTACAAAATAAGTATTGTACAAGTTAAATTTAGTTTTATGAAACTTGAGAAAGGTATCTCATGCAATTTTAAAGCTTTAAGCTGTATTTTACCTTTTAAACTGTTTCATTATTTTGAACTCTACAAATGACATGATAATTTTTTTATTTTAAGTGAATCGATTATTTTGTGATTATAAGTTGTTATATTTCGTGGCACTCATGACTGATATAGATGCGGTCTCTAAAAAATAATTAATTATTTTTTTGGCTGGATATATGAAATTAAAAATACGTTTTTTTCTTTTTAATAGATTGGCTCGCCATCCATTTGGTGGAAAGTACCTGTCCACAATTCTACTATATACAAAATCAAATGACACTCACCAATATTTTTTGTATTATTTTTCTTAGACCACATCGATATCTACTTAGTGTCGTCACTGTCACGAAATGCGGCCTTTGATAACGATTTAACGTTCTAGACTTTTATGTTACAATTTTAGTAAACGTGCCCACATTATGTGACGTGCCACGTGATCTGACACGTGACTTGCCACTCGTCTCTTCTATAAAAATGTATGAAGCAGCGTGAAATGTTATTGGCGTAACACGTAACAAGAAGGTTGTAGCAACAGCAACCAAAGAAGTTTTAAATATGCCACCTCATTGGTTAGTCCACATGTCACGTCAGTCATGTGTCTTGTGTCATGCCACTTAAGCGGGCACTGCGCTATATCACAAGTACAATTACAATTATGTACTACATCACACGTCCTAATTGGCCATGCTAACTTTTTGAACAGGAACGAAGATCTCGAAACCGTTTCGAGATATAAGCTTTCAGTACAATTTCTATTTATCAAGATTTTAAATTAGGTCTATACTTTTTAAGATATTCAATAAAAAAACAATAACCTTCATTTGACCTATGTATGACGTCGGTATGAAAAAAATACCTTTGCCTACAAAAAAGGGTAATCGTCAATCTTTGAGTGACATCTTTATAAATTTATATTTCACATGTGATTATTTTCTTTGTTATTAGGACATGACGGGATGAAACACTATTTACTTGCCATTTAAAAAACTATTAGCAATTTAAATAATTATAAACACGAGTATATATACACGAGTAATTTTTAGGTTAGTCTGCCTTGACTGACGTTTGCTTAATTTGATTGACTGCACAGATTGACTGTCACTTTTTTATGTATAGTGGCCAAGATTATTTAATCCTGTTCCACTTCTTGTGACGTCACGTTTACTTTTCGCGGGTAAAATTTGTAAAATATATTACAAATAGACGCAATGGATAAAAACAAAAATATCGAAATTAGTTTCTTAAAATGGGCTATATTTTCAAAATAAATTATAAAAAAAGTATATCATAAATATGTAGCATGGCCAATTCTTAGATTACAGCTAAGCAACGCAATATTAAAATAAATTGTAACATTGCTAGTCTAGTTTAGATTTTTTTTACCATTAGTATTTTTTACTTTTAAGAAATACATTTTATGAACAAAGTTAGGTAAACAATGTTCACTTCATTATTTCTGTTGTCCTACCAAACGTAGTCTATGGAATAATTTAGTCAAACATTGTTTAAAATATCTATATTGAATCTTGTGTGAATTCAATTCTAGTAACACAGTAAAACTTATTGTCTTAACAAAATTGTGCCTGTGCTTTTAAAGCAATATTTTATATAAAAAACGTAAATATTTGCATGCATTTATGTTTATTTTAAGTACAGAATAAATCAACACTTATCGTTAGGAGTGGCGTGCCTAGGGTTTCAAAGCAGAGCAAGCCGATATATTTTTGTAGGTACAAAAGTTTGTCAGTCCTGCACTTTTCACATTAACTATGGAAAAAATCTGTTAGGTGTGTTGTGTTGCTTTAGTCAGGTGTGTGCACAAAAAATAAAAGCAAATAGGTACCTATTACTTAGGTACATTAAATTAAAATTAAACAAAATAAAGTAACATACCAAACAAAAACGCGAAGTAAACAAATATGAAGTTGAATATTTTCACCGCACGAAAATTGCCGCGCGCTTTTCATACAAGTGGCTATAGATCGAACAATAATTACATTTATCTAAATTGAGTTTTTGTATAGATTAGAACAAGACAGATATATGTACAAAGGCCCGTTGCAAGCCAACAAGTTCGAGCGAGACAAATACAAGAGGTCTTCGCTCACTGATCAACTCATTCAATGACAGCACATTTTGTTTTTAGATATATTGGAAAACTCTAGATTCCTATCCTTTGGGCCGAAGTTTGTTTGATAGATTAGAATAGAATATAGAAGGGGCACACTTTTATTGAGATTTTTTTTTGCAATTCTGTATTAGTTTAGGAATAGGGGGCAAGCCAGGCTTTTTGACTTACTTGAAGGTACTGCCACTGATCATTAGATATTGTTTTCTCACAAGTATCCATCAGTATAATTTATATTTGTATTTTAATAACGAAGTACTTTAAAATATGCTCAAAATGTTTTTTATAAGTTTTTAAAGTTTGTAGGATTGAGTGAATGTATGTAAGTATCAATATTTTGTATAGTTGTCTACCAAAGTAACTGTTCTCTATAAATTCCATATTATGATAATATGTGCTCTCTTTCTATTTTAAAATAATAATTTTATGTCCATAATTTAGTATTACTAGGTTGGGTGTGGTTTTTAATAGATCTTTCTACAATATGGCAAATTTTAGTTCTTTGTATATAAAATAATTACCAAATGTTCTACAATTACTGTTTTCTTTTGACAACTTTCTCAATAAGATACTATTTAAAATTTGATATATTATAAGTTGTAGAACGTATCCGGATTTTTAGTACAATAAAATTAAAGCAAAATGTTTGACATATCTGTTGTTAAAATCATATTTTGTAACAATTTGGTTGTACGTAGTATAAAATGTCTTCTATTTATTTGTCGTAATTAGAGATTGATAAGGTATTCTGAAGATATTTTTGTGTGTAATTGACATATTTTGTTCAATAAATTCTATATAATTATCTAATCTAGCTTTTTAATTGCCAATGGTAATTCTGACAGAAAATGCATACAAGGAAAAAGTTGCTGTTTTAGAATCAACTTGAGTGTTTAGCATTGTTTGTTCTTGACAAAGACCATCGGCTCCGGATTAGTAAAATCTTGCCTTAGGTATCTATTTCAATAAGAGAAAATTAAACACATTATTATTTTTATATTTCTTTTTTTCTATAAAATACACATACAATTTATTTGTAAATAAACAATTTAATATTCAAATATCTAACAACATTATTCTTCTCTAAACAATTTATATTCATTCTATACCATCCATTCATTTAATTTAAACATGTTGATAACATTTTTACACAAACGTTCAATTTCTAATGCACAAGTTTCAGTTTCAACTGACATTAAGATTTCATAGAAAGTCTAATAAAATTTAAAACACATATAATAGACAATTTTATAATATAGTAACTTAAGCAGATTCAAGTTTATCTTCATATTTTCAAAATAACGAAAATTATAAGGAATACATACTTTATATGATATAACTTGATGACCATATGATATGTAACCCTTTTATAATCAACAGTTCTTGTTTAACCAATCTAATACTTCATATAAAATTGCCATTGATTCATTTTAGCTAAGCCAACTTGAATTATGATATTTATTGTAAACAGGAACAAATTTGAATGTTTAGATATTCAATAAATATCATATTTCAACTGGCAACTAAACTCAAAAGGACAAGGATACCAAGGGCCTTATTAACATGTTTGTCTCCCTCCATCATATTGAATGACAGATTTGTTAGAGCAACAAAACTTATTCTAAATAATCAATTGTTCATCTATGTTTCACACCCTCATTACAATACCATAAATAATTAATTTATTACAGGCTTTATAGAGGATTTATATTTTTATCTCGGATATGACAACAGTAACTATTCTAAAATAACTAAGGTACCTGCAACATTTAGCTAGGACATTGACTATGAGTGTTTTATTTAAGACATATATTTTATATATTTGTAGTCTTACAAGATACGTAATAAGTTTTTGAGAAATCCGAAATTTTCAGTTAAAAACTTAATTAAATTATAATGTTAATTAATATTTTTATGATTCCAAATCGTACCTCAACTTGGCAATCGCAATGTTCAGTGAGGAAAACTTTTTTGGTGACCACACAAATGCCTATAACATGAAAATAAGTCTAACAGCATTTTGGCACCGAATATATAATAATAAAGAAATATAGTTTTATAATGGCACAAGAAAAAAAATTGCACCAATAAAATATGCACATCTACTTTTAATACAAGAGTATGCAATAGATTTGATTTTACTATAAAAATATCTACTTAGTATGAGATAGTAACTAAAATATACCAATGTAGTACTACGACAATAATTTCATTAATTTTAGAGCATCTATCTATCCATTTATATCTAGTTTCATCATAAGACTTTATTTCACTTTATTAAATATTTTATTTAAGTTTAATTTCGTTAAAGTAAAATATTATATATTTTAATTCAGTTAAAATTAAGTAGGTGTATTATTTGGAATAAAGTTTAGGATATGAACTGAATTGAAAAACAAAAAACGTAGCTCTTATCTATATGTAAGCTCGTCATAATCTGACCACGTTTTGTTGGAAATCAATTAACTGTACACATTACTAAATAAGTTCATATTGATATCAACATAAATTATTATTTTTTCACTTTACTTATTTGTCCCAATCATTACACAATGCTATATGATTCAAATCCATTCAAACAACTGAATAGTTATTGGTTCCATTTAAGATACTCCATGAAAATATACATTTAGATTCTAAAATGTTTACGTTTTATTTACAACATTATTATTTACACTAATACATCAACTGAGGGCAAAGAGAAATCTCTAACATCATGTCAAGGTTTTATATAATTTTGTTACAACTGCTCATTTACATGTTTTAAGATGTAAACTGATCTATAATACTTTATTTATTGTCTTCAAACATAACTGTATTTTTTATCTGGGATTTGAACTAACTTTTCAAATTAGGCCTTAATTAGAAATAACAGAATGAGAATGGGTATTTAAAAATAAACAGTAATGCATGTGGTCCCCGTGGTACAACCGCCTGGTACAACTGGTTGTACCACGGGGACTACATGCAGTAATGGACTATCCCTCCATATTAAAAAGCTACAATTATCTAATAAAAATGGCCGGAACAATGTAACGAAGGAGAAATAAAGAGAATTAGAGATGAGCGATCTAAAAGACAAACTACTAAGAAGATAGAACCAAGTTTGAAGATAGTAGATGAATTCAACAAGATTCATTGGTCAATTTTTTATAATACCAACTAACATGTAAATTACGACTATTTTTATTATCTACGGGACATTAATAGTATATTTCTAATAGAGGACATTAAATTTGAAAGAAATAATTGGACATTACTTCGTTTATCTTAGTTTATCACAACTTTACATGATCAGTGAACTAGTATTAAAGATAATTTAATTAATTAACAGTTTGTATTGTGGGTATTTTGGTGGCAATTTTATGTCACAAACTATTGAACCATTGAGATTGAAATTTCAAAATGGCGACGGTTTTTACACGCGGAACAATCGTAACATTTTGATAAAAAGAATCGACTGTTTTGGAAGGTCGCTTTAGATTGTAGGGTAGATAGGTATTGGATGTTCAAAAATTAATTTATGACAGGCAAGGAGTTTTTAATATTTTTATATATTAATGGCCAGGCGATTTCTAAAATTAAATCAGTTTCAAATCCAAATGAAGGTAGAAATTGCGTAGGTATATAGCGGTCTCATTCTAATCCATGATCAATCTTCATCCCTCTCACTCGCATTAGAGAGACAGAATGTCACGCCTGCATAAGGCCACTGGCAAAATTTTAAGTTTCTATTATAATGTAATATCCGTTGCAAAATGCAAATGCTGAGCGAAACGAAATTTGAATAAGTGACGTCACTGGATGCTATTTTCTGCCGTTCGCGACACAACAAAGTATATTCGTTTAATATAATAACATTTCTATGATTTTACCAATAAGATTCTAATAAAATTAAGATAAACTAAAATATGATTCTACCATTTTATGCGTTGCCCCAAACTTGTGTGACAAGGTTCTTTCCGCTTAGCATTTGCAACGGATAGTAGGCTGTTGACGTTGTTGTAGGGAAGGTATGGGGGATAGTCTCAAACCTAGCTCACAATACGATGCTAATGTCGTTTTTATTGGTTCTTAATTTTTTAAGCGAAATTTAACAAAGCAAACCCAACGAAATATTACCAAGCGCAAGCGATTTATATTGGTAATGTAATCCATACTAATATATAAATGCGAAAGTAACTCTGTTTCCCTTTCACGGCTAAACCACTGAACCGATTTTGATGAAATTTTATACGGAGATAGCTTGAATAGGGAAGGACATGGTATAGTTTTTTTACATCCACCCCCTTAAGGGGTTATAGTAGGGGATGAAAGTTAGTATGGGCCCACGGGTATATTACTAGTAGATATACAATATAATTTACGAATAAAACAATTACCATTATAAATCGCCTGCACTTCGTAATATATTATTTAGTTTGATTTGATTTATTAAACACGTAAAAAATAAAATCCAATAAATGCGAAACTGGCGCCATCTATTGGGAGGGAGTCCGAGACGTTCGCCCATAATAATTTTAAAGATTAGTTATCAAAGGGCGCCCTTTAGCTCGCGCCCCGTTCGCAGGACGTCAGAAGCTACTATCGAACACTCCCATCGACCGCGAGATATCTTCATCTCTGAGGCAGCAGTCCAAGAACTCGTCAAGCGTCACCACGCCATCCCTGTTCAGATCCATTTTCTGTGAAAATAATAATTGCTCTCAGTCATCTTGTATCTGTCAAAAATATGGCAAATCTCAGTTAATCCTGGAAAAGTGAGTTTATTTATACAGCAACTGTGTGGTAAGGAAATGTTGTATATAAATAAACTTATCTTTCCAGGGATTAACTGAGATTTGCCATATTTTTGACAGTTATAACATGACTGACCACAAAGCTCCTAAACTAGCTACCTAACCTAAAATGCGAAACTAGCGCCGTCTTATGGAAGTTTGTAACGTTTGCTACGAGAGTCGCTCCATTCCCTCGAAATGGAAAGATTACCGTCAACAAGTTCTCATAGAATATGTTAGAACGGATTTGAATGATAATACTATATGCACTTACATGAAACAGTCTTTCAACTTTATCCTTCACCACCTCTTCATCTACAGAAGGTTCCACAACTCTCCCCATAAGGTCGTATATCGCAGTTACAATTTCAGTCATTTCTTCTTTAGTTATACACCCGTCGCCGTTTATGTCGTAAAGTGAAAAAGTCCACCTTAGTTTCTCTTCTAACGAACCTCTTGACAGAATTGAAAGTCCCGTAACAAATTCCTGAAAATAATAATCAAAATTAATAAAATTAGTAAATTAAATCCCAGCGTTATTGCCTTTTGGAGTGCCTACAGCTCATATATTTAGTATAGGAATTTAGTTGAAAATTGTATCAAATAAGTACATAATATCTGCCTAGCTACCTCCTAATTATATCCTTAAAGTACCTAAAATATCCCATTCCGGCCGCCGCATGATCTAGGGCCTAGGTGGACCATTCGTACAAGAATTGGACGAGTCTGTGGTCGGTTTCGGTGGAATGTACGGCGGCGCGCCGGGTAGATCCGTAGTATAGACACCTACCAACTTCTGAGAAAATCAGAATATCGAGCCAAAAAAGCGTGACGTGTAAAGAATCCGCCATATATTGTCACAGAATAAACAGAAGTCTCTTTTAGTACCTACGTACATTTTTGCTTGAATTCGAATCAAAAAACAAAACGATGGGATGGTCACGATGAGTCTACTTGTTTCAGATAAGGCTTAGGTACTTTGTGTTGACAATTTATAACATAATCGGCAGTGTTTTATTTCTTAAGTTGTAAGTATGCCCACTACAATAATGTGGCTATCCTAATCCTAACTGCGAAAGTGGGGTTGTCTTTCTCAAAATAGAGTATCCACGTGACATTGGGTACCTAGCTACTTTTGACCACAGGAAAACAAAAATTAGTGATAGGTTGATATCTTATTTTCCCAATGTACTTACTTCAAAGCTCAGCAAGCCACTCCTGTCTTGATCCAGGGTGTTGAACACATAGTGAGCGTACTGCGCCGTGTTTGCTGCAAGTAGGTAATAAAAAAAAATTAGTTTAGCATTTTTTGTTTTCTTTTAAATATTTTTAGACAATTTAGGGTTCAGTGCACAAAGGGTGGCAACGGAAGCCCTTTGCTTAGCTTCCGCTGTCGGTCTATTACTTCTCGGTCGGACGTCGGACACTTGACATTTTACTATGGCCGCTATAACAACAAACAATAAAAATAAGTAAGTAGGTACTTATTAGAATTTAAAAAAAAGGAGATCTTCATACAAACATTTTTCCTGTGTTTTAAACGTCTAACTAGTATAACAGTACAATGCATACTCTTAAACTATTTTTAAATAAATGGGGTTTTATAATTATTAAAAACTTGTAGGTACCTACACAATCCGACAAACCACACTTAGAGGCTTTACCATCTAAAATATACCTCAACAGAACTGGCCACTCGTTAGGTATAGCCTCATAAATACCATCGACTAAGAGGGAGACTTGATCTTCCGCCGAGTACCTTGGGACTGAAACACGTTGAAGAAAGAGAAGAAATTGAAGTGTTAAATATTGTATCCGACTCGCACTTGGCCGGTTTTTTTGAATTGTTATGAAACTTTCTCGGCACTGAACCGATTTTGATGAGTAGGTAGAATGTACAGTGATAATAGCAAGTAGTTGCTTCAGGCCAGCATTACGCAGAATTCATGCCAATGGATGGTCACTATTACTAGGTTTCCTATTATGCTCGTAATGCCTTTATACCAATAACTGATTTTTGCATTGGTCAAATGAAAGAGTTGACTAAGTAATGGACGGTTAGAGATTTTTTTATTTTTTATTCAGACATAAATTGCACATTTTTTATTATTTCAGACATAACTGTAGGTACTATTTTATTTCTTATTATTTCGGACATGAATTGTATTTTATTATAGACTATTTCACGTGTACCATTATAATGTACCTATGAAATTTTGAATTTGAATGCTTTTATTGGTACCTACTCATTTTATTTATTAATACAAAACAAAACCGACACCGGACACGTTCCATGATAAGCAACCTAAGTCTGTTGTAACAAGATATATGCAGCAGTAAATTGTATAGCATACTTACTTGTTATTTTAATAGGAAGTGATTAATATTGTTGAATCAGCATTTAGATTATTTTAAACCTTACCTTATTTCATGTTGATTGGAGTCATAGAAATAGCGCGATTTGAGTATAGATGCGACTGAATCTTTCTTCATAACCAAAGCACCCCATAAATTCTTCATTTAGACCTTATGGTGGTTTTTCTTAATTTCTTGATTTAGGAATTAGACTTTCAAGTTTGGTGAAAACAGCAATTAATTGCATATAATTATGTCCTCAGGCCATACCTTATTGCTTAAACCACTGCTAATACTTAAGGAACCTAGTGTACTCCATAAAAGTAGTTCCCCTTTGTATGGAAAATTGCAACAATGTAACAAAATACGCGCTCACTGTAGAGGCGTTTGTACTCGATGCAAACTCATACTCGAGCCTCAGTTGGGAACATGCCTTTAAATATTCACTTATTTTCCTAGATCTTGTATTTCAAATAATTTTATCATTTTAAATTATTATTCTTTACATTCAAAACAATACAATGGACAGAATAGAGCTCTTTGAATTAATAATTTAATTACAAGAGGAATTTGAAATAGACTGATCAATCACAGGCTAAAGTTAAAGCAAAAACATTGCAAAATACATCCAAATTATACAATTTAATGATTGAGAAGTCATTTTAAAATAACAATTAGTCAATTTAGATTGAAAAGTTAGTTTAAAAAAAATAAAGACCAAAGAAAGAAGAAAAGAATGGTAGGTTTTAATTAAAAAGAGCAGATTACTTAAATTATTTTTATTACCATAGAAGTTACAAAGTTGACATACAATAGGCCTGGACAGCAGAGTCCAGTAAATGTTAATTATAGGTACATGTTACTTTAATACTTATTTTAAATATCAACACAAAGTTGCTTGAAGATGAAAAATCGTCAACAAAATTATCACAATACAATGAACGTCCAATTATGAAAATTATTTTGGAATACATTGAAGTATGTTGTCACCTAAGAAGCTAGCTAAAATATTTTAATGTAAGAATTTATGAAATTTTGAAAAGAAAGCTATTGCTACTAATTAAATAATGCAGTGTACAGAATGTTCACATAATGTTGTAATTATAAAAAAGAAACTAAATTAACTTATCATTACACCTGACAGTTCTTTATAACTAAGTTACACTACAATGACTCCGCCTGTTTGCTGCTGATATACCTCAATAGTATCACCTTCCTCCATTTCCAGAGATGTTGGGGTGTCATTTTCATTTATGGGCTGGCCGTCAAATCTGAACCGCACCACTTGCATGGATAATCCCTACAATATAAAACCTTAATAAGCATACAATGTTCATCCTAAATTATTTCAGTTTTAATAAGAAATCACTGCGATTTTAAATTAAGATTGTGAAAAGAAACTAAGTGAACTTGAAAACTACTGGACCGATTTGTAAAATTCATTCACTGTTATGAAGCTAAATTATTCCAGACGAACAGGCTGCCTTATTTATAATAAAGTTAGGAACCCTAAGCACAAGATATAGTAATATTTGGTACTAAAACTGGAGAAATACAACCAAAACAAAAATTTCTGTAAATGAAACCGCAGCAGTAAGTTAATGTTTCCCAGAGTACCTAGTAGAAAATAATTATATCAAACCATTCTTATTTAGTAGTGTTTGAGTCTACCTACCTTAAGTGTGGCAAACAAAGTTGGTAGAAAATAAAAAGGTTCTGTTGAACAAAGCATTGAGCAGTTTACTTTGTTGTACACATAGCGCTCATAGAAATAGAGTTTAAGTACCTAGTTAATGGTATAAAAGGGTCATCATTTACTAATGTGCAGCCCTGAAAATTATTTCTATGACTGAAAGACTACACAAAATAGCAACAGGTCCTTGGAAGGAATGTTTAACAAACAGATTATAAATGTAAGATACATTTACACAATATTGTAGGTATAGCTTGTGAAACACTTTGTTAAAAGACTAGGGTAGGAATTATAGTGATTTTTGATGAATGTATTCTGGAAAGTGGAGTTTAAATAATGAATACATACCGCTCTGTCGCAATAAGCGTTCATCAGTTTGCGTAGCGGCGTGTGCTTCTTTATTTTAAACTGGACAATAGCATTGTCTTGTCCTAGCACTTTTAAGTTAATGTGTTCACTTTCTCCCTGAAAATAAAACGGATCATGTAAAAAACGGTCTCAACAACGTACGCATGTAAAACACCGGGAAAACAAGAAAAATAACCATGTTTCGCAGGGAACGCCATGTCAGTTTAGGCGACCCTCCCGAAAGTTGTATAAAACTGATAATACGTCAATATACACACCTTCTTCTCGTCAGACATCTTCACTGCTGATTTTTGGTAGAATTTAACACTACAAACGTTCAAAGAACAGGGAATTTACAATGTTTTCTGGAAAACCGCGCGCAAATAAAATATTTCTATCCGGTAGCGTGGTAATGATGGCGTCGCTCGTCGCGAAAAAGGGACGTTCAACGGAAAGCAGTCGTGCCAACGTGATGCGCGCAGACAGACTTTTCAATCGATTGCGCAACTCGCTGAGACTCTATCAATATACATTGCTGTCTTCACATACATAGACGAATATCGCACACTTACAAAAGATGTAATGTATACTAAAAATAGACTATGTTTATTAAAAAATACTTTATAGTCTAAAAAGATTGATCAATCCGTCTAAAGATTGTTTTAAAGTTATATGGTTCTGTAAAACTGAAGGATTTATTATTCTAAAAATAAAATTGTTCGTAACGTTGGTACTAAAAACTGGCTAGTCACTTCCGGGCCTAGTGATGCTCCTAATATCGATAGCTAAAGAATATTCTGGAATATAGTGTTGTCTTACATCGATATGTTTTTACGTTTCGTTTTACTCACACTTTGTAAAGAGCCATATAATTCGTAATTTTTTTTATTATATATATATATGTTTTCGTATTTTAATGTACAAAAATATGTTTTATCATATATACTAGGTGACATTATAGGGATTAGACATCGATGTAGGACACCTTTTCGTTTCGATTACATTGTGTTAAATAATAATTTGGAACTTACTTTTGATTTTTCTACACTTTATTTTGATTAAATTTGATAGCTGTATTTTATATTATTAATGAATTTACACTCGTTTAAATAACTATCAGTATTAAGGGTTCTCTACTTGGAACTTATGATTACTAAAACGGAACGTTGATTAATTATTATTTTTATTTCACCGTCGACAGTCCGTCTGTCTGTTGGTCTGGTGACAGATAACTCTATTATGTACTACGTTAAGACTTACTGGCACAAAAATCAATTGGCACATTAATACAACATTATACTGAGATTCGCTAGTGCATCAATCTATTATGCATGGATAAGTCCCATCCCGCGCATCACATAAAAAGAGCACTGTCGGTCGTACCGTACGATTTGTTGTTATTCGGTGGTTATGTTATGTTAGTAAACTTAGGTCCATTTACGGATGACGAGACGCGACTAATAGCGCCTTATACCTAGATTATGCCTAGGTTCCCGTGGGGTGGGGTCGTTAGCTAGCTTTCACATACAGAGCCCAGAGGACAATGAGAATAGAAATAAACATAGAGAGGTAGACTATATTAAGAAGCACATGTTCATAATAGGTCAAATATCAATGGGATCATCATACATTGTACCGGCTGTACACTGTTCACTCTCGAGGTTTGGGGGGGTGGCTAAATAGGGGTTAATTTAATCGAAATCGGATGGCATTGATACACACCATTATTTGTACTTAGGACAGTATAAATTTCGAATGCCATCCGATTTGAAAATTTTTATTATTATTTTTTAAATTATTGTTGAAACAATCGAAAAAAAGTGTTTTTCGGCGACTTTGGGGGGTTGTTTCTCCGAAACTGCTCATCAGGATCGGATGGCAATTTTTTCCCAACGTTTGGTGGTGTCAATAAGTACGCTCACTAATTTTGAAGCTGTTGCCTTTTCACTTTTTATTTTTATTTTTTTTATTCGCTAGTGCAAGAACGGCCCGCGTGTTTCGGCTGGCAAAAAAAAAAAATTATATTATTAGGGTATTTCCTTTAATGCTACCGCATCTTTATCCGGTTGCCTTTTCAAAAAAAATCGATTTTGCCCCACCCCCTGCGAGTCTTTAGCAGTAGGTACCTACTATTGCTTCTTCTATAGAATCTATACAATTGGATACATAATCTACTACCTACATGTAAATTATGCTTGTCCGTCTGCGATACATTTTAACATTCTAATGATATTTAAAATAATTATGTACTTACCTACTTACTTACTGGCACCTACTTACTTTATATACCTAACTACTATTTTTTTAAAAGTACATATCCAACTAGAGAACCATAATTCAATTAAGATTTGTGCAGTCAGGTTTTTGTTTTCTTTTAATAATTAGTTGCTCTAAATATTATAGGAACTTCTGTAGTTACTTTTTCACATTTCAGATTTATGATACTTGTTGTAGGTACCTACTTACCTAATTGTTGTAATTATTTTAAATAAAATTGTCAAAAAAAGACCTAAGCTGCATTTTAAAAGTGATCGAATTTCGAGGTACTTAGGATCTATTTAGAAATCACAATTTATGATAAGGTTTTCGCTTTCGTTTGCCTCCAATTTCAAACTGATTTAAATTGGATAAAGGTAAATTTTACAAATCTACTGAAAATTGTGCTTTGGTTGGGTGCTCATATCTTAATACAAACTAGTTCATTATTTCAGGCGTTACGATATAATTAGATAAATATTAGACGAGTCGATAATTCTAATTATATAGCTACCCTACCTAGAAAATGATTAGGTACCTACATAAAATAAATTTGGCTTACGGACAGTAAAACACATATCGGGGAGTCGTAAATTTTATAGCTTTTTTTCGCGGGTGGCTTTTATTCATTCTGTACCTATTTTGTTTTGTACCGTGTACGCGATAACTGCCAGCGACAAATGGCGTATGGTTACCTATGACTTTATAGTGAGTTCGAATTTGAATCCTGTCGCTATATTTAAAAGACTATATCATATTTAGAGAGCTGTCCCAAATTATATTTTTCGTTACAAAGTTCTATGTGTGAAAGCTACCCCTAAAAATATCTTAAATACTTGTGTAATCTACTAAAACTGACCGTTTAGACCACAGCGAGTAGCGAGTCAAGATCGCGCGGGGGGTTGAGCGGGCGCGGTAAGGGTGTCACTTGAAACAAGATTTTATAAGACGATGCGTGGCTCGCCTCATCGTCTTACAAAATCTTAGCTTGAAACAAATATAAAAATTCTATTTGATTCTAGTAGAAAGGCGAGTGGAACGTACTAGTACGAGCTGTACGAGTACTAGAAAACTACAGTTTACATGTTTCTACTAACGCACTCTACTAAACACTAGTAACGTCTAAATCGGCCTTTCTCGTCTAACTCGCTACTCGCTGTAGTCTAAACGGTCAGTTTTAGTAGATTGCACAAGTAGACAAAGAGACGAATGTGTGTTTTGGCCTACAAAGTCGCAATCTACTGGAAGAAGTATAAACGTCTACTAATGCACTGGCATTCGAGTGCCACCTACGCACTCTACTAAACACTCGTAACGTCTAAATCGGCCTTTAGGCTTAGTACCAGTGCCGGTTTTAGCACTACCAGCGCCCTGGGCGAGATTTCTACGGCGCCCCCTATCTGTCATTCAAACCCACAAAAAAAAGCAAGGGATACAATTAAATAACCATTAATAAAAAAAAAAACTAATTAAATTTTACTTTTCTAGACTTTCTATCAGCGAACTGCAATTTCATTTTCGATTGACAAAGTTGCCAAGTTTGTCAATCTAGATTGAGATATTGTCGATCGCATATAAGTTTTTATCAGCTTAATCTTCGAAAAACACCATAGCGATTTTATCGCTAGACTTAGGGAATTTACTAGTAAGTAGGACTTGCTCAACGAGCGAGCGGACATAAAGGGGCGCCCCTTTTTATCTGGCGCCCTGGGCGGTCGCCCAACCGCGCCCTATCCTAATGCCGCTACTGCTTAGTACTCTATGTACCAAGTAGAAATTCCACTTTCTAAGAACACTGACGCTACTTGTTGGTATCTTTACATACTAAATTCGTATTATTTTTTCATAGAAATCTGTACCCACTATTTTTGATTATTTAATTTTCACATATCCACAGACGTTGAAGGAAACGTCAAGAAAGAAACAATTCTAAGCTATATGGGTCCTATTTTCCCTAATTATAATTTATTTACCATTTTAGAACTGTTAAAAACATTTAAGTCCTAATTTTTTTCAGTATTATGTAAATGTAGCTTATGAAAAGAAATTATTATTCTCTGCGGCTGTGAGAGCGAATGCGACGCTCGGGTAGCTAAATTGACATTTTGAGCCGCATGAAAGAAGTCTTTGAATGGAGCAGAAAGCTTTTCGCATCTGTGTAATGGTGTAATGAGATGCATTTTCCCGCGGGTGTTTACGGAAAAACTGCATAGAGGAAATGAAACAGATGCCATATACATATTGTTGTCTACATATCACGATGTATACAAAATTTAATTTTAACCAATGAGTTTTTAAATAGATAAGTGTCTAACTAAAGTTTGTTCTGTAAGAACAGGCTGTGGTAAGGTCACATGTCGTCTTGTATATAAAAATAAATCTAAAATTTATCGTGTCGACAAACTGTACTACTCAACAGCGCTGGCAAGTCTTTAGGTAGCCACAAAAAATATCATTGGATAAAATGAGAAGGCATGTAAAGACATAGGCAAAAAAATATCAGGAAGTGCAATGGGTCCACACTCCTTTATTAGGTAAAGCCTCGAACTAAGGATACCTAAAAAAAAACAAGAAGGTGGCCGAGTGGTTAAGACGTCTGGTATTAACTAGACAGATTCCTGCCATGTACCAATGGCTTTTTGTAAATAAAAACTTACGTACATAATCCGACAAACCAGAACTGGCTGGCCGTTAGGTCTAGCCTCACAATTATACCATGAAATGCCATCGAATAGGAAGCCAAGAAGGAGCCTTTGGTCTTTCGCTGGGTACCCTGGGACCCTGTAAGGCAACACGTGAAGAAAGAAAAAACAAGAAGCTCGTCAGAAAGTAAATAAAATTATTTGATCTATGTATGTGTACAAAAAGCTTACTCGCTTTCCGCCCTCGGCTTCGCCCGTGGAAATTTTCAAACAAAATAAAATATATTACTCAGGGATGTCGTAGCTTTCTATTCGTGAAATAATTTTTAGAATCGGTTCAGTAGTTTGAGAGATTACATCCAAACTTACAAACTTTACCTTTTTACAATATTAGTATATATGTAGATTTAATATATAAACTATCTGGTTTATTTAATCTGCCTCCATTACTTGGCTACTTTTCCCACGAAGTTGCGAGGGAAACGTCAAAGTTTATTTCGTTGTTGTACTGAAGCGAAGCTATATCGATGGATACGGATAATGGGTTCAGCGAAACCTAGTTTCGTACTCTATTATACGAGCCTCAACAAGTGCGCAGTTGGCTTCTATTTCTTTTGAAACTGTTCATTAAGTATTATTAAACTAAGAATCTATCTATTAATTATAGTATGTATACTAGCGACCTACTCGGCTAGGTACGGGTATATACATCTCTATTAAAAAAAAACACGTTTTGATGAGAGAATGTTATGACACTCTAACGCTTGAAGAGTAAAATTATCTTTGGCACAATGATATTTGATGAATCTTCAGCGACAATCTGCTTTTCATCTATGTAATTATATACTAAATAAATTATAAAGAGGTGTAAGGGGTAATCTTTAAAACTACGATTCTTTGTACTAAATCTACTGAAAATTCTTTCACGAATAGAACGCTACGATATCCCTGAGTGACATAGGCTATATTTTATTTGGTTCGAAAATATCCACGGGCGAATATTTAGGGAATAAATATTCATATATCATTTTTTAATAAACCCGTGCGAAATCTAGTTTCTAAGTCGATAACTCATTTGAAATATATACAAAAGTACTTAATTAATATCTTTTAAGACATAGTAAATTAACTTACCTTGGCGACGTAATTATAATTAACTGAAGATACTTCAAAAATTCATTTTCAGTCTTCTTTGAAGAAATAAAAGAAAGCTATTTCTAAGTATACTATCTTTATTAAAAATATCACTTCCATTAAAATATAAGAAACTGAAAAAAAGAAAAAACTAGGTACCCTGGGACCGGCAACGGTTTCTGGGAGCTGTAATGCAATGCGTGAAGAATAAAAAAATATATAAGAATCATGAGAAATACTATAAAATAGTTCCAAATTGATCCAAGACATTGGCGCTACGGTTCATAATTTCTAGCCATGGATTTTTTATAGCTTCATGTTGTTAGAACTGTTAGATAGATGAGCTTTCAAGCTTTATGTAAGTACATATATTCGACAGCAGATGGCGGCACATACACGTGTAATGCGAGTGAATGTCGTTCATAATGGTAGGTGAGAGGATGAAACACAATACCTCTCGATCTATTTATTTGCTTTATCCGTCCACTTTTTGTAGTTCATAATGTAATTCGGTGTCATAAATTGTAGAGGTAGGTATCTTGTAGAAAAGCGCTCGATGAATTAATGTATAAAGTGGAGAATGTATAATGTAAGAGTGGACTGGAAGCTTAATAATAATTGATCGTAATTTGAATACAGCAGGATATAGTAATAATAAACATAGACTAGTCTAAAAAATATTATTATTTATTCATTAGAAACCATTCTTTGCACGCATTCCATATGAAAATCAAGAACATACTTCTACTCTATTACCTAACTATAAATAAAAGAAAGCTCCACTAATTCATCACGAGAACTCCGAAACTACAAATCCAACAAACTTGATATTACGCATTTTTCGAGATTCGACCTCTAAACGTGTCCAAACCAGCGTAAAACTACTTTTCTTCATTTTAGTCACAACATCATCTTTCACTCCGCATTCTTGTATAATGACATCGTTCCAGATGCGGTTAATACGCTTTATATCACACATTCTACGTAAAGACCGCATTTACACTGCATTTATTTTACTTTCATGCTTTCATACTGAGGTGTCAAACTTTGTATTGGGAAAAAAATAATTGAGAACTGACCTCTTTGTTGATAAAAACCACTGCGAGAGCATTGTCATTCCCATTATTAAAACTAAAGTAAACTTACCTTCTTTTGTTGAAACTCCTTAGATCATCAGAGTTATTAAATATTGCCTAAAGGAGTTTATAATGCTACGAAACTTCTTTGTTTGAGCATATTTAGAGCATCCCTGACCGTTCCATAGATTGGAACTTTAAAATAGACCAATTTAAGGGCGCATCTCTCGGTCCTAATGGCTACAGTGTCGCATTTATTGTTCTTTTACGCGAAATTTATTGAGTAAAATCAAACGGTTTTTTTTATTATTTTGCATTTAATGTTACTAATTAATTTACGAATAAAACAATAATTGCCTATGGTAAATTTAGTTTGATTTGATTATTTAACCAACCAATAAATACTATACTAGCGCCATTAGGATCGAGACGATTCACAGGTTCCACATGTTAAATAAAAAACTGACCTCCTTGTGGGAAGAACTGGGAATAAATTAGTTTGAAGGTATCTTCTTTGACGACGCCAGTTGGACACTCAGCCTTGAACCCTCGGTAGAGCCTCTTAAGTTCTGGCTCAGTGAAGCGGGTCACTCGACGTAGCGCCGCTATGGAGTCAGGACGGTAGCGAGGTAGCTGCTCACCCAACTCCTCGAGTTCTGAATCTGAAACGAACAAAAAGGTATTTTTAAAATCCTATTCGTGTTTCTAAGTGCGTAACGATCTAAAAATTGGATATCAAATACTTATACAGTTTTAAATTATTAGCAATATGTTATTTTAGATTATTTTAATTTTAATAAGACATAAAATCTGCTCTTTATTACATATGGACATTATGGCTATGTTAACGTGCCATGCGAGCATAACGCGTGTAGAAATAATCTCAGATAGAAAGATAAATATATAATTTCCCGTAGACAAAACAGGACAAAAGTGGCGTCGCGGAAACCGGTCTTTTTTAGGGTTCCGAACATCTCCAATGAAAAAACGGAAATCTTTATTTTCTCCGAATCTACTGGACGAAAATGTTGAAACTTGGTACATATATAGAGTTTCATGACCCAAGTATAGCGTAAATAATGATTATGGGGAAATATTAAAACTTAAAAAAATTTTTTTTTCAAGTGCATCATGTGACATATCAAATGAAAGGGCTCATTATAAGAAATATATTTTATTTTATTTTAAAATACATAGTTTAAATTATATTAAAGAAAATATAGCAGTCTAAAATTTTGAAAAAACTAAGGAATATAGAGCCTCTCTATAGTTTACAGGAAAACGCTTACGCGTACTCGCAACTTGGAAAAATATTTAATTAAGTATAGGCAAAGTTGTATTTAAATTAGGCAATTATATTATATTAGAATTCTTATTTGTCCATTAGGCATAGGCTTCGAAACGGCAGAATTAATTTCAATAAGACTTAAAACATTTTAGTTAGAAAGAGAAAGATATAATTTCACATAATGACAAAGCAGGACAGAGGGTAGCGTCGCGGAAACCGGTCCTTTTTGTCTTGTCTTCTTTACGTACACAAAATTTCAGTTAGAAAGAGAAAGATATAATTTCCTGTAGTGACAAAGCAGGACAAAAAGTAGCGTCGCGGAAACCGGTCCTTTTTGTCTTGCTTTATCTCTATGGGACATTATATCTTTCACTTTATAACTGACATTTACACGATCATGTTGGCACGGCTGATTGTAGAGTTACAGGTTATCTGGAGAATTTCTGACGCTACTAAATTGTTGCAAATATGAAATAATGAGATTGGTTGATCTCTTGCGATTTTAAACTTTCTTAAAACCAGCATTGGGTGTTCTGCGTTTTATAATAATAAAAGTCGACTGAGGACACCTAAACTCATCTTTACGAGTCCGTCTACATTGTAAATTTAATACACTTGTTATAACACTTGAACCTATATTATTAGTATGAAGATTGCCTACGACATTGTAGGTTTATAGTGGTTTTATGAACTCGATATCATTTTCAGTACATTAACTTTTGTATTTGTTGAAATATTTTATACACTAGAATTTATTCACGGCTTTATTCGATAATTTAACGGGAGATTTGTCGTTCTACGAGTCCTACCCACAATGAAGACCAAAAATTCTATAACAAATGGCTTTTAAAGTGAGTTGGTATATTGAGAAGCTCTGTTATTATATACGAAGTCGCTTAAAAATGGTTGTGAATTACTTTTAGCTGTGAATAGCTTTACTGTATTTATTTGAGGCCAAATTATAAATGTTTCTAAATTTATATACTTATTATAATTTATAGTTTATAAAAAAAATAAAAAACACGCTTTTCTCAGTAGGTATAACGATCACTTGCGCAAGCCAAATGAGGCTAAACTCGATGGGGTTACTTCGTTTCGTCACAGAGTTCCTGTGGCCATCTTCCAAATTCAAAATTATTATATTTTATTGTATTATATTATATTATTATATTGTCATTATTTGTCTTCTTCTTCTTCTTTTGATATATGGCAACAGTGCTGACTTTCGTCGCAATTTCTGCCAGACTCCAGTGTTTAATCTTGTGCAATAGTAAGCCGATAAATCGGTAGCTAAGATTATCCCGCCAACTGTGATATGTCTTATTAATCACTAACTAATCACAACCATCACAGCGCGGCCGGGATTAAACCGGATTCCACATCACGCCATGACGAAAACGCGTCCGGTCGGCGCCATGACCGGATGTGGAATCGTCATTATTTGTCATCCGAATTAAATAAACTTGCAAAACGCCAAATCGTTACGACAATTAGAAGTCGGTTAAATTCGATTTCCAAGATTTGTTTACATACTTACATAGTTTGTTACAGTTGAAACTAATATAAAGCATAAAAAATACAAATGATTAAAGTTACATATTTTTCTTCATTACTAATAAACGCTGTACAAAATTATATAATGTTTTGTCTCTCTCTATTATAGTGTTTGACAAAAAAATTAAGTACCTACTTATAATTTTGTACAGCGTAACTGAAAAAATTAAGTTTAACATGATAAGTAAGAAACTTATCTTAGTTATATGCAGCTTAAGGACCTTACACGTCGCTAGAGGTCATTCGAGATAATAACATCTTAACAACGAAGCGACCAAAGCTATTATTATAGCCGTAAGATCTTCGAACAATGTACCCGGATATTGCGCAATTGTCTAAGTCTAGGATTTATCTAAGAAATTCCTATTATGCTGAATCTGTGATACGGCGGTATTTTGTAGAATGTTCCCTACATCTATACTAATATTATAAAGAGGTAAAGTTTGTAAGTTTGGATGTAGGGGGTAATCTCTCAAACTACAGAACCGATTCTAAAAATTTTTTCACCAATAGAAAGCTACGATATCCCTGATTCAAATAGGCTATATTTTATTTCGTTTGAAAATATCCAGGAGCAAAGCCTGTCGGGTTGTGAGGTAGCCAGGCCGGGTAGGTAATAGGTAGGTATAGCAGGAAAACTCGTAGTAAACTTTCACCATTCGTTTATTGGTCGAATTAACAAGGAAGGAACAAGCAGCAAAAGAACAACCAGTAAAAGCATCCGTAAGGAGCCAAGGAGAAGGAGCCGTAAGGAGCAAGGAGCAAGGAGAAAGAGCCGTCAAAGGAGAAGGAGCCGTCAAAGGAGAAGGAGCGCACTGTAATAAAAATGAACTACACATTACTACAGGGCGTTAAGCTATTGAAGTAACACAATACAAAGTATGATAAAAATACTTACAATACTTATTTGCGCTCCTTTTATATAAACATAGATATTAGTTCTTGAATATTGATACAATACATTTTATTTAGTTGTTTACTTAGTTGATAAAATAGAAATATAATAAATTTTACAATTGGCAGAGTACTGCCTAAGTCAACAGTTTGTGAAGGAATCAGTAAAATTTTAATTTAGGTTCCACACATCGGATATTTGAAAATAACATACAATGTTCTATTGAATTAAAATGAACAATATCGTGTTCTAAAATCAAAATAAATGCTATTTATGATGGCCAGCTTGTAAGCGGCCAGGAAAATAAGGTCGTATCATCACAAGCCAGAGGCGGAAACCTAGTATAAATTAAAGCTTTTATAGGGTTCCGTAGCCAAAACGGATTCCTTATAATTTTGTCAAGTTCGTATGTCAAAAGTTTACAACTCCACCATCTCTTTCCATCGTTTGTGATGAATTTTGGAATCTATATCCTACATTAAAAATGCTAATGATACTGCATGCCATGCGAGCATGACGCGTGTAGAAATAATCTATCTACGTAGACAAAGTCTCAGTTAGAAAGAGAAAGATGTAATTTCCCGTAGTGACAAAGGTGCACAAAAAACTAGTAGCTAAGATTTTGTCTACGTAGAGAAGTTCTCTCTACACAGCCATGCTCGCACGGATGGTCTATCCATCCATATTTTCAATCCAATTATTTGTGTCATAACGGCGTGATATGAGTGGAAACATTGCATTATTTCGCTTCATTTGTATTAAAATAAATAAAAATGATAAGGCGATTTTTAATAATTTAAATTTTTAAACCAAGGCTTGCTTCATCTGCAACCATAGAGTGTTTCATACATACGTATATAATATGTATTTAGTACAACTCTACCTTTAAAATGAAACAAGCATTTATACAAAACAAAGTTTCGAACAAAAGTAATAACAGTGATTTAACAAACATTGGAAGAGCAATATTCCTTAGGGAGATGTGCGGTTATGTTGTATATTTAATGTTTGTTTAGACCTTGATAACCTCAATGATATCATGTACAGACAATTTAGAATTTTAGATAGTTTAAAGGGTAAAAAAGGTATTTTAATCTCAAATTACCTCAGCAGAGTTACACACGTTAGTTATCCTCAAAAAAAGTTATAGAAACATCTCTAGATGGCCAGACGTTCGTCCAATACCCGGTGTGTCGCCGTAATACGGTCCACCGAAACCGACCACAGACTCGTCTAATTCTTGTAACGAACGGTCCGCCTAGATCATCCGGCGGCCGGTATGGGAAATTTTCGGTACGATGCCGGACCAATGTGTGGGAAAACTAAGAAAATATATTTTAAAAAATTTCGCATGGTTAGAAAAATTTAGATATTATTTTCTCGGGATAAAAAGTTAACCTATGTCAATTTCCGGTTTTGGCGTGAATGAAGGAAAACAAACAAACAAACAAACAAACACAGTTTTTCATTTCTAATATTGGTAAGGAATTTAAGATTAGGATAATATCTATATATATAAAACTCTCGGTCACGGTGTTTGTAACCAAACTCCTCCGAAACGGCTTGACCGATTTGTATATTTTTTTGTGTATATTCGGTAGGTCTGAGAATAGGTCATAAACTATTTTCACCTCCCATTTTTTAAACGCGATTTTTGTATGAACAATATCCAAAGTTAGTGGTAGTGGTAGGGGTAGGGGTACTAGAGGCAAGCCAATGTTTGGGCAGGACAACGTCTGCCGGGTCCGCTAGTTAAAATAATATTGAAATAATCACTGAAAATTTCGTATGAAATGTCCGGGATAATTTCGTCAAATTGTTTCCCGTACCTATAGGTGGCCTTCGGAGGCTCTTAAAGCTTAGGGAAAGGTTCCCAGTTTCAAATTTTATTTAAATGAAATGAAGCCCGCCCCTAAATGAAGATTGACATAAATTTCCCTTCGCCTTTCACCAAAAGAACCGTGAGATTGCATAGCGAAATTAAAAAGTTATAATTTTTATTTCTACGAATTTCTTTTGTTTCTTTTTATCGATTATTTCTTGAAATTAAATAAAATAGTCTTTATAATCTCTACCTACCCTATCATTAGGGGCCAATAAAATATGGATTGTTGTTAGGTAATGAAAATAATAATACACACATTGCTATTTTGCAACTCAGATTACCTACACTACTATTGCCTACTAACAACAAACCTGACGAGTTTGTTTGTTTGAACGGGAAAATCTCTGGAACTCCAGCGTCGGATTTGAATTAATTTGCATTTGATATATAACACGCTACGAACTAAAGGAGCTGAGCATTAACTATAAACGAGGGTGCAAACATATTCATATCATATTCTGTCTCAAGCGCGCTCTTCCCACGGGCATCAGTGCGACAGAGAACACTGCAGCTCGTGAGTGTTCGTAGGTATGTTCATCGTTGAAAATTGCGTTTTGGGGGAAAACAATTTACACCTACTAAACTATAACGAAACCTTATAATTTTGGTGTCAAACGTTTTAGCAGATTATAATCTACGTACGTACGTTTTGCTTTTTTTGAAATTTTGCTTTGTTTCTCAAATACAGACGGTTTATTACGAGCAAGTTATGAACCAAAAAAACCGAGATTTGAGGGGCTTATAACTTTTGACCTATTACGAATTTTGAAAAAAGGAAAAAATACGTACGTAGTTTTTCATTATGTCAGTAACATATTACAAAATCGTTAAAATTAAATGATATTTAGGGGTAGTAAAACGTTTTCTCCGTTTGTATGGACATGGACGCGGTACACACTTTTGTCTGCTGATCCAATGATCCCAGAGAGGCTCAAAAGCGGCTAAATTGATTATAGTGGGTATTAAACTAAGAATCTGCTTACATTTCATTAAAATATGACTATCTCACTGAAATTTGATATAAACATTTTTACGGTCGAAACCGAAGCGGAAAACTAGTTGAGAATATAAAATATCTGTTTCTTTAACTTGACTGAAAACAACTTAGTTATTTGGGAAGAAAATAATCTTATAAATTACTGAAACAATACTGAACTGATTTTTATCAAGTAATACCGCAAAATAGATTTCTAAAAATTAGTTTTCCAAAATTCCTGAAAACCGGAACCAATTTTCATGAACAAACTAATTGACAAGGTCTCAATGTGTAGGAGATGGAGACAGAAAGTGGTTGTAAGCACTTGCCGGGAGAAAACCTCTTTTTCGTGTAGTCTGAGCCCCGTCAGAGCTTTTTTAAATATTTTTTTCTTCTAAATCGGCTCAGCGGCGTACCGACAAGCGCTGGACCCCTACTCGTCTACAAGAATTTGTAGATGGGGGCTCAGACTACACGAAAAAGAGGTTTTCTCCCGGCAGGTGCTTACAACCGCACTTTCTGTCTCCATCTCTCTAACTATAGGTAATGCCATTTAAAGAATATTTTTCCTTCTGTTAAGTCATGCATACTTAATCTATCTCCACGCTTAGCTGATTAAAAGCCGCCGGTCGATGGGATGTTTACCTTAAACTTTCTGGAGGTACATACCTACCTAGAGCTACCACATTTTCCAATAAACTAACTTTAGGGAAGCATGACACAGTTTTATTGGCGCGACATATTGTGTAGTGTGAAGTTTTCTAATAAATACTTTCATAAAACCGATTCTGAACAAAATAAGAGTTCTGTCTACATTTTTATTTTGTAAATTTAAGATTTCGTTTATAACACACTAGCTGTCCGCCCCCGGCTTCGCCCGTGGATATTTTCGATCAAAATAAAATATAGCCTATGTCACTCAGGGTTAATGTAGCTTCCTATTAGTGAAATAATTTTCAAAATCGGTTAAGTAGATCCAGAGATACCCTACAAAACTTTATAATATTAGTATAGATATAGATAACCAATTTTCTTTGGCCCGAAACTAGGAGTAGTCTGGACCAAAGGCAACGACTCCATGAAATAAATACAATGTGTTTGTTTGTTTGTTTTTCCTTCACGTCAATCAAAGCAACGAATCGACGGAAATCCTTCGAGGTAAATTGATAAATGTTTGCCCAACCTAGGATTCCAACCCGGGACCGCCTGTTTCGTGGGCAATTATCACTAATTTGGTTTTGGAATATGTATTGAAAAGGAGATCAACATATTCCCATACATAGTTGGGCTAGTGTCGGGCAATGTCTGGCACCAACCGAGTGCCGACATCAAATATATATAAATATATCTTATAAATAAATTATAATATAAATTAATCTTATATTTTTAGCGGCCGTATTTTACACGTGTTTTTACTTATAATGTTTTAAACACTAGTAACACCATAAAATACCATCGGCTAAACGAGGGAGACTAGGTCTTCCGCTGGGTACCCTGGAACCGTAACACGGTTTCGGGAGCTGTAAAAGCAACCCGTGAAGGAAAAAAAAAAAAAAAACTAGTAACACTAATATAAAATGTTTACGCTTCGGAACGTATCTACTTAAGTCAGCCGTCGTCAGCCAGTTCAGTCAGGCTGTCAGTTCGCTAGCTAGCTTCTGTTTTTGTCGGTTTTTGTTATTTCTCTCGTTATTTCTTATGTTATTCAATATAAATAGATAAAATATAATTAATAAAACAACGTACTAAAAAGGGTAAACAAAACAATCAGTCAAACAATGTCAGTCAAGTTGAAAGAGACAGGTAAATAATTATTGCCAGCAACAAATAATGTTGAAATAGGTGTTCAAAATCAAAATCTGAAAACTATTAATTCAAGAGCTAAAAATACTGGACCACGATTTTTTAGTTCTATATCTTGTATCTAACAACTGTGGGTACTATCGGTTCTGTTCGCGAAGATAAAAAAAATGGCCCAAATGTAGGGATCTCCTTTGGGACTATAACTTAGCAAAATATAATGTCTCTACAATGAGCTATAGTCGTCTATAGGTTAACAAAACGAAAATTATGAACCGAAATTAATTGATTTATGTGACAGATTCTTAGACACATTCGTCCAAACCCCGGAGTATCGCCGTACGGTCCACCGAAACCGACCACAGACTCGTCCAATTCTTGTAACGAACTGGCCGCCTAGCTAGATCATCCGGCGGCCGGAATGGGAAATTTTCGGTGCTATGCCGGACCAATGTGTGGCCCCTACTTAGTCTAACTGAAAATTTAGACATTAGAAGGAGAAATGAAGAGACTTCGCAATAAATCAGGAAGTAAGACAAATAATTTGTAAGGCCCACGTGGGTTCACTTGGAGACATTGAGAATTGGGCCACTTGATACGTCAAAGTTCAGATAGCGGTCAATTTATTGGAAACCCTCGCCCTTGGTACTGAGTGTCAGATTACAAGCCGTCTAGGGTAGGCGTAAGATATTGATTCATGGCATACTTATTCCATAAATTAAATTGCCAAAACTTTTTTGTATTATATTACAGTAAAAAGGTTCAATGGCTCTGAACTCTTTTGACGGTCATAGCCTCTTTGTGTGAAATTAAAATTATATTCGAAATTTGAATTGGGTTTAATGCAGCGGTTGTGCGTGCATTAAAAAATAGAGTTAAAAAATGTTGAAGTATATATTATTTATTAAATAATTTAAAACTAGCTGCGAACTTCACATAGAGTACATACCATTCAATAAATAAAAAAAACATTTAACAGACTATGACAGATGTATATGATATGAAATTTAGTAAAATGTGTGATATAAAGCGTATTCACCGCATCCGGAACGATGTCATTAGAGAAGAATGCGGAGTGAAAGATGTGTTGTGACTAAAATAAGGAAAAATAGTTTATGTTGGTTTGAACACGTTGAAAGAATGAGGGATGAAAGATTGACTAAAAAGGTTTATATGGCTGAAGTAAAAGGAAATGCTGGCAGAGGACGACCTAGGTGTACTTTTATTGAACATATAAAAAATTTATCGATGGAAATATTAAAAGTCCACACAATCGCTGAGCATGTATGAAAGCTATGATAGTCATTATCTATATAAATAAATATTAAATGCTGTTCGTTGATATAAGCGCATTACTTGAAAACGGCTGGACTGATTTGGCAAATTTTTATTTAAATATTCGTAATAGTCTGAAGAATAAGATATATATGAAAGAATAAATATATTTATAAAAGGAACATTTATAATATGTGTATTGTACTCTATAATAATCTGCCTAGTGACATTAAATTATTAAATGGAAATGACTTTAAATCTAAATTGACAAAATGGCTCCTCGATCATTGCTTTTATGGAATAAGTGATAACATGTGTCACAAAACTGGATAAAAATTGCGGAAATTTATTGTAATTGTGTAAATTTTATAACCAATGTTTTAGAATCAAAATATGTACCTACACCTTTGCAGGTTGAATACCTACATGTCCATATACTCACCATAATCTTAAGACCTGTATTGTAAGTATTCTTGCAAATAAAAACATTTGATTTGATTTGATTTGATTTGAAGATTTTTAGGAAAAGTTGCTCTGATAAAATTAGAAATATCGCGGGAAAAACTGAAAGTGTTTTTTACTATGGGATTTTTGTATGAACTCATGACCATAATAATGTTAATGCTTCACGGGCGAAGCCGTTGAGGAAAGCTAGTTATTAATAAGTATAGTTGATATTATGATACCTAATATCATTATCACATCTTTGTGATAATCTTAGGTTTATCAGGTAAAAACAGATGTTTAGAACATTAAAGTTGTTGTTAGAAATTAATTCTGTGTAGTCTTCCCGCTCCTTGCCTTATGTAATTAAATACAAGGGTGCGGCCTGAGTAATTGTTATCATTTAGCGAGTTTTTCAGGACAATTTTCAGGTCGTATTTGTATTTAAAGTAAAGAAACTTTGAATATAACTAAACCTAAAAAGTTAGCGAAGGTTTATCAAGATTGTTATTTGTTAGGCGCTCATTTCGAGGATAATGTCGACCGTATTTCTTACTTCAATTGCACACTTGTTGGTAAGCCTACTTTCTTCGATTGGTAAAAAAATTATACTAATAATAAAGCTGTAGAGTTTGTTTGTTTGTTTGTTTGTTTGTTTGAAAGCGCTAATCTTTGGAATTACCAGTCGGAGTTGCAAATTTTTTTTTGCTTTTAATAACCTAATTCTTGAGGAAGGTTATAGGCTATTTATTTATGTATATAAAGGCTATGAGTGCTACGTCAGCAAAACAATTAAATTATATATTTGATTTTTGTTTTTGATTTGATTTGACGACTGTGAAATTTTGCTAACGATATCACTTCCATAATTGGCCAAGATTTTAGTTTAGATTTTCCTGTAAACTATGAGCAAGGCCTTAATCCTTATTAAAAAAAATGTTTGACTACGTAGATTCGAATATAAAAGCGGAAGACCAAGTTTCCCTCGTTTAGCCGATGGTATTTGTGAGGCTATACCTTACTGCTGTCGGATTATGTAATAATGTTTAATTAAAAAACCCATTGGTAAATGGCCGGGATCCGGAATCGAACCCGGGGTCTGCCTAGTTAATAACTATATTTGTATTTCTAATAACGAGCCCTTTTTTAGCTTTTTAAAATATATTTCCGCCAAAATCGAAATTCGATTATTTACGCTATTAAATGTCCGTGATTAGGCCATCAAAATCTACATATACCAAAATTTCAACTTTTTTCGTGCAGGAGATTCGGAGAAAATAAACTGTGACAGACGGAGAGACCGAGAACAGACAAAAGATCCTTTAAGGTCTTTTCATCTGATATAATAAAATAAAAATAAAAAAATAATAAAAGCCCTTTATTTCTTATACACAAGTAAAAAATACACAAGTTACTTGTTTATAAAATAGTATGTTAGATAAGATTCCTTTTCGCAGGTGAAGGCTTCTTCCAGTTATTGACGTTTATATTATGTTAACTGTACTATAAATAGATTTATTATATCGATATTTTATATTTTAGATAGTTTCCTTATGTATACGAAACCCTAAAATACTAACAATGTACAGAAATCAGTTTCCTTGGCTGTACTACGTCTTTCCGAAACAAAGTCGTTGATTTGTGAATAATATTGTTGAACAGTTGTCGTAGTCCCAAGTCCCAACTAAGCGTAATGAACGAGACAAATTGTCAGAGATTGGCGTGCTTAAGGACTAATTGCAAGTGTTCCTTATAATTTCGTCTCGTCGAATTCACGTTCCATTTCCTACGCAATTAGGGGACTGATAACGAGTAATTTATTGCGAGAGGTACGGGCGGCTAGGGAACTGAGGGTGGGCTCATAACTTTTAGGCTCTTCAAACTAATCCATACATTTTTTCTAGAATCATTGATTTTCGATTATGTAGACACTTAACTGTAAGTTTGGATGTAGAGGGTAATCTCTCAAATTACTGAACCGATTCTAAAAGTTCTTTCATGTATTCATATTCGAAGCTATGATATCCCTGAATATCCACGAATAGGTAGTGTGTTAATGAAGTGAGTTATTGTTATATTTGTTATGCAGTACATAAAATAACTATACTTATGTATTTTACAGATCGTAGAATTCGGCCATTTCTTGATATGGCTAACTAATATCTGCCATGCTCTGTTTCGCTGTCATGGCTAAACCAATGAACAGACTTTTTTTAAATCCATCCCCCTAGGGGGAAAGTTAGAAGCCGGGGAGAGAAGCTAGTGTAAAATAAATTAGAAACTTTTTTATGTTAATGTTTGCTTTAAATGTCGTATGCATTCAACGATATGGCAGACTTTATAGGCCATATCATGAAATGGCCAATGCTACGATCGGCCCACGTCACTTTCTAAACCATTTGATAAGCTTGAAACGAACTCATTCACCCTTATTAATAAACTCGAAGTAGCGACGTAGTAACTAAACTGTGTTTCGTCTCCGTCTAACAAATCTGCAATTCATTGTGATAGACGGAGACGAAACACAGTTTAGTTACTACGTCGCTACTTCGAGTTTATTAATAAGAGTGATGGAGTATATTTTTAGTTACAGTTAGCCTAATTTAAAATTAATTAATAGAAGCTTTTGATAATTGTCATTCAAACTAACCTTGCATATTAATTTTACACAACGCAACATCACGGCTTTTATACCTTCTTGCGTGGCTAGAGACACTGAAATAGTTCCACCGACTTATACGACAGGCTTGCCATCTGTTCTGTTTAATATGGGCAACTGGCAAAAAGTGGATATTGTTATTTTTTTATCTTCACAGGTTATCGATCCCAGGTACAAAGTGAAAGACCAAGTCTTAGCCGATAATGAATTGTGAGGCTATACCTAACGAGTGACCATTTCTGTTAAGGTATATTTAGATGGAAAAGCCTCTAAGTATTTTTATTATTTTTTCAGGATTTCTAAAGTCATCAAGCTCTGCAATATCTAGAATCTCTACAAGTGATTTACAGAGATTAAATTCACTTTCAAAATCGATTATGTAATATTTTTGATCGAACACACACGAATAATTACTTATATTCCTAACAAAATAAAGTTAGTAAAGCTTTTACGTGTCTGAAGAATATCGAATCAACGCCTATAGATCCGTGAATCACGAACTTGGACAGTTCTGCCCGCACGTGACTAGATGAAGGACGAACGATGTATCCATCAAATTTTCAACGATAATAATTGTACCTTTGAACATTTAGAGCAGAGGTTTTTCTGTAAAGACTACTCTCAAAATTATTGAATCGAGAAGGTATATCGGGGCAATTCAGTATGTAAAGAATTTAAAGAAATCAATTTGAATATTTTTGTTTTTTATACAGTACTTTTTTTTTATTATAAAAAACTCCGTGGAGCCCATATTAACTTTCATCCCCTATGGTCTTGGAGTTGCATACAAAAACCCATAGAAAAGTTTTCCCGAATTTTCCAATTTTCCTAAAAACCTTATTACGAACATACAAACATTTTTGAGCCAAATCGGCTCAGCCGTTTTCAATTGATGCGTTTCAAATTTATTAACGTATGCTAAAAAAAGTATTCACACTCATTTATAGTGAGGCAGTAGTTGAAGTATTTATAGATACCGCAAAATAAGTTTGGCTCAACGTTCTATTGAATTACCGTTAACTGGCAAAATGGGTCAATTTTAACACGACACAAATTTAATTTGTTTCAAATTTTGTGCTACGAACTATGTAGGCCGGATTAGTCATTGTAGAAGGAAGTAAAATCTTTTTTTTTCTTTCATCACCTCCCGAAACCGTGTTACGGTTCCAGGGTACCCAGCGGACGACCAAGTCTGCCTCGTTTAGCCGATGGTATTTGTGAGGCTATACCTAACGAGTGGCTAGTTCTGTTGAGATATATTTAGATGGAAAAGCCTATAAGTGTGGTTTGTCGGATTGTGTACATAAGTTTTTAATTAAAAAACCCATTGGTACATGGCCGGGATCCGGGATCGAACCCGGGGTCTGCCTAGTTAATACTAATGATAATAATAATGTTTCTAATTCTACGCAGACTGAGTCGCGGGCAAAAGCTAGTTTTGTTTAATATAACGGATAAATCCAGGGTAAATAAATCCAGAAGCGTATCTTTCGGATACCGCATTGCGTCCCATTATTGCTAACACGAATTGAATTTGAATACAGCCAGCATACAGCGAATAAGAACAGCCAGTGGCCCCAAATGGCAAACAGGTGTGATAAACAACCGCCAACTTTTCACATCTGAGCCATCGTAAAATATTGCCAGAATGTCTTGATGGCGATACCGCTTTATTTTGCGCCAGATTGTGCTAAACAAATTTTCATTTGTGAATATACATTTTTGTCGAAATGTTTTTTTTATTAGGGACTTTCGGCTTAATAAATGTAATTGAACTCTCTGTTATCTAACATAATGTATAAAAATAATAATTAAATGACAAGTTTTGTAAATTTTGTAAATTACATGCTTCACGACTTCTCAAATTACGCGATAACTTAGTTTCGAAATTTAAATAGCTTTCGAAAGATACATATATTTAATACAGTAGATATGAATTAAAAAAAAAATGAAAATCAGTTACACCTAAGTTTTATGAAGCACAAAGTTATCAATTTCACGCTTATTTTCAACTGAGTTTTTATATTATTCTTTCTTCGTTTCATTAACCACAACTTGCTATTTCTAATAGTTTCTGTATACCTAATACTAGAAGAGCATATTATGTCCGTTTTGTGTATTTTAAGCAAGACTGATTTTTTGTGAATCTTGGCATATCTTATATTATCCTTGGTTAATTTATCGATTCTTTTTGCAGTGTATCTCTCTAACAACTTGTACAATACGTGAGTTCTACTATATTGGTGACCCAGGTTGCGTGTTCATAAAGTAAAGAGGGTGGTGGTTTAAACTGTTTAATAGTGAATTTATATTTAACAAAGGTAGGACTAATTAAGGCAAACTGTTATGGACGACTGAGGAGCGCGGGGCAGGCAGCTAGGTATATGAAGTGCGCCCGCGCTCGTTTACATAATACATGTGCGTGTGTGTGGGTCATGCAAGTGTGTGTAGATCCCCTACAAACTTTTTAAAGAGAGTGGTTGTGAGGTCTAACGAGTGGCCAGCCAGTTAAATGAGGTATTTTAGGATGGAAAAGTTAAAATATAGTACCTAATGTATGAAAATAGCACTAAGTTTGTCCTGTCAGTGAAGTGAGCGAATTATGTAGCTGATAGGGACATCGGGGTCAAGATGCATTGTGCAAAGTTTGAAGGCTCGAATGTAATTCAAAACGGATTTAGAACTACAGCCTTATCTACTCGACAGCAAGTAGTTTGCCTTAGTTCGGATAGTGCGAATGCGGTAAGATAACACAAGTTAGTCCAAGATGTTAAATATTTCTTAGAAAAGTTGGTTACGTATTTGAAGTTACATTGTAATAATCATATTTTTCCTTTGGACGTTAGAAAAGTGAAATATTATGATATTGTAGACTTTTTTGTTTTTTTATTATTAATCTATGCCAAGGGAAAAACTAGGGCTTTTCATGGCTTCATCTTTTACCATCATTAAAACATAGAGGTGGAAAAGTACTAAGGAAGTTCTATGATAAAAACATTGAAAACAATTTATTTATTAACATTTTTTCTTTTTCTTTTTGGAGAAGTGATAAAACACGTTATACCGCTAACGAATTCACGATATAAAGAAAATTATGCAGCGGAGCTCAGTTCGTTTTGTCTGAACGAATTATTTAAATTTAGTTTTCAGGAAAAATTGCACCTATGTAATATAAAATAGTCTTTCTGCTTTTATAGTAAAATAAAACACTGTACATATTTGTTCGCAGTTTATTATTTAATATTTATTATTACCTAGTAATTAAACTAGCTATATATAACGGGTTTGCCTGTGGATTTTTTGAAATGTGAACCTCTATTTTAACCCGTGTTGTAATTTTTCTCCGGTTTTATTTGAAAATATATGTATTAAGAAACCCTAATTATAAATGAATCTTACTATCTGGAATAATGTAGTTTCACACACCTGAAATAATATTTGAAGTCGGTTCAGTAGTTTTTGAGTTTACATACAGGCAATAAATGAAATATTCACCGGTTTTAAAATCTTCAAAGTTATGAAAATTATTTCCGAGCGAAAAGTAGCAAAATTAAATAGTGGTCTAACCTTTAAAATAACAAAATCTTGAGAAATTGGAGCTTAATTTTGGTTACCTGATCAACAACTAGTAAATTGAAATTAAAATAAGTCAGTCATGATTTAAAATTCTACGAATAGTTATTTTAGCCAACAATAGTAAGTGACTCAGTGGTTATAAGACGTCTGGTACCTATTAACTAGACGGACCACGATTCGATTCGGGCCTTGAACCAATGGGTTTTTTTATAATTAAAAACTTACAAACCACACTTATTACAACTAAATATGGCCACTCGTTAGGTATAGCCTCACAAATACCCAAGATGGGACCGATAATATGGGAGATGTAAGAAAAAAATTAAATAAAACAATAATAATAACATCTGCTACTGATTAGATTCATGATTTATCAGAGTGATGAAATTTTGGCTTGGTGCCGATATACCGGTATAAACAGCGTACTGTCGAACACGTTAGCGACCCGATGGTTTACCAGATTATCCGATATGAGATTCGAACGGAATTGAATTTCAACGTAGACTTTTGGAGTCAATCCGATTAACTGCATCCAGTGCACCAGGTCAGCTGGAATTGCACTATTCTACCTACCTGCTCCTATTGATTTTCTATACAAATAAGTATAAATCTTTAAAAAAAAAGTGTACCGACTTCAAAAATTTGCACTGAAAAGTAAAAAATAATAAAAATTTCGTCGTAGAATTTGAAGACGGTTGGTGCCAAATTAGGCTACAAAATTAAGTAAACATCTAAGAAGATAAAGATCTGTTCAATATTATATGTTTGTACTGATGATGGTAGGTTCCTAATTAATTGTCTACATTGGTGAATTTGGGAACTAAGTTATTTCTAATTTGGCACCAACCGTCTTCAAATTCTACGACGAAATTTTTATAATTTCTTACTTTTCAGTGCAAATTTTTGAAGTCGGTACACTTTTTTTTTAAAAGATTTATTTCTCCCTTTTAAGTGATTTTACAAATAAAATAATAATAAAGCAACTAAAAAAAATTGATGGAAAATTAAAAAAATGCTGCGGTGGATGGGATTTGAATCATGTGCAATGTACATCCTGCGCTGCACCCCATACATTTAGCCGGTAGACCATCGTCGATACAAAAATTGACAACTTCGTGTCAATAGCAACCGTTGCTAAGGCTTTTCTCTGATATAATTTTCAGCAGTAAACAGAGACAAATTACTGAATTTCTGAAAAATTACTGAACCGATTTTCGTCATATGACTGTGAGATAATGTCGAGACATTATTATATCCTTAAAAAAATAAGTCGTCAAAATCGGTACGTATTTCATCGAGATATTACGAAAAATTGACTTATAAGGTCAGTTTTTTCAAAATTTCTAAAAAACTAATGAACCGATTTCTATGATAAAAAAATGGAACTAATCTGGAAGAATTATCTGTCGATTAAAAAAGAAATCATCAAAATCGGTTCACAACTAACGGAGTTATCTATGTACATACATACATAAAAAAAAAATACGGTCCGAATTGAGAACCTTCTCCTTCTTTTTTTGGAAGTCAGTTAAAAATTAAAGTGTCTGTATAATAATGGAGAGTTACAAAATAATAATATCTAATAAATCTTTATTTTCAGAAAAGTTAATTAAGTACCTACAATAATATAGTTTATCGATCAATACATTTTTATATGTTCAATAAAAGTAACACACACAAGTAATACACCTAGGCCAGCACTTCCTTTCACTTCAGCCATATAAACCTTTTTAGTCAATCTTTCATCCTTCATTCTTTCAACGAGCCCAAACCAGCGTAAACTACTTTTCTTCATTTTAGTCACAACATCATCTTTCACTGCGCATTCGTTCATGACATCGTTCCGGGTTATTAAAAGTACACACAATGGCCTAGTATGTATGAAAGGTATGATGAATACAAAAGAAGCGAAAGAGTATGTCAAGATCGTAACAAATGGCATTCGAATATCTCTGCCTACTTGAGATAAAAGGCCTGATGATAGGTATATAGATATTATTGTACATAATCCCTTTGCAAATTTTGTTGTGTAAAAAACAATTACAGTCAATACAATTCAGCAATTATTAAATTATAGATTAAATATCACATTACACAATACATAGTCAGCACCATTAAATTACTTACACTAACTATATACAATAACATGAAAAACAACCAAATGTGTGTGACGTGTGTAATATATATTGTGTATTGTAAGCTCTTTGTTTCATATGAAAGCGTTACGAAGATTTCAATTAATATTCATATTCTTATTAGCGGTTTTGAATACTGTTTCTTTCTTTCTTTACGGGTTGCCTACAGCTCCTGAAACCGTGTTACCAGGGTACCCAGCGGAAGATCAAGTCTCCCTCATTTAGTCGATGGTATTTGTTAGGCTACACCTAACGAGTGGTCAGTTTTGTTGAGGTATATTTAAAGTGTGGTTTGTCGGATTATTAATGGACAACATTTCATTTTTTTAATCACCCATTTTTATTACTTTAATTAAAAATATATTAAAAAATAAGTTACACGTATTTTTGTATTTTATTTTTGGTTGAGTTTTTATATTTTTAATTTAATTATGAATTTTTATAAATTCTGAGGACTTATAAACTAAAAACCTTAGCTAGGACAAAAATTAAGAAATATAAACTGTCACCCAAAGAAAGTGACTGATAGTGTCAGTCAAGCCACAGAGTAAACGTTATAGAAATGCAAAGAGTATAATATACCGTGTTCCAAATAGGTGTTGCCGTAGCCGGAACTCAAATCGCCTACAACATTATTCATAATGTATATAATAATACTAGCTTTTGTCCGCGGTTTCACTCGTAAATATATTTCCTGTGATAGCCCATTCGAAACTAGCAAAACTTCCAAAAAATATTATATAAAAGAAGTATTTTTATAATATTATTTAAAGAATAATTATTAATTTAGCTTCAAATGGAATAAAAATGGGTAAAATTAATAGAAGGCAACACCTGAGTTCAATAACTAACAACTCTGCCAACAGACATTAGTATTTTTAAATTAGAGGGTTAGCACAGATTAGGGCACCTATTAATCCTCATTTTTCAATATTTCAGTATTTTTAAAATAACTCGAAAATTAAAGGATATAAAAATAAAAAAAAATGAAAAATAAGCTTTCTAGCATGTAATCTCCAAACGGTTTTCGAATTTTGGTACCTTACGAAAAATGAAATGTTGTCCATTGTAAAAACCCCATTGGTACATTTGAATACTTAGTAAAGTATAAACATTTTACCGGTCGGTGAATACTAAAAATAAACGCGCATTTATAAAACCATGTATGGATTGGATGAAGCAAGATGCCTACCCTTTTGGGAAACAGGCGTGAAGGTATGTATGTATAAGTGGTTATTCCCTCATTTTTAAAATTAAGACCAGTGAAAATAGTGGCCGAGGCTTTTTCTACCGCAAATATACCAATTTAAATAAATCGATAGCCTATGGTAGAGCGTGAAACCGGGAGTTCGAAGTTCAATTCCTATTCGTTCAAAAAAAATGCTAAGCACCAATTTTCTTTAAGAAATGCGCTTTATTCGACTCCTCGTGCTTCGGAGGGCACGTAAAGCCTAGGTACAAATTAAGGCCGTGAAGGTGTGTGTGTTGTTTGTTTTTAACAGAACTTCAAAAGAAGGAGGAGGTTCCCAATTCGTCGGAATCTTTTATGTATATTTTCCGATTACTTGAAGACGCCTGAATTTTTTTTTGTTTGAAAGCTCCTCAGGTGGTCCAATGGTCATCAGGTCAGGATCTGATGATGTGATCCTGGACAAAACGAGAACTCTTCAAATTTTATAGGCACACTTGAAGCGATTTGGGTATTTTTTTTATAGTGACTTGTGCATTTCGGACTTTGAAGTCGGTACACTTTTTTTAAAAGGCAATAAATTATATGTAAATAAATCGATCTAAACATGATTGAATCTGGTACATCTGATTTCTTATACAACATTCTAACTTTTGCTCTATCGGCCCTCTTATGGGTTACGTTAAAAATAGCAGACGTGACAAATAGGGAATGCAATCTTGCAGTAAAATCTCTATTATAGTCTCGGTATTTGCAAGATTAAGTGTCTAATCTTGCAAGATCTTGCAAGATCTCGCAAGATTGGAACTTTTTATAAACTTATCAAAATAATAATTGTATCGATTCACAACCTTCTAAAAAACATACCACATAAATCAGAAAATAAAAAAAAACACGTACTCAATTATTTATTAAAAAGTAAACGTAGCTTTAAAGTAGCTTCTTAAAAAACATTACAATTTCCAGAGTATTTCGGATGCTACCAGCCAAGTATCCAGCAGCGGAAAAAGCCCTTTCTTTGTCTTTGCCCGACCCAGCAAATTTGCTCGGCATTCTAGTGTTGGACATTCTCGGACCGTGCATTCCTTGGTTGGCCCTGTACCGACATAAATGTTTTTGGCCTTTCGGTCGACACGAAAGATGTCACGTTAAATATATGCTCACCCCCCTACTATCCCTGATCCTATTGCCCGTGCGCTGCGATGGGATAGCGACACGGATAGATCAGTCATTCGCGGGCTTCCGCGCATCTTCCGTGTGCCTCAATGGTTGGGAGGATATGACGTTCCACAATCTTGCAAATCTTGCGAGATCGCGCATCATTTTAGGTGCAAGCTTAATCTTGCAAAAATGGTGCAAGATCTATTTAGAGATCTTGGTATACCGAGATTGCATTCCCTAGTGACAAACAAGGTAAAAAATAAAGTGTTTTTTAAACTACAAATTGTATCATAAACGTAGGCAACGTTCATTATTACTGAGTGGGTATTAAATTCATTATGGTTTGTATAAAATTCTGAAAATATCCAACATCCGCTTACGAAAGTACACACGGATTCGCCCACATATTTTTGTGAGATTAAAATAATATATAGAGTGGGCATAATATACCATATTTTTTTACAAAGAAAATGTGGGTAGCTAGCTGTTAGAGCATTTGGTACTGTTACATATCGTAACTATCTCTGCCAGCTAAGATTAGGGTTTTTGGGAACCTTGTGAGCTTTGTGAGCCACCTGGCTTGTCATTTTTCTTCTTCTCTTTTTTGTGGACCTTTGACAATTTTGTCTATTTTTCACCACTTTGATAACAAATTGCTCAAAACCGTACATCCCACCGTATCAAAAAATCCAAAGACAAAAAGTTTTGTAATTCATCGACAAATTTGCACGCTATTTAACTAACTATATAATTTAAAAATAATTTAAAAAAGAAAAGTGGGTTTTAGTATAGTAATTGTATATATTTATTTAAAAGGTTATATTACAAAAGTTTGTGCAAAATAAACACAATTCGTATGTTTGCGGTGTAATCGAAAACTTGGCCAGAACTGTGAAAAGTATCGTATTCTCGATTGCACAGTCAGTCCCGGTGCAGAGTTCCAAATAATCGTCTAACGTTCCGGATGTAGGTGCTCACTAGATTTATTTGAGAAGTAGATGAAGCGCCATCGAAATTGCAGGAAGCGCAACTATTTGTTGAAGGAAGTTTACCTTTAGAAAGATCTATGGCAATTTTATAGTTTGCTTTTGTATGAAATCTACAAAAAGTTTAACAAAATTTATATACCTACTACCTAATATATTCTAACAGTTGCCTGCGACTTCGTGCGCATTGTATAAGGAATACAACGCCTATCTAATACAATCCTTTCTTAGTGCACCTATACCTTCCAATTTTCATATATATTTTCAGTGGTTTAGGCTGTGTGTTGATTGGCAGTCAGTGACACGACAGTTTTATTTATTTAGATATATTTTAATAGAAAACTTATATTCCATTTTAAAGACATAAATAGTCGAATGATACCCAATATACAGCGGGGTCTTAAGTAATTCTATGTTTACTTTTATAATTTTACTTGTTGAATAAAAAAGTCAATTATTTATTTATATATTTGGAATACAAATTAGTAACAAATTTCAGACACTATCTATCTATCTATCTATCTATCATCACGCCTTTCATCCCAAGAGGGGTAGGCTGAGACAATCGAATGCCATTTGCTACGATCCTGACATATCTCTTTTGCTTCTTTTATATTCATCATACCTTTCATACATACAATTTCAGACACAACATCAGCAATACACATTTTACCAACAGGGTTTCCACACATTCACTAAACAAGTAGGTACACAATTATACAACAAAATACGGCTAGGTTAGCACACATTTTGACAGCGACACTTTCGTTTTCGTTTTCGGTCGAACGAAAGTTTGTCAGCGTTGCCAGTTCACGTGTTTTTGCTTAGATCTTAGATTTTACCGTTAACTTTAAAATCTTAAAGTAAATTAAGTTAAAATAAAAAACGAACTTTTCATATGCAATTTTTACAAATTCTACGTTTATTTTAATAATATAAACTTGTATAATTTTCTAGACTATCCTACGTCTTTTTCAAAATCCGAGTTGGCAACTCTGCACGACGTACACTCTGCGGCAGCCGCGAAGCAAATAACTGTGAACGCTATGCCTTTAGCAATAAGTTCAAAATTCTACCAAAACTGGTTTGGTGTTCACTGTTCTCTTAAAATGAACCATAATGCTATATACATTAAATTGATATTGTACTGACTGACATAATAAGCGATGTGACGTGTGACGTCAGAGTCGATCGGAAGTCGCTTGTGTCAATGTATGCTACGGATTTGTCTTCAAAACGAAACGTTTATGTCCAACAAGGACCGGCCAGAGAAAGCCCGGGCCGAGAGGTCCGGCCCAACAATGTGCGGGCAAATTCCGTGTACTTGTCTTTGTCCGGCCAAGCAAATTGCTCGGCATTCTTGTGCAGGACATACCCGGTCCGAGAATATCCGGCCCAACAATGTGCGGGCAAATTCTGTGTACTTGTCTTTGCCCGGCATAGCAAATTTGCACGCACATTGTCGGGCCGGACCTCTCGGCCCAGGCTTTCTCTGGCCGGTCCTTGTTGGACATAAAACGTTTTGGCCTTTTCAAGGTTATTCGGCCGAAACGAAAGAAGTCACGTCAAAAATATGCTAACCTAGCAGGAAAAACCTTTTAAAAAAAAGTGTACCGACTTCAAAAATTTGCACTGAAAAGTAAGAAATAATAAAAATTTCGTCGTAGAATTGGAAGACGGTTGGTGCCAAATTAGGATACAAAATTAAGTAAACATCTAGGGACATAAAGATCTGTTCAATATTATCTGTGTTTGTACTGATGATCGTAGGTTCCTAATGAATTATCTAGATTAGTGAATTTGGGTACTAAATTATTTCTAATTTGGCACCAACCGTCTTCCAATTCTACGACGAAATTTTTATTATTTCTTACTTTTCAGTGCAAATTTTTGAAGTCGGTACACTTTTTTTTAAAAGGTTTATTTTTCCCTTTTAAGTGATTTTGTTGCCCTGAGAAATAAATAATAACGCAACTAAAAAAAATGATGGAAAATTAAAAAAAATACTGCGGTGGATGGGATTTGAACCTCGATCAATGTGCACCCTGCGCTGCATCCCATACCTTTAGCCGCTAGACCACCGTCGATACGAAAATTGACAACTTCGTGTCAATAGCAACCGTTGCTAAGGCATTTCTCTGATATAATTTTCAGCAGTAAACAGAGACAAATTACTGAATTTCTGAAAAATTACTGTACCGATTTTCGTCATATGACTGTGAGATAATGTCAAGAAATTATTATATCCTAAAAAAATAAGTCGTCAAAATCGGTACATATTTCATCGAGATATTACGAAAAATTGACTTATAAGGTCAGTTTTTTCAAAATTTCTGAAAAACTAAAGAACCAATTTTTATGAGATAAAAGTGGGACCAATCCGGAAGAATTATCTGTCGATTAAAAAAGAAACCATCAAAATCGGTTCACAACTGGCGGAGTAATCGATGTACATAAATACAAAAAAAAAAATACGGTCCGAATTGAGAACCTTCTCCTTCTTTTTTTTTTTCGAAGTCGGTTAATAAAAGACATGAAACTTAAATAAAACACACATAAGTACCACTCAACTATTATAGGTTACACTCAGGGCTTTCTTGAACTTAGGAAGAGTGCTATCGAATATTTATCCACATTACTATGAATGAATCATAGATCTTATACTGTCGGTTCCAAATTGTGGATTATGCGTTTTATTTATAAACTAGCATTCCGCCCCCGGCTTTACGAACAAAACAAAATATACCCTATACCTACCCCTACCCCTACTAAAATAGAATATAGCCTATGTCACTCAGGGTGAATGTAGCTTTCAAATGGTGAAAGAATTTTTGAAATCGGCACAGTAGTTTTTGAGTTTATTCATTACAAACATACACACACACAAAAATACAAAAATACAAATCTTTCCAATATTAGTATAGATGTGTATCCTCACTCTTCCGCCGAACAATAAAAAATTCTGAAATTATGATAAAGTTAAAGTTTACCTACGTATATTTAGAAATCCCTTGTTAGTCTATTTCCGTTATTATTATTTAGATCCCCGTGTGTACGAGATCAAGTAAGACTGTCTCGAGGCGCTATGTGACGCATGATTTGTGTGGGAAAAATCCCTTCTGCCTTCTGAAAGACGCCCGTTTATTTTCTTATCGCATTTGAATCATATTCCAGAAGACTTGGGCGGAATATTGATATTTCTGTGACTTGTTTATGTGATCATGTTAGTATTTTATCGAATATGACTTCACTTTTATTTTCTTTCAACGACACTGAATCTATAAAGGGCTTTGTTATCCTCAATATTTGTACCATACCAAATGCTGATCCTGTTTTCGCCAAAGCAAAGAAAAAATTGCCAACTATGCTAAAATAGTCTAAAAGCAAGAAAATAATTTGCATAAATGTTTGATTTTCCTTATCAAGTATTTTAAATATTAAACTTATTACTTATAGCTGTGCCTTGCGGTTGCATCCGCGTTAATGGTTACTGCTGCGCTCCTTTGCGTCGCAGCCTGATTTAGTATAGCCTATAAGAATTGGGCTATAAAATCCAAGATACTTTTTCAAATCCGACTAGTACCTAGTTCCAGAGATTAGCGCGTTCAAACCAACAAACAAACTTCACGGGTTGCCTTACAGCTCCCGGGAACCGTTGCCGGCCCCAGGGTACCCAGCGGAAGACAATAGGTCTTCCTCACATTTTTTGGAGGCTATAACCTAATGAGTGGCCAAGGCTGTTGAGGTATGTTGATGGAAAAGCCTCCTTGTACGGTTTGTCGGATAAAGTACATAGATTTTTTATTATAAAAATCCCATTGATACATGGTTTGATGCGAGGATCGAGCCCGCGACTTCTAAGTTGTAAGCCGACGTTTTACCCACTCGACCACCGACGCCCCACCACGTGACCAAAACGAATTATGCAAATAATTCTTATTCATATAAATCTGTATATAAATAAATAAATATAAATATATCTACATCTTGTTCAGACAAAGACAATTTTGAAAGAAATAATCTATGTACACCCCTGGGTACCCTGAGCCGGTAATATGGTATAAGGCAACCCGTAAAGTTAAAAAAAATATATAAAATTTTGTTGTCAAGAAAATAAAAATACATTGAGAAGCGCTCTCCTTTTTGAAGCCGTTAACGATAAGTGATTCACCTGTTCTAATATAAAAACAAATTTACTTTAACGTAAATATACTAAAGTGTTTACTCGTTAATTTTATTGACAGGAACATGGTAGAAGTGCACTTACCTACTTTAAATTTTCACATATTTAAATATCCGTTTTCAGTCTTTGATAGTTTTTCAGTTAAGGACACGCCTCATAACTTTTGTCCCATAAAAATTACACGCTTCACGACTTCTTAAATTACGCGATAACTACGTGTCTTAGTTTTGAAATTTAAATAGCTTTAAATATTTGACTCAGTATGAATTTAAAAAAAAAATGGGTAATCGGTTACACCTAAGTTTTATGAAGTTAAATTAAAGTCATCAATTATTTTTGGAAGACAGTTTTTTTATGAAATCTATCTTATCATATCCTTTTAGTTATTTTATCGATTCTTTTTGCATTGTTCAACAAGTTTTTAAAGAGATATCGACAAAATAAGCCGCGCGGTTTACTGAATTCATTGCGCTAACAAGCTTGTTCTTAAAAGAAAAATTAGGTGAAATTTATTTCACGACACGTTGCTGATACTGAGTATAACTTTTATTCCTACATTATTAGTAAGGTCGTTATACATACTTGATCTCAGAATAAGGATTTTTCTCAAAAACTAATCTAGAAAATAATATTTATCTGTTTAATATTATAAAAAGGTAAAGTTTGTAAGTATGGATGTAGGGGGTAATAAATCTGAAACTACAGATCAGATTCTGAAAATTATTTCATTAATAGGAAGCTACATTATCCCTGAGTGGTATATACTATTTGTACGAAAATATGCACGGGCGAAGCCGGGGGCGGAAAGCTAGAATACAATATACATTCATAAATACCTACACTTTGATTTCATTTTATTCGAAGTCAATCTCAAGCTGTCAGCACGCGATCGCATGGCTGCGCGTCAACGTGACGATACCGACACGAGAACCTTGACACTGTCAGTAACTGACTTATATTACCAACATGTGAATGGAATGTGATTTTGGAAAATGTCACAGAAAATTTAATACATTTTTGTGGTTATTAAAACTTTTCCGGCCGTTCCCAATAATCTGTCTATCGGCCATTTAGGCTTACGTGGAGTATGTAAGTAATTGTAATGATATCATCAAATGGGATCTTGCGTCAATAGAAGTCTCTGCTATCCTAGAGCCAACGGGAATAATAATTTCGTTCAATAGATTCTGAGAAAATATACGAAAGACAGACAGATACAAGAGTGATCCTAAGTCTTGCGTCTGTTCATCGTATGTACGGTACCCTAAATACCTTTAAAATATCTTTCTAATAGCATATCTTAGATATGGTATTAATATCATAAAGCCAGAGCAAACTGTGGTGGTAGGTAATAAGATTCAAGTCAAGTTCACAGACCCACTTTGCATTGTTTACCCTACTTATTTATATATAGACGAAGCCTTGACTGCGGATTTCTTAACGTGAAGCCACAAGATAATTTAAGCTTTACTTAACCCATTTGCAAACTTTTTTTTTTAATAATATTTTATTTTTAATTAACCTGCGAGTGCCTTGAAAGGGAGGAAAGGTCAACATGTAGGTTGAATATAATTATGTTAATTGCTTCTGAGTTTATTTATTAAGTTTTCATTTACATTTTAATTGCAATTATTAGAGAAACTTTGTTTATTTTAAGATACCGTGGGGCTTTGTTTTTAGACAATAAAATAATTATAGACTTGGAGAAATATTTATATTATTACGAATGTTTCAATTCATGAATATGTTTTAATGTTTACCCGACTTGATTAACTAATATAATTAATGCTCAGCTCCTTCAGGGCAACTTTGAATAAACCCTCTAGAAAATTTTATTTTTCTTTTTTTCTTTCTTCACGGGTTCAGCTCCCGAAATCGTGTTACGGTTCCAGGGTACCCAGCGGAAGACCAAGTCTCCCTCGTTTAGCCGATGGTATTTGTGAGGCTATACCTAACGAGTGGCTAGTTTTGTTGAGGTATATTTAGATGAAAAAGCCTGTAAGTGGAAATTGATCATTTATAGTGTATTTTTACTTGTCTTATTTGGTAAACAAACTTTGCATTTTTTTTATTGTAAACTTTTTAAATAAGAATTCAAAATATTATTATTAGTTCTGCAAATATAAAATAGGGTAAAAATGTTAATTATTATGTAACTCTAAATTCACAGGCATAATACCCGGTCCTTTGTAAGGCTTGCATGGGGACATAGGTCCAACACGTAGAGGCCCTTTTAGAGTGTTTAATCTAAAGTGTTGTGACTAGCACCCGTCGGGACCTATCTCTGAATGCATCAAATACAATGCGCTCACAGACAGGCCCCGTCAGGTGCCTGGACTATTGCTGAGATAAAATTAAATTAAATTCGGGCTATTGTTTTGAGATGTTAAATGGATTGGTTTATCAAGTTTATTGGTTGAGACTACGGTCACCTGCAGATCATATATATCATTCATCTCATGAAACGTAAACTTGGCAGGTGGTGACTCGCCGTTTACTAAATGGGCCTCCTAAAACAACCACCATTTTTAAGCATTTCTGCCGGCAGTAAGACAGGCAACATTGGTGTAAGCGGCTGGGGGTGTCGAGAGGTGTGACACCGGTTTCACATATAGCTTCCCCGTTATTACGCCTTTAGACACTTCCACCCCCGAGCATAATACATAATATTATACTCTAACGACTCCACCCTGGACAACCAATTAAGGCAAGCCAGGGTCGAGAGTCTCAGGTCTGGCAGTGGGGACGCCTGCCTTAACCTACTCTCTGGAGCACTCGGGTTCGACGGTGTCGTTACTCACCCACGGCTCGCCACAAGCCGCCCTGCGCCCTTATTTTATATATTATAATTAACATTTCATTATTAAAAAAAGAAGAAAGTTTGTTTATACCAAATAATACAAGTCAAAAAAATACACCTTAAATATAAATATTGTAATTGTGAAAGTTTGAATGTCTGATACTTGTTACTGAGAGGATTTCCTCGAAGAAATCAAATATTTATTTAACTTTTTATTCATCCTCCATATGGGAGCAAACGATAAATGTTTACGACGAAGCAAACAACTGGCGGCTTATCGACGTTTATTACAGAGCTAAAGGGAACACCAATATGTTGTTGAGTTTGGGAAATTTGGGAAAAGGATTCTTGGAGAAAATTCCCCAAAAGTAGGTACACACCTTTATCTATTCCAATTTCCTGTAATAAGATAAGTAAAGATGCGTAGTTGTTTGGAGTGTTTCTAGTTAATTAGATTTCGTTAATGTTTATTAGATATGTAGGGGAAAACAGAGAATAATATATACCGACAAGTTTTACAGGTTAGTGGTTAAAGAGTGAAGCAGCTGGGGTTCAAGATCCTGCCCCCTATTCCATACCACGGTTGCTAACAAAACTAGCGAAGAAGTTACCAAACGGTTACCAAACCGTCCACAGATTAGTAAATTTGACAGCCCGAGAGTGTGAGTGTATTAATCTGTTGACGGTTATCAACACATATTTGTTAGCAATAGAGATAAGGAATTGGGGGGTAGGTCGGTGACTCAATTTAAGAAAACAGTCACTTTTATACGTCCTAAATCCGACCAAAACAATACATTTACCCCTCTCTAGCAAGAAAAGGGCGATTTTGGTGCGTAAAAACTAGCAGAAAAATAGCTTTTTGCTGCGAGCGTGAGTAAAAGTAAATCAAATTTCAAACACCACCTTTTGGAATTAATGTTTTATGAGGATTTGTTAGCTATAATAAACATATTGTTAAATATTGTCTTAATTGTTTTTCTTACCTATGTATTATATTGTAACGAATAGGTACTTAAATCGCACAAATAAATACCTAAACACATCAAGGTCGATAGACGTCTCTAGAAACATCCAGAGAGAATCGAAATACAAACGAAAATGGACCGTATGTGCCTAGCCATAGGTACCAAAATCGGGCGCGGTCTGTGTGTAGGTATTTGGCGCCGAGTCGCATCGAGCCGCGTCTACAACTTTGTACAACGATCTCGGCGTTTCTCGAATGTTCGGTGGGCAATATAAACAGAGGATCATTGTCGCAAGGAACACAGTGCGAATCAGAGCGATCAAAGTGAAACAGTGAAGTGGAATTTAGTGCGAATAAGTGTTATTCTATAGTGTTCATTTATTTAACTGTATTTTTGTGATGTTAAAGTAAAGTTTGTCTATTTAATCGGTATTTAAATCTCTTCGAACCCCAGCTCGTAACAAATTGGTGTCAGGAGTGTGGGATTCAAAAATGCCGATTACACCACGTGACTCGTCGTCATCACGGCGACCCAAAACACGACAAACTACTGCTGGACATCACGGCGAGGAGGTCGACGAGGTTGCTGCTGCTGGAGCCGCTGCTGGTGCTGCTAGGACTGCTGCTGGAGCCGCTGCTGGTGCTGCTGGGACTGCTGCTTTAGCTGCTGCTAGAGTGGATTCGGGTTCTGCGGGTGCTCTCCAGGCAACCGACATGGGAATGCTGGTTCGGCTGATGGAGGAGCAGGCCCGACGTCAGGAGGAGCAGGCCAGGCGTCAGGAGGAGCAGACTCGACAGCTATTGGAGGAGCAGGCCAGACGACAGGAGGAGGAGGCCAGGCGTCAGGAAGAGCAGGCCAGACGTCAGGAGGAACAGACTCGGCAGCTATTGGAGGAGCAGGCCAGACGACAAGAGGAGGAGGCCAGACTTCGGGAGGAGCAGACTTGCCGGCTGTTCAAGGAGCAGTCTGTTAGCCTAAAGGAGCTGCTTTCAGAATCACTGGGAAAGGTGACTATGGAGGTGAAGCAGCTACAGAGGGTTACAGACATGCACGAGGAGAGAATCGAAGACCTCGACATCCGGTACGAAGACCTCAAACAGCACTATAAGGATCTCCATAAGGAAATACAGACAAGGATGAGCGGAGAACAGGATACAAGTCTTAACGACCGCTACGGAGAGTTGGAGGCACGACTTGACAGCCAATGCGAGAGGCTTCAGAATGAAGTGAGAAAACTGAAGCTGTCCGCTCCTGTTTCTGGAGGCGTCGTCGTCTCCGGCCCTCGAGTCAAGGTGCCGCCGTACGACGGGACTACGTCCTGGACAGCGTACAAATTGCAGTTCCAAACGGTCGCCTTTGCGAACGGCTGGACAGACGAGCAATCTCTGACCGCCTTGACAGTGGCTTTAAGGGGCCGTGCACTATCGGTTCTGGAGGCCTCTCCAGACAGCTGCACCACGTACGGGAGCCTGATCGAGGCAATGGACTACGTATCGAACCTGAAAAACAAGATGTGCGACATGCATGACCAGATTCGTCAGAGCAGTCTTGTGACCAGTACAAAGATGAAGACCAGGTACGATAGGAACTTCAATAGTAACGGTTTTGACGAGGGATCCTTGGTGTGGCTGCACAACCCGAAACGCCGAAAAGGCAAATCTCCCAAGCTGCAGAACCGCTGGGAAGGTCCGTATAAGGTCATCACGAGGATCAATGACGTGACCTATCGGATCCAACGATGCCCGCGTGGACAGTTAAAGGTTGTCCATATTGATCGACTGGCTCCTTACAAAGGCTCGAATATTGCTCGGGACGAGCAAATCTAAGCGGGGGGCAGTGTAACGAATAGGTACTTAAATCGCACAAATAAATACCTAAACACATCAAGGTCGATAGACGTCTCTAGAAACATCCAGAGAGAATCAAGTACAAACGAAAATGGACCGTATGTGCCTAGCCATAGGTACCAAAATCGGGCGCGTGTAGGTGTATCTGTGTGTAGGTATTTGGCGCCGAGTCGCATCGAGCCGCGTCTACAACTTTGTACAACGATCTCGGCGTTTCTCGAATGTTCGGTGGGCAATATAAACAGAGGATCATTGTCGCAAGGAACACAGTGCGAATCAGAGCGATCAAAGTGAAACAGTGAAGTGGAATTTAGTGCGAATAAGTGTTATTCTATAGTGTTCATTTATTTAACTGTATTTTTGTGATGTTAAAGTAAAGTTTGTCTATTTAATCGGTATTTTAAATCTCTTCGAACCCCAGCTCGTAACAATATGTTATAATTGTTTTTATATGTTATAAAACGTTTCTCGCTGGTAGAGGTGAAAAGTTGTATGTTTCACACGAGAGCTATTTTTTTTTCTATCTCGTGTCTTTAAATCTCTCCCTGTGCTCAGTAGTATATATTAGAATCACTCGCTACGCTCATGATTCCATTCTAGACTACTTCGTGATTTAAAGTCAGCATTCCCAGCAAAAATCTACTTTGCTCAATTGTTGAACAAATAACTACACCTGTATCCTTATTGCCAAGTGACAACTAAACATATGCAACTAAAGTTATATGGAGTGGTGAATATTGAGCTAGACTTGGTTCTACATAAGATCTCATAACTGATAGTACCTTTACCAGACAGACATAAAAATAGGTGTACGCGACATTCTTCATAGGTTTTCGTTATGTTCTAATTCAGAATTCGTTTCGGTCGTAAACGCTCATTTTACGAGCTACTTTCAAAACTGGCCTCTTTATGTCGTCACTAAATCCTATTGTAGATCACAGTATCAAGTTCCCTGTTGTTCGTCGTTTAACGGTTCTGTACTGCGGTTATAAGGAATCGACGTTGTAAATCGGGAAATAAACGAGTGCTTTGATATCGTAGAGGCGTAGACAAACAATCTAAATGGCAAATGGGAATTCTCGGGATTTACGCAAAAGCAACTAATACGATTGATATGGGAATATTATAATAATATATTAAATAGTTTTCTGATTGTGGCAAAATTAATAAAATGCGTCTGGGACCGATAACACGGTTTCGGGAGCTGCAAGGCAAGCCGTGATGAGAACAAAAGTAAAAAAGATATACTGGGTTAGCATTCGAGATGATAGAATCGTTTTGGACACGTTAAACGTCAAAAAGCTGTAAAACGTTTTGACAAAATTATATCCAAAACGGCTCGCTTTCACGAAACGATATCGCTTACTAAAAACTTAAAATTATGCTATATATTTATAACGAATATTAATACTAAAGAAAGAATTTAAGTGGATTTCGCGTCACGCTGCTAATTGACGACCGTCGAGCACCGCAAAGTAATGTGAAATCTGTAAAAACATTGACTGAAGAAAGCGAAATAATTCCAAAGAAGAAAACAAGTCTTTCACGTTTATCTACGAAAAACTGAGTTACTTTAATTAGACAATGAACTAACTTTCTCTAACACTATTTTCCTCATATGCGGAAATTCTCTGAGAAAACTTTTATAGACTTCACTATAAATAAAAGCTTTATGAATTACGGAGCAACAATATTAAAACTAAACTTTCATGAAAAGTTTACTACTATTTATCTTAAAGGCGTAGGCAGAGGAATCCATTCATACCTATATTCATTTATTAAAAAAGGCTCTACAAGTTGAATTGATAAAATGAGTTTTACCTTTAGCATTTATGACCTTTAAAAATGAAATATACATTTCTAAAACATAAATTGCGTTGCCGAACTCAATTTAAATACCTTTTTATTAGCAATATCATTGAAATTTCACCCTTCATGTCCTTAATGGAAGGTGAATTTGGGTACATTGTGTATGATGTAGCTGTTTATCATAACAGAATAGAGGCGAGGTTTTTCGAGGAAAAGAATAAAAATTTATGTCCCTCAACCCTCCAAGGGTAGGTACATTCATTTTGGTTACAATGATAAAAATATTCATACCCATGCGTCGTGTTTGAACGTGCGCGACGCCAAAAATTATATCTATTTATCCATTCTCCATTTATTTAACTTTTTGACAGAATAACTGATTTATTGGATTGACTTATTTACAGTTCAAAAGGCAAGTTATTTTACAGCTCGGTTAGTGTTTTACGAGATATCGTGAATTTATGTCAACAAAGTCAATGTAGATATTTTGGTATATATAAAAACATTTTTTTCAATCAGTCAATCTGATTCTAGACATCGTAACACTTAAATTTCCTTTTTTAGCTTTTAAAGTTTGCTTTTGTTGTTTTAAGTCGATAAGTAAGTTTGAAGATTTTAATTAATTGTATGAGCAATTGTTTCTACAAAAGCAATTACTTTCACCAAAAAAAATCTATTTTTCCCTTTATTAGTTATGTGAGAGAAATCGAAATTTGATTTTAGAACTCAAACCCAAAACTGTCTGTCTGTCTGTCGCTGCGACTTTTGAACAAATTTTGTTGCGGTATTAAACACTGACCTATCATGTTTAGGAGCTAAGCATTAACATTATAACTGATATCAAGTCGGGGAAAAAGATAGCCCCAGCGAGATTTCATGGCGTATGCTGTCTAATCCGTCAGAGTCAATTGTGTAGAATATGATCTACAAAAAAGGCCTCGGTAGCATATATCTATCTCTAATTATAGGCGTATTTGTGTCGGTATTTAAATTATTATAAACGCATATTGTACCCGTGCGAAGCCGGGGGCGGGGTCGCTAGTAATCTATATACTAATAATAAAGCTCAAGAGTTTGTTTATTTGAACGCGATAATGTCTGGAACTAAAAGTTGGATCTGAATTTTTTTTTTGTATTTGACAGTCCAATTCTTGAGGAAGGTTACCACGTTACGACCCAAAGAAGCTGAACAGTAGACATAAACGCGGGCGCAACCGCAATGCACAACTAGTATATATAATATACCTTCTCTGAGCTTCAACCGATAGGTATTTCCACCACGATAAATTAATTTAGTTTGAACCTTATTTGATGTAAAGCTAATTCAATAGCTTTTAACAAGTTCATTAGCGATTGTTCTGCTGGCGGTACACGAACGTCTCATTTACATATTAAACTTAACTAAGCGATAATGTTATATATAATAGGAACCTATAACTATATTATACATATACTCATGCCTGCATCACAGTGGGGTAGAAATATACTGGCTAGTTTACACAGTGTAAGTTACTGACCTTACAGTATATAGCTGCAGATAACATTGTGTTCTCGCATGACAGTAGCTCGGCTCGCTTCACACGATGCCAGTTTGCGAGTTGTGTGCTCACTAGTTCATTACAATGTCGAGTCAACGTGATTTAACAAAAAAACTGTGATAAGGTCTATGACCATAATACTAAGCTCTTAATTAGAAAAAGCTTATAAAAAACTAAAAGAAAAGAGAGAAAAAAAATAGGATTTGGATTGGATAGTAAGAAGATCTTCCGGGTCAACCAATGTACCATTTTCAAGGAACTATAAACTTTAAAACATAGTCATGTCCTTCCCCAGTATTCAAGATATCTCCATAAATAAATGCACTGAAGACACAACAAATTTTCTCGCGACTGGCGATCTACTGCCGAACGCATCTAAACGATGCGAATGATGTGCGAGCTGCTGCCGTGTGAGTGGTGGGGCAAGGCGAGCAGGCGAGTGAAAACAAAAAAATGTTGTAGTAACTCGCATGCGAGCTTCAGTTCAAAGTTACTCGCATGATGCGTCAACATGGAGCGAGTTGCTCGCACGCTAGCTCGCACCGTGTAAACTAGCCATAAGGATTTATAACACGATACTGAAATAGATTAGATTTCTTGATAGCATTTGAAAGTATATTTTCTGTGCTTAAATAGACTTATAAAACATTTGTTATTTTTAGAAGAATTGCGGACGCCGACTTTAGTTCATGCCCTCCGAAGGAATTATCTGTATAGATGTTTGGTACAGGATAGCCTCCTAAATGGATGAATGAACGAATCTTTCAGGGATCATAGTTTGAAAGTTAGATGTAAGATCTCAATAATAAAAAATAACTCAAATGTAGAATGTAGAGGTGGTGGGTAGAACTTATTTTTTTTTAACTACTTTATGTACCTGTTGTGTCCTATGCTTCCTCTGTGGCCTGGGGTCACTGTTATGATCACTGGCTCGACAATGTCCACGTACCAACGACGCGCTACGACCACTCTCGCCTACGGCTCTCGTGGTACTGCTATAGCACGCTGTACATAGACACCCGAGACAGTGTACGTACCTACCTACATACACTACATCCCTCCCTTGTTAAACTGATTTTAAATAATAAAAAGTTTTCTTTCACGAAATAACTATACTTTTATTAATAATTACCAACTCAGTAAAAACAATTTAAAGATTGACTCTTGCAATCAACAAAATCATAATCATCTAAATAATATAATCACTTGACATTATTATGATTGTAATATTGACTCGTTTAACCCTAATTGACTAACCATGAATAAAAGGCTTCATTATTATTTTTACTTATTCTCTTGATCAGTTTGCTCATCTTGATCGTCATCCCGGACCGCCGTCCATACTCCCTCCATCCTTTTCAGATGAATGATGTTACGTCTCAATACTTGTCCAGTTTCGTTTCTCCTCACAGTTATATCTCCCTGGTTAGCGCTCTCAACTGTATGAGGAGTAGGGTTAAAATCTGAGCTGAGTTTATTTGTTTTGTCCATATTCCTAATATATACTTTGTCACCTTCACTATAATTAGAATCCGTGGCCCGTCTTTTCCTGTCACTATAACTCTTTCCTTTTTCCTTCTGAATTTTATCTCTATCTTTTACGTTGGCATCAAACTCTTCATTATTATTAAATTTCTCTAGAAATGGAATCTTGTCTTTGTTTTTCGGACGGAAAAACAGTTCCGATGGAGGCTTGCCAGTTGTAGCATGAAGTGTACTTTTGTACATAATGAGATATTCCCATAGACTTTCTTTTAAGTCCTTTTTTTCCATATGCCTGATCTTGAGACGCTTCAAGATGTCCGGTTTTGTCTCTCAACTTCCCCATTTTGTTGGGGCCAATATGGAATAGTGTTGAAAAGGGTAATGTTGCATTCTTTGCAAAATACGTGAAACTCGTTGCTCACAAACTGTCTACCATTATCCACGGTAATCGAGACAGGATACCCTAACCTGCTGAAGATTTATTTGAGCAATTTCACAATTTAGAAACTTGTGATTGATTTAGTGATCTTCACTTCTTTATACCAACTGTAGTAGTAGTAGTAATTCAGAGGAAGTAGTCATGGTTTGGCAATGGCCGGAGTTGGTCCATGCAGGGCAAATGGTGATTTCCCCGCATAATGGCTGCGTTAGCTCGCCGCATATCTACACATAGTCTTAAGTCACCATTTTCTTTAAGTATGGGGGCCATTGGCGAAACCCACCTCGAAGGTCCATGCACCTCTTATATTATGTCACGTTGAAGTAGTTCTATTCTAGGATCTTATTTCCTACCTTTCCCTCAATAGGTATCGGGATCCGCCTGTAGGGCTGTGGCACGGGCTTAATCGTATCATCAATAGGTATTTCTACTAGCACGTCTCTAGGTTTAGGAAAAGGCTGCACAACATACTCCTCGTCGACGTTGTCTATTTCTAAACCGATTTTCAGAACTCCTAAGCTAGTAGCTGTGTCTTTCCCTAACAGATCTCTCGTGTCTCCCTCAATAACAAATATAGTAGCATGTTCTTCCTGGTCCTTTATTGTAACGAGAGTCTCAAAAGATAACTTGACATTCAATGGAGTATTACTCCCGTAAGCAAACAGGGTCTTGTTAGGCTTGGGTACTTGATTCCTAACTTTAGCCCCTTGGCTCTTTAATGTCTCCCAAGTTTTTGAGGTGATTAAGTTGACTTTGCAACCTGAATCGACCAACATACTTGTTTTTTACCCCACCTAAACCGAACCTAAATTGAACTGTCGCATCAACGTCAACATTAAACACATAATCGACTTCTATTTTTCGTTTTCTATCTTCCGAGTTCTTTTCTATGTTCCGTTTTTTACTGTCCTCCCTATCTTCTGAGTTGTCTCGTACTGTTCTTTTATTCACCGCCCACTTTTTCATAGGTTCTTTAAAAGATTTGCAGTGCTGTCGGAAATGTCCAATCTTACCACAAGAATGGCATGCTTTCCCTCTTGCTGGACATCCATCATCATTTGATAGGTGTTTAGAGCTACCGCATCTGCCACAGTTTCTCTTATTATATGTTTGTATGTCTCGGTTCGAGTTTTCCCTTATTAGTTTGTTTTGTATTGCGTTTATTTCCTCTTTTTCTTGTTTTGTGTTGCCATAGTTTTCTAGCTGGTCATTTACCACCTCTAAAGTTTTTGCCTCTGTTATTAGTTTATCCAAAGTAATGTTATCACCGATGATTAGAATTTTTTTCCTAAGTTCATCAGAACCACATTTCTCGGTGATTTGGTCTATCAGGTGATCTTCTTTTTTTATCGAAATTACATTTGTCAGCTTGTTTTCTAAGTCTTACCAGAAATCGTTCGAAATTCTCTCCCTGCTCTTGTTTGATGAGCCGGAAAATGTGTCGCTCATATACGCGGTTTTGTTTAGGAAGGAAGAATTCGTCGAGTTTCTCCACAGCAATATTAAAGACATCGATACCTTCGCCGGCTACTGTGTTCGCACTTGGTAAATTATAATATATTTCCTGGAGTCCTGTCCCTCCGATATGCAACAAGGTCCCTCTTTATTTCTGCGGAGCATTAATTTCAGCAGCATCAAGATAATATAAGCAGTGCCCGTTTCCATTTCTCCCACCTACTTCTGATGGAAGCGCTATCACCTTCTACGTCTAACGCTTGCAGAAGTGGCAATGGCAATGTATTAGACATCGTGAGGCGACCTGGAATGACAATGTGGTACTAGAGCTGTTCCCAGTCAAGTGGAGGTAGCTTAACCAAATTAATATTTAATGACTGTTTTCTGCTATTCCATTCAGATTTCCAATTTAATGGGAAGGTCAGTGACCCCACCTAACAGTTTCTCCAATCGAATGGAAGGTCAATGACCCAATATACAATTTATTATTTTTCCAATTTAATGGAAGGTCAATGACCTAATCTACATTTCAGAATTTTTCCAATTTAATGGAAGGTCAATGACCCAATGTACAATTTAGTATTTTTTTCAATTTAATGGAATTGTCAATGACCCAATGTACCATTTAGTATTTTTCCAATTTAATGGAAGGTCAATGACCCAATATACAATTTAGTATTTTTCCAATTTAATGGAATGTCAATGACCCAATGTACCATTTAGTATTTTTCCAATTTAATGGAAGGTCAATGACCCAATATACAATTTAGTATTTTTCCAATTTAATGGAAGGTCAATGACCCAATATACAATTTAGTATTTTTCCAATTTAATGGAAGGTCAATGACCCAATGTACTATTTAATATTTTTCCCAATTTAATGGAAGGTCAATGACCCAATGTACAATTTAGTATTTTTCCCAATTTAATGGAAGGTCAATGACCCAATGTACAATTTAGTATTTTTCCAATTTAATGGAAGGTCAATGACACAATGTACTATTTAGTATTTTTCCAATTTAATGGAAGGTCAATGATCCAATGTACTATTTAATATTTTTCCCAATTTAATGGAAGGTCAATGATACAATCATAACCCTATTATATATTTTATTTGACCTGGTTGAAATAAGTTCGTATAAAATAAATAGTCAAGTCATAGAATCTCATATTGAAATAAGATGTAACAATAATTAACTGAATGGGCACTCTCCCAGTAGGCAGCGATCTTAAAGTTTTTTTTTATTTATAAATTTATTTATAAGTTTATTTGTATAGCATAGTAGGTATATAAAATAAATTACAATCAAATGTGAAAATGTAAAAGAATGTTTTTGTTACTCGATTGAGCGAGGGTAGAATGCGAAAATAACTTGTACGCACACGATGTACTAAATGTACTTATGTACCTATATAAATTTCAAATTATGGTCACGCTCAACTAATCGACCTTTATTGTTGGGTGAGTAGGTACTTGCTTGTTTATAATTATTATATTTTATTATATGACTGTGTGATATGACTGTGTGTGTGCGCAATATATACCCAGGTATTTACGTTGGTATCAATTTTCAAATCGTGAAACTTAGTGAATAGATACTCAGTGATCTCATAAAACAAAATAACACTAGAATTGATATTCAAAAGAACTTTTAGGTATGTTCAAAAAGTGTCCACACAACACCCATCTTTCTTTAATTGAAAAATGTTTTCCTAGTTAATTATAAATATTTGTTTACCTTTTTGCTCGTCGCCAATGTTGTGTCCTATGCTTCCTCTGTGGCCTGGGGTCACTGTTATGATCACTGGCTCGACAATGTCCACGTACCAACGACGCGCTACGACCACTCTCGCCTACGGCTCTCGTGGTACTGCTATAGCACGCTGTACATAGACACCCGAGACAGTGTACGTACCTACCTACATACACTACAGTACCTATATATAATATATGTCTGTCTACTACTGTTATTTCTCCTTAATAAATAAATAAATAAATATACTTAATTTAAGTTACTTTTCAATACATTGTAATTATTTTGTATTTGTACGCATGTAATGGTCACGTAACAGACCGACAGTCAAGCTGGGAGGATCGTAAAGTTGTGTATTTACGACTACCCTCTCAGGGTCGCGTGTGTACATAACAGAATTTGGACACAGCCTATTGGGGTGGCCATGACTTTTTAACACTAGAACTAAACAATAAATATAGCATAGTATTTTATACTCTGTCATAATTATGAGAATTGAGAAAAAATTGTCATATGTGATTGGCCAGATTTTTTGTTATACGTTCTATCTAAGCCTCCAATCACGTACTTATAACAAAAATCGGGTGCAAGCAAAATTTTTTCAGTACACCTTATCTTCGAAACTAGTAGTCTAAAATTAAAAAAAAATGGGGAATATGGAACCTCTCTTATAACTATACTTAACTAACAAGAAAACGTAAACGCAAATCCTTTCCTTAAGTTCTGAACCGAAAAAATGGCACGAAACCCTCAGCGCGCGAGTCGTACTTGGTCACTTATTTTGAATCCACCCCCCTAGGGTGGTATAATAAGAGGATGAAAGTTGGCATGGTCCCCAGGGCCACAGCCCGGGGCAGAAAGCAAGTACATAATAATCAAAATGACAGCTGTCAAAGTGATTTAAGAGCTGTCCAAGTCAAGGAAGTCTCAATCATAGAAGGCTTCCACGATATGTTTTGAAATCAAGGCAAAAATATAATTTTTATTCCTATAATTATTTACAGGTGCTTTTGACAGGTGGTCGGTCACGTGTCAATTTTACCGCGCTTTTGAAAACACGTGGCAAGAATCTTTTTTTGCTTGGAGCGTTTCACTCTCTTTTATTTGTGAATTATAGGTATTTCACCTGGCAATTGCGCTAATTAAAATTTATCATAAGATGGAATATGTGCTGCGTTTACAAGATGATACAAAATCATACAAACTAATATTGATATAGTACAAAACTACTGAAGAATAAAATGAGTAAATTGCATGTGAACTAGATCGTATGATTTACAACGCTAATGTGTGGCCTATGTTAAATCTCGACCAGGGCTACTTTAGTACTTCTTCTTACTAATTGGCATTTATGTTTTTGATGAGATAATATAGGTACTATTAAAAATAAATAATATATGTCATGGCCACCACAAGCCACTGCAATAAAATGTCAATAGGTGCCGAGTGCTTTTAGCTTTTGAGCTTTCCGAACGTAACACGCTCAGAAACAAACGGAATTTGTTTTGGTATAATCTTTGCTTATTTTTTCCCTTTTTCCCCACGTTTGCGAGGCAATTTAATGTAAATTTGTATCATCACTCGAAACAGAAATGTTAATGGAATTTTGCAACTTTATACAAATCGGTCGGACTTGCTAATGGAATAGGGTTACATAAAAGTCAATTTGATCCAATACAAATAATTTCTGAGTTTAGCCTAGTGATCGATAGAATATTGTTCTAGGTTCAAACCTGACTCACACCAAATTAGTTAGCATATTTAAGATTCGCGCATACACAATGGCCAGCCAAGGAATGGCCGACCCGAGAATTTTCAACCCGAGAATGTCTAGGCAAATTCGTGTACTGTCTTTGCCCGACCTAGTATTTTTCCCGTATTGGCGCTGTTCCTAAATATGATAACCCTACCGCAATTATTTTGAAAATAACAGATATATCATGGGTGTTACAGAATCCCGCAGAGCACCCAGCCAAATACCACTTATCCTAATTTAGTCAATGATCTATTTGTCTATCTATCTATCCATCTATCACGCCTTTTATCCCAAGAGGGGTAGACAGAGACAATCGAATGTCATTTGCTACGGTCCTTACATACCTCTTTAGCTTCTTTTATATTATTCATCATACCTTTCATACATGCTCGGCGATTGTGTGTACTTTTAATATTGCTATCGATCAATATATTTTTTATATATTCATAATAGGTCATCCTCTGCCAGAATTTCATTTCACTTCAGCCATATAAACCTTTTTAAGCAATCTTCCATCCTTCATTCTTTTACATCCTTCATCTTCTAATCCAAACCAGCGTAAACTACTTTTCTTTATTTTAGTCACAACATCATCTTTCACTCCGCATTCTTCTCTAATGACATCATTCCGGATGCGGTCAATACGCTTTATACCACACATTCTACGTAAATTCCACTGCATTTATCTTACTTTCATGCTTCTTATTCCATATTAGTCAATGATATTATATTAATTCTTAGTCAGATCGTACGCTGCTTAACAGCAGGTAACGGTCTCACACAGCTACATTGCGACCCGATCTAGCTCTAATATCAATAAACAAATATCAAGAAATAGCAAAAATATGAATACACACACTCGAGCTATAAAGGGATTTGGGATATTTTCAAAATATTTCCAATATGGAGTATGTAGGCATCGTCATCTGTCACTGACATATGTCACTGCTAGTCTCGTGCGTGTTATTTGTCAAAACTCTAGAGTTTGGAAAGTGCTTTCGCGGCTCAATCCGCTCTAAAAGGGTATAAAAGGGTCCAAGTTTTCTATTCGCAATAAACACTTTAAAACAATAAAGGTATAATAAAAACAGTTATTAATAAACTATTCTGTGCCTATGTAACCCTGGTAAATTTTTCCTTCGATTCACAAGCCTACCGCTGTTTTTGAACTATTAAAGTGGACTTGTAAATTGATTTTTTTGGATGGAGGCTTTACCATACAGTAATTGTACTAAGAAGCTTTTTTATCACGAAATGTCATAAATACTTTGGCTAAAAGAGGAAGACTTGTCTTCTTAGATTTAAAATAATGAGACAGTAAGAATCGCTAAGCAAATGCATGAAGCTGCAGTATAGAATTGAGAATGAAAGGACGACCAAGATTTAATTCATTAAATAAATAAATGACTAAAAAATGAATGTATAAAACGATAATTTTTTTTTTGCAGTTCTTCCTCGTAGTCAAATTATTTTGTCAAACTGATTTGACCTACAGGAAAAGAAAATCCTGTTAGTCAAACTTCTTAGATAGATAACTAACCTAACCTAACCTAAGCTAACAATTTGACCACAAGGAAGAACAATTCCATGTGGTCAAATCAGTTTGACAAAATAATTTGACTACGAGGAAGAACCTGTTTTTTGTGGGTATCAAATATGTTTGATATGCCATTTTAAAATTTATTTTTCCTGTAATGACGAAAAATAAACAAACAAATCAAAGTTAAATGTTTCTTTTAAAATTAGACTAATTTCAATTTATTATTTTGAAAAACACGTCATCGATTGAAGATCAGAACTATGACAACAATATTGACAAACGGGTAAAGAGCGCCATATAACATCAAAACTAATGAACTAAACTAATAAATTATGTATCTGACCACTAACGGTGGGAAGTATTCGCACGGGTCATCTAGTATATATGTATATAAATGTGAATGAAGCAAGAGAAGTATGCAAAAATCGGGAGAAGTATAAACTCTGACTACCCCTTTGCGAAGTAGGCGTGAAGGTAGGTATGTAGAGTCTGTCTTGTCCCGATAAATAATAGTGTAAAACGCGACCCAATGTGATGACAATTTATTATATTTTTTTCATGTTTTGTCAATATTTATATCGTGACAGATGTCTGATTTAGGGCTATCATACACATGACCGCCCATATCTATCGAAAGATCAAAGTAATGTTGATTATTCCTACTATAAATTCCAGTCAAGTGCGTGTCGGACACCCATCAACTTAGGGTTCTGTAAAATATACATCGTGTATGCAACTGAAAATGGCAATATTTTTTTAGACTTAACTATAATTATGTTGAACCGTTAAATATCGATACATCAAACGAGAGGATGAGCAAAAACTCATCCCTTGAGCTACCCCAAAATTATATATTTTCGAAATTTCACTACACAATTTTATTGCGGTTCACGTAACGAAATTTTATCAGATCTGATGTAAAGATATAAAATAATACACAGGACAAAGACTACGAAATTGTAAACTTTTACAATTTGGCTACGTAACCTCAAAAATGTCACTTTATTGAATTCAAACACAGGCTAATTATGTATCATTACGCTAATGTGAAATGGGGTGGATAGTGAACCTACTTATGGGGTTGAAAAAAAAAAACGTGGCCGATCGTGGATCCCGGCCACGTACCAATGGGGTTTTTATAAATAAAAACTTATGTTCCTAAACCGACAAACCACACTTAGAGGCTTTTCCATCTAAATATACATCAACAGAATTTGCCACTCGTTAGGTATAGCCTCACAAATACCATCGGCTAAAAGAGGAAGACTGGTCTTTTTATGGGTACCTTGGGACTGTAACACGGTTTCGGGAGCTGTAAGGCAATCTGTGAAGATAGAAAAACATTTGTTCCCAAATACAACACGAAAATTTTTACTGTGTGGTCAGAGACAGAGAGACACATTTTAGCACAAGAAAGGTGACAAACCTATCGCACTACTGTTACATCTGTAAATTTTGAAACCGCCATGTAAGAGGCAGTAATTTCAGAAGAAATGCGATTGCTTTACATGTCCACCGAGGCCCAAAAAGTTGATTAGCTATAACGTACTATTTTTTAAGGAATGACTGTTCTAGTCTAGCTTCTTGTTTAATTAATTAGTTAATAAACTATCTAATATGTACACTGTGATCATTGTCTCTGGTTACCCCGCAAGCTATAAAGTACGTAATGATGCTTTAAAATACTAGATCGCTTCATTAAAACAGAAAAGGTTGACCCAATGACCCTATTCGTATGAAAATACAGCTATAACCTAAATATTATTTTAAGAATAGAGAGATAGAAAATTTTGTGTTTGAATTTCCCTTATTATTACGTCTATATATTCTGTAAGAACCCTCAAGAACCCTCCGATGGCAGTCAACCCGTTGAAATGAACAATGTTTCCACCATTTTCGTCCATTTCTTTCATCCTTCACATAATGTTATTTGGAGCTTCAGTGAATTCGTAGCACGTACCTAACATTTAGGGGTAACATGCGACAACCAATGACTTTTGTGCAGGTGAATTTCCGATAATTTAATTCAATTTTATATTAAACTAGCTTTTCGCTCACCGGCTTCGCCCGTGGAAAATTTCGATTATCCCTAAGGATTTTAGGGATAAAAATTATCCTATGTCATATTCCACGTCATATATGGTCTATTTGTGTGCGAAATTCCATACAAATCCATCCAGTACTTGTTGCGTGGTTGACTGCCAAACATCAAATCAAATCAATTTTTTTTATTGCAACAATACAATATAGGTTTTAAAATTATGGTGAGTATGGACATTGGACATGTCATTGTATTCAACCTGCAAGCAGGTGTGCAAACATTAGTTAGATATATACATATTTTGACTCTAAAACATTGTTTTTTTTTATATCTACACAATTACAATATTTTTCCGCAATTTTTATATACTTTTGTGACACATGTAATCATTTATTCCATAAAAGCAATGTTCGAGGAACCATTTTGCCAATTTAGACTTACCCCCTTATTCATAAACGTTTATTAGCAACGTTTTTGTTAAAATTTGTTTTGTTTCTTTCTATTATTAGTAAAGACAGGTTTGTTAGAGAGTGACAAAACATATTTTAACAAAAACGTTGCTAATAAACGTTTATGAATAAAGGCCTTAGTCTTTTCCATTTAATAATTTAATGTCATTAGGCAGATTATTATAGAGTACAATACACATATTATAAATCCAAAAAAATATTATACAAACATCCTTCGTCCGTGCGAATATAATTTTTCACCTATTGTATTAACTAGGCAGACCACGCAGGTTCTATCCTGGATCCCGGCCAATGGGTCTTTTAATTAAAAACTTAGGTACATAATCCGACAAACCACACTTAGAGGCTTTTCCATCTAAATATACCTCAACAGAACTAGCCACTCGTTAGGTATAGCCTCACAAATATACCATCGGCTAAACGAGGGAGACTTGGTCTTCCTCTGGGTACCCTGGAACCGTAACACGGTTACGGGAGCTGTAAGGCAACCCGTGAAGAAAAAAAAAATGCTCAACTAATCCATTGACACAATTCACCGAAAAAGAAACTTTGACATTAATTGGTTACTGCTGCGCTCCCAAAAGCGCGTGATGTTTTATACACATAAACCTTCCTTGTGATTAAAAAGCTTCATATAATTAGTGATAGCACAGCCACCTATCATGAGACATTACTGATCGATCATGATTACGACATTGTTTTTTTACACAATTCAAATTATACAGTTTTTTTGGTTTTCTTTTGAAATCCTATGCTAAGCTACAGACATCGCTGAATCATCCACTCATTACCGTATTCATGAGGTACTTGTATACTTTTTGATGAGAATTCGGTTAGTACGCCTATACAAAAACATACTATGTTGAGTTTTCTATCAAATAATGAGCTTTAAGCGACTTCCCGTGCTAAGGATGGCACGTAAAGCACTTATTATGACATTAATAGCGATATCTAATGGTGATTTATCAGTTCTACAGGCTTGTCATCGTTATCTTTTATATAGGCAACTGGCTAAATGTGGACACTGTACGCCGCCAGCTATAAAGGCCGTGGTGTGCTTGTGTCTTGGCCTTTTGTTTTTATTTTTTTCAATAAGGGTGTTGACAGTATAAGAAAATAAATATACAATATTTTTTAAAATAATTTATAACGTATATATAATCACGGAATATATTTTTATTTATTTGTTTAATAAATATATCTTTTTATTAACTTTTTAAATCTTTAATTCATACTTCCGGTCATGTAACCGCAACGCGAAGGTGACGTCTTTTCCATCTAAATGTCAAATAAATAACCACAGACTACTAACTATATTATAATAACAGTCTGTCAAGTTTTCAAGATATGACGTCATCGTCGTTTTTTGATTTTTAAATGAAAATACGTGTGAAAATACTTTTTTTTTTATTTTTTTTTTTATTAATTAATATAAAACCTTAAATCAAATCTAAAGATTAAAAATAATTAAATAAGCCAGGTCCGCGTGGAATAGTGGCAAGAATACTGGCTGAATTTCCCCGCTGAATCGCGATGCTGATTCGTTGAGCGAAAAGGAGTCAGCCCTCTTGTCACCAGAAGAGATGATCAGTCGAGGGGATACATCTTTAATAAAATTTTTGGCATGTGAACCCCACGGACCTAGAGTTTCTACACCAAACGGCACAAATTTGTAGTTTCAATAATTGAACTATATTTGCGCCGTTTGTTAAACTCTGCGATTTCCGCCGCAGCTCCCGCTTTGATTGCTGTTTCCCTGAGATGAGACGGGGCTAATGTGTCCACGCACGTAGCATCCCATACAAGGGCCCGACCTCACTCCCAGGGAATCAGAGTCATTCCATCGGGTCTCTTGCCGTCTTCCCGGATTATTCCCGTTGGCTAGGAGAGCAGGGACGTCTATTAACGCAAGAGTCCTTTTGATGGTATCATTGAGGGAGCTGTGGCGAGAAAGCCTGCCTGCACTTTTTATGCGGGAGTTCCAAATTAATCTACATCTTTTCCACACGGACATTTATGTTCGCAACATACTGGTGCTCCTAACCTTAGGCCTATACTAATTATAAAAATTTCGTTATCCAAAAATGTACCGACGTTTCGAGATGGAAGAGCGTGTAACCAGTGGCCAGATTGCTTTTCTGATGAAGCCAGAAGCCGAGCGCGGTCGTGATCACTGATTAAATTTTGTGTCAAACGTTTGTGTGTTAGTTGTAATAATGGAGTGTCCCAAAGTTTTTGTTTATTTATTTCCTTCGGGACACCTTCGTTAGGACAACTTAATTCCCAGGCTTCTATAGCCTCAGAAACATAGCTCATTTCACTAAGTTTGGAAATTTTTAGAGAAAGTTCTTTAACACTGTGTACTGAGGATAAGAAGGCTGGTACAGCAACACTAGAAATTAAAATATATATTATAAATATAAAAATAGAAATACAAATTATTATGAAATTTTCAAATTATTTTATTAGGTATAATAAATCTTACAGCTATAATTTAAAAGTATTTACAAAAAAATGTCAACATCCCTATTCTTTCATTACTCATTTTATTATGAATTAAATACGTATTTCTGTGTTTCTGTATTATTTGTCTGTATTTGAAGCCGCTTATCTTTCTAGGCCAATCGGAATCTTAATTTTTTTTATGTATGTTCCCCGATTACTTGAAGACGCCTGGATCGATTTGGATTTTTTTTGTTTGAAAGGTGGTCCCATTTTTTTTTGAAAATTGGTTCAGTAGTTTTTTAGAAATTTTGAAAAAAACTGACTTTATATATAAATTTTTCTTAATATCTCGATTATGTACCCATTTTGACGACTTATTTTTTTAAGGATATAATAATTTTCCGACATTATCTCACAAACATATGACGAAAATCGTTTCAGTAGTTTATCAGAAATTTACTAATTTGTCTCTGTTTTCGGCTGAAAATTATGTATCAGAGAAAAGCCTTAGCAATGGTTGCTATTGACACGAAGTCGTCAATTTTTGTATCGACGGTGGTCTAACGGCAAATGGTTCAAATCCCATCCACACTCCACAGCAGTATTTTTTTTCCACCAATTTTTTTATTTGCGTTATTATTTGTTTCTCAGGGCATGAAAATCACTGAAAAGGTAAAAATAAATTAACTTTAAAAAAAAGTGTAACGACTTAAAAAAATTGCACTGAAAAGTAAGAAATAATAAATCTTTCGTCGTAGAATTTGAAGACGGTTGGTGCCAAATTAGAAACAACTTAGTTCCCAAATTTACTAATCTAGACAATTTGTTAGGACCTACGATCATCAGTACATACAAACATAGATATCTAATATTGAACAGATCTTTATCTTTTTAGATGTTTACTTAATTTTGTATCCTAATTTGGCACCAACCGTCTTCAAATTCTACGACGAAATATTTATTATTTCTTACTTTTCAGTGCAAATTTTTGAAGTCGGTACAATTTTTTTTTAAAGTTAATTTATTTTAATGTTCCCAAAATAATACAAACAGCCGAAGTGCTAAACTAAATACATAAATATAGGTAATATAAATTAATTAAATTACGAATGCTTATTTAGCTTAATACACGATTCAGAGTAGATGCCTAATGTTGTGCATGATTGATGGTGCTGTAATTTGATGTGACAGCTTCACTTTCTAATTAATGAATCGATGAATTGCTTAGACATAACGGCTAATGGAAAACGCACTTTTACATTATTAATTTTAACAAGATTTTGTATATTCATTTTGGAGCTCTAAGTATTCTATTTTGATTTGAATCTTTAATTACCTCAAACCCGACTGGCCACTCATTATCACGTATCATGGGCTAAATGAGGAAGACGTCATGTCCGTAGGAAACTCATGAAGTTGTAAAGAAAGCAATTCGGTATGGAAAGTAAAACTAAGGTTTGTTTTTTATATTTGGTTTTGAATATTTTTGTTTTCTATTCAGTATAGTTTTGTGATAATAAATTTTCAAAGTTTTGCTGACAGACGACATAATGACGTCATTATTTAGGTAAAGTTGCCCCATTTCTCAACTAATTTTTTATTAGTGATAGCACAACGGGGCAAGTTATGGGCCGTGGTACTACTTTTATCATAAACGAGACAGAAACGATACTTTACCTAACTGATGACGTCACTTTTCGTCTGTCAATAAAACTTTAAAAAAAAAAATTTTATTAGTTAGAAAACAAAAATATTCAAATTAATTTCTTGGAGACGCCTCATAACTTTTGTCCCATACAAAAACAGACTTCAGCAACTCAAGTATTGTACAAAACTTATTAAAAATAGTAAGTTCTAGTTAATGATGGATCCTAAAAGTATATGAAATTATCTTTATACTAAAAGTATAAAAAATGTCAATATCAGTTACACCTAGGTTTTATGAAGCCCTGAAAGTCAACAATTTCACGCATATTTTCAACCAACTTCGCGACTCGAGTTCTCTTAATACAATTACTAATGTATTTTTTATATTTTCAATAAAGATAATTTCACATACTTTATGGATCCATTAACTAGAACTATTTCTAATATTTTTTGTACAATACTTGAGTTGCTGAAGTCTGTTTTGTGTATTATCACAAGACAGGTTTTGTTGAGAAATCGTACTTCCTCATGTTTCTGGTACGTAAATCTTGGTCTATCTTATCGATTTTAATAGTAGTCCATCTTGCTCACATATTTATAAAGAGACATGGACAAAATAAGTCGCGCGTAAAACTGAGTTCGTTGCGCTGTGATATGCGTCGAATTAAAATCATACATTAGTTTTTACTTTAGGTACATACCGATATGCCCAGTTCCTACCCTTTCAAGTTAGCGTGATAATACTGTTACGAGCTAGGGTTCGAAGAGATTTAAAATACCGATTAAATAAACAAACTTTACTTTAACACCACAAAAATACAGTTAAATAAATGAAAACACTTGAATATCACTTAGTCGCACTAAATTCCACTTCACTGTTTCGCTTTGATCGCTCTGATTCGCACTGTGTTTCGCACTGTCTTCTCCCGGCGACGATCCTCTGTTTATATTGCCCACCGAACATTCGAGAAACGCCGAGATTGTTGTACAAAGTTGTAGACGCGGCTCGATGCGACTCGGCGCCAAATACCTACACACAGACCGCGCCCGATTTTGGTACCTATGGCTAGGCACATACGGTCCATTTTCGTTTGTACTTTGATTCTCTCTGGATGTTTCTAGAGACGTCTATCGACCTTGATGTGTTTAGGTATTTATTTGTGCGAATTAAGTGCCTATTCGTTACACTGCCCCCCGCTTAGACTTGCTCGTCCCGAGCAATATTCGAGCCTTTGTAAGGAGCCAGTCGATCAATATGGACAACCTTTAACTGTCCACGCGGGCATCGTTGGATCCGATAGGTCACGTCATTGATCCTCGTGATGACCTTATACGGGCCTTCCCAGCGGTTCTGCAGCTTGGGAGATTTGCCTTTTCGGCGTTTCGGGTTGTGCAGCCACACCAACGATCCCTCGTCAAAACCGTTACTATTGAAGTTCCTATCGTACCTGGTCTTCATCTTTGTACTGGCCACAAGACTGCTCTGACGAATCTGGTCATGTATGTCGCACATCTTGTTTTTCAGGTTCGATACGTAGTCACTTACAGGTTGCGGCGCATCCGGAGGTCCGCCGGTCAGGAGATCAACTGGTAGTCGGAGCTCTCTCCCAAAGTTGGCATAAGCAGGAGTCACCTTTATGCTTTCATGCTCTGCGGATCGATATGAGAGCAAGAACAAGGGAATATATCGGTCCCAGTCCCTCTGGTGATCCTCAACCAGTTTCGCCAAATGAGTCTCCAAAGTGCGGTTAAACCTTTCAACCATTCCGTCGGACTGTGGGTGATACGCCGTAGTCCTCGTTTTATTTATTCCCAGGAGACGGCATACTTCCTGGAACAACTGCGACTCAAAGTTACGCCCTTGATCAGAATGTATCTCCAATGGTAGCCCGAACCTGCAGAATACTTCGTTGACCAACTTAGTCGCCACTGTTGTCGCTTCCTGGTTGGGAATTGCGAAGACCTCCGGCCACTTCGTGAAGTAGTCCATCACGACCATGAAGTACTTGTTCCCGTCTTCAGTGGCCGGGAACGGTCCAGCAACGTCCACCGCAATTCGTTCCCATGGAGCGCCAACATTGTACAGCTGCATACGTCCCCTCGTACGTGTCGGAGGTCCTTTCACGGCCGCACATACTGTGCACTTACGACACCAATCCTCGACATCTTGCCGGCAATGAACCCAATAAAATCGTTTCTTGATTTTCGCCAGGGTTCGATTCATGCCCAGATGTCCTCCCGAGGATCCATCGTGCACGAACTCAAGCACTGCGCGCACCTTTGACCTAGGCACGACCAGCTGCATCAGTGTCTCCTGTCCACTTGGCGACTCCCACTTGCGGTACAGCAACCCGTTGTGCAGCACTAGACTTTCCCACTGAGCCCAGTAGCTTTTCGTGGTGGAACTCATGGCGGATACAACATTCCAGCCGGGCCTTGGAACATTCTGCGTCTTCCATTCCATTATCGGCGCCAAGTTGTTATCCTTGAGTTGCTCGTCTCTCGTCCTCTCGTTCGCCCATTCGTCACTAAGGTTGTTAGTCGTAATCACTTTGATGACAGAATCGCTGATTTCACGCCTCGAGCAGTGTTTACAATCTTCAGGGCACGGCCTGCGTGACAGTGCGTCAGCGTTGCCATGCGTCCGTCCTCGTCGATGTTCGATCGTCATCTCACATGGCGTCCTGTTGACCTCGCCGGCGATCACCAGACTGTTCCCGTCGAAAACTTGTCGGATGGTAACTTTTGGGGCTGTTCTCCGAAGCTCGGTAGTTACAGCACGGACATCAGCTCCGACGTCCCGTTTCGGCACTCGTTGATCCGTGCCTTGTCGCTTAAGCGCTGGGCAGCTTGCTTTAAGGTGCCCCAGCTTGTGGCAGTAGAAGCAGCGGGGTAAGTAGCTACGCCTCTCTGCTACAGGTGTCGTTGTTGGAGTAGCCTCCTCCGCCACTTGTCGCAATCGCTGAGAACGAGGCTCCTGTCTCACGGCTTCCACCTCTAGAGCATGGGCGAGTGCATCTTTCAGGGCGGTGTGGTGGCCCAGTCGAACTGCAGCTCTGACCTCCATGCTGCGGATGCCGTCGATGAATGCTTGAACGAGGTTCGCAGCAATGAACTCTTGTCCGGCAGATGGGTACGCCTTCCTCACGATCTTCTCGATCTCCAGAGCCCATTGTTGCAGATTCTCACCAGCATGTTGCGTCCTGTCCCTCAGCTGCGCTCGGTAGACGTGCTCCAGGTGTTTGTCGCCGTACCTGGAGTCCATTGCCTCGATCAGGTTCCCGTACGTGGTGCAGCTGTCTGGAGAGGCTTCCAAAACAGACAGTGCGCGGCCTCTTAAAGCCACTGTCAAGGCGGTCAGAGATTGCTCGTCTGTCCAGCCGTTGGCAGAGGCGACCGTTTGGAACTGCAATTTGTACGCTGTCCAGGACGTAGTCCCGTCGTACGGCGGCACCTTGACTCGGGGGCCAGAGACGACGGCGCCTCCAGAAACAGGAGCGGTCAGCTTCAGTTTCCTTACTTCATTCTGGAGCCCCTCGCATCGGCTGTCCAACTCTCCGTAGCGGTCGTTAAGTCTTGCATCCAGTTCTCTGCTCATCCTAGTCTGTATTTCCTTGCAATGCTGTTGGAGGTCTTCGTAACGGATGTCGAGGTCTTCGATTCTCTCCTCGTGCATGTCTGTAACCCTCTGTAGCTGCTTCACCTCCATAGTCACCTTTCCCAGTGATTCTGAAAGCAGCTCCTTAAGGCTAGCAGACTGCTCCTTCAACAGCCGGCAAGTCTGCTCCTCCCGAAGTCTGGCCTCCTTCTCTTGTCGTCGGGCCTGCTCCTCCTGACGTCGGGCCTGCTCCTCCTGACGTCGGGCCTGCTCCTCCAATAGCTGCCGAGTCTGCTCCTCCTGTCGTCGGGCCTGCTCCTCCTGTCGTCGAGCCTGCTCCTCCTGACGTCGGGCCTGCTCCTCCATCAGCCGTCGAGTCTGTTCCTCCTGACGTCTGGCCTGCTCCTCCATCAGCCGAACCAGCATTCCCATGTCGGTTGCCTGGGGAGCACCCGCAGAACCCGCAGCACCCGAATCAACTCCAGCAGCAGCTCCAGCACCAACAGCAGCAGTCCCAGCAGCAGCAGCAGCGGCTCCAGCAGCAGCTCCGGCACCAACAGCAGCAGTCCCAGCAGCAGTTTGTCGTGTTTTGGGTCGCCGTGATGACGACGAGTCACGTGGTGTAATCGGCATTTTTGAATCCCACACTCCTGACACCAATTTGTTACGAGCTAGGGTTCGAAGAGATTTAAAATACCGATTAAATAAACAAACTTTACTTTAACACCACAAAAATACAGTTAAATAAATGAAAACACTTGAATATCACTTAGTCGCACTAAATTCCACTTCACTGTTTCGCTTTGATCGCTCTGATTCGCACTGTGTTTCGCACTGTCTTCTCCCGGCGACGATCCTCTGTTTATATTGCCCACCGAACATTCGAGAAACGCCGAGATTGTTGTACAAAGTTGTAGACGCGGCTCGATGCGACTCGGCGCCAAATACCTACACACAGACCGCGCCCGATTTTGGTACCTATGGCTAGGCACATACGGTCCATTTTCGTTTGTACTTTGATTCTCTCTGGATGTTTCTAGAGACGTCTATCGACCTTGATGTGTTTAGGTATTTATTTGTGCGAATTAAGTGCCTATTCGTTACAATACAATATTTAAATCTCTAGTTTTAATACTAGTTGTTGCCCACAGTTTAGCCCATAGTATTTTGATCCCGGCAGCATTGTAATACAGCAATTTATTTTATTTATTAAAAATAAAATTCGAAATTTTAATATACTCAAATAAATGGATAGCTTTTGACAAATATTGACAAAAAATCTGGAGAAATATTGGGACATACAGATGAACAATTTGGTTTATTTATATTACATCAAATGTAATTCAATGCGGCAAACGTAATAGAACAAAAAAATCTAATCAATTTTTAGATTAAATTCATTATATTTAAACAATTTAAGAGTGACATGAACGCACGTTTCAGAGCTTATTGACAAAACTGGGTCACTCAATATCAGGTATTTTAGGAAAATTGTACGATTTTCTTTACAGCGTTAGACGCGTGGAATATGTGTTTTCCATTAAATTTCGTGACATGTTTTTATTTCCGAAACATCAAAATATTTCCTTGCTCATCTCTCGTATGTATATTTTACTCGATTAAACGTAGGTACTTTCAATGTAATAATATACTTAGTATTAGAAGGGTGAGTAAAATTATTGGGATAGACCATGTTTTTAAAATTTTATGCCTTTCCAGAATGAGGGTTAAATTATTTTGATGACATTTTCAGCAATTATAACTTAGTTACGTTTACAAAGCTCTAGATTTGGTTTATTTAAAAAAAATAAAGGGTATCGAAGAAAAAAAAGGTGCATTATGCTCTTACCACACTAATTAATCGTTGGTAACTTACCTGAAATAGAAAATATATTTTTATTAATTTATTAGTACAAAATAACACAAATTATTTCGCTGCTGAGCTTTTAAGGTATTTGGTGAACCTAATCCGTTAACATTATAACATCTAATGTATAAAAATAACTATATAAAAAACGCGTTTGTATGGATGTACTCAATCACGCCAGAACGGCTGAACGGAGAACGGATCTGGATGAAATTTGGCACAGAGATAGATTATAGTCTGGAATAGCACATAGGTTACTTTGTATCTCGGAAAAATTTATGGTTCCCGTGGGATAGATTTGTTTTTCTTTTTCACGGGAATTTTTGCATAGTGGTAGTTTTGGGGTCAGAGAATGACATATACTACTTTTTAAATCGCGGAATCGGGCGGAGGAGGAGCAAATTACAGCTACACGATTATTTCTTTTTGGATCTATTTCCACGCGGGTGAAACCGCGGCCAGAAGCTTGTTATTATACTATATAAAGCTCGATTACCACTGACTCACTCACTCACTGACATCATTGTTCTCCCAGAAAGAGTTGTGATGGGGGGAAACTTTTGGTGGGATCGTATAGAGGGGGTCCCGGTGAGTACCAGAAAAATCCGAAACCCCCCTTTTTCGCCCCCCTTATTTTTTTTTGTTTTTTATCTCGGAAACTGCAAATCAGAGGGGGAAAGTGCCGAAACTAATAATGTTTAGGATCTGTTCCTATTAGCGAATCCATTAAAAAAAAATGAACTCCCATACAAAAAAAAAACGTCGGTGGCCGAGTGGATAAGACGTCTGGTGTTAACTAGACAGACCCCGGGTTCGATCCCAGATCCCGGCCATGTACCAATGGGTTTTTTTAATTAAAAACTTATGTACATAATCCGACAAACCACACTTAGAGGCTTTTCCATCTAAACATATATCTCAACAGAACTAGCCACTCGTTAGGTATAGCCTCACAAATACCATCGGCTAAACGAGGGAGACTTGGTCTTCCGCTGGGTACCCTGGAACCGTAACACGGTTTCGGGAGCTGAACCCGTGAAGAAAGAAAAAAAAAAAAAAAAAAAAAAAAAAAAAAAAACTCCCATACATTTTTTTTTGTTTTTTATCTCGGAAACTACAAATCGGAGGGGGTAGGTGCCGAAACTAATAATGTTTAGGACCTGTTCCTATTAGCGAATCCGTTAAAAAAAAAAGTTCTCCCATACAAAAAAAAACTCCCATACAAAAGTTCATACATTTTTTCTTTTTTTTGTTTTCCCAGAAAGAGTTGTGATGGGGGGAAACTTTTGGTAAGATCGTATAGAGGGGGTCCCAGTGAAAACCAGAAAAATCCGAAACCCCCCTTTTTCGCCCCCTTATTATTATTTTTTTTTTATCTCGGAAACTACAAATCGGAGGGGGTAGGTGCCAAAACTTATAATGTTTAGGATCTGTTCCTATTAGCGAATCCATAAAAAAAAAATATACTCCCATACAAAAAAAAACTTCCATACATTTTTTTTTGTTTTTTATCTCGGAAACTACAAATCGGAGGGGGTAGGTGCCGAAACTAATAATGTTCAGGATCTGTTTCTATTAGTGAATCCATTAAAAAAAAAATACTCCCATACAAAAAAAAACTCCCATACAAATTTTCATACATTTTTTCTTTTTTTTTCCTATGGACTGGGATTTGATTTCTACCCCTTTCCCCGTACCCCCCCCCCCCCGTATCCCATACAATTGTTTTTAAACCGGCAGCGGCCGGATAAGCGTCAGTTATCAAAAAAACCGAAACCCCCCTTTTTCGCCCCCCTTATTTTTTTGTTTTTTATCTCGGAAACTACAAATCGGAGGGGGTACTTGCCGAAACTAATATTGTTCAGGATCTGTTCCTATTAGCGAATCTGTTAAAAAAATATTCTCCCATACAAAAAAAAAATAACTCCCAAACATTTTTTTTGTTTTTTATTTTTTGCAATCGAACAGCGGCAGTGGTAGTGGTAGGTGTTGGAGTAGGGGTAGTTTTAGTGGTAGTGGTAGGAGTAGGGATAGTGGTAGTGGTAGGGGTAGAGGTAGTGGTATGAGTTGGAGTAGGGGTAGGGGTAGTGGTAGTGGTAGGAGTAGAGATAGTGGTAGTGGTAGGGGTAGAGGTAGTGGTAGGGGTTGGAGTAGGGGTTGGGGTAGTGGTAGGGTTTGGAGTAGAGGTAGTGGTAGGGGTTGGAGTAGGAAGTAGGGGTAGGGGTAGTGGTAGTGGTAGTGGTAGGAGTAGAGATAGTGGTAGTGGTAGGGGTAGAGGTAGTGGTAGGGGTTGGAGTAGGGGTTGGGGTAGTGGTAGGGTTTGGAGTAGAGGTAGTGGTAGGGGTTGGAGTAGGGAGTAGGGGTAGGGGTAGTGGTAGTGGTAGTGGTAGGAGTAGGGATAGTGGTAGTGGTAGGGGTAGAGGTAGTGGTAGGGGTTGGAGTAGGGAGTAGGGGTAGGGGTAGTGGTAGTGGTAGTGGTAGGAGTAGGGATAGTGGTAGTGGTAGGGGTAGAGATAGTGGTAGGGCTTGGAGTAGGGGTTGGGGTAGTGGTAGGGTTTGGAGTAGAGGTAGTGGTAGGGGTTGGAGTAGGGGTAGTGGTAGGGGTTGGAGTAGGGGTAGTGGGAGTAGTTGTGGTAGGAGTAGGAAATTAATGATAGGTGGCGGGCTTATCGCTGACTTGTAGCATGTCTACTTTGGTGTGGGCAGCAGTTGTTCCCTCACAGCAAACACGCGAGTTGCTTGCAACTCGCGCACTACACAACATACTAGTCTAATATATAAAAGTCAATATTTATTCGTATTTTATAGACTCAAAAACTACAGGACCGATTCGAAAAATTCTTTTTGCATTAGATAGCCCAATTCTTGGGGAAAGCTATTCAACATCACGCTGTGAATTGTATTCCTAATACAACGCGTTCGAAGTAGCTGGTAATCAGCTAGTGTACTGTAAAAAATATTTGAAAAGAAATATTTAATAATTGGGTCATGTAACCGTCAACATAATACCTCCCCTCCCCTAATTCAATATTAATTCTAGTTGGAAGTGAGAACAAAGACCGTAATCCCCGTTAACACGTTTACGTTACGTTATTAAAACGTCTATGGTTAACGTTTTTGGAATTAATTCTGTGAGAATAAGCTTAATTCGACGACTGCGCTGACATTTAAAATTACGCTTTATTACCTTACATTACGCGGTAAGGTGAAAAGGTGAAACAAATTTCCGGTTTCAGGTGGGTATTTACTTAATTTATGTACAGAGGAATAAGGGCTTCTAGAAATTCATTGTTTTAAGTAAGAAGGCGCGGAAAAAGTAAGCTATTTTTTACTGTGAACTAATATATTTAAAAGTATTAAATTTTCTTTGACTTAATTCTAAGTATCTAAGTATTTTGACTAAAAAAAAAATAACGAGCTTTATAGTAGTCGCATATGATGTGTAACATCTGACATCTCACCTTGGTAATAAGCAACATTAGCATTATATCCTGAAAACATTATACACAGCACTGTAGGTTAAGCGTACAGCTGATGTGTTCTCCTTCTCTATTTTCATTTTTCTTTCTCGTCACACACAGGTACACACTGTTGGCTGATAGGTCGCGGTTCCCCAGTTTCCTGTTAGACACTTCTGTCCGTATATTCCTTGCTTTTGTCCCTTTTCACGAAATCACTCCCACAGATTGCAGGAAAGCGAGAGGTAAGATGTTACACATCAATAAAATAAATATGAAAAACAGGGGCCTTGAATATTATTTGCAGTACCAGTATTTTAATAGTAGTTTAATTCAGTATACATTTTGTAAGAAATGTGATCTTCAACTGATACCCAGTAATAAAGTACACGGCTGAGCTTTGAACCTGGGACTTTATTACTCTGACCATTGCTCTATCGACGCCCTTTGTATATCAAAAGTAACACGTGTATAAAATGGAAATACCTATTTAAATTACTAAAAAATTCACCCCACAATTTTGTACGAGAAAAGCAATTTGCAATACTCAAATAACTTAACAGCCATGTTTATTGAGTTTCGTATGCAATATTACATCATGTAATTTCTATGTTTTACATACAGACAGACGACAGATTCCAACCCCAGTTTTTGCAAAACTAATTTTTTTTCAATTTCTCGGTTGCCAGTACGTGTAGTCAGTGAGGTAAAGGGTTAAAAAGGCACAAGTAATGGATGTCAAAAAATCAATGGAATTATTGGAGACTAGCATATCGCCCCCGGCTTCGCCCGTGGATATTTACGAACAAAATAAAATATTCCCTTAAAGTAGCTAGATTTCGAGATTTTTTGACAAACAATTTTTTTAACTTTCGTAAAAAATAATTTTTTTTAATAAAAAGTATCCTATGTTACTTCTAATACCTCCAAGAATATATGTGCAAAATTTCATGATGATCGGTTAAGTAGTTTTTGCGTGAAAGCGTAACAAACAAACTTACATTCGCATTTATATTAATAGGGATTACGAGGCAATATATACAAATAGGCTAGAACATATTATCTCAACAGAACTAGCCACTAGTAGTAGCGTTAGGTATAGCCTCACAAATACCATCGGAGCTGAACTCGTGAAGAAAGAAAAAAGAAAAACAAAAGGCTAGAAAATGTTATAAACTAATTGGTAGTTGACCGATGTGGGCATCGAACTCACTTTAATAAATGCGAATATCTGTTACGTTTTTACAGCTAAATTATATAGGCTACTTTTTAAGGGTTGCGAAGGGTTTTGATTTTGAATTTTGAATCTCCGATGAAAAAACGGAGACCCTCTGTCTTATTTTCTCCGAATCTACTAGACGAAGAATGATGAAACTAGATACATTACATATAGTTTCATGCCCCAATCACGGACACCTAAATAATCGAATTTCAATTTTGGAGGTTAATTTTAACATAAAAAACATTCTCAAGTGCATCACGTGATATATCAAATGAAAGGGCTCGTTACAAAAATATTTTTGTTATAATTTTAAAATGGATAGTTTAAATTATATTTAAGAAAATATACGAAAATTGACCGTTCCCCCTTATCTTTGATCTGAGTCTAAAAATGATAATAGGGCTTTATATATAGATTAGATATAGGAAACTAGGGGATGAAAGTTAGTATAGGCCCGGGCGAAGCTATATAGGACGGCAAGCTAGTTTCCTATATAGCTAAATAGATATTTTTTTCAATTAAGCCAGCTAGACTGGTAGAGTAAGGAATCTCATATTTAGAACTAACTGAAAAGACCGCGTCTCTAGTTCGCAGTCACTGGCTGTCTCTGCACACAATTGCTTTGCATCTGTGCATAGTGAATGCAAAACAAGTGTAGCGTCAGCATAACTTTTAGGTATTCATCAAGTTTTGTACATTATCATTTTAGTGACCATTCCTATGAACAACTCGATTCTAATTAAAATTATAGTAACATCCATGTGTTTAAAAGTTTTGGCGGACTCCATTATTGTAACATTGATTGCTAAGTGACTTGTATCTGCCTACCCCTCTTGGGATAAAAGGCGTGATGATAGATAGATGCTAAGTGACAAAATGTGCTTGGTATCACCACTACTTTTTAAACGTTAATAGTTCGCGACGTTTGGCTTAAATATTTATATTTATGTTTTTTAACACGTTTTTCTTAGCTTCACCTGTAACTAACTGTAACTAACTATGTATGTAAACACATCTTGAAAGTTAGACGCCTAGTACTAACCTCTGTTTGGAAACACTATTCCCGCAAGTCGTCCTAGATCGCCATTCCCATTTAAAACATCACAACTAACTATTTTTCTAGAGCTCTGTCTCGCGATACAAAACGATACCAACGGAACCTAAGGTAACTTATTACTGCGCACCTGGTCAGTTTTATTGGTCAAAGAGCAATGGATCCTCCTTAGGCGAAGTACTCTATGTGTAGTTTCTTTATGTTGTTGACTGTACCGAAGTTTTTATCTTAATAGTTTACTAGTAACTAACTAACGTAATCTAAAATAATATTCGCGTTATATAATTATAATTGGTAATTGTGTGCTTTGGTATGGAAATTTCCAGATCTACGAAGTGCTTTCATCTCCCACCTTTTGTTTGAATATTGTTGAAACTTGAAAGGGCTCAGCCTAGAGCAAAGATTAAGGATCAGTCCGTGGGTTGTTCGGGAATTCATTATTGTTAACGAAACATACTAAATAGAGTATTATATATAAGCCCCTTTACGATTGAGATCCTCTAAATATATAGAATATTGATAGGTTTCCTTAGTTAGCGCAATATTATAATCTAAATTTCAGCCCGATACATTTAAGAAACTTTAAAAATAAAACAGTCTAAGTGAATTCGGTATTTAAAGTAAAAACGAATAAAGGTATTTTATATTTTTATAATTATGATGCCACTAGTAAGACGTCGTGCGTCGGCTCGCAACTGAAAATTGGGTTTTTTATAATAAAAACTCTATTACTTTATCCGACAAACCGTACAAAGAGGCATTTCCATCTACATACCTCAACAGAACTGGCCATCACTCGTTAGGTATAGCCTCAAAAATCATTGGCTAAATGAGGAAGACTTTGTCTTCCACTGGGTACCCTGGGACCGGCAACGGTTTCCGGGAGCTGTAAGGCAACCCGTGAAGAATAAAAAAATAGCCCACGCACTGGTCCGGTATTTCACAGATCGGTCCGGCCGCCGTATGATCGAGATTGAAGACAGGCCACACATTAGCAATGTATATCATACGATGTAGATCACATGCAATTCACTCACCCACACAGACACACAAGATTCAATTAAACAAAGGCGTGTGGATGTGTGTGTGTGTGACAGATCGTTCCGGTCATCGAAATCAAACACAAATACAACGATTTGAAAACGGATGGTGGGCCGCGCGTACAAGAATTGGACGAGTCTGTGGTCGATTTCGGTGGACCGTATGGCGGCGCGCAGGCGATTGGTCGAATAAGGGAGCACCTTTAGTCTCGCAAAACCTCTAAAATAGCTCGACCGATTTTGATGATTTTTTTTGTATGTTGTATGTAAGCAGGTCCCTAAATGGTTTTGATTCGGACCCGCTAGGATTTTTTTCATTCGGGCGAAGTTTATTATGTAATTTTTTACTTTACATAGGTACCAAATTGCAATGAATGTGTAAAGCAGAAGTCCTGAAAAGAATTTGTTCAATATTTACAATATTCTCAATGGTTATTTTCTTTTTTCACAAAACTTTGAAACCAATCTGTTTAATAGGCAGTGGCAATATTTAAAATGCAATCCGACAGTCCATGAAAGTCTTGTTATAAAGCTGGTTGAAAATCTACTCTAGCCCTATTTGTAATTGGATCACTATGGGAAAAGTCCCACCTTGCTATTTATATACAACACGAATGTAGCTAGGTTTTAAATAATGCTATCATTTAGTCACAAAATAATTCACGCCACACCAATTCAGCATCTCAAAATGAAATTCTGCACTCACATCGCGTTTTATATAAAGTTTCTATCAAAACCTTAAACTAAACCTTCAAAGGATATCTCCAATCAATAACGGAGCTTCCGACTCTAAGTTCTTGGCGTGATTCCTCACTTCTAAGCTTCGTGAACACAAAATGTTTTATTCAGTAGACGTCTTGTATGCGATGAGCGGGTAAAGCCGACAAGCTTCACTACAATATGCGGTTCCTTGTGCTGAAGAAGACAGTTTGCGAGCTGGCTAGTATTGGAGGGAAATAGGGCACTTTTTTATTGTAATTGAAACTTTAACTAGAATTAAAATAAGCTCGCGACTGTCATATTTTATTGATGCGGAATATATAAATACTAGAACCCGTGCGAATACTTCGCACCGTTAATATTGTTGTCATAATTCAACTGATCTTCCATATATGGCGTTTTTTTTACAGAATAAATAATTTAGTCTAATTTTAGAAGAAACATTCAATTTAGTTTTTTATTTTTCGTCATTAGAGGGAAACATAATGTTCAAAATGGCGTATCAAACATTAACTTTGATACAATATTGAGATATTTAATACCGAAAAAACACTTGATATAGGTAAAACGGCCTTGTCACTGTCTGCCTGACAATCAACGCAATATCTAAACCACTCAAGATATAAATATGAAAATACGAAGGTATATTCCTATAGGGGTGTAGACCTGCACTAAAAAAAGAATATTTCGAAAATCAATCCCTAAGGGGATGAAATGTGATGTAATCACTAGAAGTCGCGGGAAACTGCTAGTGCAAAATAATCTTGAGCCTGTAAAAATTTGTCAACTTGTAATACCTATTTAGATCTAAGAATCATCCTGACTAAACCAGCCTACACCCAGACAAAGTTAATAAATTGTGAGTTTAGGAGCTACAATGTACAACACCCTTTTTTGCTTCATTTTTTGGTTAAAAAAGAATAGAAGAAGTATTACGGAAAAATATGGTAAGAAATAAATAGACCACAATAATTGTGCAATTAGTTTTGTCGTTTCCTTGTCACATAATAATAAATGGCAATTTGGGATGCTTCATTAAAAATATTCGTCACAGATAAATAGAAACTAAAATAGGAATATGGAAGTTGGCGAAATTGTCTCCCGGAAGCGGAAATACGCGGCTCGCTGAATGTGAGATGTGCGGATATGAAACAATGACGTCATCTCGATTATTATTTAACGATGAAGTGCACAGATGCTTTTACCATATATTATGCAAGCTTCTGTCCGCGGTTACACCTGCGTGGAAATAGATCCAAAAAGAAATAATCCCGTGGCTGTAATTTGCCCCTCCCCCGCCCGCTTTCGCGGTATAAAAAGTAGTATATGTCATTCTCTGACCCTTAAACTACCACTCTGCAAAAAAATCATGTCGATCCCGTGAAAAACAAAAACAAATCTATCCCACGGGAACCGTACATTTTTTCGGGTTAAAAATATTTTAAATATTGTCTGTGCCAAATTTAATCCAGATCCGTTCTGCTGTTCTGGCGTGATTGAGTAACAAAAATACATACATAATAAACTTTCGCGTTTATAATATTAGTGGGATAGTCTCTTGGCATGGATCCATTAAAGTTCAAGACATCGGGATAATGGCTTTTATACTGTTTTACTTCCAATTCAAGTTAATATCTTTTTTCGTTTTTCTTTTTTCTTTTGTCACGGGTTGCCAGCGGAACACCAAGTCTTCCTCTTTTAGCCGATGGTATTTATGAGGTTATACCTAAAGAGTGGCCAGTTCTGTTGATGTATTTGGATGGAAAAGCCTCTTAAGTATGGTTTTTCGGATATTATAAAAAACCCATTGGTACATGGCCGGGATCCGGGATCGAACCCGTGGTCTGCCTAGTTAATATCAGATATCTTAACCACTCGGTTATCATTACGCAGATTTTTAGGAATGTAAACATACGGTAAAAGAAAGAGTAGATGCTATGATCGCCGGAAGTTCCATCATATTCATATAGCCGATTTTTGACCCAGTCAAATAGGCAGATATTTTTTTATATTATATTGCACTTGATTTTTTTCACAATTTAAGATAAATATTTGGAAGTCCGGAGGGTGATATAAGCTTTGGGTATAAGCTACTTTTTATCCCGGAAATCTGTCGGTGTTTGTGCTTATTGCTTGTGTGTTTGGTGGACTGTATTAAGATGTTTTCGTAGAAAATTAGTACACCAGTATCATTTTTATGTATCTATATTTCTTCTTGAAAGACAAGTAAGACATAGTAAGAAAAATAAAAATTAAAAATAAAATATGAAAGGAGTTCTCAACATGCCGGCGTCCTTGAAAGGTTTAAACCTTTAAATGTCTGGTAAAGGACAAAGACTGGCAGCACTTCTTTTAATTATGCCGTGCGCAGTCTTTACTGTAAAGACGCGATTGACCCCATCCTTTCCTGGGCTGAGATCTACGATTCTGCCAAGAACCCACTTCAATGGTTTTGCATTAATGTCCTTTATTAAAACCATGCGTCCAACGTCAGCACCGTTAACTTTAGACATCCATTTAACGCGTTGCTGGAGGTGAGTCACGTATTCAATGTTCCACCGTTTCCAAAAATGTTGTCTCAATTGTTCAACTCTCCCATATCGGGGTAATCGATTAATAGGTTCATTGACAATATCAAACTCTGGTAATGCATTGAGAGGACGACCGATAATGAAATGACCAGGCGTTAGAGGTGAAAAATCATCAGGAGAAGTTGATAATGGCGCTAAAGGACGTGAATTTAATAGTGCTTCAATTTGTACAAGTGTAGTGTATAATTCCTCATAAGTGAGGTTAGCTAAACCTACGACGCGTCTAAGGTGGTGTTTTATAGATTTAACACCAGATTCCCACAAACCACCAAAATGCGCTGCATAAGGAGGAATAAAATGAAAAGTTATGCCTTCCTCGGATATCTTATTTTGAATATCCTTCAACTCATTCCAAGCTCCCACAAAATTAGAGCCATTGTCACTATAAATTCGTGTTGGTCTACCGCGGCGAGCTATGAAACGTTTCAGAGCCAAAATAAACGTTTGTGCTGTTAGATCTGAGCTTAATTCAATATGAATTGCTTTGGTCACAAAGCAAACAAATAAACAAATGTAGCATTTTAGTATCTTGGCACCTCTACCAGGTTTATTAACAATGTGAACTGGTCCTGCATAGTCAAGACCAACAATGTTGAATGGTAAATTTGGCTGAACACGTTCACGAGGCAAACTTGCCATAAAAGGGTTTTGCATAGTTTTAGCTGCTAATCGAACACAAATTACGCATTTATGTACAATTTTTCGTGCCATATTTCTACCATCGATTGGCCAATACTTTTGTCGAACAGTATTTAATAACATTTGAGGACCCGAATGCATCGTTTTAATGTGGTAATCTTCGAATATAAGCTTAGTAAAATTATGGGCCTTGGGTAATAAAATTGGATGCTTTTGTGAGTAATCAAAATCAGAATATGACAGCCTGCCACCTACTCTAAGAATGCCATTAGTATCAATGAAAGGAGATAAACGTAATAATTTGCTGTTAAATGGTAATTGATTTTTTGATTTAAGAACCATTATTTCATCATTAAACTCTTGCAATTGAGCAATTTTAATTATATACGTAAGTGTTGAATCCAACTCTTGAACAGAAAGAGGACCATCGTTTTTAATCTTTCCCTTGAGATTATTTAAAAAACGAAAAACGTATGCATAAACTCGTTTTAGACGTATTAATTTTGAAAACCGATTGAAATTTATAGCTTCTAGATTTTTGACTACATGCAAAACATTATATGTTTGTTCTGGAATATCAGGTAACTTAACAGGTTGAACAGGCCAATTAATTTCATCTTGTTGCAGAAAAGTTGGTCCGTGCCACCATAAATGAGAATTACGTAGATCGACTGGAGACAAACCTCTTGATAATATATCTGCAGGGTTTTCCTTGCTAGAAACATACCTCCATTCACTTGAAGTCGTTGACTCTTGTATTTCAGCAACACGATTACGTACAAATGTTTTCAGTTTATTTGGTTGCATTTTTAGCCAACCGATAACAATAGTCGAGTCTGTCCAAAATATACATTTGATAGATTGTCCTCTCGACGATTCTTGAACTTTAATGTTGAGTCGAGCTGCAATTAACGCACCACATAATTCAAGACGTGGCATTGTTAATGGCTTTATTGGTGCTACTCTTGTTTTAGCACAGAGCAATTTCACTTGAACATTATTTAATTTATCTATTGATTTGACATATATACATGCTCCATATGCATCTTCCGAGGCATCACAAAATATGTGATGTTCAACAATAACAGACTGATCAATAACAACACATCTTGGAATATTAATATTACTCAATAATGGTAACTGCTTTGCGTATTCAATCCAACTGGATTCTATATCTTTAGGTAATGGATCATTCCAATTAAGTTTGTGCAGCCATAATCGTTGAATAAATATCTTGCCAGTAATAACACATGGACATACAATGCCTAATGGGTCATATATTTGTGACACTTTAGACAAGATTGTTCGCTTATTGACTTTGGATAAAGCTTCTTCATCAAATTCTTTGGCCTTTATAGTGAGCACGTCTTTGGTACTATCCCAGAAGACTCCCAACGTTTTAGCTTCACCAATTATACAACTGTTTATCGTATTTACATCGGACATGCTCTCTAAGACGCGTGTTGAATTCGAACGCCATTTACGTAAAGGAAATCCTGCCTTCATAAGCTCATCATATAGTGACTTACATAAATAGATTGCCTCTTCTTCCGAGTCTGCCCCGGTTATCAAATCATCGACATAGAAATCCTTTGTGATTATGTTTGATAATAGTTCGTCTTCACAATTGATTCCAATTTGATTTAAACATCTAGTTGCTAAAAATGGAGCTGACGCTGTCCCGTATGTAATTGTATTTAATTCATAAATAGCTGGTCGTTCGTCTTTATTTCTTCGCCAAACTATGCGTTGTAAACATCTCTGTGCAGGATTTATTAAAACTTGTCTATACATCTTTTCTATATCAGATGAAATAGCGATTTTATATTTACGAAACCGTAGAAGAATAGATATCAAATCATCTTGAACCCTTGGCCCAACCATTTGGATATCATTGCATGAAATTCCTGAAGTTGTATCCTCAGAAGCGTTAAAAACGACTCGTAGTTTAGTAGTAGTACTGTGTTCACGCAATACTCCATGATGTGGTAGATAGTACGCGATTTCAGCAGTATCGTTATCAATCTTTGTCATGTGATTCATGGTTTCATATTCATCCATGAAAGATATATATAGATCTTTTAAATGTGGATTATTATCTAACCTGCGTTCCATCATAAATAAACGTTGTTGCGCCTTATAAAAAGATTCTCCTAAAACTGTAGGCGATTCTTTCAATGGTATGGAAACAATAAATCGACCGTCTGGATCTCGTTTCATATTTTTAACAAAGTGTTCTTCGCATTGCTTTTCTTCTTCGTTCCACTCTCTTACGTTTGGAACACTATCTATTTCCCAAAACCTTGCAAGTTCTTGTTGTAATTCCGTTGCAAAATTGCAGTGAATATCATTAGTCTTTGACTTAATCACACCTATAGGTCCTGCTATAATCCAGCCGAGTTTTGAATTTTGTAATAGTGGTTGATTGTGTTCTAATTTGATCTGACCACTTTCTATAAGTGTCCAAAATATTTCACCACCAATCAATATATCAACCTGCTGTGGTTTAAAGAATTCTGGGTCAGCAAGTTGAATATCATTTGGTATATTCATATCCTTGATTTTGATCTGATGTGGTGGTAAAAATTGAGTTATTGTAGGTAAAACATAACATACCAATGTTGCTTGAAATTGCCTATTTAATGATCGAAAGTTTATGTTACATTTTTTATTAATTTTAGATACTGAATTATTTAACCCTGAAACGGTATTAATCGTAGCTTCAGTAGGCAATTTTAAATTTTCAGAAAATTCCTTTGTGACAAAGCAAGACGTGCTACCGCTGTCTAACAACGCCTTTGCTACATGAGTACGTCCTGAGCTATCAAATACTTGGATCAATGCAGTTGACAATAATATTTGACCTATACATGCAGAGGCATTCATAATATTATTTGAATTATGAATATTTTGTACACATTCTGACTCTTCTAATGATTTACAAACACTCATGTTGCCAACATTTCCTTTCTTAGGAGTAGTATTAAAATGCAGTAACGTATTATGACGTTTATTACATATTTTGCATCTACCATGAAAACATTTATCTACAGTATGCCCCGATCTAAGACAATTTAAACAAATGTTGAATTCTCTAGCTTTAGTATAACGATCAGAAGGTGATAACTTTAAGAAATCATCGCAATTGTATAGGGAATGATTAGACTTGCACATAAGACATTGATACGAATTTGACATATATTTCGAATCACTAGTAATCTCAGTAAGTGCTAAGCTTCTCGGTTTATTGTATCGTTGATAACTACTTGTACTGGGATTATACGACGAATTAATAGATTCTAATAAATTTGATCTGTATTTCATAAAGTCAATTAGTAATTCGTAAGTTATGTTTTTCATGGTACTTTTATGTTGCTCCCATTCTTTAAGTGTATTTTGATCAAACTTTGTGCTTATCAAATAAACTAAAAGTGTATTCCACCCTTCAGTACATTCACCTAAAGATTTTAAAAAATGTATGTTTTTAACGTACATGTCCGAAAGTTGACGTAAGTTTTCAAAGGATTCGCGTTGCATTGGCTTAACGTCGAATAAAGCTTTGACATGGTTATTAATTAACATACGTGAATTGTCATATCTATCTAACAAGAGTTTCCATGCTACTTCATAGTTTGACTTCGTAAGCTCTATGGATTTTACTATGGATGCTGCTGAACCTTGTAGCGCAGATCTCAAATAATGAAACTTATTTATATTATCTAAATAAGTATTGTCATGAACTAATGATACATATGTATCTCGAAACTCCAACCAGTTTGTATATGATCCATCGAATTGAGGTAAACTAATTGTAGGTAATTTGACAGGTATATGTTGTTTCTGAATTGTGATGTTATTAACTGCTACAGATGTATCGTTTACTGTGTGACCACTGCTAGAAACATTTGAACCAGGGATGTCTAGATATTGACGCGCCTGCGCAATAACCGAGAAATAAACATGCTCAAAGGTATCACGATACGAGTATTCTGGCTCTGGATCCAACGCAATTAACTCTAAAATGGCCTGAACGTCATCAAAATCACGTTTGATTTGCTCTATACTTGTCAATCGAACCTCTACCTCCGTGAGCTGGAGCTTGGAAAGAGTTTCAGGTAATCTATCAATATAAGTTTGAAACCGTGTGATACGGGCTTTATAGTTTCCTCTTTTTGTCCGTAATATTGATGGGTTACTATCATGAGATTGTATTTGACCATCATTGTCCTGATTTGCCATATTTAAATAATTAATAGTATGTAATGTCAATATTGTAAACTTTGAACAATAAAATTAATTTAAATAACATTGATCGATAATAATAATGAAATGAATGAACTAACTCGATCGTCCTGCTCGCAAGCGATTACCCGTTCGGCTATGCCCTGGTGATGGGTCCGTAGGTCCGCAAAGCTGAAGCAGTCAGTTGAGTAGAATCTCGTCTCTGTGTATCTCGATGTTACTTAGTCTTGATGATGTCGTACGGCGGGCGCTGGCGTTCGGCTCTGTGGTCCGCAGTCGCTGCAGCACATAACTCGCCTTCGCAGTACGCGCACTCGCTGATCTTCTTTACGCTGAGGTGATCGTAATCTGCTGACGCTGGCGTGGCAGATCCGCTTGTATGCAGAGGATCGCTGTCGCTGCAGCGCGCTGTATACACATACACCCGCGTTGAAGATGAAGTGGCTCGATGCTAGTTACCCAGAATGATCTGGCTCTCGAAGACCAAATTTGTTTGTGCTTATTGCTTGTGTGTTTGGTGGACTGTATTAAGATGTTTTCGTAGAAAATTAGTACACCAGTATCATTTTTATGTATCTATATTTCTTCTTGAAAGACAACTAAAACTTTGACAACTGACATAGTAAGAAAAATAAAAATTAAAAATAAAATATGAAAGGAGTTCTCAACAGTCGGAATAATATGCACTTATGTTTGCACAAAGTTTTCCACGGGCGAAGCCAGGGCGAAAAGATAGTCTATACTAATATTATAAAGAGAGAGAGAGAGTGTTAATTTTGTGAGTGTGTGGAGGGTAGGTAATCTTTAGAACCACATATCTGATTATGAAAATTATTTCACTAATAGAAAGCTACATTATCCCCGAGTGCTTTAGGCTATATTTTATTTTGTTAGAAAACATCCACGGGCGAAGCCGGGGCGGAAAGCTAGTATTACTAAACTCCAATACTACAAGACCGATTTGAAAATAATAATTTAAAAAAGAGAGTTCCGTATGATATAGCAAAACTAAAACTACAATAAAAGTTGTTTTCACATTTCAAAAATTTAAACAGGCGAATCCGGGGTCGGAAGTACTTTCATAATTCTAAAGAAAGTATGAATATTGACGAATTATTCACAAAAATATTTGTCTCTCAATTTCTCTTAAACACTTCCAAGCTTTTCTACAGGCGTATATTTTATTTTTATTATTTGATGTTATGGCGGCCATAGTAATACACTATATGCAAATTTCAAACGTCTACCTATTACGGTTCAAAAGAAGCCCTGTGATAGCCTTGACAGCCATGACAACGGAGCCTTTTCAAATAGAGTCTTTTTACCCATTTCCAAAATTTTTACCGACGAAGCCGGGTAAATAGTATGGATTATTCAGAAAAATATTACCTACACACTTTCAAGCTATTCTACCAGGCGAATGTAAATTTGCTTAAGCTCTCCTCAGCTAGCCTAGTAACTTCTAGTACCAAAACATTTACAAAACCGAAAGTAATCCATCATAAATAACATAGCGCTTCAATAAACGTTTATACATAAAGCTCGGTACGAATTGAAAGCTCTCAACATTAAAAAACGAATAGTGAATTTCAGGCAGGGCGGGTTTCTCGCATGAACGATGTTGCACTCCAATGCACTTTATCGGATTCGCATACATGCTACTCCGACGGCATATCATTTTGTTAAAATATTTTAATAACCGCGCGTTGACATCAGTGGTAATGAAAAATATTAATTATTATGAGCAATTTAAAATCCGAACTAATTTGTAACTCGAATAAAGAGAAAACGGGGGCAAAGTTTAATCACCATATTTCATGCTAAATAACAGTAACACAGGTGGAATATTTACAAAGAAATTGGAAATAGTTTATCCCCATACAAATTATGGATATATGTGGTCGAGTAATTACTTTTTAACCGATTTCAAATAAAAGAAAGATGAGGTCCTATATAAATTGGAGGCGTATAATATTTTAAATTATCTTTAATACAATAAAAAACATATTTGAAATTCCATTCGGATTAGGGATCATCAGCAGATAGGATAACTTTAACTATTAACTTATCTTCGTATTTATAACTACCAACTATTCAAGCATAAAATCAAAGAGATAATAAAATGTCAATGAATAAATAACGAGGTACTGGTTTGGCTTCACACTCGAGTGTTCAGCAAGTACTGTAAAACGATTCAACTCGTTAAATAAAACAAACCAAAGTAATAGCTGTATCCACAAACAATACGTTTGCACTAAGTTTAATACAAACGAATGAACGATATTATTATTTCTAAAATATTTTTCCTTTGTGTTGTCTATCCGTTTTCAATATAAAGTAATATACTCGTGCTTTATTATAGCTTTCCGTGCTCGGCTTCGCCCGTGGATATTTTCGAACAAAATAAAATATAGCTTACATTACTGAGGGATATCGTCGCTTTTTATTCGTAAAAGCATTTTTAGGGTCGGTTCAGTAGTTTGAGAGATTACCCCCTACATTCAAATTTACAAACTTACAAAACCTATTGATTTATTGAATAAAGTGATTTTTTGTTTATTTTTTACTTGCAACAACTGTTTAATTTTTTAATAAAAAAAGAAAGAGGATGTCAATGATTTTATCACTGTCATCATCACTACATATTATACAAAACAAAGTCTTCCACCGCGTCTGTTTGTCTGTGACCTTTTCACGCAAAAATTACTCACCAATTTTGATCCAGTTTTACGACTTTTAAACATGAACCTATGATAGGTTAGGAGCTGAGAGTATGAGTTAATTAAGTCGGGAAAAAAGTGAGCCCCAGCGAGTTTTCATGCCGTATGCTGTTTAATTCGTCATAAATATAACAAAATAATGTATGAAAGAATTGTGTAGAATAAAGTTATCTACAAAAAAGTCCACAATAGCTCGACGTGCTCTTTTTTCATAGAGAGTGACATAGGCTGTTTCTCCCATTCCCGGCAAAATGGAATTATTTATTAATTTCATTTACAACTAAATCTAGCTAGCAAATTATACAATGTTTTGTAATCTCTAATTGCAGACCAAAATGCTTTTCTCGAATGCATACAATGTTACCAAAATTCAAAATTATCTATTGTTTGCAACCGTGGCCTTCGCATTATACAGCATAAACGTGGCTTAAACTGCAAAGTAGATGCAGGTTAAGCTACAAACTGCATTGTACTAAATCCCTTTTTGAATAGGTCATGTTAAGCGGATTTCCTGAATGTACATATAAATATAATTGAATTCTCGAAGGCATGCATTGATAACATTGAATCTCGTGCAGTTGGCTTATTGGCAATTAAAAAAAATAAGATCACAGATAAGCTAGTAAAGCGACTGCTAGCGCTCTTTTTATATGAATCACTGACCTACTAAGTTGAAATAAAAGTTGTGGGTCAAAATATTTAAAAACAAATAGGTCACGAGTAGAACTTACGCGCACGCTTCTGAGGGCATTTCGATAATATATATTTTCTAAAAAAACATTAGAGATTTGGACTTTTAAGTCAATCCTTACTCTAGCTAAGAAAGCTAAGCAGATTTTTATCATCTTATCATGCTTCGGAGGGTACATAAAGACGGCGGCTGAACTTCTATCGGGTTTGCCATGCTCAGTAATATTTTATTTTTAACTCGTCAAATATGGACATTGTTACTCTGGTATGTAAATTAATTAAAAAGCAAACTTTATATTCCCTCAAAATTCAATTTTTAGTCTCTCATTTAGTAGGAAAAATCTAATGGAAAATTGCGATGGTACAATTTATATCATGAGAGGCAGACGGCAAGCTCGCGATTGTGCGTTTTCTTTAGTCTCCTGGGGAAGTAGTGGTTTAACCGTATTTCGAAATACGAAATGCAAATATCTGTAAAAGGATTTTTTATCTATTTTATTGTATTTGAGAATTGAAATGCGGCTGTTACTTAAGACTAGCAGTTGCTCGCGACTTCGTTCGCATTGCATTAGGAATAAGTACAAAGTTTACACCCCATTTCACCCCTAATTTAATTAATTATCTAAAATTTTTTTTATATCTTCAGTGGTTTGGGCTGTGCGTTGATTGTCAGTCAGTCAGCGACATGCAGACATAAGTAGATAGATACCTGACGTTATATAAAACCGGTCAAGTGCGAGTCGAAAAAACGGCAAAAAAACGTTTGTTGTATGGGAGCCCCCTTAATTATTTATTTATTCTGTTTTTTAGTATTTCTTGTTATAGCGGCAACAGAAATACATCATCTGTGAAAATTTCAACTATCTAACTATCACGGTTCATGAGATACAGCCTGGTGACAGACGGACAGACAGACAGACCGACAGACCGACAGACGGACGTTTTTACCCTTGGGTACGGAATCCTAAAAAGCAGATTTATAAATAAATATTAACGACATACCCAAATATTATAATCTCTGCAATTAATTGAACAGCTTTTAACAGGGAATACTGGTGAATAACAGGTGGACGATTATTATTTTAGGATTTATCTTCATCATCATCATCATCATCAACCTTTTAGGATCCACTGCTGGATCATGGTCTCCCTCTAGCGCATCATTTTAGTGGCGGATTTATCTTACTATTATTAAAAATGCGAAAGATTGTATGTTTGTTGCTCAATGGCTGAACTTGATGAAACTTGGAGGATAATTTATTTTCCTGGATTAAAACATCTTGGAATATTTAGAGACATGAAAACCTGATGATGGACAATAAAATCTTAAAAATAAGGATTATTGCTCAGACAAAAACGTTGAGGGTTCCGTACCATTTTTTCGATCACAACTTTAAAATAGGATTGTCGTTAAACTAAAAAAAAGGCTCTATATTCCCAATTTTTTTTTTCAAAAAAGGAGGGGACGATCAATTTTGGAACCATATAATTTAAACTATGCATTTTAAAATAAAATTGTAATCATTATAACGAGCCCTTTCATTTGACATGTCACATGATGCATCTGAAAAAAAATTTTTTTACGTTTTAAATTTACTCCCAAAATTAACCTCAAAAATCGAAATTCGATTATTTACGCTATACGATGATTGGGTCATCCAACTCTATATATATACCAAGTTTTAACTATGTTTGTCCAGTAGATTCTGAGAAATAAGCTGACAGACGGACAGACAGACACAAGAGTGATCCTATAAGAGTTTCCGTTTTTTCATTGGAGATGTACGGAACCCAAAAAATGGAAAATATGGACACTTGGAATACCTGATGACGGTCAATAGATATCTACCTAATCTAATAGAAACAGGAAAATCTGGTCTTTCAAGTGTCTCAGCTCTCAGTCTACATCTATGAGCAATAGAAAGTTTTCTTTGTTGTGTTTCCACACGAGAAAATCGTTTACAGAAGCTGCTTGTATCTATAAATATTGAAATCACAGACACACTCTTCTACGTTTATTTCTATGCCCTTTTCTGACAAAATACACTGAACGGATTTTGATACTGTTTTCACATTGACAAAGTCGGGGATTCCACATCCGGTCATGGCGCCGACCGCACGCGTTTTCGTCATGGCGTGATGTGGAATCCTGTTTAATCCCGGCCGCGCTGTGATGGTTGTGATTAGTCAGTGATTAATAAGACATATCACAGTCGGCGGGATAATCTTAGCTACCGATTTATCGGCTTACTATTGCACAAGATTAAACAAACACTGGAGACTGGCAGAATTGCGACGAAAGTCAGCACTGTTGCCATATATCAAAAGAAGAAGAAGAAGACAAAGTCGGGGACAAATTAGCTCTTCTCAGTACCTAATTAGTTTAGTAATTGGTTGTTGTATAAATATATTATTATTGATTTTTTATTGTTATTATTTTTTAATCTTATTTTTATTAATGTTGTGTTGTAATTTTAAGAATGTTAATATCCCTATAATTGACATTGCGTATAATGAGAATGTGTGGACATAGGTGTTGTTGGGCTATATGTAATAAATAAATAAATAATGTAAGATTAGATTAGATTGACCTAGAAAGCAGTCCGCGGTAGATAATATAATACTTAGATAATAATAATTATGGTATTTAAGTGAAATAAGCGTATTTGTGTAGTTATTCATGTTGTAAAGCGATATTATACCCATGAGAATCCGGGACGGGCCTGTACTAAGAAATAAGAAAGGTTTTTGATAATAAAACAATAGACCTAAAGGATGAATAGACGTACCTATCGTCGAGGTCGAGAATTCTGAACTTGTAATTAATTAGAATTCTTGTTTACGATGGAAAGTTGTAGACACAATACACATTGTTTTACAACATGTATTGATGATATTCTTGGTATGGTGGGTGAAAGGTCACCACAACATTTATTTTACTGATGAAAATTAATTTAATAATAACCCACGAAATTAATTGTGTTTACAAACAATGAGACAAATTCAAATATTTTGCTAAAGTACTCGGTCTTTACCTTCAAATAAAGCACTTTATCGCACTGTAAATAAACAACCAATCATTTTTTTATTGTGACACAAACAACACATTAAAACTATTAAACTTAGTTAAGTAGACCAATGCAGTGCTGAAAAATTTAAAACAAAGTGAACAAGCAATATAACGACAAAAACAATTCACAACCTGAACAATTCATACATATGCAACAACAATTAACTTTTTTTTAAAATTAACTTTTTTTTGCGGCGAGTTTCTTTCAGTACATACATTACCAACAATAATGTGCTTCAAAACAGTGAAAGAGATTTTCAAGCAGCAACTTGTCTAGATCGAGATATGACCTAAGTAGTTTATTGTGTCGATCTGTATTTGTCTATTCAACAATTTGTTATTGCAAGTTACATAAACCGCCTAAATCAAGGCGATCGTATTCGTCGGCTGTGGATATAATTTTGAAATAAGTTAACTTTGTTAAATCTCTTTATTCCCAATACATTATTTTCAATTTTCTGTCTCAAACCATATGTCATATCAAAAGCTTTTCCATTTCCAAGAGTCATAAAAGATATCGTATAGATCGTTCGAATGACCACGCTATTGATAGACTGCGCTGTCAAGGGAATAAGCTCTATTTGAGGATTATTTTTCACTTTGTTCTTGGTCTTACATTTTTTTTATTCTTTAAGTTATTAGAAGAAGTATAAAGGATTGTGTTCGCGGATTGTAATTTCTGTGCCTATTGTGAATACTTTGCGAAATAGACTATAGAATATTTTGTACAAGGACTTTTTTCGTATGAAAATAAATTGAAATAGCATTTTTCATCAAGTGTTTAGTGTTTACTGCTCATATACATAATTAATTATAGGCTTTTCCATCTTAATACCTCAACAGAACTGGTCACTCGTTAGGTATAGCCTCACAAATACCATTGGCTAAAAGAGGGAGACTTGGTCTTCCGCTGGGTACCGTGGGACTGTAACATGAGCTGTAAGGCAACCCGTGAAAAAAAAAAGTTTAATGCTCATAGAAAAAAAAAATAGTATGGTATTAATTATAAATGCAACCATATAGATGTAGTATGCTGGCGCTCTACTAGATTGGTAATGTCGCGATTAGAACAATACCAAAAATTAATACTTACATCATTGTGTGTGACAAATGTGTAATTTTGTGGATTTTTCATCTTAGATGACTTTCATACATGTATTGCATTAACGCGTCTATAAAACACTAAATTATACTTTGAAACAGGATATTTCACAAAAATCAGCAAAATTACTACTGACGCTAGGCTGTTACAGTATTCAAAAAACGGTTACCTGTCTCGCTTTAACATACGAGTATATATATGCGCTTTACCCTTCGTATTGCCAATCTACAAGGTAATGTAATTTATTACATGGACAAATTAAACGTGCCCAAACTCGAAGGGCCAAGCATCTGCCCCACCCTGGTCCCTGTAGTAGAACGCCTGAGCGACTATACTAAATCTATGAATGCAACACTAATATTAGTATCGGAAACTCACCAAAGGATCTATTTTCATATCTCATTTAGATACGAATATCTTCATAGTGGCCCAGTTAAATAAAATACGCTGTACCTTGGAAAAAACTAAAAGGAAGAAATGAAGTTATTAACAATCCACTAACAACTGAATCCGCGCAGTTGACAGGACCTAGATTTATGGAGGTAGTCTCCGAACAGAATGGAAGTATGAAATAATTCATTTTACAGCGGAAGTAACAGATCCTACAATAGTGAAAAATTAACTCGACCCGGGAAACAATGTCGTATACCAGGTGTCACTACGTAATAGACTTTCTTTCTATTATAAATCTAACTTTAAAATGTATTTTTTAAATCTTGAACTTCCAGGACTTTGGCTAATTGGCTACTTATATCATTCTCCGTAACTCCAACTATCTCTAAGCAAATCACGTCGATTTGTTCTTCCGTTTTGACGTGATAGAAAGACAAACAAACAAACAAACACATTCACGCATTTACAATAAAAGTTTGGATAGCCCGAGTTGAAATAAGGAGAGGAAAAAGAGCATCACCTGTTAAAAGTAGGTAGATCTAGCTTATTTGCAATTGCAAAGTTCCGGTCAAATCCGTGTAATTTCTTTGCCCGACCCAGAAAGCTTGGCATTCTAGTGTTGAACATTCTCTGGGCTGGGCATGTCTTGGCTAGCCATTGCTGCAGACCCGTCGTTTTTATATGTTAACCCCACAGGTCACACGTTAGGTAAGACTTAAAGCGTCAGACGTTGGCTAAATGAACAAGACTTGTCTTCCGCTGGGTACCCTACGGCTACCTGCCCGGTTCCGAGAGCTTATAGATAACGAAGCAAAAATATAAAATAAATATTCAATTAATTAGAACCAGAAAAAATATTTCTTTTCCTCGTCAGACGTATAATTAAAACTTTAATAACAATTTTTATGAAATGCAGTCTGAAGAACTTTGCTTTATTAGAAAGATGAGCGACGGTTGGAGCTAATGAAATGTTTAAAAGGAATGTCTAAATGGAAAAAGTAAGGCTTTAGAATTTATTTTTACAGAAATGCACGAGATTGTATGTCTGTCTTCTGTATAACAAGGCCTAAATACTGTAGAAATTTTATCACAATTAATTTAACCGTTTCTTTAAAATAATATTAGACAGACAAAACAATTCATTTCGACCGAAGGCCTAAAACGACGGGTCCACACCAATGGCCACTAAAGGAATGCTCGTCCCGAGAATGTCCTACCCTTGAAGTACTGTCTTTGTCCGACCCAGCAATTTGCTCGGCATTCGTCGTTTTTGGCCTTCGAGTCAAAGTTAAAGATGCCACGGTCCAAAGTATGCTAACCCCACGGATATTGGTATTAATTTTATCTTTTTTAATTTGACTTTAATTTTTATTTTACAGACACTTCACTTTAATTTATCTCTATATTATTTCTGTTCTGATATTCACCACATCTGGAATGATGTCATTAGAGAAGAATTCGGAGTGAAAGATCATGTTGTGACTAAAATGAAAGAAAAGTAGTATACGCCGCGTGGTTTGGACACGTTGAAAGAATGAAGGATGAAATATTTACTAAAAAGGTTTATATCGCTGAAAGAAAGGAAATGCTGGCAGAGGACGACCTAGGTGTACTTCTATTGAACATCAAAATGAAAATTGATGATGCAAATATTAAAAGTACACACAGGTATGATGAATATAAAAGAAGCGTAAGAGGTATGTCAGGATCGTAACAAATGTCATTCGATTGTCTCCGCCTACCCCTCTTGGGATGAAAGGCGTGATGATAGATAGATATTATTTCTCAAAGGTTGGTAAAATATTTTTTGTCGGTATCAAATACGCCATTTTGAAGATTGTTTTTATCTCTAATGACGAATGGTAAACAAAGAAATCAACAATGTTTCTTTTAAAATTAGACTAATTTATTAATATATTTATTTTTGTAAAATTCGCGATCTGTCGAAGATCAGTTGAACTAACACTGCACTTTATTCGCACATGAATTTCTCACAATATCGACACGGAAAAATCGTGAACATTCTTTACAAAAATCATTCAGCCATAAAATAAGTTACCATTTCAACAGATTTGACCCACACCTGTTATCCCAATTTCTTTAACGGAATAAGGATAGGACAGGTGACTCTGCATTTATATAATTGACACTTAGATTTTGTAAGCGAATTCTTCAGCGTGTTCAGGTTCATTTACGACCTCCTACTTTACCTACATATTCTATGTAGTCCTAATAATTGAAGTTATTCAGTCCTATTTAGATAATTTTACTTGTGAGAACGCATCTGCTGCTGTCTATCGGTATGTCACATTATGCCGGTCATTAAATATACTATTGCAATTTGGCATAAGGCCAAACCTATACGAAATAATCTGAAATAACTCTTTACAAGAAAATAAGGAAATTTCAGGCAGTATAGTTTCCTAAGAAGATAAATAACTGTGTTAATTTTTACCATAAAAAAGATCGTAAAAAAGGAAAAAATTCAGAACTTCTCGACCAATTTGAGTTCATGGCCTTTGCTGTTGAAACTATGTGGTCACCGGACGCAAATGTGTTCGCCGAAAAAATTGGAAAATTTTAATCGATCGAATGGCGATCGAATCGTTGCCGACCCCAGGGTACACAGCGGAAGACAAAGTCTTCCTCATTTAGCCGGAGATTTTTGAGGCTATACCTAACGAGTGGCAAGCTCTGTTGAGGAATGTAGATGAAAAAGCCTCTTTGTAATCCTTCCTTTTTTTATTATATTTTTGTTTTTGAGTTTGATTAAAATAGAGAATAGACAAATTCCACGCGGTCGATTTATTTTTATTATAATATAAACAAGTATATAAATTGTTTTATAAATAAAGCAAGAATGTGGAATGCACTGTCTGAAATATAGAAAGAATTTAAAAGTTAGCCAGCGCTCTGCACTACTTTGAACAATAGTTTACTCGTACTACGAATTTTCAGTCGACTTCATTCAAAGTATTTTTAGTCTGCTCAGCCAGTCTTAGGTGCATTAATTTTAATCTCAGCTAAGTTTCTCTAGAATTTTCACAAATTGGAGATGTTAAAACCCGCTTTAAAGCTTAATTGTTAAAGAACGTATTGGCAAAATCTTTAACATCTTTTTGAATTTTATGATTTCAGCAGGTTTTATTATGAGTAAAATAGTTAATTCGTCTATCAAGTAACGTAATTTATTTGATACTTTCACATTAACAATAAAGGTAACATTTTTAAATTATAAAAGTAAGAGTGATTTATCAGAAAATTGCCCTAATTTTGGCGGCCATTGCGTAAAACGAAGGAATTTGCCTAATAAACTGTTAGTATGAAATTTCCTCCAACGCTCCGCTTGGCTCCGGGATTTCAAAATGAGGAGATAAAGCTACACTCCGAGGAACGATTTCTTTTAACAACGAACAAAAACTGAGGAAAAATCCTTCGTTAGATACAACAATGCCTTTAACAAGGACAAAGCTCTGAAAGCGCGTGACATTTGTATCTTCATTTTATAATTTGTACTATATACTTATTGAATAAAGAAAGTTTTATATAGTTATTATATGTCCAGAAATGTTGGGCGAGTGTGTGATGGGAGCTGTGACAAATATGGCGAAAGATTCGTATGAAGTTCGTAGCAAATGCCATTCGTTTGTGCGCTACCTACAGCTTCTGGTATGGTAAAAGTATGAGTAAAGTAATATATGTATAGTTATTTCAATATTAATTTACAAATCGAAACAAAGTAGCTTTAAATAAAGATACCCTAGTATAAAACGATTCCTGGAGATGAAAGGTGTAAAAAATATTATATAAAATATTTTATCTACTCTTATATCGTAAAATTTCTATTACAAAATCGAATTATACTTCATAATGATATGTTTTACATACACGCGTCTCTAATATGTCAAACTTCGATACTATAATGTATTATAGTAGGTACCGAAGTTTTCATACAAAAACGATATCGTAATGTTTTGTTTTTTTTTTAAATGCAGAAAGGGCAAAGGATATGTGTTATGCAGCCACATTAAACTCTATGAAAATATCGACACTCCCATGTGGGAGCCACTTGACAGTTAACGCGCATGCGCAGAGAGTAGGTAACCGCGATTTGACGCCAATTTGTCGATTAAGAAAAATATCTTGGTTCAATTTGTTTTGTACTATTGCATGGGATTAGATAAAGTAGTGTATGAACGGGCACATAACTTGGAATTAAAACACTCGTGGATGCTATTAAAAAATTCCACTTGTATTTTAATTACCCCTATTATGATCCCGTATCATAAACTACTATAAATTAACTGAAAATGCGATTCGAGGCTATAAAATTTTCATCAACGACACCATGAAAAAGAGAATTTCCCACGATGTAATTCAATGAAAGTTACCCAACTGAAATTTGTCTCTCTCAAACTTCACGCAGTTTGTCAAATAAGTACTTTTACGACTTACCGGTTTTTACTTTCCCTCCAATTTCAAATTAAGGTAAGGCTGTGGCAATACTTCTCATTTTTTCATTTAATAACAAAGTCTATACAAATAAATAAAATTATAATATATGTCTGTGTATTCAAATTCTTGTAATTTTTCTTTCAGCGATCATAGTGGGATTTTATACTATTGCTCTTTGTTAGATCTCAATATCTTGAAAGATTCCGAAGTATAATAATTTTGATTAAATTAAATTACCTTTCATTGGACCAGTGCTCAAATATTAAAAATATAGACGTGCATGGATGTACTTGAAGCAAAAGAAGTATGCAAGGATCGAGGGAAGTGGCCTTTCTACCTGTTCATATAAGAGACAGGTGTGAAGAGATGTATTGATTGTAATATTGGATACAACTCTAAAAAATAATACTAATTTATTGGAAAAAGTAAAGCGGGATGAACTTACCCTTATACGATGGATATCTACTGAAGTATATTTCAGATTTTTACCGTTTTTATCTCTTTGTCATGACTTTCACTTACCTGTCATAGAGATTCATATAATATATTTTTAAATACATGCATATGGCAATATTATTTTATAGATGGACTAAAAGGCTACAAATTCTATATATATATATATACAAATAATATAATGACTTTTCAGTCCAATGAAAACGATGAAAAACACTTGAATATTATAAGGTTTTCGATCTCAAAATATTTCATCGGCTAAATGAGGAAAACTTGACTTCAGCTGGTACCCTAGGACATCTAACAATATTGTTCTGGATCTGTAAGCAACTGTAGAATCAGAATTCAATATTTTTGGAAAATTTGCTAAGTCAATTGTGATATGTTTGTAAATAATAATCAGAGTTTTCATAGGGTTGAATTGTTTGAAGTCAGATAGAATTTGCGAGTGCACTCTAATTAACATATTTGTAAATTTAAATTACAAATTGATTAATAAAAATGTCAACTGAGTTGCAAACTATGTATTTATTAACTACTGTAACTAAATTAGAATGAACATTTTACTTTTAGGTGAAAATATTATGAAGTAAATACTATATAGTTCATCTAATATCTAAACTCTACAATCTAAAGGGTGAATATAATGAAAATAGAAAAATGATATTTTTCATTTCATATGAGATCAAAAACTAATGTAAAAAAATTGTAGTTCGTACAAAATAAATGTAGGATGAAAAATTCTGAAACTATTATTAAAACTGGTCTAGGTAGAAAAAACCCATGCAGTTCCGGAGCTTACTTTCTGTCTGCGCAGTGAGACCTGGGAAACATATTAAATTGTTAGTATATTATAGTAGATTAGTTTCCAGCCTCAGAAATTAAGTAGGTAATTAGGTAAATATTATTCCGTTTTAATTATAAATTCTGCTGAATTTTATTGCCTTATTTATAATTAAATCTATACTTAATATCATAAAGAGGTAAAGTTTGTGAGTTTGTGAGGTTGTAGGGGGCAATCTCTGGATCTACTGAACCGATTTTGAAAATTATTTTATCAATAGAAAGCTACGATATCCCTGAGTGACTTAGGCTATATTTTATTTTGTTCGAATATATCCACGGGTGAAGACGGGGGCGGAAGGCTAGTAAATTAAAAAACATAAATCTTCTTCTTTGTAGATTTATAATGAAATATTTTTTCTAATCGGACCTGTAGTTTTTTTAGTGTACTTGTAAAAAAGTTTGTTGTTTATCCAAACAAAATCTCTTCAAAAAACTCTGTTAGCAAATAAATCAAATAAAAATATTGCTATAAGTCAGAGCAAACTTTTTGCCCCGTAGACCACTTCGCAAAATTTGTTCTGCAGGTTCTCTGCCTGACTAATATTGACTTTTCCAAAACTTTTTAAACTGAAAGGTGTTTTTTAGAGCTGATATAGCTGACTAACTCGATAACTCGTAAAGTCGACTCTTTTTTACGAGACCTAAAGGCCTTATTACACTGCTCTGAATTCTAAAAGAAAGGGTTTAGGGAAATATGATACGAGTTAGGAGAGTTAGAATTCTAATTAGCCAATCAGGATGACTTCTGACTTCCTGACTCACCTAATTCAGAATTTCAGAATTCAGAGCAGTGTAATAAGGCCTTCCTAAATAATGGATGACACATTAAGAATTAAACAAACAAAAACACACACTTTCACGGCATAACCTTGCGGTGTGGCGAGATTCACCAGTAACAGTGTCCACATTTTGCCAGTGGCCCATATTGAACAGAACAAAATTAAATATTATTTGATAATATTTGATATGTCAGATGATACACTTAAAAAAATTTTTTTTTTACTTTTCAATTTTTCCTCCAAAATTAACCCTCAAATTAAAAATTCGATTATTTACGCTATACGTTCGTAATTGGGTCATCAAAGTCTACATGTGTACCAAATTTCAACCCTTTTCGTTCAGTAGATTCGGAGTAAATAAGCTGTGACAGACGGACAGACAAACACAAGAGTGATCCTATAAGGATTCCGTTTTTTCATCGGAAATACGAAACGCTAATTAACTAGAATTTCTCAGAATTTGCTTTTGAAATGTCATAGCCATAAATAATTTTCATCGCTGGAATGAGTTTATTGCGCGATTTACAGTGTAAATGTCAAGTAGGTACGGTACAAATAAAAACGCTCCACCAAAAATAAATTCAATAAAATGTGACATTGAGGTGAGTTTTTGGACATCAAATACCCATGTACGTATTTACTAAATCCATGTTGGACATTGATGGACTCAACACAATTCTGGTAATCATCATAATGATTGCTCATACAGGCTCATACTATAACCATCAGTCAAAACCAAAACATATCGAAGAGAAGAGGCGCCAGCATATTGTGAAATATTTGCTAAATCAATCATAATGAATGAAGCCCGCATTGAATTTCCATACATCAGGCAAGTGGGTGTGGACTAATGCTTTCATTAATCAAACGATTCTATCACGAAATGACCACTTGTGTGAAAATCTAAACGCGGCTCATTGGATTTTATTACAAACAAAGTATTGGCACAACAATTTTGTAAATTATTGCATTACTGGAAAACGCTCTGTGAGAAAATAAATGATTAGAAAGATGTCGTTGGCAACTTTACACTACGTAAAGACTCATTGGCAAGTTGTAAGTTGGATGTAAGGTGTAATCTCTCAAACTAGTGAACCGATTTAAAAAAAAACTTTCACGAATATAAAGCTACGATACGATAAAAACGAGCAAAAAAATCACGTTTGTTGAATGGGAGCCCCCTTAAATATTTATTTTTGTTTTATTGTTTTTTAGTATATAGTAGCGGCAACAGAAATACATCATCTGTGAAAATTTCAAATGTCTAACTATCACGGTTCATGAGATACAGCCTGGTGACAGACGAACAGACAGACAGACAGACAGACTTCCCCGTCATATGACTGTGAGACAGACGGACAGCGGAGCCTTAGTAATAGGGTTTCCGTTTTTACCCTTTGGGTACGGAACCATAAAAAGAAGCTATACCTAACGCCATAACGCCTAAGGCCATCTCTGTTGAGGTATGTAGATAGAAAAGCCTCTTTGTACGGTTTGTCGGATAATGTACATAGATTTTTTAATATAATAACCCATTGGTTTGATATGGGGATCGGAGCCGCAACTTTTCAGTTGTGAGCCGACGTTTTACCCACTCGACCTTCGACGCCCTTAGTATAACACAAAATTGTTGTCAAATGAATATTGTCTTAATTGCCACAGTATGACAAGAGGTCGGATATTCTTCTATTGTAAGTAAAGATACAAAACGAGTGCGCCTTGTTATTTTCCTTTGATAAGAAAAATCTCGTGCACAGTTCCCAAAGGAAGCGGATTATACTCGTAGATGTTTGTAGGGAATTTACGTTACATTAGATATTAAAGTACTCGATTTATTTATTATACAAAAGCCTTTTTATCGGAGGAAATCTCAATGACTTCGTTATTGATGTCGGAACGCAGTTAGATCGTGAATTGAAAATTCAAAGAATGTTTACTGTGAGAAGTAAGTATGTGAGAATATTAAGTAAGTACTTTAACTTTTTTGGACACTTTGAAAGAATGAAGGATGAAAGATTGACTAAATAATTTATATGGCTGAAGTGAAAGGAAATGCTGCCAGAGGACGACCTACGTGTACTCTTATTGAATATATAAAACATAAATATTGGCCGATGGCAATATTAGAAGTACACCAATCGCCGAGCATATATGAAAGTTATGATGAATATAAAAGAAGCGAAAGAGGTATGTCAGGATCGTAGCAAATGACATTCGATTGTCCTTGCCTACCCCTTGGCAGAGGGGATAAAAGACGTGATGATAGATATTCACAGATTGTACAGTTTTAGAAAGATAAATTAATTTGCATGCATTATTTTTTTCAGGTCAAGAATTATGGAATCCACTCTCGATGCATCATGTACAAGAATAAAGCTTTTATTCGCGATTTATTTTGGTAAACAACAAGAAAGTTCATAAATTGAACCATTAAATGCGTATAATTTACAACGGGAACTCCTTATGAAGTTAAAAATATGGGCATCTCAACAAAATGAAGTGTGAAAATAATCTCTCAATTTCGTGCCAACATAAATATGCGTGTAGACACCGTAGCCCGAATATTAAGGCAATATGTCAAAAGTTTCCTCTTTCATACACATACGCCAGCCTTTTGTCGTGGAGACGTGACTTATCACTCTTGGCTACATACTCAAACACATTTACGTTTTTGCTTGTATCAATGCCTTTTATTCAAATTTACTGAGTTTAGTTACTGTAAATATATTTTTGTGTTTCTTTGGGAAGAGGTAGGCAGTCATTGTAGTATTGCAGTGAAAAGAGGAAATTGAATTTAATAGAATTTACAAAATCAAAAAAAAAATTGGTCTATTTTACAAATACTACAGCTCAAGTGTTACGGTTCCAGGGTACCCAGCGGAAGACCAAGTCTCCCTCGTTTAGCAGATGGTATTTCTGAGGCTATACCTAACGAGTGGCCAGTTCTGTTGAGGTATATTTAGATGGAAACGCATCTAATTGTGGTTTGTCGGATTGTGTACATAAGTTTTTAATTAAAAACCCTTTGGTACATGGCCGGGATCCGGGATCGAACCCGTGGTCTGTCTAGTTAATACCAGACGTCTTAACCACTCGGCCACCGTATTTTATTAATTACTTCGAAAGCTAAGTAGCGATGTCCAAAAGAGTTTTTGTAAATATGAATTGTATTATTAAATAAAGTGTACCGGTTTCAAAAAGTATGCACTGAAAACTGTGCTTTCCGAAAGCAAATATATATAAAAAATACCCAAATCGATTCAAGTGTGCCTATACAATTTGAAGAGTTCTCCATTTCTCCAAGATCCCATCATCAGATCTTGACCTGATGACCATAGGACCCACCTGGAAAGTATACCCTTTTAAACAAAAAAAAAATTTCAATTAAATTTCCAGGCGTCTTTAAGTAATCGGGGAACATACATAAAAAATATAAAAGATTCCGACGAATTGAGAACCTCCTCCTTTTTTTTAAGTTCGGTTAATTAGACACTATCAAGGTGATTTTTAGATTTTAATATTTTTTTCAATAATTTATTTTTATTCAACGACAAAAGATAAAAGAAGCCGTCAGTGATCAGTCTTTTTGATGTTTGCAATAGTTAGCAGCAATTTCAATACAATTGCCAAATGTATAAACAACAAAGTAAAATAACTCCAGGATAACCCTTGAATTTGAACAGCAGCAAGATTTACATGATGCTCTGGTAATTTTCCTCCATAGGCCTCGACACAGCTCGAATAATTTAGTTGGAGTAAAGCAGTTTATGTTGTGTACAATTTATGTCCCATTTTATTGCGTACTGAAACTTTCCTTCCATCTGAATATGGTTGGGAGCTGTTATGGATGACTTTGGTGAAGACATAAAACTAATATATGTTTAGTATTAGGATATATGCAATTGTAAATATAACACTTGTTTACAAATTATTAGTTTTTACAATTTGATATTAGTATTTCCGCCTCCTTGTTTTTTAAAGGTAAACAATTATTTTGTCTAGTTTTTAAAAACTGTAAAATTCTTATAGAACTTTATATCCTAGAGTGTTCGTTTGTTTGTCCTTTCACGCCACAACGGAACAATGGATCGACGTGATTTTTTGCACAGGAATAAGTAGCTGGAGGGCCGAAGAGTGGAGACATAGCCTAGCTCGGTGTATGCTTGCCGTGGGCACCAATCGTGCTCGGCGCATCTAGTGTGGACGCACTTTATTCAAAGTACAATTCAAAATATCTAAAAAATGATAAGTAATTCAAGTGAATATCCAGGTGGGTATAAGACTGTGTACATGAAGTTATGTGAATAAGGGAAGTAGTAAGGGTGCAGGAAGCAAATAAATAGTAACAAAAATAAATACGAAAGTGAAAATTCACTGCACAAAAATAGCACAGCAAAGGTGGTGGTAAATTTTCAACACAATTTATTATGGCCGACCTTTCAGCAGATTTCCATTCGAAGCCTCTAATTTACGCGCCGTAAAGCAATTTATGCACTCAGAAATTTATGTGGCGTTTGTGGATAGGCTAGGATCACGGGCTGGCGATTTTGGACACGTTGTAGGTTCGTAAAGTGTTAAACGTTTTAATTTTTTTTGGGGGAAGACACTCGGTTTATATGAGTTTTACAAGTTGGACTCGCGCATCTAGGGTTTCGAGGGCTAAGTTACAATCATTAATTTTCCATCAAGTCTGTAATTTCTTGTAATCTTAAAAACATATGTAATCTATTACTAATAATAAAGCTGGTTTGTTTGAACGTGCTAATCTCTGGAACTACCTGTCGGATTTGAAAAATTCATTTTGCTTTTTGCGGAACAGTAGGTCACCATTAATGCGGGTGCAACCGCAAGGCACATCTACTAAATAATAATTTTGAGATAAGAGGAAATAGTTTTTGTACTAATTTGATAATTCTTTCAAAATGGTTATGAAACCGTTAAATTCTATCCATCTATCTATCTGTCATCACGCCTTTATCCCAAGGATGTGAACGTCATTTACTACGATCCTGACATACCTCTTTCGCTTCTTTTATATTCATCATATCAAGCTCACCAATTGTGTGTACTTTTAACATTCAATAATTTTTTTATATGTTCAAAAAAGTACACATAGGTCGTCCTCTGCCAGCATTCTCTTTCACTTCTGCCATTATACCTTTTTAATCAAGCTTTCATACTTTTTATTTATTATTACTTTTCTAATACAAGCAAATACCTCACTTGATGGGGTAGTGAAATATAGATAATATCTTGACGACAGCTTTAATTAGCAGTGGTGATAACAATTTTTTTTATAAATATTTCTATAGATAGATTTATTTCATACGAATAAACTGTAAGTACTTGCTTTTAGATGTTTCATCTTAGTTTCATTTCGGAGGGCACATACAATTTTTTCCCTAAAAATAATAGATATTTAACGTCTAACAAAGAAGGGACAAATTTAGGTCCATTAAGGGTAGCAACAGGCTTGTTACCAGTTCTGGTAAATATGGACAACTGCAGGCGTCAAGTGGACACTGTTACCACCACCGCAAAGTATAAAGGCCGTGAAGAAGTTTCATACAAATTGTATTTAGAACACGCTGTGTATATTCACCGCTGCTAAACGTTTTATTCGGACAAACTGCCGTTTTATCGGTTTTATTGGCGGCGCGATCAGCGTTCCACGATGCTGTGAAGTGATGCGTGTTTATATCGGTTGTATGGACATGTTATTTATTGTTTTTCAAATATATATAGAACTAGTACTTTTGTATTTAAAATATTAATCTACTAGCTTACCGCTCCGGCTTCAGCCGTGAAAATTTTGAAATATGACAAATATTCCAATAAGAATTTTCCCGAAGGAATGCGGCTAGTAAAGGGGGTGAACGGAATAAGATCCGACCCCAAGTGTCATCCTCACCTGCACTCTTGGTACCCTCTTCTAGACAACAAACGAGGCTCTGGCGACCGACAATGGCGGCAGTACACCTAAATAGTTAACCAAGAAAGTTAACCATGGCGAGTCAATACAACGTGCGTCACGCTGTGTTTGACCACGACTGCTCTGTCAACGACTGAGAAGAAGAATGTCCCGGCTATATATCAAAATAACATCGATCCATTGCGTTTTGTCTTAAAATAAGTACAGACAAACAAACAAAGTAAGGCAAGGATAAGAGCTTGGATATTGAATAAGAGGCATTAAAGTGACGCGGTGGCATTTCCTCTGTAGGTACATAATTAACAAAGGTTTAGAGAAGTATTGTGGAAAAATGAAGAGAATTAGTTTTCGCTGGTTTAGGCACATTAAAAGAATGAAAGATCGACTAATGTAAACAACAGAAGTGAAGGGAAAATCCACATTAAAAACTTTATGATTGCGAGAACTATTAAGGAGGCAAAAAGAGGGTATGTTCAGGATTATTCAAATTCAGCAAATACTTGATGATAGATAGATGTAATATTATATTTTTGTTTAGGCACTTTATTTATATATTTACACTATATATTTAATTAAATTGGTACAGTGTGGTTTCCTTTCTTTCTCTTCCATTTTACATTGCTATTGTAAAAATAAGGTTAATTTAAGGTGATGTTTTTTTTCTTCTACATCAATCATTGATATAAAAAAAAGATGCGTGACCAAAACGAATTTGAGAAATGGGCCAAAGCTAAGAAAGAGACAAACACGCGTGAGACACGCGTGAGAGCGAGCACGGGCTACTACGGTTGTGCGAGATTAGGTAGGGTATTATGACTCAGTTCGAGAGTCCCACTCGCAGTGCGTTAGTCACGTATCTTTTCTTTTTTTTTATATCAATGACATCAATATTAATATTTTTAGAGCAAACGTCCATTGGAAGCTGAAGCTTAAAGTAGTTTGAAAATGAAGTCAGAAGAAAATTTAGTTAATAATGAATGAAGATGAAGTACCTAAAGTTAAAAGTGTACTAACTTGAGATAAACTACTTGTTTAATGAACTATGCACGTTGAAAATTTAAAGAAATTACAGTAATTAGTACTTTATCTTTTTAGCTTCTTTAGAGGTCAGTATAATTGGGTTATTTATTATTTAATTTCTTCTTGTGTTTTTATTTTCGTTGTTTAGGTTTTGTGATCGCTGTATGCAGATAAGATGTTGACAAATATTTTGTTCAGTAGACATCTGCCTGAAAAATATTGAATTTTCATATGCATCACGTTTGGTCTTTTTTGTGAAGCTCTACAAAAGTGAACCCCTGGTTTCCATTTAAACCACTTCAGAAAACAATGATGTATACGAAGCGATGTGTAAGCGATAATCGATATCTTTATGAAATATGGATGTTTTTAGCTTAAAATATAATAGAAACGTTGTTTAACTTTTAACGATATTTACTCGACGGATCCAAATCTTCCAAGTGCTGTTAAGGAAATAAGGGGCTGTGAGCTTTAAAGAAATTTCATCAAAGATGCCTGAAGGGTACTTACGTTCTTGAAAACTGATGACATGTAAAAACCGATAGAGCCATCGAAGGTTTTGTGCTTTAAATGTCGCTACAAAAAGATTCTCCCGAACGCTAACGATCCTCTTATTAAACTTGACTTAAATATGCCTCATTTAATTCTGATTAAATTAAATGTAGTTTTTTTTTGTGATTCGAGATTATTATAATGTTTAAGCACTTTTTACTTTCATAGTTCTTAGGGTTCCGGCCAAATTAAACTACTTATTAATATCATACCGTGTCAGAGGTATCATTTGAAAGGACTATAGTTGAAAAATAAAGACGTTTTTTAATAGTTCCTGAGACATATTTTCTATTTCTTACTTTATCAAAGGACAATTCATCGTGCAGTTAAAAAAAATCAATAATGTCAATTCAACATATTTTATTTATTTTCTGTAGGTACTCAAAATCATTCTGAATTCCTATCATTTATTCGTGAAAATATTTTAGCCTTTTACAAAATAAATTCGAATACTAAAAGACGACAGAGGATAGTGACAGCAAACGGCCCGAAACTTAGCTTTTTGCTAACGTTGACAAAATTTGGGGAGCGCTATTTTCAGCTGAAACTGGGAGAGTACCTTTTGAATCCGATATCGACGAGAATGTATGCAGAGAACTTGTAGGAAACACGAACGACAGGGAATTGTTTAGATCGCAGAATTGAAAATCGATAGTTTTGTCAGCTTTTCTGAGTAGGAAGTAATTGTATTTTGTGGAACTGACTTAGTTATTCAACAGACCTACTTTGTTTTGATTTAATTTAATTTTTGAAAATATATAACGCTCCTATATATATTTTAGACAAAGTTGTAATTTATTTAGTCTAAGTTTAAATGTTAATAACTGTTTAGGCCTGTTTTTATGATCCGAAACAACAAAATAAATTTTATGATCATATTCTGTATTCTGAAAGGTAGGAATTAATTTTGATATTTTATTTATCTCTAAATAAATCCTTGCAAATACTCGGCATAGCTGGCAAGAAATAAGTTTACTGAAGTTTTTATTATACAAGTTTTAAAAAAGTCTAAGTGCACCAAAACTTTAAGGTAACATGCTTTGTAACATAGCAGCAGGTGCTAAACTTCGCGTGTACAAGTACAAGTTGATGACAGTTCAACAAACTAAGATATCATTTCACTAGCAAAACACGCACAAACCTAGACGAAATGAGGAATACATTTTATTATAGCATATTTTAATAATTTAATGGACTTTTTTTTAATTGTAGGTACGTCTTCAGATAATAAGTATATACGTATTGTGCTCCTTTTTCAGATGTGACAAGAATTATAATTAATGTTACACCTGTTATTTAATGACATGAACCCATAGGTACTAATATTAGTAAAGTTTGTAAGTTTGTAAGTTTTGTAAGTTTTGTAAGTTTGTAATTTTGTAAGTTAGTAAGTTAGTAAGTTTGTAAGTTTGTAAGTTTGTAAGTTTGTAAGTTTGTAAGTTTGTAAGTTTGTAAGTTTGTAAGTTTGTAAGTTTGTAAGTTTGTAAGTTTGTAAGTTTGTAAGTTTGTAAGTTTGTAAGTTTGTAAGTTTGTAAGTTTGTAAGTTTGTAAGTTTGTAAGTTTGTAAGTTTGTAAGTTTGTAAGTTTGTAAGTTTGTAAGTTTGTAAGTTTGTAAGTTTGCAAGTTTGTAAGCTTGTAAGTTTGTAAGATTGTAAGTTTGTTTTGTATGTTTGGATGTAATTTCACGCATAGAAAGCTTCATTATCCCCGAGTGCTATAGGCTATGTTTATTTTGTTTAAATATATCTACGGACGAAGCCGGGGGCGGAAAGCTAGTATTCTATACTTTTCATATCTCATCTAGAAGGCGATAGAAAACTTTCTACTAATAGGCTATTTTGACGCACAAATTTTCAGTTCTCTCTCAAAAATTTTAATGAAAGTTCCGGCTTACAAAAAATAGGGGAAAATAGGTAACAATGCCGTAGCAGCAGCTTGGCTTTAATTGGATTGCATTCGTCCGATGGAAAAATGCAATACACGGTTATATTTTTTAGAGCCCTGAGAGGGTAATCACAGTATTGAAAATTGTTAGGTACTCCATGTATGTTGTTCTTGATAAATACAGCAAACATTAGCCATGCATTTTTTCGCAATAAAAAAAATTCCACGGTAAAATAGCAATGTGTAGTAAAATGACTATAAGTTAAAGATTTTATAGTGCTGGTTATCGAAAACTTTCTAAGTGGATTTGTACACCCCCTAATTTTCATATTTATATCTTCAGTGGTTTTGGCTGTGCGGTGATTGTTAAGTAGCCCACGCACTGGTCCGGTATTTCATTGAAAATTTTCGTTCCGGCCAGCCGTATGATCGAAATTGAACACAAGCCACACATTAGCGATGTAAATCATACGATCTAGATCACATGCACACAAGATTTGATTAAACAAATAGTCAAACTATCAGCGGTGGATGTGTGTGTGTGACAGATCGTTCTGGCCATCGAAATCAACTACAAACACAACGATTTGAAAACGGATGGCGGACCGTTCGTTACAAGAATTCGGTTTGTAAAGTAAAAACTAAGGTACGATTTTTATATTTTTATTTTAAAGATTAAGCTATTTGAAGCAACTAATTTGAATATTTTTGATTTCTATGCAGTAGTTTTTTTATAATAAATTATCAAAGTTTTGGCACTGATGACGTCATTTTGTCGGCTGAATATGTCTGTACAGAAAAAAGAACATCTGTGTTCTTTGACTTTGACATTTAACAAACAATAGTGTTGCCGTCTCTAATGTAGTTTTTTCCTTCAAAATCTACCAAGACCTACCACTTCTACATAAAACATATTAAAACAACAACAAACAAACACATCTTTACGGCTTTTATACCGTAGTCTGCATAGTTGTTGTGATACAAAATATATAGAAAGGTCAAAGTATATCCTACCATAAAAAATGCTTAAACATTCTTCCTAAATAATAAACTAGATTAGTTATAAAAACTACTGAAAGTAGTATTATCTAGTAACAGGGTAACATTGGTTGACAAGTAAATATTTTGCTTTTATTTAGCCGATATAATGACGTCATTCATAGGTGAAATGAAGGATAAGTAAATTATTTGTTTTTGAAAAAATAAAGACAATCTCACGATTTTAAGAGTTATAAATTGAAAAATACCAATATCTCGAAACGGTTTTGGATTCAGCATACCTTAACTTTTACTTTACATACCGAATTGGACGAGTCTGCGTGGCGATTTCGGTGGACCGTACGGCGACGCGCCGGCGATTGGACGAATATAGTCAGTCAGCGACACGACGGTTTTATATATTTAGATAAGTCTATTCATAAGGTTTATTTGACAATTTAATTGGTTTTAGCCTAACTAGAAGTTTATCTACATACCGTACGACGTAATTATTTACAAAAGTAAAACTTTTTCTTTTTCTTACTGTAAATAATCTTAAATCAGCAGCTTTTAAAAGTTTCCGGCCTAACGTTTAGCTTTGTAAGAAAAAGGAAATGCGGAGGATAAAAGTGTTGTTCACCTTTTAATATGCGACACGTGGAGGAAATGCTTAGCGATCTGTTAAGAGGGTAGCGAGACTTTATAGGGTATTTGGTAGTTTGCTACAATAATCAGTAATGTAATTTATTTTATTGTTGTTGTCGTAAGCCGCTTTAAGGCTCCTACATCCATCATTTTCAGGGATAAACTATTCCTACTTTATCTTTAAATAATCCACCTTAATCACTGTAATTTTGCATACTATATATATATATATATATATATATTGAATAAGTATCAATATGCTAAATTACAGTGACACAGGTGGATTATTTACAGAGAAATTGGGAATAGTTTATCCCCATACAAATTATGGATATAGGGCTCTTAACTAGCCTGAAGGATATTGGCTAGTAGAGGGATCAATGAGATTTTTTTATATAGAGATCCTGAAAATTATTTCCCAGTTAGTAAAAAAAAAATAGTACGTAAAAAGAGAAAGACTTGGTCTGATAGCACGGTTCCGGGAGCTGAACCTAAGGCAACCCATGATAAAAAAAGTAGGTAATCGAGGTAAAAGTTTTACGGGAGGTGAAGTTATTGCAAACCTCTCCTTCAGAACATAGTATTTTCGATATTAATTTAGCATTGTTTAGTGGAGAGATAGACTTCATCTCAGCAAAACTAGGTATTTTGCTATGACATAAATTAAATATGAATTTATTATAACCGTAAAATATGTCTAACTTGTTTTTATAGTACACTGATTGTCAAACCGACTAATTAATAATTTTGTGAGCAATATAAAAGCACATAAAACGTTACTCTTGACCACAAATAAGGCTTGACCTAAAATAAGGGAATCTGTCTTTACCCAAATAAAATCTCAATTTATTTTTAACTCTGCGCAAAAGTTTCCCTTGATAATTCAGTACAAATGCGAACCGCCCGTAAAGGAAAATGGTCAATGATTTAATCTCTGTAACGAAATATAGAGTACCTACATATAAATTGTATGCCCCAACCACCAATTAAAAGGATCCGAACTGAAAACGACTTCACGTGAAAAAAAAGTACAGCGATAATGTGATCTGCGACTTATCACGGATTAAAGTTGCCATTACAAAGATATTTTTGGATTAAGGGCCGTTGGTCAATGTCATCTTTATAACTGTCAAAAATATGTCAAATCTCAGTTAATCCTGGAAAGTTTAGTTTATTTATACAACATTTCTATCCCACACAGTTGCTAGTTATTATTTTTAAATTTGATTAAGACATATTTTCATTAATAAGAGTTCTAAATAGATAGTTTTCAAAACTTTCCAGGATTAACTGAGATTTGCGATATTTTTGACAGATGCAAGATGCCAGAGATACTAGTAACAGTGTCCACTTTTTGCCAGTTGTCCATACTAAACAGAACAAGTGGCAAGCCTGTTGTTGCATATTTAATGAATCTAGATGTGACACATCTTTATCAGATAAGAAGTGCAGTCCTCCGAAGCATGATAAATTGATTAAAACACAAGATTCGGCAATCTATGTGTGAAAAAAAAAATGGAATAAATTCTAAACGGGATATGGAAATTCCTGCCTTTTAAAAAGCTTTCTTGTGAATACTGGCTAACGCTACGACCTCGAAATAACGCGTTATGGGGCAGAGGTTCTGTGAAAAGAATTCCCTCGACCATAGGATGTGTTTCCTGCCCCACATATAAAAGAAGGTCGACGGACGGAATGTATTGCTTGTAAATGGAATGTGACGGACGATTCATGACTTGCAATGAATAAAGCTGCTTTGTATGTAAAACTGGACAGGCGTAGTTTTTTAACCGACTTCCAAAAAAGAAGGAGAGGGTTCTCAATTCGGACCGTATATATATATATATATATATATATATATATATATATATATTTAATATATGTATGTACATCGATAACTCCGCCAGTTGTAAACCGTCTTCAAATTCTACGACGAAATATTTATTATTTCTTACTTATCAGTGCAAATTTTTGAGGTCGGTGTCCTTTTTTTCAAAGGTTTATAGTGTATTTTCGTTTGGTTTAAAAAAATTATAATAGGAAAAGTAAGATCCTTCTTTTTTTTGTCATTCATTTTTTACAAGTATAACAAATTATGTATGTAAACAAATCTACTTCTGATTTTGAACGATTTTTGCAAGTGTATGTAACTCGGATGACAGTATAATAATTTGGTACCATCAATCTGATCTGATGATCCCACAGGAACTCTGTAACGAAACAACGTAAACCCATCGAGTTTGGCGTATTTTTAGTCTTTTTTTTACTATAATTATTTGCGTAGAGATAGTTGGAGCTGTTGAAGCAGGACCGGATATTGAAATTGCTTCTACTTGACTTTTCATATTTTTAAAGAACCTTTTTTCTTACAACAAAAGATTAGAACTTCTGTTTAAGTCCCATTAAGTGAAACGACAGGCTTGCCACCTATTATAGTCTGTTCAAATGGACAGCTTGATATGTGGACAGATATGTGGACATTATTAGGAGTATCCAAAACCTCTGGCCATTCCACATGGTACGTCATTAATGAATTCGCCAGTGGAAATTTTTGAATGTGAAAAAAAAAGAAAAACTGGTTTTAGTAATTTTTTGAAATCGGTCTAGCAGTTTTAGATTTGTCTTTCACAAACAAAGTCACAGCACTTTATGATATTGATAGATGTCGATATAGATAGAAAAGGCGAACAGGATCGTAGCATATGGCATTCGATTGTCTCTGCTTACCTAGTTTGGGATATAAGACGTGATGTTTAGGTAGATAATAGATATATAACATAATACAATTAAGCAGTTATTCACAAGATATACGAGCCATAATAAAGTTAAAACGATAATATTATGATTGAAAAGCTTCAAGTTTGATTTAAGTTTCTGTTACTGTAATTAAAGGTGTTCTGGGAAGAAGTTAGTCTTGTATTTATTGAACAAGTTTGTTTTGCGGCTTAACGAGCACACAGTTTAGCTTAAACAACAGCTAACTTCGGCTTACCTAACTGATTTCGTATATTCAACGAGTGTCGTCGGGCTTAGCAACGAAGTTTTAGATTATACTACTTATGTTAGAATGTTTTATAGTCCTATCAAATAATTTAAATTAAATTTGTGAAAAATATACTGGGTACCTACCTACTTGTTAAAAATCAGCAATACTTAGTTAATATTACATTTTTTATTTTTGAGGTTTTAATGTTTGAAATATGGAAGCAGAATATATATCCTAACAACTAATAATAATATAAGGGTAATATTTAATCCTATAACTACAGTTATAGGATTAAATATTACCCTTATATTATTATTAGTTGTTAGGATTTTTTAGCACCATAAATACTGGATCGCTCACTAAATATATTATCGTATTGCATTACCCCTAGGTGAAAGGACGTAAAATTAAATATTTAAAATGTCGCCTAATATAAATGCGAAAGTGTGTTTTTTTATCCTTCATTTACATTAAGACTGGGCAACTCATCGACGTAATTTTTTTGCAGGAGATAGTTGTTTATCGCGGAAATCCTTCGGGATTGATTCTTATTTGAACAATTTCAATCGGCGAAGTCAGGGTGCAAAGCTAGTAGTATAATAAGATCAGAAATTATATCTAATACATAACTGACATAATCCTAGGTCACCCAGCGAGAGGCGAGTTTTCTCATATGCGATGATATGTTTTGAGGCATTTCAAAACTTTTGTTGAGGCGTTTTAAGATCGAAATGTATAGGTACCGGGACGATTCTTGAGCGCTCGTCGAAAAAGTGGGGGAATGTTTGCGCATATGTAATTCGAGTGCAATATAACTTGTATATTTATTATAATTGATTTATTGGTGTTTGTTTTTACGATTGCTTTTTACTGCTGGTAAAATTAAAATTAATACCTCATACCGTCAAGCAGACCCAAAAATTGTGTTCTGCGCATCTAACGACCACCGCTCAAGAACCGTCCCGGTACCTATACTTTCGATTATGATTGCAGTATTTTATTATATATTTTATGTTCTTCTACTTCTTTTTCAGCCTGTACGTCCACTGCACCACTTCTCCCTATCCTCAGCAGTTCTTCTCCACGCTCTACCATCTCTCTTCACGATCTCATCACTCCAACTTGGTGATTTGTGATACTTCTGTGGCCCATTCTAGGTCTCCACTCAGTAACCATTGATGTCCATATTTTGTTATATAATGACAAATAACTTGAATTTTTAAATTTTAAACAGACCGTATTTACTTACAATCACGTACGATATGTATTTCCGAGATTGAACAATTGTAAAAGCCTAATTGCTGAATCTACGGTGCAGGATACAATGCTCTCTTGTTTGTATTCATTAATAAACGTCAGATTTGACGCGGACAGGACGGAACTCTCTGAGGGCTGCTACGTACCAATTATATCAAAGAAAATTCAAGATAATGGATTTTTTCAAATGTTGAGGGTTAATAATCATTTTTTTAAACAGACATCAACTTTTCATACTATCTTTGTAACTTAAGGCATTATTTATTTATTTATTATAAATAGCCCAACAACACCTACGTCCACACATATGCATTGTACATTTTTATAACTTAGTAAACGCAGTGTCAATTATAGGCTATTAACATTTTTAAAACAACAACACAACATTGTAAAGAAAAAAAATTAATACAATAATAATAATACAAAAAACACAATAATAATAATTTACACAAATATTTTTTTCCAATCGTGAATTGGAAAGTGGCCCGAGAAACAAACACATCTAAGTCATGTCGTTTATGCATTTTATGCATTTGCATTAGTAACAATGTCCGCATTTAGTTAGTTGTGTCCATAAGTGGCAATCAATTAAGCTGCGCTTCATAAAAATTAAGTAATACTTCACTCAAACCAAAACAGCCAAACCATTTTTATCAAAGGCTCGTGCGTCGGAAATAACGCACTTATTAGGAAAATAATGTATACTTCTAATTTATTTTTTCACAGTCATAATATATTAGACCGGGGCTGAAGCCTTTGAAAATGGTAAAAAGTGAAAACAAATAATAGTAGCATGAAACCCATTGGAAAAGGAAGAGAATATAACAAAAATGAAAGGAAAAATAATTTACGGGCGATTTGAGGTCGGGAAGGGTAAGGGGGTGGACTTTTAAGGGTGGAAAATGGTTTATCATGATTTCTGGCAAAACTACAATTCCTATCGAAAAAAGTTAAACAACAAAGTTGTAGGTAATAAAGATATCTACACTTTTCAGAGAAGTAGACAAACTCTTTCGAAATGTAGAATTATTAAAATTTATGCGAAAGTGCATTTGTGTGTTGTTTAGGAAGCAACGGATAGACGTGATTTTTTTTACAGATTTATTGTATTTTATAATAGAAAAATGACAGTGTTAGTGATCTATCTTGACATTTTGTAATTTACTCCTGACATTTTTTAGATTATTATTGACATTTTGTGTTTTATTATTTTCTTATTATTTTCTAAACACATTGTAATCTGTTTTGATAATTTTTAACCGACTACGAAAAAAAAAAGAAGGAGAAGGTTCTCAATTCGGACCGTATTTTTTTTTTTTTAATTTTTTTTTTGTATGTATGTACATCGATTACTCCGCCAGTTGTGAACCGATTTTGATGGTTTCTTTTTTAATCGACAGATAATTCTTCTGGATTGGTCCCATTTTTATCTCATAAAAATTGGTTCTTTAGTTTTTCAGAAATTTTGAAAAAACTGACCTTATAAGTCAATTTTTCGTAATATCTCGATGAAATATGTACCGATTTTGACGACTTATTTTTTAAGGATATAATAATTTCTTGACATATCTCACAGTCATATGACGAAAATCGGTTCAGTAATTTTTCAGAAATTCAGTAATTTGTCTCTGTTTACTGCTGAAAATTATATCAGAGAAAAACCTTAGCAACGGTTGCTATTGACACGAAGTTGTCAATTTTCGTATCGACGGTGGTCTAGCGGCTAAAGGTATGGGATGCAGCGCAGGGTGCACATTGCTCGAGGTTCAAATCCCATCCACCGCAGTATTTTTTTTAATTTTCCATCATTTTTTTTAGTTGCGTTATTATTTATTTCTCAGGGCAACAAAATCACTTAAAAGGGAAAAATAAACCTTTTAAAAAAAAGTGTACCGACTTCAAAAATTTGCACTGAAAAGTAAGAAATAATAAAAATTTCGTCGTGGAATTTGAAGACGGTTGGTGCCAAATTAGAAATAATTTAGTACCCAAATTCACTAATCTAGATAATTCATTAGGAACCTACGATCATCAGTACAAACACAGATAATATTTAACAGATCTTTATGTCCCTAGATTAATTAATTTAATTAACTTAATTTTGTATCCTAATTTCGCACCAACCGTCTTCAAATTCTACGACGAAATTTTTATTATTTCTTACTTTTCAGTGCAAATTTTTGAAGTCGGTACACTTTTTTTTAAAAGGTTTTTAATAATTAACCACAACACGGCGAAAATGTTAACAAATATTTATGGAAATATTTTGTTTTTTCCCGCGTGACAGGCACGGATAACTTCGGCAAACAGCCAATAAAGTCGTGATTAAAAAATAAAAACTGTATTATGCGGTTAAATTAAGAATGCTTTGTGGACACACATACAATTTGCAATCTTGTACGAATTTAACTTCATTGGATTATATTAAAACTCTTGTGCTGTAAACTAACGAAAAAGCACGCGTGTTTAATATATGGGATTGTGACTCTAAAATTGAGGTAATCACGTTACGAGCAAGTGTGTTGAAAAAAATATTTCGTTTCATTTCATTTCATCTGCCTTGTATTAATTAAAAGCTAGTATATACGTAAATAGGACTCCGGAAACCGTATCTTTTTAAAATGGCACAAAAGAAACCTAAATGAATAAAATATTTTTTAAAGGGCTCAGAGCAATTTGTAATCGTTATCACGGGCATGCTATCGACAATCAAGTAGCAGTAGCTAATGTTTTTGTCGCGGACTCCCGGACTCCCGGCTTGCGGCAAACAATGCCCTTTCAGAACCATCAAAATGACACCTTCATTATAGGAGTTGACGTTTCGCAAATTCCCAGTGAATTGTTCGGTCGTCCGCTTTCCTTCAAGTGTTGAGGCACGTCTTATTTATTGTCTGGAGTTATGTCTTTCAAGAAATATTTGTCTTAGATCAAAAATTTTGGAGAAAATTTATTTCAATTTGATTACTACTAATCCATATTAATATTATAAATGTGAAAGTCTGTCTGTCTGTTACGCTTTCACGGCTAAACTGAACTGATTATTATGAAATTAAATACGGAGTTAGCTTAAACCTTAGGGAAGGCTACTTTTTCTTAAATCCACCATCCTGAGGGGATGTAATAGGGGATGGAAGTTTAGGCCAACGGGCGAAGACGGTGAGAAGCGAAAGAGGTATGTCAGGATCGTAGCAAATGGAATTCGAATGTTTCTGCCTACCCATATTGGGCTAAAAGGCGTGATGATAGATTCTTAAAGAAAATTGGTGCTTATCACTTTTGGCACAAGTGAGATTTGTACTTGTGTCCGCCCGGTTTAAAATGCTATTTAAAATCTACGAATTACGTTAACGACTCCCTAAAGTTAAAACCTTTTAAAATAAAATAATTTAAATTGTATATGCTCATATGTTAAAGATAATAAAATAAAATTACTTAATATTTTTCGGCTTACTTGTGATTTGTTTGAGTGCAGTCACAGCGGATTTTAACGTGTTCAAAGTGCGTCGCCTCAAATTAGTTTTTTCTGAATAATTTTCCATATCCAACTCAACTGACATTTTTATATACACATTACATTACAGCACTATTTAAAAAATCACAGTATTTGTTTTTAATTCAGTAATTTGTTTAAGTTTGAGGATTCTCGGAGATGTTTATAAAGAGTATGTTTTGTTCGGAAGGCTGGGAATACACTGAGTTGAGGTTAACTGCAGTTCTGTAGTACGTGTATGTGCGAAAATTGGCTATTATTCATTTACACTTGGAACAAAGAAATCCTAAGATGCGGTAAAACATGTTTACTTGAATCTAATGTCTTTCTGTCTATGTATCCATGTCGTTATGAATAATATTTTATGACATAATCTTTCTGTGAATCTCAGCATACTTAGTTTTATTATACTTATTTAAACAAATTAAGATAAGTGAAATTTTCATATAATTTTAAAAGTTACACAAATAAAATACCAAGCACGAGAATGCTATTTACGCGATATTTAAGCATAATGCTGTATTTATTAGAATTATTATTTATCTGTCTGAAATTCTGAATGTTCGTCTAAAGAATATTCTCCGAAACGAGTAAATTAATTTTGATAAAATTTTCAGCGGTCACATGTATTTTTCTCGATATGATAAGGGTTCCAAACATAGACATTAATTTAAATATTTCAGTTATTGTTGAAACCGAATTATACTGTTAGTTACTAATATAAAGAATAATAAAAAACTTCAGAGGCGACAGTAAAAATAGTTTCAAATTTAAGAACATAAAAATAATTGATTAACTTTCATTTACGACGAGCTATACTGACGAGCAATATAAAAAAGCCACTAACTTATCATGAAATATTTCCGAAACCACGCCAGATCGATTTTTGAAGTAAAAAGCAACATTTAAGTGTACAACACCCAATGGAAACAAAACAAATTTAAGTAAACAATGATTTATATTGCTTTTTTAGGCACTTTGCAAGTGGCTTTTTTATATTGCTCATCAATGTATTTGCTTTTAGAACGAACCTATTTTCTAATTTCATGTAAATTAAAAAAAATTAAGCGCTAAATGACGACTCTACAACTTTTCGCACAATGAACATGTTCGCACCTGATGAATTTAAGGCCAATTTCATGAGGAGTATCAAAACTGATAGACTTAGGATGAGTGTGTGTGATGTGGGCTTGTATACATACATCGTTACTCTGTAAACATCACTCTATTCTGGGACCGGCCTCTCTGATCTGGCAGGTTCATTAACAAAGGACGTATGTACACCTGGCTGACGATCCGCGGACTATTTGTGGCATTGTATTTTAGCGCGGCCTTTATTAGCTCGAACGGAACCAAATATTTACTACAACTTTTTGAATTGTAGGCAAATTGTACGAAATGTTTCATTTTTGTCAATTTTCTTTTGCTCTGACCTTTTTATCAATACAATTAATTGATCATTACCTATCTCTATATATTATTTCTCAAAAGTGTTTTTGTCGGTATAAAATATCTCCCTTAATACTGCATCAAAGTTATTGTTTGGTACGCAATTTTGAAGATTATTTTTCCCTCTAATGACGAAAAATAAAAAAACAAACAAAACAAGTCGGACCCTGGTCAGAGGAAATCCTCAACGGTTAACAGCACCCATATTGTGTGTGGGCTCATTAGAATCATCATTTTTTATTTAGATTTATAAGTACTTAAAAATAAATAAATAAGGTATATTTTAAAATAATAACATGTTTACTTCATAAATACTTTTAATTACAAACTGCGAGTTTAACGTTTTTGCAACCTGCTTAAAAATTTATATTTCAGGTTTGTAGCCACGTTCGTAAATTGCAAAAAGCGCGAGAAAAGCTTGTTTAATGGGACTGCTTTTTAAAAAATATTATATTTACAAGATTAAGCGTAGAGGAGAATTATTATAGTTACGTTAATTGTAGAAAATAGATGATTCAATGGAAATCAGAATAGTAAAGATGTTGGGAAACCTAGTACACAAGTACAATATTAGTATACAAACATTTAAATACACGTACAAAAATATGCTTATAAACTATTTCTTAGTATAACTATTAGAGATAGATATGCTACTGCATACTTTTTCATACATCATTTAAATCTACACAATTATTTCATACATTATTTTGTTATATACCTGACGGATTAGACAGCATACGCCATGAAAACTAAATGAAGCTAACTTTGTTTAGTACTGCTAAGCCTTCCTCGTGAAAACAGTAAAAAATCCATTCTGTTTTTTTTTATTTAATTATTTATTTAATTTGGACGTGCACAACAGAAATACATTTATTTAGGCTTAATCTTAAAAATATTAGAAAATAAAGTTACAACGTACTTCCTACATGATGCACGTACAGCATGAACAAAATATAAATACTATTATTATATCTACAAGTAGGACACACTAACAACTCAATAATATAAAATCACAAAAATTAAAAACCTATAAATTAAAAAATCAAACTCGCATAAAATTACAGATACAATTTGATTCTTTTCCCTTTCTGAGGAACCGAAAACAATGTTTATTTCTTTTTTAAAAGAAGAGAACCTCAAAAGGGTTCAGACAGACAGACAGGTAAACGTGGCGGCGTGGTAAAACAAAGTCTTGTTTTATAATATGCACTGACGAACATCATAAAGGAAAATTTAAGGGAAGAGAGGTAGGAGAAGTAAAATTTAGAGCTAAGACTAAGAAGGATGGGGATTACTCCACAGACAAGAGAATAAAGAATAGATATAGTATTTCATCGAATCAAATTATTTAACTAGAAAGGTTGTCGCAGGTTCAATTCCCACTCTTGCCAAAATAATAAGTGTGTAATTGAATTCTCGTGCTTATAGGAAAGTACGAAAAGCGTCCGAAGTTTGAAAATAACAATATTTATATTTAAAAAAAATACAAAGCGAAACACTTCCTGTAATCATCAAAATGGTGTGAAATTATCACATCAATCGTCATACTGTTTATATTTTATACATTTTACGCACGTGTTTGGACGTAAGCCATACACAATTTGTTGATGAACGTGTTTATAGGATTCAGTAATAACTCGTCTTCACAAGTGAAATTATTGGTTTTTTTTTCTTTCTACACGGGTTGTCTTACAGTTTCCGAAACTGTGTTACGGTTCCAGCATACCCAGCGGAAGACCAAGTCTTCCTCGTTTAGCCGATGGTATTTTTGAGGCTATAAGCTAACGAGTGGCCAATTCTGTTGATGTATATTTAGATGGAAAAGTGACGGATTATGTACATAAGTTTTTAGTTATAAACCCATTGGTACATGGCCGGAATCTGGGATCGAACCCGTGGTATGCCTAGTTATTACCAGACGTTTAACCACTTGGCCACCGACGCAGCTATTATTGGTTAAAAAAAAGTGTACCGACTTCAAAAATTTGCACTGAAAATTAAGAAATAGTAAATATTTCGTCGTAGAATTTGAAGACGGTTGGTGCCAAATTAGAAATAACTTAGTACCCAAATACACTAATCTAGACAATTCATTAGGAACCTACCATCATCAGTACAAACATAGCTAATATTGAACAGATCTTTATATTCTTAGATGTTTACTTAATTTTGTATCCTAATTTGGCACCAACCGTCTTCAAATTCTATGTCGAAATATTTATTATTTCTTACTTTTCAGTGCAAATTTTTGAAGTCGGTACACTTTTTTTTTAAAAAGGTTTATATTCTAAACAATTCTTTCCTACATCATTTTGTTATAACTATGACGGATTAAACAGCATACACCATGAAAACTCGCTTATAATTCTTAGCTCCTAAACATGATAGGGCCACGTTTAATACTCGTAAACTTTCCCGGTGAATCAACCTTTATATTAGTGTAAACCTTAACAAAGTCCGTTCAGTATTGAAAAGCAGACGCAAATCAAAAGGGTTCCGGTTTTATAAATTGACTGCGGAACCCTAAAAATGCTGCCTACATACATGACAAATTGAAACTGTTTGAATTATAAACGAAAACATCGCACCGATGTCGCGAACTTACTAACTTTCTATGACATGGTTTTCGAAGAAGTTTGAGGTACACGGCGGTTAGAAAACAAACTTTGAATAACCGAGGGAATATAATATAAAGATAATAAAGTTTTAAGGGGTGTGTTTATTCTGGTGGTGAAAATTGTACTGACAGAGCCATAAATCCTAGTTTACAATAATATTGAGGGAAATATTCTGTCGTTTGGTTGGCGTTTTCGTGGATCTTTTTGCTGTGAAATTAGATCGAAACAAACGTACCGTATTGAATATTAGACTAAAACGAAAACAACTATTAACGCTTGGTCACGTGAACACTGAAGTGATGTTTCATTTCATAGTGTAAGTATATAATTGGGTAAAATATGCTTTGATGACAACCGAATTATGAAAAATCTGCTCTTCATAAATGCTGGGAACTTAAGTTAGGGCCCAGGTCACAGAGTGTTTAGAACTTTTAAAACCTCACAAATACCATCCGCTGGGTACACTGGGACCAATACCACGGGAGCCGTAAGGTAATCCGTGAAGAAGAAAAAACAACATACAAACATAAATCGCTTTTGTTTGATATAATATTTTGCTTGATCTGCGGGATTCGAAACCAAGCCTATCAGCTAACTAACAACCAGTCGCTATAACATTTGGTCGCAAATAGCAATCAATTAACCCAGATGTGTTCTAGTTGCTCACAAGTAAATTACTTTTCTTGTAGGGGCGCTGGCGTCGATTGTGAATTTGGTATTATGCAATCCGTTGCAGTTGCTAATTCCGTGATAAGACTGCAATATTTCGTGAGTATAATCGTTAACCACAACATTAAACAATTAGAATTATAATTTACTGCCATAAGTAATAAGCAATAAAATTTTCTCCTACAGCATCAGCAGACCAATCCCAAAGTAATCCGAACAAAAAGTGGCCGCAAACAGCTCGGTATAGGGAAATATTCGTAATAATAAATTAAGGGTGAATTTACCTGTGCTCTGTAAAAGTGATTTATAAGCGGCATTATGCTTAGTTAATTTAGAAACATTGCGTTTATAAATTGACACATTTTGTTCTGCTTTGTTAGTTTTAATGTTAAAATAAATCATCAGGATTTTATGAAGAAATTTAATATTATTTATTAAAATTTGTGACTTTCGAAATGGTGTTTATATTAATGTAATTTAGATATAAACTAAATATTAGCCAATATACCTTCAATAACATCGTCAAGCTATTTAATGAGTGGTAAGGTCCGTCGAGGGAGTTCGACGGAAACCAAAGAGAGGCAGCAACCGCCTTCTTAAAAATATCTCCGCAAATTTTTATTTATTGATAATGAGTAATTGAATTATATATATATTAGTCGTGACCCAAGGGCTGGCATATACAAACAACGAATTGGCCTCACCATTCAAAGAAGCAAACGTTGCCAGCATCTTATCTTGGGTACCATGCCGCAAGATAAATTAGAAGAGATCTACAAGTTATAGCCTCATATTAATAATTTTTAATATTTTATCACATATTATAAAACAAAGTCCTTCGCCGCGTCTGTCTGTCTGTCTGTTTGTCTGTCTGTGCAGTTTTCACGCAAAAACTACTGAACGGATTTTATTGCGGTTTTCGCTATAAGGTAGGTTAATTCACCGGGAAGATTATAATTAAATCAAGTCGTGGGACAAGTTAGCCCCAATGAGTTTCCGTGGCGTATGCTGTCTGATCCGTCATAGATATAACAAAATTATGTAGGAAAGATTTGTGTAGAATAAAATGATCTACAAAAAAGTCTGCGGAATAGATAAGAATAAGATAAGTAGTTACAAACAGTCAAAACGTCGCAAGAATGTTATATTATAATTGAATAAAAATTTAAGAAATAATTGTATTGCAATAATTGGGCAATAGTTTTATTTGATTGATTACCGAATTAACGATATACCTTACTTACCGGGCATTGTTACAGAAACCTTGCAATAGTGGAAGTTACCTAGTCGCGACATATTGCTAAAAGATTTAGGTCTGAGTAAATAAACTTTATATTTAAATTGAAAACTAATTTCTTGAAGTTATTGTCAACTAGGTATTAGGTAAGCTTCCGTTGCAACGGAATTTCTCATCGGAAATTTAATTAATTCAACAAACTCAGATGAACTTTATTCTGAAGTTGACTGCTAAAATATTGAAAGTGACTTCGTAGACATTTAGAGGATCGCCTTTTGAATTCAGCGCTTTTAATGAAATAGTATTGGCGACGATTGTATTTATCACAGAACATTATTAAGAAAGTAGAAGTAGCATGATAGCATGTTTATATGAAAACCGGTGTAACCAAATTTTTGTATACTATGGTGACAATATTGTGAAAAACTAGTCTAGATAAATATATTAGTGTTTTATGCTATCTTTAGACAAATTATTTTTGTGGGTATTCTGCATTGAAATATGGCACAAAATGTATTATTAGGGTTCCGTACCCAAAATGTGACAATGGAAACCCTATTACTAATTTCTGTGCTGTTCGTCCGTCAGTTTCAGTGCTATGACAGAAAATAATAAAAATAAAATAATGTTAAAAATTATAGGGGTCCCCATACAAGAAACGTGTTTATTCGGCGTTTTTTGTTCGATCTTAATTAATGACAATAATTGCAATACATACAAACTTCTAACTAATATAACACTATAATGCATGTAAATAAACAAGTAATAAAAACTGGCTAAGTGTGAGTCGGACTTCCAATTTTTTGGGCTATATTTCAGGGGTAATTATATGAATTATTATATTATATGCATAATATGTGTGTTACGCGGGAACCCCCACTTGCTACTTCTATGTTCTTTATAATGTTCTGCGGTATTTATAGTATGTAGGTTAATATAATATTAATCAAAGCGGGGGAAATAGTAATTTAATTATTGAAAAATACAAATTTGTGCCGTTTGGTGTACTAATTTTGATGCGTAACATCTTAGCTCTCGGTATGTGACATATTGTTTTCACCTTGCCAGAGACAAAGTAGTTTCGTGAAATATGCGACTGAAGTGAAATGTAAAATTTTAAAATTTGAATAAATCAGACGAAAATAAAAATTGAAATAGAATTTTTGAGGTTAGATGTTACGCCATTAGCGACTACTAAAAACTCGTTTCCTTTTTTTGACCGACTTAAAAATAAGGAGGAGGTTCTCAATTCGTTCAAATTCTTTTATTTTTTTTTAAAGATGCTGATTTGTAGAGCTAAATTCTATTAAAATCTAACCGAGCCTTTTTGACATGAAAGTTAAGTTCATTCGCCGCCCTAGGCATGACGAACTCAAATTCAACCACGAATGTTAAAAATTTTAAGATAATAATTACTAAAGCTAATCTTATTACCTATGTACTTATCTATATATTATCACACCTTTTACGCAGAGACAATGGAATGCCATTTGCTACGATCCTGACGTACATCTTTTGCTTCTTTTATATTCATCATACCTTTCATACATGCTTGGCGATTGTGTGTACTTTGAACATTGCCTTCGATCAATATTTGTTATATATGTTATTTCATAAAAAATATTAGAAAGACTATCGATGAACTATAAAGTACATAGCTAGGAGAAAATATTTAAATTAGCTTGCCCGCAAAGCTCAGTTTTAATAGAAACAATCTCCCGGAAAGTTATTTGTTTTAAACATAAAGAAAAACCTGGTAGCTTCAGGTCAAATTCTTACCGCGTTTGTCTAGAAATAACGAAGTTCAAAGGCGGTTAAAAAAATCAACGAGTTAAAAGTTACTTTGAGCAACGGGCCGTTAATGATTAAATTGTTTTTGCTATGTTCTTAGGTATGATTAATTATAGAAGAATGCGTGGAGCTTATTATTATCTTAACTTTTGCTTTGATTGCAGAAGACTTGAAAAAAAAAAAAGAAATTGACTAAGAGTGAGTCGAACGCGCGTGGAGAGGGTTCCGTACCATTCCAACTTGAGAATTTTCAGGATTTTCGTTTAGGTTTTCCTGAAAAATATGAAATATGAATGAGGCCCTATATTTCCTGTATAAACTGTGCATTTAAAAATATATATTTAATAGATTGACATTCCTATATGCAATTTTACAGCTGTCGCAATAATTATTAAATAAATAATTTTAAGTTTCCATGAATTATATTTATTTTATCTATCTATCTATCATCACGCATTTCATCCCAAGAGGGGTAGGCACAGGCAATCGAATGTCATTTGTTACGATCCTGACATACCTATTTCGCTTCTTTTTATATTCATCATACCTTTCATACATGCTCGGCTCCATCGATCAATACATTTCCAGCATTTCCTTTCACTTCAGCCATATAAACATTTTTAGTCAATCTTTCATCCTTCATTCTTTCAAATACTTTTCTTCATTTTAGTCACAACATTCTTTCACTCCGCATTCTTCTCTAATGACATCTTTCCGGATGCGGTAAATACGCTTTATATCACAAATTCTACGTAAAGACTGAATTTCCACTGTATTTATTTTACTTTCATGCTTCTTAATTATTATGTTGTTTAATATTTAATAATATTTATTTTAAATGTAAAATAGCTACTCTACATTTACTCACTTAAAAAACTTCTCACTGTAAACTGCCACGAGGATACAAACAACTTCGTTAAGCGTCTGCAAAAAGAATATCCTTCTTGATGGGACTCCGATTCACCAAATCTCACTCTTTTATTACCGGTTTGACATTTTGCGTTTCCGGGATTTTCAGTTATTACTTCGTCCAATTCAAAGCGTACTTTAAGTCGACCCCGCTTTATTCTTCGATCTGAATTCCGTATCATTTTCACAGCACTCTATTTTTAACCGATAACGGTGCAGTAAGGAGGAGTAATGTTTATTACGTTTTGTTGTTCAACATTTGGCACATTCTCAATTGTTTTAGTACCATTAAAACTAAATCTTAACACAGAAAATTTATTTCGCTCCGTAAATCAAAACGACTGGTATAAAACGTCACATGTAACTAGTTTTTAGTAGAACAAAATCTGTGTCCATTGAATTACTATTGTATTTAATATTTGAAAGATGAATTACTAAGCAACGAAAGAGTTTTGGATGGTAGCCAATATATTAAATGCCAGATTATTACTGCAAAGTAAAGCGAGAGCCAAATTAACAGCTTCCTGAACACAATTATACGAGTATCATAATTGAGTGATAACGACATGATGTGATGAAACTATCTATAATTTTACAGCTCAAGTTTTATCGTTGATGGAATTAGGCAGGTGTCGATAACTTTATTAGATGAAATTACTTAATTTATAATACGATTTTTAAGGCACGCATCACAGCGCAACGAACTTAGTTTTACGCGCGACTTATTTTGTCCATATCTCTTTAGAAATATATGAGCAAGATGGACTACTATTAAAATCGATAAGATAAACAAGGATAAGATAAGATAGACCAAGATTCACGTACCAGAAACATGAGAAAGTACGATTTCTCAACAAAACTTGTCTTGCGATAATACACAAAATGGACTTCAGCAATTCAGATGTTGTACAAAAAATATTGGAAATAGCAAGTTTTAGTTAATGGATCCATAAAGTATGTGAAATTATTATTACTCGATTTGTAAATTAAAATAAAATATTTTTTACATATTGAGTATTTCATATACATTTAGGATCCATTAACTAGAACTTTCTATTTTTTATAAGTTTTGTACAATACTTGAATTGCTGAAGTCCGTTTTTGTATAAGGCGTCTCCTTAAAACAATTATATTGGAGCTCCAAGAATAAACTAATATAAAAATATATAAAAGATATGCCTATACAATATACATCTATCAATCATCACTTTCCTTATTTCAGGAAAGGTAAACAGATACAACTGCCGCCTTTTGTATATTCATCACAACTTTTAGTACTTTCCCTGGGATTGTGACCTATCCAGAAAATCTAGATTATTGTCTAGATAAGTGGTGGGGGTCGATTTTTACTTGCTGAGGGGTCCACGTCGTACGGCGTTAAAACCTTTATAAACCTCTGATCAAGATGGTTTTAGTCCATCATACATCCTTTCAGTGAGTCAAAACCAAATTTTTGGTAGGGAAATCTTATGGAATTGCGACCTGAGTTCGCGACATGCTCGGACACAAATGCCGACCCGAGAATTTATGACAGGAATTCGTGTACTGGCTTCCACGTATGCCTGGGTCAGGCATTTTAGCTGCGCATGTCCGGACCGAGATGTTTGATGTGTAACATCTTTCTTCTCCTGCAATCTGTGGGAGTGATTTCGTGAAATAGGAAACCAGGGAAGCGCGCGCTATTTGATTTGACCAATGAGCGCGCGCGGTGGTAGACTTGACCGTCAGATGGTACTAAACCATTTTCCAAAAGGTTGGTACTGTCAGCCAACAATGTGTGCGTGTGTGTGTAGAGAAAGAGAAAGGGAAATAGAGAAGGAGAACGCATCAGCAGTGCGCTTAACCTACAGTGTTGTGTATAAAGTGTTAGTGTTTTCAGGATATAATGCTAATGTTGCTTATTTCCAAGGTAAGATGTCAGATGTTACACATCATATGCGACTACTGTAAGGCTCGCTCGTATTTTTTTTATTAAAAACGTCTTTATGGGCTCTAGATATTTTTATTTTAAAGTGGAAATTGTATTCATAGTTTAAAGTTTTCACTTCTGTCCGCAGTCCCCATGCCTATGCATTTTAACATAATTTTACTCACAACCTTATCTTTCAATCTACATTATTTTATAATCACTGAATATAAGTATAGTCTTTTGTAATATTTTTACTCTACTCATATATAATAAATATTATCTCAATACTTTTTGCAATTGCAGTTAATACTTTTATTGAAAGTACTGAGTTTCGTCATTTGATTTACGAAGAAATCGGAATAACCTTTAAATCTTTTTGTAAACCATCCATACATTCTGTTAATGGCTTCTAACGAGCAGTAAAATCCACAATTCAACTGTAAATTGTAGAACGGTTAGAGTCGCTTAGAGCACCGTCTCCTCTTTAATAACTTCACTTTTTATTTCATTTTTGATTGGATTCTTATAAGGTGGATAAGGGTGTAGCTTGGGTATTGGCTCTGAATAAGCAAAATGATTTTGATCTTAATATTATAGTGAAAGTATTTTTCACTACAAAGTCTAATTCTATATACTAAATTCAACAGAAGACGCCACGGTCAAAACTAGAGAACTAAATAATTTAATAATACATCAAAAAATAAAACATGTAAATAAAAAACCAGCCAAATGCGATTCGGAACCGCATACGAAGGGTTCCCTACATTTAATAGTATGCACTAAGGTCCGACTCACACTTGGCCAGTTTTAGACGTTTGTATATATTGCAATTAAGATCAAGCAAAAACGCCGAATAAAACACGTTTCTTATATGGGGATTATTAACTTTATTTAATTTTTATTATTTGAAGTGTCTATTCGTTACGGTTCAAAAGATGCCTTGTGACAGGCCGACGGACGAACAACGTAGCCTTACCTACCTAAATATACCTCAACAGTACTGGCCACTTGTTAGGTATAGCTTTACAAATACCATCGGATAAAAGAGGAAGATTTGGTCTTCCGCTGGATACCCTGGGACCGTAACACGATTTCAAGAGCTCTAACTAAGGCAACCCGTGAAAAAAGAAAAAAGAAAATAATAATTTGTGTAATTATTATTTGAAATACTTAATTAAATGTCAGTGATCCTTGATATGTTGTTAGAAACTAATTTAATTTCCGGTAAGTAATAGATTTTTTTTTATTCGTTGGTTAGGCGATGAATATCTTACAAATTAATTAATTACATTTACTCCCTAGGGGCTAGTTATGTGAGATATAATTTTAATTGAAAACTCAACCTTTGACCTATTCTACTCACGAAGCAGACGACGACCAGGTTTCGACTCCCAGACGGAGTAAAATATTGCAAATATAAAACTGAGAAAGTTTGAATTCCTGCTATCTAGTGGGCACTTTATTCGCACATCTACGCAATAAAATTGACGTACATTTCGCTTAGTACTAGCCCAAGCTTATCTCAATTCAGGCCTGAAAACCACATTGAAATTGGTTCATTAGCATCCGCACAGACAGACAAACAGACAAAAACTATTTTTTTGTTATATGTATAGATTAGATAATATTACAAACGCACATAATCTTGAATGATTCGAAGGAAATGTATATATTTTTGGAATATCAAGAAATCCTTAAATAATTGTTTTTTCTTCTTTACGGGCCTTATCAGCTCCCGAAACCGTGTTACGGTCGTAGGGTACCAACCAACGGAAGACAAAGCCTTCCTCTTTAAAAAAAAACCTCTTTTAGCCGATGGTAATTGTGACGCTATACCTAAGTAACGAGTAGCCAGTTCTTAGAAAAACCTCTAAGTGTGGTTTGTCGGATAGTACATAAGTACCTAAGTACATTAGTTTTTTTTTCTTTCTTCACGGGTTACCTCCAGCTCCCGAAACCGTGTTACGGTTCCAGGGTGCCCAGCGGAAGACCAAGTCTCCCTCGTTTAGCCGATGGTATTTGTGAGGCTATACCTAACGAGTGGCTAGTTCTGTTGAGGTATATTTAGATGGAAAAGCCTCTAAAGTACATTAGTACATAAGTTTATTATAAAAAAACCCATTGGTACATGGCCGGGATCCGAAATCGAACCCATGGTCTGCCTGGTTAATACCAGATGTCTTAACCGCTGGGCTATACCGACGCACAAACAAACAAAAATGTTTGTATCTTAGCAAGTTTGAAACAAAATGGTACTTTAACATAGTAGGAAGTACCTACGTTTGGAGATAAGCTGTTGATTGTTGTTTTTGAATTAGTTCACAAGTAGAAATCTCTCTACTAAAATAATACTTTGTTTATAAGATCTTTGTCTCATTGCAATGTTTATATTATTGTTCGCAGACATAAACATTATCTACAAGTACGAAAAGTCGCCGCAAGGTATCTCGAACTTATTCAAGAACTTCGTTATTGAGATAAACTTGGAATGCTGCCCTTAAAAGTTGCGGTCGCTAATAAATTATGTCTGTAGTATATAAATTACGTTTCATTTAATTTTTAGGGCAAGGACGTAGGGAGAATGTCTGTAACTGGCATGTCGATAAAGGAAGAATAGGGGATTAGTCACTCACAATAATCTATCGACCAGCGGTAAAACCTTCATTTTTCAGGGATCGTGAAGGGCTGGCAGAAATCTATACTTACTAAAATTTGTATACCTACATAAATATGCTTGTAACTACTTATCTATTAGAGATGAATATATTCTACCCTGAACTTTTTTAGATCATTTTATTCTGCATAATTCCTTCTTACATCATTTTGTTCTATCTCTGACAGATTCAACAGCATACGCCATAAAAACTCGCTAGGGCTAACTTTTCCCCCGACTTGATCCTAAACGTGAATGTATCTATTGAAAAACTCAACAAAATCCGTTTAGTACTTTTTGCGTGAAAAGACGCGGCCGGGGTCTTTGTTTTGTAAATGCAATGATAATAGTGATGTAAATGTGTATTTGTTTGTCCTTCTTTCTTGACAAAACAGAAAAAGTAGTTTTTTTGTGACTTTTTATCTCGGAAAAATATCATATTGTTACGCGAAAATTTTTAATGGAATTTTTCATAACTAACATATTATGTCCACTAGTACGAGTCGAGGCTGGTCGCTTGTAAAATAATAAATCTCTCACAACTTTCATCTTCCAGCTTAACAAGAGACAAGTGACATGTCCAAATTTAGCGAGTTTTAAGAGACCTATATCCATAATTTATATGGGGATAAACTATTCCCAATTTCTCTGTAAATAATCCATCTGTGTCATTGTAATTTAGCATATAGTTACTTATTCAAATATATCTAAGTGAAATAATTGTTTTTTTTATTATTAATGGAGCGCTGAGCTTTGTGGTGGATTATGAAAGATAAAAGAGGGGAAAAGTTTAACCACCCATAATATTTCCTATTCAATAAAACCCATTGAAAAAATAAGATATATTGAATAAGTAACTATGTATGTACTAAATTACAGTGACATAGGTGGATTATTTACAGAGAAATTGGAAATAATTTATCCCAGAAAAATTATGGATATAGGAGCCTTAAAGAGAAGCTTTTTTTTTTTTTTTTTTAAAGAGCAGATGCCAGCTTTATCTGCCCTCCGAAGAACGAAAAGTCGATTATAGCTCGATGGAGGGTACTTAGCTTTTTTTTGTGGTTACTTATTGTTTTTATGTTTCTATTGCCAGAGACTCCGCACGCTTTGTCATCTACTAATATTGGTCCATAGACAATCCGCTCAATACTGAAGTAAACATTACATTCTTTGAACCAATGTCATAAAAATCATATTCCTAAAAGCTTATTCATTTCGACATAACATCGACTGATATAAGGCGGCTTTATTACAGTTTTGGTCAGTAATATTGAATATTATGATCATATATAGAACTTTATTAGATTGACCTTAATGGACCGCTAAATTTACTATACAGTCGCACCTTTCGTACATTTTTATGATTATGAACATTAATGCTGTTATGGCTGGTGAACAGTAATGAAGTTTTAATATGAAGTTCTGATATTAATTTTATTTATTACTTTATTTTATCAAGACTAGGGATGAAGTGTCGATGTTTGTTTAATGTTTTACCTAAAAAATGCAGATAACAACAGTGAAATCCGAATATTCAATCTATGTGATACATAATTTTAACAATAATAATAATTCTAATGGTTAATATTGTGATAAGTTTAAAATTAAAATCATAATATAAAAAATTTCAGGAGCTGGAGGTGGACACATAAAGTTATTATGTGGAAACCCAGAAGAACAACGAGGGGAGTGGGACGACATCAGAAGACATGTTTGGATGATATATGAAGACTGTCACTGAGACGAAGTGATATGCAGCTGTACAGAATAGAGGTATATGGCCAGATGGAGGCTGAATAAGAAGATGAAGAAGTGCTATGTAATCACAGAATATTTTGATACATAAAATTATAATTATGATGACAGGAAAATAAATGGCGGGAACTGTACCCTCAAGGGTACACAGGAAAATATGTGGGCAAAAATGTGAGTGTAAACAATCTATCTATCATCACGCCTTTTATCCCAAGAGAAGTAGGCAGAGACAATTGAATGCCATATGTTACGATCCTGACATACTTCTTTCGCTTCTTTTATATTCATCATACCTTTCATACATGCTCGGCCATTGTGTTATTTCGTTATATCGATCAATACATTTTTATATGTTCAATAAAAGTACAATTAGGTCGTCCTCTGCCAGCATTTCCTTTCACTTCATCCATATAAACCTTTTTAGTCAATCTTTCATCCTTTATTCGTTCAACGTGTCCAAACCAGCGTAAACTACTTTTCTTCATTTTAGTCACAACATCATCTTTCACTTCACCTTCTTCTATAATTACATCGTTCCGGATGCGGTCAATACGCTTTATATCACACATTCTTCTTATTCCATACCCAAGTCTCGCTTCCATAATTAAGTGATGGAACTAAAACACCTATATTAATTTTACTTTTAGAGTGTGAACAATTTCATTTCAATCTAATGATATGCGCAAATGTCTACTTGAAACTCAAGAGACTTACTCTATAGACTTTCAACCTTGTAAATATTCAGAAAGGTGTAAAGTTGAGAAATTGTTGGCTAAATTTTCAGTTAAATGCTTTGCTTTGTTTCAGTTCTACTGTTCTCTCTAAGGAGTTTTTAAAAGAAACTCAGACTATGAAGAATATAGCAGAAGAGTGGATTTCGAGTTAAGAAACAATTTGCAATCTGGTTCTGTCGTTAGTTTGTTTACTAAGTTTGCTAGAATTTCAATGAAAGTAAATTAATTGTTTTTCTTTTTATTTTATTCTAAGTTATGCAGACAATGTGATCGAATTTCGATTATTCCCCACTATTGTCATTATTATAAAACAAAATACCTGTAGGTAAATATATGTTTGCCAAGTTTGAATCTTAAAGGGCCTTTACATGATACGAGGTAATTTTTGCTTAACTTATATACTAGAAGTTAAAAATCTTGTGCATGCGCCCAGTAGTACCAGATGGAATAAATGAGATTATTACCATCAGGTTGTGTATGCTTGACCGCTTTGTAATATAGCCTCTTCGTATATATAAGAGCAAATCTTCCCCTTGTTACGGCCGGTAACACGGTTTTCGAAGGCCATAAAGCACCCGTGATGTTTTTAATGTTAGTAATTGCACATGTTATAATTACCTAGCGCGAACTTGACGCCAGTCCAAGCGGTCCGGACATAATGGATTAGTCGGCGGTAAAGCGGGCGCGGGCGACGACGTCGTGACGACGCTTCTACGTCGGGTGGCGGAGAGGCGGCCGCAGGATCCGCTTCGATACCCGCGCCGCCCCCGCCGCCGTTTCCTTCCACGCTCGACGCCGTGGCACCGCTCCTGGCCCTCACCCAGCTTTGCGAACACTTCACAACACCACAAGACTACACAACACCGACATGTCACTTCACGTCACGTAATCGTGTCGGACGCGTACCGTTGAGTGTAAACATCTGATAGTTTTTTCATAGACAATCCAGTTTAATTTAACAAATCATGAAATGATGCCATCAGTTATGATTACTATATTAGTTTCTGAACAAACCTTTACCTAGTTTAAATTACATGATTATTAATAAAATGTAGTTAGACAGCATTATTAACTACTTAGTTTATTTTAAATTGCTGTGAGAAATGTCGATTTTATCCAAGAAGACACTTCTAGGGTTGCGCCGATTATCTGTGGACAAATGAAAAGAAATGTATTAGTACTGTTAGTACAAAGCAGAAAATTAGTATATTAAGAGAAAAAATGTTTTGATGTACATAGAATAGAGAACAGAAACACACTTTAAGGTATCATAGAGTTGATGCAACGTGGTCCAAGGCTTTGGACTGGAAACCTCTGGTTCAAATCTACTAACCTCAACTATGATAGAGGTCAGTGATTCAAACCTCACTCGGGCCAAAATTAGAGAAGCACATATTTATTAACATTATGGACACCTACAGACTCCCGGCAACTGTGCCATGTTACCAGCCACAGACACGGTCTACCTAGCGGAAAGTCATTTTGATGCTACGCGACAAGAATGTAACATTTTACGACTTAAATATTTTGTTACTGTAAAACATTACTTTTTATACTATATAATATATATAACAAAATAGCTTATCGGTTAGAATAGGTTCAGTAGATTTAGAGATTACCCTCTACATCCAAACTTACAAACTTTACCTCTTTATAATATTATAGACAGGTGCCCAAATCGCTGTGTTTATAAAATTATTACTATTGTATGAATGAACAAATTACATCAAAGTCCGTTGCGTGTAATTCGTACAATTTTGAAACCCAGCGTTTAGGATGCGCGCCTGGTGTCTTTCCTATGTCTTGTTGTATCTTCTACAAATGCCGGCAGGTAATTTTTCGTCAGTGAGTAGTGAACAAGTCTTGTCGTATCGTGTAAACGGTCTAATACAAATGTGTGAATGAATGCTGTTGCATATGTTGCAACAATATGCAGACGATAAGCTGTTTTCGTGTCGTTTGAAAGTGCCCGAAGACATGTTTACCTCATTTAGCCGGTAAATAAGAACAACACAATTTGTAGGGTACATTATTTTGGGTACATTCGTATCCATAATGATTTTCTTAATTATATGCTATTTATTTTTCATTGCACTGAAAAGAAATATGAACATTGGAGCCGTTTGAAACCGCTGAATATTAAGAGCTGAAAGTTGGATTACTTGAAGCTTTCAAAACTATAATAAAATATAACGAACTGAGATGACACCAGATTTCCCCAATTGTCATACAAAATTCCTTCTGTATCCACAAAGTGAAACTTCGAAGGCTTTAAAGCTTTAATTTTGGGGTAGTTAGTCATCATGAATAAAGCTACCGCTTTCATTTGGTATTTGAGCTGGATTTGCATTAAAATTGGATTTAGAGACGCGCCTCATGCAAATGGAGAACAAAAACACGAGTCCGTCGACGTCTTCAAGCATTCTCTTATAATTTTAATTACTTTAGCGTATTTATATTGTCAGAATTTAAGAAAGGTTGAACTAAAATCGTTATAGGCTCGCCACGGTTTTGTGTTAAGATTTTTAGAAAAATATTTCTTTTCTTACTTTGGATTCGTTATACTTATAGGGATAAAGTGGTGTTGCCGATTTATAGTTCAATTAAGGTCTATCTATCTTGATAGATAGCTATCATCACGCCTTTCATAATTCATTTGGTAGGCAGAGACAATCGAATGCCATTAGTTACGATCCTGACATATCTCTTTCGCTTCTTTTATATTCATTATACTATATTTTATTATTATTATATTTTAATATTTTCATCGATCAATATATTTTTATATGTTTAATAAAAGTACATTTGTCCTCTGCCAGCATTTCCTTTCACTTCAGGCATATCAACTTATACTTTCATCCTTCATTCTTTCAACGTGCGTAAAATACTTTTCTTAATTTTAGTCACAACATCATCTTTCACTCCGCATTTTTCTTTAATGACATCGTTCCGGATGCGGTAAATACGCTTCAATTAAGGTTAGTGGGGTTAAACTGGATTCAAATGATGATGACCACAGAGTACCGTATCGTTTTGTATCTTCAAAATGTTTTGAAAGAGTCCTTATTGGAAGCAGTGATCATTTTTGATTTTGCTGTCTCTGATTCTGCATGCAATGTACCATCAATGATATTGCTTAGAATAAAACTTAGAACATAAAATGTATACCAAAAGTCACACATATTCTGTGTATGCCATAAACAATTGTCCTTTTAAAAGGACAATGGAAAAGATTTTGAGCGCAAATTAACTCGTAGATCACTCTCGGTCGAGTTTAGGGTAGTCGGGTCGCTGTAACAACCTGTGAAATGAGACCGTTATGAAGGCCGTGTATTTTTAAAGCCTTTGCGCCCTTCAGGGATTTGGAATTAATGTTTTTATTTATACACAAATCTGTGACGCCAATTTTGTTGTGGACCCTAATTTTATCATGTGTTATTGGGTAAAATTTCATTAAGCTAATAAATTCTCATTTTTTATTTAGACAGTATAACTACCTTCCCTGTCGTCAATTTTAGGATGTCCTTTAAAAAATCAAATCAAGTGATTTACTATTTTCTCAAAATTATGATACGGGATCATAATAGGGGTAATTAAGACACAAGTGGATTTTTTAATAGCATCTACGAGTGTTTTAATTCCAAGTTATGTGCCCGTTCATACACTACTTTATCTAATCCCATGCAATAGTACAAAACAAATGGAACCAAGATATTTTTCTTAATCGACAAATTGGCGGCAACCTACTGCACATTTAACTGTCAAGTAACTCTGACATGCGCGTGTCGAGATTTTCATAGAGTTTAATGTGGCTGTTTAAAAAAAATCCTCTGCCCTTTCTGCATTTAAAAAAAAACAAAACATTACGATATCGTTTTTATATGAAAACTTCGGTACTATAATACATTATAGTATCGAAGTTTGCTATATTACAGACGCGTGTAAATAAAACATATAATTATGAATATAATTTGAAAGTACTTTACGATATAAGGGTAGATAAAATAAAATAAGTACGACTACGATAAGTAATATCGAGAAGCACTAAACTGATTTAGAGACCCGATAGAATGACTCTGATTCCCTGGAAGCGAGGTCGGGCCCTTGTATGGGATGCTATGACATAGCAGGAATGTGCGTCGACACATTAGCCCCGTCTCATTTCAGGGAAACAATAATCAAAGCGAGAGCTGCGGAGGAAATCGCAGAGTCTAACAAACGGCGCAAATATAGTTCAATTATTGAAATGAAAACTACTAGTTACTACTACGGCACAACCGTTTGGTGTAAAAACTCTAGGTCCGTGGGGTTCAAATACCAAAAAATTTAATGGAGATATATCCCCTCGACTGATCATCTCTTTTAGTGACAAGAGGGCTGCCTCCTTCCTCGCTCAACGAATCAGCATTACGATTTAGAGCGGAAATGCAGCCAGTATTATTGCCACTATTCCACGCGGACCTAGTTTATTTAGTTATTTTAATGTTTAGATTAGATTTAAGGTTTTTATATTGTTATGTGTAAAATAAACACTTAACTTCTGTATTGTTCGAATGTTTATGTATAGTCTGTATATTAAAGTTCTGGAAAAACAATATTAACATAACAAATAGAAATAAAAAAATAATTTAGAACTGGATAACTAGCAAAAAGTCACTGGTGTCTCTGAAGAAAGAAAAAAAAACCCGTGAAGGTGTGATTGTTTGTTTTGTTCATTTAGAAAATAATTGTCTAGGATATAATAACATAATAAAAAGCCGTGCTTATCAGTGCAATCATTATTGTGGGTAACATTTTTGTATAACTAAATTATACCATGGCGAAGCTGGGCCAGATCGCGAGTCGTGAATATATTCTAAAATTCACACAGAAAAGAACGTGTATAGATAAAAGTAATTTTTCCATGTCTAACTGAAAAGGTTAGGTTGAATGAAAAATGAAACTAAATAAATCCCTACAAGATAAACTTTACTAAAATATTTTTCACGTTACCACTAGGTATTTAAATGTAAATAAAATAATTTGGCCTAGCCGCTCAATTTTCGTATTTAACTATGTATTTTAAAATAAAAAAAAAAAAAATTGTATTTATTATATCGAGCCCTTTCATTTGATATGTAACCATTTGTAATTTGTATTTTTCCCCCAATAATTAATTCACAAAATTGAAATTCGATAAATTACCCTATACGTCCGTGATTGGGTCATCAAACACTAGATATGTAGGTACCAAATTTCAACTTTTTTGCCTAGTAGATTTGGAGAAAATAGACTTCCGTATTTTCATTGGATGTACGAAACCCTAAAAAGAGTAAGGCAATGTTGAAACATGCCATAAGGTTAGGTTTGTGTGAAAACATCTTATACGAAAAAAATAAGCATAAAGACGAACTTTTTTAATATACTTTAGTACATATCGTGCCATACTGGGTATGACGTTGGATAGAAGACGAATCATCCTTCCAGTCCATTATTGTTGTATCAGATAAAGTTCCGGTATGGAAGCGGTAATGGTAATTTCATCCGCCATCATATTTCGGTCCAGTACTCTCGTTGACGGTCTGCGTTCGATTTTTTGGGCTTATTGTGGCCGTGTTGAGTTTATTTCCTATCAAATACAATGCGTTTATAACGAATTCATTCTTTGGCACGCATATATCGCGACATGATGATGATCGCAAAAAAACATATCAGGAAATTGTCTTTAAAATTTTTTAACGGCAATATTCGGTTTTAGCCGCCGCGGTTTCACCCGAGTGTAAATAGATCCAAAAAGAAATAATCCCTTGGCTGTAGTTTACCCCTCCCCCGCCCGCTCTCGCTGTATAAAAAGTAGTATATGTCATTCTCTGACCCCTAGAACTACCACTATGCAAAAATCCCGTGAAAAACAAAAACAAATCTATTCCACGTGAACCATACATTTAATTAATAATTTTTTTTTTCTATTAATATAAAAACCTTAAATCAAATCTAAAGATTAAAAATAACGAAATAAACCAGGTCCGCGTGGAATAGTGGCAAGTATAAAGAATAGATTCGTTGAGCGAGGAAGGAGCCAACCCTCTTGTCACCAGAGGAGACGATCAGTCGAGGGGATACATATAATAATAATTTTTTTGGCAATTGTAATTTTTTAATAATTGAACTATATTTGCGCCGTTTGTTAGACTCTGCGATTTCCGCCGCAGCTCCCGCTTTGATTGCTGTTTCCCTGATTATAATTATAATAATATGATGAAAGAAACTATAAATCTTTGAGATTGGTCGCGATTCAGGAGATATTGCCACTTTAATGGGTCGCACGAGGATATTCCGTCACCCAAGTTGAGTACCCTCTCCATCAGCCCACAGCGTGTATTTAATCCGAAATGAAATTTATAATGAGCTTTGTTGACCGGTCTTTCGATTAATATTATTGGCAACGTTTCATTGTACGAAGTAATAAAGATTTCAAATATAATGCGAAAATGTTTGACCGACAACCCGTACTGATGTCCAAATATATAAATGTGATAGGTACAATACCAGACATATAAATTTGTTTGTTTGTCCCTATAAACTCAAAAATTACTGGAACAATTTTGTTACTGTTTGCGCGACTAGATAGGTTCACGAGGAAGGTTATCACGCTACGTCTTTTCTCTAAATAATAATAATAACTTATTCCGGGGGGATAACTACATTTTTATATTTTCATATATATTTATGTTTTTTTTATATATGTAAAAATATAAATTAAAGAAATGAAATAGAGATTATAATAATAATAAATTTATCTAATAAGACAACAAAGATAGAGTTAGTATTAAACTTACAGATATGTGAAACTAAAATTTCTCACGGAACCCTGTACCGGGCCACCGGAACAAGTAACCCAGTCCAGTGCTCCAGGAACCTTGAGTCCAACCTATCACTCACTACCTTTAGGAGGCTGTTACCGCTTCCTCGAAGATACTATAGCTTTTGGGAGCCGAGCAGTTATCTAAATTAATTTTATTTTTAATAATCTGGACAAAAAATATTTATGGCTAAAAATTTAATGGCGAGTCCAATGCTTATTCTTATATTTTGTATAAAGATTACCGAAGCATTTAGTAATTAATTGTTACAAAATAACTTGTTTCACACGAATTTTGCTCCAAAACCCAAAAATTTCGTTATTAGGTACCGTAAAAGGGCTGAGACAAAATAAAACCCTTGTTACAATTAATTTGTTGCCTTTAAAGACCCTGCTCAAAATGTGGGCCTATCGAAATAAGATTTATTAAGTAGATAAAGTACTTTCATGTTAAATTGTGAAATTAAGTAATTCAGATTGTTGCCATTTGCATTATTTTAAGGGTTCCATGACAGTGTCTACGCGAATTAATAAAATATATTTAAATTAATTGTTATCTTTGAAACCTTTTAAGATATCGATAATTTTAATAATCATTCACTATATGATCGTTAAAAGTTTCAACAAAATTCCATTCGGATTATATTCGGAACAAAGATCCAAATATCCGACTTGGATCAGACAGACAGACAAAAGTGTCGTTAATTTAATTGCACTAATACCTTTTGGCGTTAATAGAGACAGAATACTTGTACATAAAGTAAATAATAGTAGTTTATGATACGGGATCATAATAGGGGTAATTAAAATACAAGTGGAATTTTTTAATAGCATCCACGAGTGTTTTAATTCCAAGTTATGTGCCCGTTCATACACTACTTTATCTAATCCCATGCAATAGTACAAAACAAATTGAACCAAGATATTTTTCTTAATCGACAAATTGGCTGCAAATCGCAGTTACCTACTTTCTGCGAATGCGCGTTAACTGTCAAGTGTTTCCCACATGGGAGTGGCGATATTTTCATAGAGTTTAATGTGGCTGCATAACACATATCCTTTGCCCTTTCTGCATTTCAAAAAAACATTACGATTTACATTATCGTTTTTGTATGAAAACTTCGGTACTATAATACATTATTGATTATAGTATCGAAGTTTGACATATTAGAGACGCGTGTATGTAAAACATATCATTATGAAGTATAATTCGATTTTGTAATAGAAATTTTACGATATAAGAGTAGATAAATATCTTTATATTATACTATAGCTGATTTGCACCCGCCTATAACCTTCCTCAAGAGGGCTATCAAATGCAAATAAATCCGACAGGTAGTTCCAGAGAATAGTGCGTTCAAACAAACAAACTCTTCAGTTTTATTATTAGTATAGATAACTCTTTTTTTGAACGGGCGAAGCCGGAGACGGGAAGCTAGTGTTTTATAAATATAAACTTATAAACAAATAAGTAAATTAAAAACATAACCCTTTCTTTGCTGTTGCGCAGGTCGGGTTATAAGTGAATTGAGAAAGATGGAAAAGATATTAGAAGCAGCTAATTTTGAATTTTATGTAAACCACCCTAAATACAAAACCCTTTGTCGGCAAATAAATTCTGCTAATGATTTCATGAAGCTTTGAAGTATAAAGCGATCTCTTTGTTTGAACAAATCCCGAGTTTTGCCAACTTTTGCTGAGGAAAAAATACGAGAAAAATATAATAATAACTTTTATAAGTTCTTTTGAAGTTACTTACATTCCAGGTAACTCATTTGTCAAAATCGGCGGATCTGTAAATAAAGAAAAAATATTTTCATTAGTTCATGTTCCTTTTTACTATTTTTTGGGAGTTGGGAAGTTTCAGCTTTTTCAGTTGATTTCCTTTCAGAAATTTATTTTGTTCCTTGAGACTGTTTTTACTTTTTGTGATGTAAATAATATTGTAAATGCCTTACTAATTAAAGTAGTTGAACAGTATTTAGTTAAATTTAGGTTTTGTCTCCTCTATTACAAAATCTTCAACGATTTTTTTTCAGAGCGTTGTTGAGGAACTCTTTTAATTTTATTGCTACTTTGATTGATACTAAAACTATATGGAAAATTGAAAAACAATATTCTCATAATGAATTGCACAGGCGCATCTGGAAACAATCCAACTAAGTTCCGGTAGTTGTGAAACACAGAGTAGTTCGTAAACAGTAGGATCGAAAAATAAAAAGCGAGTCAAACACCACAAGATCTGTGTCAAGTGTCCTCCAAGAAGAGAGAGTAGAGGCGGTTTTCTGCGCCAATTTTAGCGAAACAACGCAGCCCCTGTTTACACCACGAACACACATTGTTTTCGCTCGCTTCCTCTAATTTGTGCTTAATTTGAAATGTTTCTCTTATTTAACAAATACTGCATTTGATTTACGCACACAGGAATTATTTGTGATCTTTACTTCAATGTATAATATCGCTCTATCGCTCTCAAGGGTTTTCGGTTGCCACTTGTTAGGTTTGGTTTAGAAACGTCATTGGCTAAATGAAGCCAAGGTCTGGGTCGGTAATACGGTTCCACAGTTGAAGGAATATCCAATTATTAATTAATAATATAAATGTGAAAGTTTGCATGTTTTGATGTTTGACAGACAATCACGCAATCAGTCCTGAATGTGACATAGGCTACTTTTGTCCCGGAAAATCCAACAAAGTAGTCAGAGATTATATGATCAGGATATGCATGCATACTTCTTCCAAACGTGATCCAATCACCGCAATATTTGATGAAAATTATCAGTGATTTGATAAGCAATCGCATGTTGTTAATCTCGTATAATATTCTAATGAACTTCGAGATGATATAGATTGTATAATAATTGACATAATATTAACTTCAATTAGAAGCTTAACCTCATCAGTATCTCACTAATTATCACAATCTTACTTGCAAGACTTGCATCGTATAGCAATTAAGTGAGAAGACAGAGCAGGGAATAATTTGTAGTCTCCACAGAGGAAGCCATTTATTAAGGCCAAATTGGCTTCAGAGCCTCAAATTAGTACTGCTTTGTTATTCAGCCCTCTAGGCTCGCAGTGACGGGAACTATGACTTACGTGAGCTTACTGAACAAGAGGAAACCCTGGCTTTGTGTATGTTAAATTATCCTACAACTCGTATGTAGCTCAGTACAATACACTGTTGTTGTTTTAGGAGTGGATTCTTCAAATAAATCATCAGAGAGTTGACTACTACTTAAGGTTCATACTCCGTTGGGATACGCTGAGGATAAGGACCTCTACAAGTCACGACCGGTAGTTTTGCTACAAGATTAATTAGTTAGTGCGAGCATCAAGTTCAAGTTTGTATAATAAATATAATAAGCAAAATTGAGGAATAATTTAAATTAGATACACTAGATTTTATTTCCCAATTTGTTGGCAATATTTAGTGTGAAAGTGATTCTTCCCCATTTTTCAGGCCACCAACAAATTTTCTGATCACGATTTTATAAATATACGATATATTTACTAAACTCTGTAATTGCCTTTTAAAAAACAGTGTACCGACTTCTAAAATTATGCACTGAAAAATAATGCAATGCAATAAAAAAAACCCAAATCGCTTCAAGTGTGTCTATAAAATTTGAAGAGTTCTCAATTTCTCCAGGAAGTATACCCTTTCAAACAAAAAAAATATTTCCAAATCGGTCCAAGCATCTTCAAGTAATCGGGAAATACATAAGAAAAAAGATTCCGACGAATTAAGAAATTCTTCCTTTTTTTGAAGTCGATTAATAAAAGAACTAGAAACAAAATAATGCTAAAACATGTGCAAAAAATACAATACAAAAATCACATATAGGTAGTTTTAGCAGTTCCAACGAGCGAGTGTTTATTTTAAAAATCGTATCACAAAATCAATGCAGTCCACAATGCTTCAGTTAGCAGTTTATTGATCTACATTCTATATACAGTAAATGTTTTGTTCTGTCTAGACGCAGCCAATAGTCCGAAATAACTTGAAAACTTTATAGCACAGATCACAACAATGTTTACACCGCAGGAGCAAGTCGTAAGAAAGGCCGTAAAATTCGTTATTAAAATTTTATGAACGTGTATAATCGTCACCTAACATGATTCGCAAAAATGTATGTAGGTCGTGTTTTATAATAAAAATGTTGAAAAAATACGGTAAATAACTGAAAATGGGAACAATGCGTTTAATTTTGCTAAGTCATGTTTAAAATGTACTTTTTAAATTAAACATATATAAAAAGGGTCGATAGCCGGGTTCAATTCCCATACTTGTGCCAAACCTAACCTAACCTAAGTTTAGCCGGCTAATCTTAAGTTTATGTTCACACCTACCTTTAGCCGTAACATATATATTTAAAGTAAAACAACATAAGCCTAATCTATGTCAAGCGAGATTTAAAGTCTTCGAATGGTTTATCTTTTAATGACACAGACACTCCGTTTGAAGTTGGGGCCTATCGTATATAATCATTTAGAGTTGGACATACCAACTGTATCATCCAAACAAACTAAATATCGCGTGATCAAAGTCATTAAATGGTTAGTTCTTGATAAAGCCACTGATGCCTTTTTTGGACAAAATAAATTTGTTAAATGGTGATAGCTATTGTGTAACTAGACAGTCGGTCACCTAGAAAAGTCCTTGACACATTACGTGGTCTTACTAATATTAGGAATACAACGTTTACATTCCATTTCACCCCTTTAGGGGTTGATTTTTGAAAAAATCTTTCTTTGTGTACCTCTACACCCACTAAGGAATATACCTTCCAATTTATTATTTAAATGAAGATATTCAGTGGTTTTTCCATTAACTTAGTAATGATAGTTATATGCACAGAATATTATAAAGAACAATAGAAGTTGCAAGTGGGCGTTCCCGCGTAACTAGTTTTTCACAATATTGTCATCGCAGTATAAAAATTTGGTTACATCGGTTTTCATATTATATTTAGAATAAATATTTATGCTATAATGTTATTTCTACTTTCTTTATAATGTTCTGTGGTAATATGTCTACATTATTAAATTGTATCTTTGAAACTTTTATACTAATATCGCCATGAAACAAAAATGACGTTGAATATTTTGTGAATATTAATTGAGCTGTTTCAGTGCAAATTCAGGATAAATATTCAGATAGACAACAAAATTGTAAAAACAGTTACTTATATTTATATTATTATATAAAACAGAAAATTATATCACAATTATTTTAATTTTGAAACCACTGAGATGTGACACTTTATTTATTGCATTTTATTTCTTAAAATTGCACTCTACACATTTTGTAAATGGAAAGTAACTTAGTAACTACTCATTACTATTACTATTACTACTAATTTCACTTCTATTAACTAAAATGTTCGATACTGTGTTGAAACTTCGTTACAACAGATGAGCAACAAGAAAAATGCTCGGATGCGATGTAGTGCAAATGTTCGATACTGTGTTGAAACTTCGTTACAACAGATGAGCAACAAGAAAAATGCTCGGATGCGATGTAGTGCAAATGTCGGAAAGGTTTGCCCATCAATTACTGTCTGGCAAAACCATTTACTCCCAATTTGAAAGTCGGCGGCTTTTATGCCAACTTTACATCAAATAGAAGGATATAGCTTTTGCTCGTGGTTTTACTTGCGTAAAAATTTTAAAAGGAGAGATCAAATCACGTCTTATCCATCCTACCATGTTTTAAACTCCCCATAACTAGTTTGGGACGGGATACCAAAAGAGCAGGGCTTTTAATAATCGTAGTATATTTATGACTTTGTAATATATTGAACGACATCATCTGTTTAATATTAATAGTTTATTATCAAATCATTATTTCTTCAAAAGTTCAGGGTATCTAATTTTCTAATGTAACAAAAGTTACCCGAATTGAAGATCTCATTGAGAACTTTAATTTTGGTAAAGATACAACCAGTCTAGGATCAGTGGTTTTCGAGATATGGCCCTTTTAAATAATTATTCTTTCAAATTTCGAAAAATACAATGTAGAATACAATAAAATATATCATAAATAAGACTAGATGTAATATGTAAGGTTCCAAGGTACCCCAAAAATTACAATTTTAGTATTTTTTTTATTATTTAAAAAATAAACGACTAATTCAAAACTTGTAAATTGCAGACTCGTCAATACAAACATTTAGCACCTCAATCATCTATATTCAACCTACAACTTTCGGAGATATCGGCATGTTAAATATGGAGGTGCATAAAGAAAGGATGAAATAGGGTAAATATTGCTGAAAAATGAGCCCCAGAGCATTAAAAAAACATTTCCAACATGTTATAAAGTAGGTTTAAAATATACTAAAACTTGCATTCCCAAAATTATGTAAAAAAGTCTTAGATATAAAATGTACGAAAAATATCAGAATTTCGTCTAATATTATGAAGTCTACTAAAAGTGCCTACGTATGCATTTACAGTATCAAGGTAATGTATGTAATTTTTTAGCCTCTTCTCCGAGTTGCTCATAGGTTAGAATAAATTACCTACTTAAATCCCAACTCGGGTTCTTTATGAGGATACAACATGAGTTGTCATTCCTAATGGAATTAGGGCATTAAATAATTTGTTACATGTCGAATATATTTTGTAAGGCAATGAAATTAATTTGAACAACGAATGTTGACTACACGGCTAAACTGCTGGACAGATTTGGATGAAAAGAAGAATAACGGACATTAATTTGCGTACCTGGGGGCTTAGACAATGTACAACTAAACGAATAGAATAGAGTGTAGAATAGATAATTTTAAATGTATGGGACCGACTGAAATACAACCACGTGACCTAACTAAACTGTCATTCATTCTGACGAAACCAAGGAGTTTATATACATTGTATACAAACTCCTTTAATTATAAACTACTTGTAGAAAACGAAGCGTAATTATGTCATGTTGTCTTCAATTAACGTATTTCGTGAACGCAAAGTTAGCGGTAGATACCTAACGCTGAAAAAAATGGCGATGGTTTTGATCTAGCAGTTAAATTTTTGAGGTAATGCCCGATTGTTGTTTTTGGGATTTTTTATTATTTAAGAGTTAAAATGCATAAATTGAGCTTCATACTTTTCATATAATTATTATAATACATTAAAGCTCCGGCCAAACCTGCGCGACCAAAGCGACTGCGGAGCGGGAGCGTCAGTCGCGCGGCGGTCGCTTCCCATGTAATCAAATGGCGTCATGCACACCTAAGCGACCACAACGCGGGACGACTTGCTTCGCGTTGCTGACACTCCCGCTTCGCGTCCCGCGTCCCGCTCGCTTGATGCGCAAGTTTGGCCGGAGCTTAAACTGTCATTCATTCAGACGAAACCAAGGAGTTTATATACATTGTATACAAACTCCTTTAATTATAAACTACTTGTAGAAAACGAAGCGTAATTATGTCATGTTGTCTTCAATTAACGTATTTCGTGAACGCAAAGTTAGCGGTAGATACCTAACGCTGAAAAAAATGGCGATGGTTTTGATCTAGCAGCTAAATTTTTGAGGTAATGCCCGGTTGTTGTTTTTGGGATTTTTTATTATTTAAGAGTTAAAATGCATAAATTGAGCTTCATACTTTTCATATTTTTATTATAATACGGTTAAATTTGCGTTGTGAGAGAATAGAATACTAGCTTTCGTGCATTGTCTAAAAATTTAATTAAAAGAGGGATATTAAAATATGTCAGGATTATAGTAAATGACATTCGATTATCTCTGCTTATTACTACTGGGATAATGGGCGTGATGATCGATAGATAGATACATAGAAGTCCCTCTAAGAAATTAATTCAACAAAATAATAACTCTCTCGAACATCTGTTCCAAGAGAAAGGGACGTTCATAAAGAAATATGTGTTATTGTATCATTAATCATGCGATAACGCGTTACCACAAAAACTATGTCATTCATAACCACTCGTTATTTATTAGGTCCGGTCCTTAGAAGTCAGGCTGTCTACATTTATTAAATACTAGCTGTTGCCAACGACTTTGGCTGATTGAATTCATTAAATGTTAGGCACTAGTTTGAGTAGAACTTCATTTTATATACGTCTATTTTTCTTTCTTAGTTCAATTGAATTTAGGGTCGAAAGAAAACAGTGGGATTTGTATACTTAGGACCGCGACATCTTTTGTTTCGCCAAGGAATGCTCGGCCCGAGAATGTCCAACACTAGAATGCCGAGCAAATTGCTGGATTGGACAAAGACAGTACATGGATTTTACTTTTTGTACGGATCTGTCGTTTTTGCCTTCGAGTCGAAACGAAAACATGAAATATTGTCTGTGTGTACACTAACATTATTTATAGAATAGGAACTAGGTAACGATGCGATTGACTGAATTCTAATTTCCATGAGACATGTGAAAACATATTTATTTAGAACGTGTTACAAAATAAGCAAATCTATTCAAATTTCATACAAAACGATGTGAATTTTGCATTCAGTAATAAAATAACATTCAACAACTGGCGATATTTGAAGACGTTTATTTTCTTTATAGTTTTCTTGGTGCAACAAAGTAGAAAAATCTTTAATATAAATCATAATGCTTTAGTGTTAGAGTTGAAAATCGCACAGCAAGTGGTAATAACTGGTATATTTAACAGTATTTGATGAGTTTACCGAGATACTTGCTTTAGAATTCCTTTGTCTTAATATTCATTGTTTCGTAGCAGGTTGAATAAAATTGGCACTTCTGTACGATTGTGTACTTTGTAACTAACTACTGTCATTATCTTCAAATGTCAATTTAATGTTTAATTCTGAAGCTAAAAATTTTATTGTAGTCCAGTGAAAAGCACATTTTAAACAAACTTTATTTTACAAAGCTGCGTGTGTGTTCTCAATATAAATTAATTTAAATTTTTGTCTAGAATTTTGATATTTGATATTAACTTAACTAGGTACTTTTATGAAATTGTAACAAACAATCAAGACGAACCTTCATTGATCAAATAATTGATGTCCTTAAAAAAGGTCAAATACGTAGTACTAAAAATAGACGAGCATGTATGAAACAATGTATGGATGAGGATGAAGCAAAAGAAGTATGCAAAGATCGAGAGAAGCGGCATTGCCTGCCCCTTTGGGAAATAGGCGTAATGGTATGTATGTATGTATGTAAAATAAATAATAGTGCATGGAATACTAAAACAGTATCATGAAATTCGAGAATGACAAAATATTATTTATTCAGTGTAGGTTTCCCAGGACTGATTGTCAAAGTAGGATTGCAACGAGCGAAACGATCGACCAAGGTTTTCACGTTGTGAGAGATATATTGAATTTTCAACGTCATGAGGATTTGGGGAAAAGTTAGGTCTCCCTGTCTGTATACCATTTTTTAGTAATTTATCGTGTAGCCGAGAATAGTAAATTACGTTCAGTCGCTAAAATCGTCGATGGAATATTCGGGTAATAAATGTGACGCCGACCAAACCCAGATCTAGCATAGGGTATCATACGAACAGCAATATTATTTGCATAGTACCACAAAATGTACCGAAAAATTAAATATAATATATTTGGCATTGAATATTTTGTTCAACTCATGAATTTATAAAGGAACCTCTCAAACAAAAACACTCTACTGTCAAATTATACTCAACTGACACGCAGCCAAATTTTACAGGCCTGCTTTTGAACTGATTGAAAAGATTGGGTTAGTGACGGGTTCCTTTAGGATCACCTTTACATTTTCATACAAATCGGATAATTACAGAATACCGGAACCTTTAAATGATCTCCTTAAATCACTTTAGAGTCCTGCCGTTCAAAGGAAAGCAGATGTTCCCAGTACAATCAAAACAATGAGAATCGTCTATCTTAGTCAATATCTGACGAAGGCAATATTGGAATTGGGTTCCGAGCGAGATTAATATCTTGTAGAACAACGGTGCCGAGTGTCACAGTTTAAGATGGGATTATTTGCTTTAGACTTTAGAGTTAATATTGTTAAACCCTGTGTCAGCCCAGCTCTACTAAAGATATCAAGACGAGAATCGACTAAATGAGTGCGATTTTTATACTAAATATTTGGGAAATATCATTGATAAAATAAGTCTACAAGAGCAGAATACTTCTTAAAAGTATGCTCACAAGATCAAATCAAATTATCGAATAAAATATAACAGAAGCAAGAGAAGTCTAGTAAAACACAAATTCTAAATAAAATTTGAATTTTGTTATTGTTAGCTCGAGAGAGGAATGAATACTATCGGTCGCAATATTAAATAATCAAGTTTGAAAGTTTTCAAAGCAATAATACTGAAGTTCTTTTGCGACTGCAATTCATTATGACGGTATCGTTTAAAACTTCCGATTGTATGAACAGAAATAACGAGGTGTTGCTTTTGAACAGATTCATCATTTTTAGATATACCTATATTGCATTGTGCTTTTTGTGTATGAAAATAGCACAATCGGCCCCTCGGTGTATACATACATTATACATAGCGGACGACATTACTATTAAGTCTTGTGTGAACTTTGAGTTAATTTGAGATCTAAAAGTATTTCTCAACCGTTGTCATATGTCTCAGATTTTTGTTTTTTCAAGAGACAATAGTCACATATTTATCACACGATTTCTCATTTAAGTTTTATTTCCAGTTGATTATGTCAAAGTTGTTGAACAAAAGTTTCCGTTTTTAGATTTTTCGTACCAAATCAAAAGACAAAGTTAATATAGTAGGTAAGTAAGTTGTTTGTAAAGGGGTATTGCAGATTACAAAAAGTTTTTAAAATATGCTCAAAAAAATTAGTCGGTAGCGAATGCTAACTAATATAATATGATATAAGAAAGTAAGTACGGGTAGACAACTCAACCACATTTTTGCCTGTGGAGTATTTCATCTATTATTAATGAGTTCATACAAAAAAATATATAAAGAAACTACCTACTTTGCAAATTAAATGTAACGAGACAATGAATATTAAAACACACATTTAACCCATAAAGAAAAAGTGCAGAAGCAAATCTCTCGTACACAACATTTTATGACATGAACAATATAAAAGCAATGTCATAAAAGTGTATGACTCGTATTTATGTAAAGAGTAATGAGATAAAATTTAAACACTATAAACATTATGACGCTTTTATGTTTATGAACGGAAAAACGTTGATGTTCATTGTAATGCACGAGTAAGTTCTACATTAAAATTATTACCCCATTTATCTATATTTGTTTCCTTGTCTCCATATACTTTAGGTTGCATTTCCTTTGTAGATTAAGTCAAATCCATGAGTGATGGCAATTAATCTAAAATTTTAGAAGTAGTATCTATGTATTTTAGTAATCTTGGACCTTGTCTCCATATACTTTAGGTTGCATTTCCTTTGTAGATTAAGTCAAATCCATGAGTGATGGCAATTAATCTAAAATTTTAGAAGTAGTATCTATGTATTTTAGTAATCTTGGACCTTGAGTGTAGTATTGCTGTGTTTGGCTCTGAAACATGGACCTTGACTCAAAAAAGATAAAGAGTAGAGATCAATGGGAGTGTTGACAGTGAAAGAAAATAAATACATAATACTTCATATTTTTTGTAAAATATTCAAACGGGATGTGACGTCACATTCATGTAAATTTTAAATAATTAACCATAGACTACTAACTATAATATATTAACTGACTATGTTATTATCTTGTTATTTTATCTAATCTGTGACCATTATGTTGTTGGTTCGCGTGAATGTGACGTCAACATCGCGGTCAGTACGTTATCAAAGGAATTATATTTTTTTTAATGAAAATAGAAATATAAAATTTTATAATTGTTTTATTAGGTGTAATAAATAAATTGTCAACACTCCTATTGGAAGCTTTTGAAATGTAATTCTGCAAAAGAAAGACTACTGGACAGAGAAAATAACTATACTGACGAGCAATATAAAAAGCCACTAACTTATCATGAAATATTTCCGAAACCATGCCAGATAGCTTTTTGAAGTAAAAAGCAACATTCAACTGTATTTAATAACGGTTAAAACACCCAATGGAAACAAAACAAATTTAATTAAATGTGTTAGATAAACAATGCTTTTTTAAGCAGTTTGAAAGTGGCTTTTTTATAAAGTGTAACAAGGAGGTATTGACAATCGTGGGAGAAAAAAGATGATTAATAGATAAATGAAAACAGAAGACGTAAGATGTCGAGATATGGCATGACCATATGACACAATGTCTACTTCGATGAGCTTAAAGTATGGTAAGAAAATAATATACCTAAATAAATAGTAGGCCGTTGGTAAATCCGCAAGTTGAAAAAACAGTATCAACAAAATTTACCAAGACCACCGTGCACGGATGAATGCTTGCAACGTGCCAAAAGAAGAATTTTAGATGGTCATGAATAAAATATGCGTTATTTCACACGGGCCGACCAAACCTTGGGAAACTTCAAAGCCGCTTACATTTAGCCTTAGCGTACACATACAAAGCCCGTAGGTGTAATATTCCATCATCCAGATTTCTAAAACTTTCTTCACCATAAAATTTATCTTGGAATATTTTCGTTTGCTGTACTTTCCTTCTCTTAGCTGTTGATTTGAATGAGTCAAACTGCTGTTATATACCTCTATAAAAGTGGAATAGTAGAGAAAATTTTATAGTTAAAAACACGCTTTTGTCAGTAACGCACACTTGTCTTGCATGAGTTCCTGTGGCCACCTTCCGGCTCCATCATTAGGAACCTGGACATCATCTAGGACAAGAGAACGTGTGAACACAAATCAAAAGAGCCCAAACTCGATGGGGTTACGTCGTTTCGTTACAGAGTTCCACTACACATCCTAGCTCCATCATCAGATGAGATCGTACCAAATTATTGTATTATCATCCGAATTACACACACTTCAAAGCCTCAAATCGATACGAAACTTTAGAATTTGGTTAAATTCGACTTCCAATATTTATTAACATACATATTACGTGAAACTAATATAAAGCATGTAAAAATATCAATTAAAAATCCGCCCCGGCTTCGTCCTAACAAAAATGTGTGAGAACAACCCAATTTTGGCCCAATTTTCTCCTGTTTTTGATGCAAATATTTCTGTATGAAACCTCAACTTTTTCAAAACATTACGAGCAAAGTAGGTCTTTTCACCAAGTAAGTAAGAGGGCAATAATGAATTTTGAATTTGGAACATGAATGTTGCTTCTAATAAAAACCCCCACAGATTAACCTCTTGCTGTGCGTCTACCGTTTGTGTGTGAAAATATCGCTATTGATGTGTGGGCCCCATTATAGTGTTCCACGACCAAAGAGATCGAACGCAAATATTGAACGAATAAAGTTACTGGCAGGTAAGAACTAAGACGGGCGACTCGCCGTCTAATTAAAAAAAATCTTCTTATTTATTTTTCTCATATAGATGAAAAGTAGAGTTTATTACTCGACAACAAAATTATTTTTTGCTCGGGCGACATACCTTGAATTCCTCGCTGAGCTTAGGATTTTGCTGCCGAGTGATACAATCTACTATTTTATACCGGTGCAACACTTTTCAAACAAAGAATCAAACTATTCTCTCTTTATGCTTAGAACAATCCATAATTATACATTGGTTTAGAGATGGAACGGTGGGGCTGAGATTTATCATAAATTGTTTGAAACACAGTAGAAATATATAATAAGGAACACAGTGCAGTCCATAGAATAATGTATAAATTAGGTACCTACTCAAAATACGAAATCCTTTGTGATTGTGTAGAATATTTAGATGACATCGCAATATTTCGGGACACGTACGAACAAGCAGTATTGTTCTGCAAGTAAACGTTGGCTGTACAGTGAAACCACAATTGCCTCTCTGGTCACACGCAGCTTTAAACTGAATGAAAATTTACATATTTCGCGCAACGAGCACCGAAAACACTGGAACTAACGAACTGAAAAATTTAGACAACTCAACTTTAGCGGTTTTGTGAATGAAAAGTCGAATGTACATTATTTTGGTAATTTTCTTTTGTAATATAAAACTGCTGACGTTCCGGAAAACTCAGAGGTATCCTTCTTTTCTCCGCACATAGGAAAACTCACGAAAATCTGTTCATTCTGTTTTCTAATTTATATAAGCTGAAATGGACCTGCCATTTTAAGTATCATAACTTTTTTTTTATTTTTCACGGGTTGCCTTACATCTCCCGGGAACCGTTGTCGGTCCCAGGGTACTCAGTGAAAGACAAAGTCTTCCTTATTTAGCCAATGATATTTTTGAGGCTATACCTAACGAGTGGCTAGCTCTTTTGAGGTATATAAATGGGAAAGCCTCTTTGTACGGTTTGTCGAATATTGTAAGTGAGGTAAAGTTTGTGAGTTTGTGAGGTTGTAGGGGGTAATCTCTGGATCTACTGAACCGATTTTGAAAATTATTTTACCAAAAGAAAGCTACGATATCCCTGAGTGACATAGGCTATATTTTATTTTGTTCAAAAATATCCACGGGCGAAGCCGGGGGCGGAAGGCTAGTTGGGTATAACTTCAAACAGCGATGTATTACGAACTCTACATTTTCATTCTACACAATTTTAGTTAAAGTATTTCAGACTACGTAACTAAAACCGAGCCCAGTAATCTACGAGACATCAGTGGTTGATTGATGGACGCTGCCCTCATCGGTAAATTAACTGCCACTCTGCGCCACCTTCTACGAGAGAAATTTACTTTTTGTTCGTTAATGAACGTGTTGAAATATAGCGTTTTGGTGTCATTCTCTTATTTTATGTTCAAAGTTTTGAAATTGTCTTATTATTGACACTTATATTTAAAAAAACTTCATAATCGAACTGATCTCAAAGGAATCTTGGCTAAGTTAAAGTTCTGAAGGTTTCTCTAGGTATACTGAGACCGTACATAAATACAATTACATTACAATAGTTACTTTTGAGAGGTTTATCAATTGTTAATCAATAATTGGTTAGTTATTATGAACGATATCAAATATTAAAATACACACACATCTTCACGGCCTCTATACTTTGCGGTGTGGCCAGAGTTACCAGTAACAGTGTCCTCTTTTTGCCAGGAGAACAGGTGGCAAGCCTTCTTTAACAGACATAAATATATCAGATATTTTAGAAGAAGTACGGACTTCAAGTCAACGCTGTACAAATTAGACTAACAACTCCTTTTATATAAAACTAGATGACTAGTGCGAATACTTCGCACCATTAGTTCAACTTATCTCCAACAGATGGAGTCTTTCACAAAAAAAAAAAGTCTAATTTTAAAAGAAAAATAATCTTCAAAATAGCCTATCAACCATTAACTTTGATACAGTATTAAGGGACATAATATGATACCGACAAAAAACACCTTTGAGAAATAATTTATAGAGATAATTATGTTAAAATGTATAACTTTTAACAGTTCTTTTAAAACTGATCAGTTAGAGAATAACAAAATAAGATGTTCGAGAGAGGTAGAAAAAACAAAGTATTACCTATAATAAAACTGTCTACTTATAAAGTCTGAGGTGTCATATTTAGACAGACGGACAGACAGACCGAAACTAGACAATCAAACTACGGAACCCTAGAAAGAACTTGAATACTATCCAGCCATGAAAGCTTTATAGAAGAACCGGGTTTTTTATTGAATCAAGGAACGCTAAAAAAGACAAAAGTAAATTCGTTACATGTCAACAAGCCTATTCATCTATAGGTACCTACTAATCCTACTATACGCCAGTTATACGGCTATATCAAAAATATCCACTCCGCTTTCATATGAAAAATCGTTGATTCAGAGAAGAAAATAGAGCATCGAGAAATAATCACAACATCCCTATCAGTTTGATATGATACGTTTATTGGTAAACCGACGTCCATTTTTCTTGCGAATCTGACGTTTTCATATTGATTGTAATACATATTATGTTGTTTATCCTAACTAATCACTCATATTATGTCTGTGACCTTTTCACGCAAAAACTACTGAACGGATTTTGATGTGGTTTTAACAATTAGATAGATTGATTCACGAGAAAGGAGTACGAGTAATTTTCATGGACCTATCATGTTTAGGAGCTGAGCAAATACAGTATTAGTGAATCAAGTCGGGGAAAAAGTTAGCTCCTGCCCACTATCGTGGCGGGGCGGGGTCTTTAGTAGATATTATAAATGTGAAAGTATGTTTGTTAGTTTGTTTGTCTTTCTTCAAACGGATCGACGTCATTTGCACATAGAATGAACTAGGTTCACATTCCCTCATATTTTTTTGGATGTTTTTTTTTTGTTTTGTGCGAAGCCAGGGCGGATCACTAGCACATAGAATAACGCTTGAATATTTATTAAATGCACTAGCATTCACACAACCTATACACATTGTCGACATCATTAGTGTCAAGTGCAAGCACTGACCAATGTCATTTTATACCTAAGAGCTCGTTATATTCTGGAAGCGCAGACTACACACCAATGCAATGATTTTTTACTTTAGAAGCTAGGATTCAATTCTGGTGTGTGCTAAGAAGGATTCTGGTAGAGACACGCCGCCACATGACTCCCTTCCCAGACCAGAGGACGATACAGTATGAAAACCAACATCCATTTTAGCTTTGTCAGTAGTGATGGACTGTGTGGTGGACTGCATCGCGGCTGAATTACCTGTCGTGATGTATGTATGACCTGTCGTCATGTCGGGCCGGCGGTCTGGTCAGTGGGAAGTGGAAGTAGGATGCGGGGCATTGCGGGGTCAGGAATACAGGCGTGTTCATACGGGGTCACCAATATAGAAATGGCTACATACAACAATCCAACGATCGCTGGAAAGTTGCATATATGCCAATCTATTAAATATTTTCAATGGCGCGATACAGGTTTCAATGAGTTAGTAACGGTGCGACATCTATCGACGCGACGCGATGTGCCGCCACATTATGTTTGATCCCAAAATACCTCAACAGAACTGGGGGTAAATCTTGACATAAATTACAATATTAATTCTAAAATCCTGAGTTTATTTCATTGCGATGGCAACAGTAACGACAATTGTATTGAAATTGAATTGTGATTAAATAAGTTGTCTCATATGCTACTAGATTTAAATTAAATTGTCACTGCTGTGGCCGTCGCAACGAATTAAATTCAGGATTTTAATATTTAAATTTAAAATTTAAAGAGTATGTAGTGTACCCTGACCACTGTTAGGTTATGAATGTTTCTTGGAATTGAAAATGGTCATGATAATTTACTGAAAAAACTTCGAAAGTAGAAGGAGGATGAAACCTAAGTAAAGAAGTAAAACATTTATTTGTTTCAAATTATTCAATTGCTATAAAAGACAATGAATATTCATATAATTTTCTGAATTTATCCTTACTTGAAGAGAAGAAAGGTGGAGATAAAATAATATTACAGTAACCTTCTTTACAACCTGCCATCAAATCGAAGGTATAGGTATAATAAAACGGGACATTCTTTCATCGGCGCTTATATTTTAATGGACACTTTGAAATTCGATACGAGTTCAGAAATAAAACGTAGTGTGTTGACAAGGTATAGTGTAAAAGTTTAATACCGTCTAGGTAAAAATATTCAATTATTTTCAATTATTAGGGGAAAGGAAGGTATTTTGGTCCTTATTGATTTGTAAGAGATTATTCTGAATCATTTAGAACTAGGAACTATAGAATAGATTTATAGAAATAGTTTAACGAAATATTATCAAGCTTCATTAAATGCGTAATAAATTAAAAAAATAAAATAAACTGGAAACTAATCTATTGATAGGCTTTGATAAAATAAAAAAATAGACGCAGCTAGACCACACGTGAACACACTAATTTAGTTTTTGTTCTTGAGCGGTTTGTCTATAAATTTATGATTCCACTCAGTGGCCTACATGTGCAACGACAGCGTTCATGACTACTAAACGGATTTTTTTGCAATTTTTAATTAGTGTTGCCCAAAATCGGTCTTGGTCTCGCAGTTAAGTCAATCTGAGATTTGGGCGTTATTGAGTAGCTAGGTATTTTGGTTTCAATACCGATATTGATGGACGTTCCCTAGTATCACACATAAACAAAATATGTACCTACCAATACAATGACATGTGATAAAATGTAGCACAAAATAAAATAGTGGTGACAACTCTTCCATTCTATTAATTCTATATAAGGTGAGGGCCTATAACTATATCTTGACTTGACAATGTCTTTAAAATATTGTCAAGTTAATTTTATTAATTTGGTTGGACTTTACTATGTCTATGTCAATGTAAGCTTAAAATGTAACTACTCTGTTGCGTTGTTCTATGATCTAAACTAACGTGTTGTGTTTAATAAATAGCAATAGGCTAATAGATAATTGCAAGACTTGCGAGACTCTTGCTGCAAGACCGAGACCAAGACCAAGACTGGGAGTGCAAGATCAGGTGTATTGACGCAAGACCAAGACCAAGTCTCGTCTTGGTCTTGCATTTGGGCAACACTAGGTAGGTTGATTCACCGGGAAGGTTTATGAGTATTAAACATAGATCTATCATGTTAAGGAGCAAAGTATTAACATTATAAGTAAATCAAGTCGGGGAAAAACCGAGCCAGCGAGTTTTCATGGCGTTCGCTGTCTAATGATGTAGCATTATCTCAAATAAACAAGTAGTTATAAGCGTATTTATGTAGGTATTGAAATTGTTGTAAACCTATGTTGTATCCGTGTGAAGCTATCTATCTATTTATACTAATAATAAAGCTGAAGAATTTGTTTGTTTGTTTGTTTTAATCTCTGGAACTACCATTTGATAGCCAAATTCTTGAGGAAGCTTATAGGCAATACAACATCACGCTGCGACCCAAAGAAGCAGAGCAGTAACTTTAACACGAGTGAAACCGCAAAGCACAGCTAGTATAGTATAATAAAAATAATTGCTTCATTCTAAAATAGTGCATAAGAAAATTCACAGAGGGTTGATTTAATTACAAGAGATGAAATTTCTCATTATCAGTTAATTTCAGAAAATATTTCATAACATGAATTTCAATTAGTGGGACTCTTTGTAGATAGTAATTTAATAACATCAAATTACTATTGTTCTTCATTTCAATGAAGAAGCTTTCCAGCGTCGATAGCGTAATGGTTAGATCGTTACACTTAAAACTGAAGGGCCCGGGTTTAATCCTCACTCAAAAGCGACGTATTGTACGGTCTTAAATTGGTGTATTAAGTAAAAAATAGAGGAGGTAAAAATGTATGGCGAGGTAAAACTATATTTTCATAATTTGGGTATAAAATTGTATGGGGATTTACATTCATATATTTCAGTGAATTATAATTAAAAATGATTTAAAGATGGCCGAGTTATTATATAGGCTATGACAAATTTCAATATCCAATATTGGTACTTTAGCTTCACAAATTCCATGGGTTTGTATTCAGCTAAAACTTGAGTCCCAAGGCCCGTTTTTTGGCCAGGCCGAGCGATGGCTCGTCGTCGCCCGTCCGATCCGTCGGAAGTCGGTAAGTTAACAGCATATGAATTTGTCATATCATTGTTAGGCTGCACTAGGCCGTGGAAACTGTTCGACACAGGCCGCGAAAGGCCTCAACAGACGTGGTAACGTCCGGAGCGGCCTTTCAGTTAACCCGTAAAGCCCACAAAAATCATGACTTTGACATGAGTCTGTGAGGAATGCATTTTATAATTGCTGTAAAGTCTTTTAAATGAAAACTGAATAAAGATGTCCGCCAAGCTACACAACGAATCGAGTAATAGGTACATAATATTGTTTTAAAAATAATGAATACATATTAGATTTATGTTTTCCTACTTATGACAATATGTCGTTAGGTTAAATATATTACGAGGTCACAATCAATACAACAATTTACTATTGAATACAAACAATATTCACAATCACAACACGTTATTGAATAATTCACGAATTTTACCTGATGAGTAGAATCAAAGCGCTAAAGATATTTTCGTTAGCAGACACTAAAATTAAAATAACCCGGTCTAGTTCTCGAATCGATATTCGTACTAACTAAAGCTCTTGTTTGCCGGGAAGAATCGAAATAAAATTCGTAATGTATCATTTGTGGCCGATGGACGAATAGGAGAAGTTGTTTATTGGATTTGTAATGCGGGGCACGCGGACTGCTTTTGGTGTCGTAAACAGCATTGATTGTTGTTTTTGCGGCCTCGTTATGAGACTACGGTAATAGAAAAGTTGAACAAAAGATCTTATTGGGCGGATCGTGGGTATTTAGTGACTTTGGAGTTCAATTATATAACCAAATAAAGGTAGATTTTGGTTGGCCATTTTTCATTAATATACAATATATGAATGCGAAAGTGACTTTTTTGTCCTTATTTAAGGTCACAACAGAGCAATGGATTGTTGTGATATTTTTGCACAGACATAGAAAGAGGGTTGGAAAGTGATATAGGTTTTTGTAAGGTGTAAACTACTAGAAAATGTTTCGCTTTTATAAAGCTACATTATTACTGATTTATATAGGCTATTTATTAAAAAAGTGCTGAGAAAATCGATCGAAATGGCTAGAGGTTACTTTCACATTACAAAAAAATTCAGTGGCAAAGTTGAAGCGGAATGCTAGAGTAATGTATAAAATTATAAACTTTTTGAAGTCGCTTAAAATAACAAATACATTTCTTGTAAACAGAGCATAAATTCTACGCAGCTCTAAAATAATGCCACATTAATTTTATGCTAGTTACCTAATATAATAGGAAAATAGTCTTCAGAGAGTAACTAAATAATATTGAATTGTTTTCATGTAAAACTAAATATAAAAAAAATATTTGATATGCAATGTATCAGTTTCACTAACCTTATATAATACTGGGGAATGTCTGGACTATTCGAGGAAGCAACAAAACGTGCGAACTCAAAGACACGTCAACAGAAAGTGGGAGAAATATTGAACTACTTTATCAATTAAAAATATATTGACGGTAGAAATAAAAACTTTAAACGCCTATGGTTTGCCTAACGTAAAATACAAAACAGATAGGGATTGTTTTAATGTTATTTATAATGTATAACTTGTTTTCTTCCCCGGCTTTGTCCGTAGAGCCCATATAGAAGATCTGTGGTCCAGCCGGTCCAATAATTTTTAGCAGATCTTTTTATATTATTTTATAAGTTCTCTCTCGCTATTCTGCTTGCATTTGAAAATAGTAAGTAGGTATATATTTACACAGATATTACAGAAATTAACACATAGGCCGTTTCCCGCCCTGTTTTCCGATTATGAATAAAAGTCACCTCCAGTCTGTTTCGATTTTATAATTTTGTGTTTTCACTTGTGTTTTCAGCAAAAATGTTCATTGAATATTCAACATTAGATTTTTTGTTTGTAATAAATAAACTAAAAACTACTAAACCGATTCTAAAAATTCTTTCACTAATAGAAAGCTACGATATCCCTGAGTGACATAGCCTATATTTTATATTGTCCGAATATATCCACTAGTTATAGAGGTCGAAAGTTAACCAAAAAAATGGAGCTGAGGGGGATAAATTATTACGTCACATTATATAAATTACCACGGGCGAAGCCGGGACGGAAAGCTAGTCATTTATAATTATAATACTAATTTTCAGATTTAAATATAGTTTATTCAATGTGTAGTTTTAGATATATCATAGCTGCGAGCACAGGTAATTTAATACGACGAAGAGAAGTCAATCGCGAAGACGCAAAATAAGGACGCGAGAATAGTTGCCGGATATTTATATGAAATCAATCACTCAGGTGTTTGCTCATTCAATTAAATCATTCACTCACTAGTGTCAGGTTTTCATTCATTCAGGCTCTCTGGCTAAAAGGGTGAAGCAAAATATTGTACAAATAAAAAGAAATGGTGCAGATCTATCACCTACCAACGTTCTTTATTGTTTTAATTTTATCATTTACAAGTTACTGTCCTCGGTTTCACCAGCGAGGAAATAGATCCAAAAAGAAACAATCCCGTGGCTGTAATTTGCCCCTCCCTAAACTACCACTATGCAAAAATGTCGATCCCGTGGAACAAAAACAAATCTGTCAAACGGGAACCATACATTTTTCCGGGATAAAAAGTAGCCTATATACTATCCCAGACTATAATCTATCTCTGTGCCAAATTTCATCCAGATCCGTTCAACCGTTCTGGCGTGATTGAGTAACAACATACACCCATACAAACTTTCGCGTTTATAATATTACTAGCTGTTTCCCACGACTTCGTACGTGACTATTTCAGAATGTTGGCAAACATACACTTCATACATAGCTTTTGTCATGTTCACCTCTGCCCACCCCGTTCCCGTCGTCATGCCGTGATGGTGAAAGAATGATCAAAATCCGTCCCGTAGTTTTTGAGTTTATTCGTAACAAACATACAAAAATACAAATCTTTCCTCTTAATAATATTAGTATAGATATAGTGGGATTAATAAAAATAAAATAAAACTCAATTATTGTCACCATTAAATCAGCAAGAAATTTGTAGTAAAGTAATAAAATTTAAAACACACTAAAACCTTTTTTCAGGACAATGAATTCATGAAAGTAAAATGCTCAGAGAATAAGGCAAAACGCTTTTCAATATGCCACAAATTGAAAAATTATCCCCAGCATAGTGGAACAGTAGAGTAACCTAGGTGCATTGAAGCTGGTTTTTTATTAAAGTCGGAGGGGATTTAGAATCAAATTGTCTTCTACCGCAGAGGTCTTAATCCACTTTTATCGGATTACTTACGCTGTAGTGAGGACAATTTTCAAAGGATTGGATGAAAAGTGTTGACTTAGCGGTCTCCTCTGTATAACGAATTTAAAAAACCGCATTTTCTCTTAATGGTTTACTAATGTCTTGGCTATTAAACATTTAATTAAGAAATCTATAGACTATTATAAAGTTGAAAACTTGAAGGTGTTATAGGCTAATAAAACATCACGCTAAGATCCAAAGGCACAGAGCAGTTTAACGTCAACCAACAATTTTAATTATTAGCTAAATATGTTTTTTGGGGTGAATCTGGAACCTCTCATTTCAAGTCTAACGCTAGGCTATCGAATTTTTTTTCTTTAGGCGCGTTGAGCGATTTTTGGTAGGGGGAAATCTTATGGATTCGCGACATGTTTTCGGCACAAGACCATGGATTGTCCGACCCGAGAATGTCCGGGCAGGCATTCGTGTACGGCTTCCATGTATGCCTGGGTCGGGCGTTTTTGGCTGCGCGTTTCTGGTTGGCAATTCTTAGATCCGGATACAATTTAGATAGATACTTATAAATTTAGACAAACTTTTTTCACAAAATGTCTTTGGTGAAGTACAGTGTTAACTTGAGATTAATCCTCCACTAATTACCAAGCTTGTGCGTCGACTTTCCTTAGTTAACGTGGTAAAGTAATTAGTGTTAAATATCCAACAAGAGAACAGGTACTTATCTATATAACTATCTATCTATCATCACGCCTTTTATCCCAAGAGAGGTAGGCAGAGACAATCGAATACCATTTGTTACGATCCTGACTTACCTCTTTCGCTTCTTTTATATTCATCATACCTTTCATACATGATCATACATACATAAGTACTTATATATTTATAAATTAAAAACCCCTGTTAGTCATATTTTTAAGTTTTCACTTCTGTCGGCACTCGGTTTTTTTTTCTACACTTTATTTTCTTATTTTCAAAACACCTGCTCACATAGTACTTACAACAAGCTTTTGGGTCCCGTTTATGTAATGAACAGGTCAAGGACATTGTTCCTGCCATCGTTTGACGGTTTTTGACCTATTTTTTTATTTTGGATTATTATTTGAATCGTTCCATTATAAAATCACTTTCCAGCCAGCCAGTATTCTTCTGAACGTTATGATCACATACATTCACGCCTGTTTTCCATAGGGGTAGGCACTAGGCAGAGATATTGAAACATTATTCCCTCGATCCTATACCAGTCCTATGCTTCTCTGGTTCGTCTATTACGTACTTCGTTTTATACTTACGAACTTGACCTTTTTAAGGACATTAATATCGCTATAATTAGTTATCACGGCTTCACTTGACACATGCCAACCTATTGATCTTTAAGGCTCCTATATCTATATTTTTTTCTGGGATAAACTATACCAAATTCGTCTGTAAATAATCCACCTGTGTCACTGTAATTTAGCATATATAGGCGTACGTACTTATTCAATATATCTAAGTGAAATAGCTGTTACTTTTTCAATGGGTTTTATTGAATAGGAAATATGGATGGTTAAACTTTGCGTTTTCTCTTACATAATCAATCACAAAGCTCTTAAACTTTTTTGAAGTGCTGTTATACCATTATCCTTCAATTATATACATCGCGTTATTTTGTAGCTTATAATTTTATTATTTTTGACCATACATGAGCAAAATAAACTTTTATTTTACCACCCATATTTCTTATTCAATAAAACCAATTGGAAAAATAACAGCTATTTCACTTAGATATATTGAATACTTAAGTACCTATATGCTAAATTACAGTGACACAGGTGGATTATATACAAAAAAATGGGAATAGTTTATCCCCATACAAATTATGGATATATAGGACTCTTAAAATTGACATATATAATTTCTCGTATATCGTCATTTCTCACTGATGTAAGGAAATTCTTAGTCCTATTTTCACCACTTTTAAAACAATAAACCATTCCAGCACGCTATATGCCTAAAGAAATAGTAAACAACAGTTTCAACAGCTAATAGAAAAACTTTTTACTCGCAAACAAAACATAAAACCTAATGTAACGCCTACCGAATACCATCCCCTCTAAGATGAATGAAGTGTTTTCATGATTACATGTTTTCCTTCTATATTCTTTGAAAATACGATTTTGTTTCCTTCACATAAACTACTTGGTATGAGATTATGTTCTAATAATGCTTTGGAATTATCAAAATCTTATTTAATTCGTGAGATAATTAAATAATTTGGATATTAATCAAAAATAAATTTCATACATTTGCATTCATATAATCCGAGAAGGGTGGTACAAAAATAATGACGTAGTTTTTTCCGAGTTTGGTTCTCGTAAATTTTTCTTTATCCAAATTTTAGAATATGAAACGAATTACAAAATTTACGGACAAAAAAGGGTCGAGCATGTGTCGGCTTGTTTCTAGTTAATTAAGAACGATTTACAGGCCGGACGGTTTTTAAAACAACACTGACTCTGTCCTTAATTATCCTCTTATATAATTTAATTCAAAATGTTATTTTTAATTAAGTCTTATGGCGTGGTCTGAGTCCCTGGTAACAACGTCTACACTTAGGCAGTTATAAAGCAACAGAGTGACAAGCTTGTAGCAACATCTTACCCTAATAAATAATATGTCCTGAAACTGCAAATATGAAATTTGATCAGTAGTCAATAAGGGAGAAAAACGTTTGTATGGGAAAATGTATTGGTTGGATTGACTTGAAACTTAGTATAAATACTCTACACTATAAATATAGGCCTTTATTCATAAACGTTTATTAGCAACGTTTTTGTTAAAATATGTTTTGTCACTCTCTAACAAACCTGTCTTCACTAATAATAGAAAGAAACAAAACACATTTTAACAAAAACATTGCTAATAAACGTTTATGAATAAAGGCATAATTATATATATTTTTTTCACATTTAGGTACTTACGATTTTCAAAATTGCAGGCTACATCCATTTTTGTTTTTCCATAAAAAGTAACTTGCATCATATGACAGCTGTCAAAGTGCCTTAAATTGGTTCAAGTTTTTTAAAAGTAAAACTTGATTCTACGTCATGTCATGGTGACCAACGCACGCGTCCCGCTGTGACTAGATTGGGAATCCAGTTTAATTCCGTCCGCGCTGTTATAGTTGTGATTAGTTAGTGATCACGGTCGGCGGGATCATCCTAAATACCGATTTATAGATTAAGATAGATTAATATTGGTAAAGCCATAATAAAAGAAGAAGAACAAAAGGAAAACTTATCATTTATAAAGTTTTTGGTGTTGCAAAATAAAAGTACATCCATAGGCAATTAACTGAATCTTCTTTATTATTTTGTGTTATTTATTATAGCAGTTAAATTATATTATTATATCTGAAATAAGCAAACTTCGACTTTGTTTGCTGTTTAGCATATTGTGTAAAATAAAAGTTTGCTTCTTTCAGAAAAAAAAATGAAGGCCACTTAATAACTGCTGTAATAAATAACACAAAATAATAAAGAAGATTCAGTTAATTGCCTAAAAAACAAGAAATAATGAAGAAGTATAAACTTTAAAATGAGAGTTCTAAATGAGTTGAAATTTAATGTTGTTTCATATTTCGCATGATGCTGAAACCTAATTGAGCATACAGAAATTATTTTTTTGAAGAAAGGAGCTAATTTGCTTCATTTGCAACGCAATATTTTACCAGACATTTCGCTCGCATAGAAAACTCAATAACATTAATTTACAAAATAAACAGGTTTTCATATAATTTATAATCCATTATATTTTGAGTTATTTAAAAAATAGGGAATATATTATAAATTAATATACCTACATAATGATGTTTTAGTTCCATGCTTATGAAAGTGCGACTTGGGAATAGAATAAGAAGCAAGAAAGTAAAATAAGTGCAGTGGAAATGTGGTCTTTACGTAGAATGTGTTATATAAAGAGTCGTTGTCGTTAGACAAGAATGCGGAGTGAAAGATGATGTTGTGACTAAAATGAAGAAAAGTAGTTTTGGATATGGTGAAAGAATGAAGGATGAAGGATTGACTAAGAAGGTTTATATGGCAAAAGTGAGAGGAAATTCTGGCAGAGGACGACCTAGGTGTACTTTTTTTGAACATATAAAACAATTATTGATCGAAGGCAATATTAAAAGTACACACAATCGCCAAGCATGTATGCAAAGTAAAGAAAATAAAACAAGTATTTTTACCTGTAAATGGCACAATTTGCATTAATTACTATTGTTAACCTCTGTCCACGTGACCTTTATGATAGAAAAAGTAATTACTACACACACGTAACCTTGGCGGCGATCTTTTATCATTCTATAAAGAAGTTGCTCAAACTCACGCACGAGTCATGAATTCATGCATGTGCTGATAAGAAACGCTACTATAATTCTTTATTAAAGGAAATTTTCCTTTTCGCAAAGAAATTTATATTTTTTCCACCCTTCCTATAAATTAGGTTAATTACTTAAAGGGTTAAATGATAAACGTCGCTCTATACAATTTATGTCGCGTGTAAAGAATTAAAAGTCGTTAGTGTCAAACTGGACATGAAAAAATTCATCCTCTGGGTAAATAAAATTTATGAAACTTAACTATTCATACAGGATGTATTGAGATTGTATGAAGAAATCTACAGTTCAAGGAACCAATGTAATCGATTTTAGAGTTTGGAAAAACTGCATTCAAAGAATTTCAACATTTGTTTTTACAATAAAAAGGAAATGCTAAATGAACACAACAAACACTGTTTGTTATCTTCTAATAAATAAAAATGAAATGCTGTTTCTTAGCAAGCGCATCACTTTTTTAAAGAGAAAATTAAGGAAAAACTTAAAGCGCATGTGGCGACATTGTATGGTGACACGATACATTAAGAAGGTAATGTCAATAGACGTCAGACAGAGACATGTACAAAAAGAGACGTGTTATTTTTCTATGACCATAATAAGGGATTACAGTTAATATGGGTTCCACGGGCAAACCATAGTTTTAAAATAAATAAAATATTTCTCCATTATGTGCTACAAACCCACTACTATAAACATTACACGTATCACAGTACAAAAGCGGTATTTTCTCGCGTGTCTCAGGTTTTAAAACTTGTAGGGGTGCCTGTTGCCATAAAGATGCATTTGTATGCAACAAGTATATTGTTTTAAAGTTATTTAAGAAAATTACGTAAGTAAACAATCTTACTTACTATAGCTTTCTGCTCCGGCTTCGCACGTGGAATTTTGACAAATGAAAGAAAAAACAGATAGTGCAACGAACTCAGTTTTATGCGCGAATTATTTTGTCCATATCTCTTTAGAAAGATATATGCGAGATGGACCGCGATTAAAATCGATAAGATAAACAAAGATTTAAAGGTATACCAAAATTCATGCACCAGAAATAGGAGAAAGTATTATTTTACAACAAAATCGGTCTTGCGAAAATACATGAAACGAACTTCGGCTATGCAAGTATTGTACCTACAATTAGAAATACCAAGTTGTAGTTAATGTATTCCTAAAGTGTTTAAAATGTCATAGTACCTACCGAAAAACTCTACCTTAGTTTATACATTATGAGAACTCGAGTGGCAAATTCGCTTGAAAATACGCGTAAAATTGAGGACTTTTAGGGCTTTTATAAAGCTTAGGGCTTAGGTGTAACTGATTTACATATATTTATATTTCGAAAGCTATTTTAATTTCGAACCCAAGTTCGTAGTTATCGGTAGTTTCTGACTGCAGCAAGTAATTAGTATGGGAAATACGTAATAATGTTCTATCCTCTATGACCCTTGAAAGTTTCATTCTGGTCAAACATTGGGACAAAAAAACGGATCTATAATCGTTCGGAAGGTTAAACTATTTTGAAATAACTCAAATTGTATATAAATTATATAGCAAGTGTAACTAAATTATATAAAATGTAGCGTTAAATTCCACGACTGAACTTCGTCACAATTGCGATCCCAGTTCTTCCAGAAAACCAAACAACGTCTTGAAGTTGCGGCAGGTCCCCGGAAGTGTCCTCAGGGATTCGAGATGAGCTGCTATATTAGCTAATTTACCGTTTCCTTAGACTGGGTTACATACTAATGGCCTCGTGAAAGTTGCATTTTGAAGACACTTTACTGACTAAGATTTAAACTAAGACATATCCAGTAGCAGTTTACAAAGACAAAGCTTTACAAATATTTTGTGCCACGTTCATAATGTTTTAATACGACACGTGTTTAAATTACCTGAACAGTATGCTGTTTGTATTCTCTTATGTAACTAACGTACAGTGTTTATTCATTGTAATGAGTACAAACGATGCATTTGCTTTTCCAATGTAAAAGTATTTACATTATATTTCTACACGCTTGTTTCTCATAGCAGTATGCAGAAAAATTATTGAGACTGCAGTCTGATAGTCAATCTTTCATCCTTCATTCTTTTAACGTGTCCAATTGACTTGATTACAGAATAGGACAAACTAGAAATAATAATATTATGGACGGAAAAAGACGGGACAAAAACACGCACAACTTAAAAAAAGCACACTCATTTAATTCTAGTTCAAATTTTTGGAAATTTTACGTCGTACGAGTTGTACCAGAAAGCTAAATATAGACAGAGCCAACTTTGGTTCCTCATAGTATGGAAAACTTTATATCAAAAACTAACTCTGGCATGTACGAATCTAGAGTGAAAATTTAATTTAGGATCTAATACTTTAGTCCGGCTCGGCTTCGCCCAGCTTAAAGCAAATAAATTAAAAATAAGATGGGAAAATAACTTAAAAGACAGTGAAATTTATATAAATTATGTTTAACTCCATAATTTCTATTTTTCTTTACTTTTTTTTTCTTTAGTACTAGGATACCCAGCCGAAGACAAAGTCTCCCTCTTTTAGCCGATGGTATTTGTGAGGCTATACCTAACGATTGGCCAGTTCTGTTGAGGTATTTTAGAAGGAAAAGCCTCTAAGTGTGGCTTGTCTAAATATGCATAAGATTTTAATTATAAAAAGAAAACCAAAAAATTAACCAACTCTTAAAAATGTGACAGTGTTTACCTGACTGTAATTTTCCTAACAAAAATATTCTAATTTTGTTTCATCTTTGTCAGAATATGGGAGCGTTTAATGTTACATAAATGTAATGTACCATCAAAAGGTATAAAATTAATATGACAAACCATGAAATATGGTACAAATGTCATATGCATTGTCTTGACCGTGACTAATGGAATTTATTGTAGTGAAACCAAAAGGGTGATATGTGCTTTTGTAACAAAATGTTGACCTCATTCGGTTGGGTGCGGTTTACTTTTCTCTCTCTACTAATCTCACTAATATAAATACCTAGTTCTGATGGGAATTGATGAAATATATCACGCCTGTTTCCAATTGGGGTAGGTTATAGAATAATAATTAGTTGTTTGTCCCTTTCATGTCAAAGCAGATCAATATAGAACGGCGCTACTATTAACGCGGGTGTACGGCACAGCTAGTATGTAATAAGTGTATTTGTATGTTAACGGGAGATTGGCATATTTTATTTTGGAATTCCTTCAAGATAAATTATGTCACATTTAAAAAAAATCCACGGATGAAACTGGGACGGAAAGCTAGTAGTAACAGTATAAAGAAAATAATCTAGAACAACTTGTCAGCTCTCACAAGGTCAAAATTATGCTTACCCATCTATGATCCGACATTAACTTGGTAGATTATTATTTTCAAAGGCGAACGTACTAATGAAACATTATTATAGAAGGTCAATGATGCGTTTAATTAAACCTACTCTAAGAACCCTTTCCGTTGTTATTGCTGACCCTAAAAAGATATAAAGTTCTTCCCACCACACAATTACGGACACAAGAATATTATGTTAAATTAACACAACAAATGATCTACACAATGATTTTGCTGTAAAATTACGGGAAATAACTGAAAACTTTGTCTAGGTAGCAACGAAAATAGACAGGGTGTGTTTGTAGGTCGTGTGTCGGACAGTCTAGTCATTAATTTACATTATATAGAAGTTTGATAATTATTTTTTAGTATTTCGTTTAGTTAATAGTCGTCTTGTGAGGGGTAGGAAGAAACAATCGAATCATATTTACACGCTTCCTTCCATATTCATCGATCTTTTGTAGTTGAAATGCATTTTTCTTGATTGCCACAAGTGCCACAACGCGTAATGGTCAAATTGGCAATTTTGCTCTGTGGTCTTTTCAAGTTAGTCACGAAAAGCTGTGGGTATTTTTGCAGGTGCAATAACACGAATTTTAAGTTGTGGTCGATTTCGTCGTTCAAAGCCAATTAAAGATTTTTGAATTTTTTGAATGACAAATGTGGGAGAAAGAGGAGTTTATTAACCAAACGGGTCACGAAAAAATTCTAAAAGAAAAAATTGTAATAGAAGAACTTTCCAAGATTTCTTCCTAAAATAATAACGTCTAAGTTGTTTTAAGCGTGGAAAAATACTGTTTCTTGTTCCAACCTTTCTTTCAACATTGTTAGGAAAGTTTAAATTTTTTCATTCAAACCGTGCAAAGAAAGAGTCAAAATGAAAATTTTAAAAGAATACAAAATAATTTTTGGATTCATTGTCACCAATTTAGATGCTGTTTGAATTCAAGAGCACAGTTTGATTATGGTTTCTTTTCAGAAAAGGACAAGGTTATTTCTTATTTATTTTTGAAGCTTTTCGCCCTGGTTTCGCCCGTCCAAAAGTGTGAAATATAAAACAGTTATTTCAATCTGGAGTTTCATACAAATGATATAGACTTTAATCGTTTAGACTTTAGAGAATATGGACTTTGTTTTTCACATAATGGATTTTTTTTCATTACAAACAGCTAGTCTTATATTATTTTAAACTTACTCTCATAAAATAAAAATTGCGCCGCAGGTTTATTTTTTACTCTCATTATATATATATACCTTTAATTGAAATAAGAAATGTAAGTAATTTATATTTATAAGTTTGTCAGAATTTGTTATTAAAGAATGTTTTTCTACAATAACAATTGTTTTCTCTAGACAAATATGTTATCTAACGTCCTTTGAGATTGAAAATCGGACTTTGTAAAAATGGTTCATCTCATCCGATTCCGTAGATAAATATTTACTTATTTATATTTCACCTGAATTTTAAGTGAGTTTGCGGAAAATAAGAGGAGTTTCTTTGTTATTTCGTAGAAGCTTTATCGCAGCTCGGATGTGTCTTGAGAAATAACATCGCATTACTGTCAACGTAACCCGACATACATACCTGCCGGGAAAGGCCGCCATATCTCCTCAGAACTGTATTTTAATAAAAATTTGTTGTAATTTTATCATAAATTTTCCTTGGATATTTTTCCACTAAGCTCCTGAGCATATGATAAGACTAAAAGTATAATGTACCTAGGTGTTGTTAGTTACCAGCAACGCACCTACAAACAACAAAAAAATATTAAATTGTGGATTAGACTTTATGCTTGGATTAGATTTTGAAATTCTACCTCTTCATTGGATTTATAAATATTAATATTATATTCCAAAACAATTATTTTCAAAAACGACTGGTTGCATCTTTCTTTCAACAAAATAAAGTGCTGAAAAGTGAAACTTAACAGATAATGAATCTATTATCATTAAAAGTTCAAATTATAAAATAAAATGCATTTACTGAAGCCACAGGCGGTCTGTATTATGTTAAGAAAAATTTAAAAGATCCCGTTACTTGATAATACGGCAACGCGTCTAAAGGCTTTTGTGTCGATGAAATGATGGGGTGAAGCTAACAATAGGAGAAACTTCTATATTTAGACTGCCCTCCACTCAACTTCTACGTCTCTCAGCCATTATGTACTTTGGTGGGATGGAAAAATAAAAAACGTATAAAAATACTTTGCTACTTTATAGGATAACATTTAAGCAGGAATAGGAGAAAAGTTGAATTATCGTTGTAATAAGATTCCGTAGTAAAACAAGGTCCGTATGTTCAAATAACTCTAATGTACCTATACAGTTTTGAACCAAATTTAGGTACTAAAACTCCTGTAAGAGATGAATAAAAAAATATTAATTAACCCATTGAGTGGAATGTCATTAAAAAGGGCTTTTGAAATTATTATGAGGTTTCATTAATTATTTTTAATTTATGATTTGGTTTCAGCTTCAAAGTAACTTTTAAAATAAATTTTATGAATCTATTTTGTTAACTAAAATATAGCTTGTTTCCAAAGTATTATAGAAAATAGAATTATGTAAAATCCGTTTAACAACTTGTTTCATGTCGCCAATGTAAGACTACAAAACTTCATGAAACAGAAAATTAAAGTCTGAAATTTACGTAAAGTTTAAAAGCAATTTGTTTAATGAATACTTAACAAATAAATAATAACATAACATAAAGCTAAAATGAATCCACTAATTGTATGAAAATTGGAAAATTAAAACCGGATATCCCAGAAAAGCTAAAGCAAAAATTGTATTTCTGATCACGCTGCTTAGATCTAAACCGTGATGGTATATGAATGAACTACATCAAATATACAAAATGTAATTATTTGAGTGAAAATTCTGAACTAACAAGGCTATTATATTTTGGAAGTTCGCTAAATGTAGTAATTAAAGTAATAGAGATTATGTTATTATCCTCTCAGTAGATTGATGCTTGTATTAGCACAAAATTTGAAGGTTTAAGTGGCAATCAATTACTTATATCTAAAAGCCTTTATTGACGGTAGATGACGCAAGACAAGTTGAGCGTTTAACTTGAAAACATTATGTATGGATATTAATAAACTATAATTATTATTTAATCCCGTATTCGGTTCCTATATTAAAAAATATGCGATGTAAGAGCTATTTCTAGAGGAAGGTTTCTTTTCAAGCTTAAATGGCTTAATGGAATTGTATGATTGGACATATTTTTTTCCTATAGACACACATTACGACAGATTCAGCTAGTGGTTAGTGATCTACGTAGCAGACGGTCCCAGGTTCGAGTTCCTAACATATTTGCATTACCCGCGCAGATAAAGACTCGGTGACAGTGGAAAAAATGCATGGCCAACGTAAAGTAAGTCTTATTTGAATTATATTAGACTCATATTGGCTTGCACGTGACCATCCCATTGTTTTGTATTTTTAACCGACTTCCAAAAAAAGAAGGAGAAGGTTCTCAATTCGGACCGTATTTTTTTTTTTTTTTTTTTTTTTTTTATGTATGTATGTACGTCGATAACTCCGCCAATTGTGAACCGATTTTGATGGTTTCTTTTTTAATCGTCAGATAATTCTTCCGGATTGGTCCCATTTTTATCTCATAAAAATTGGTTCATTAGTTTTTCAGAAATTTTGAAAAAACTGACTTTATAAGTACATTTTTCTTGATATCTCGATAAAATATGTACCGATTTTGACCACTTATTTTTTTCAAGATATAATAATTTCTCGACATTATCTCACAGACATATGACGAAAATCGGTTCAGTAGTTTTTCAGGAATTCAGTAATTAATTTCTGTTTACGGCTGAAAATTATGTATCAGAAAAAGCCTTAGCAACGGTTGCTATTGACACGAAGTTGTCAATTTTCGTGACGATGGTCTAGCGGTTAAATGTGCATAGGATGCACAAGCACATTACATGGTTCAAATCACATCCACAGGGGTATTTTTTTTTAATTTTCCATCAATATTTTTTTAGTTGCGTTATTATTTGTCTCTCAAGGCAGCAAAATCACTTAAAAGGGTAAAATAAACCTTTTAAAAAAAAGTGCACCGACTTCAAAAATTTGCACTGAAAAGTAAGAAATAATAAATATTTCGTCGTAGAATTTGAAGACGGTTGGTGCCAAATTAGAAACAACTTAGTTCCCAAATTCACTAATATAGACAATTCATTAGGAACCTACGATCATTAGTAGGTACATACAAACATAGATAATATTTAACAGATCTTTATCTTCTTAGATATTTACTTAGTTTTGTATCCTAATTTGGCACCAACCGTCTTCAAATTCTACGACGAAATATTTATTATTTCTTACTTTTCAGTGCAAATTTTTGAAGTCGGTGCACTTTTTTTTAAAAGGTTTATCATTTCCATTCTAATTTTAAATAAATTTACCTACTAACAGAGATTTCTGTACGTTGTTTATTGTTTATTCTGTGGTATGGACTTCTATCTCGCTCACATAGGAACATATAAACCATTGTTAATTCCACTTTTAATTTGCGCTTTAAATTTCTCACTTCATACCACTAACTTATTTATCTAGCATTTATTCATTTGATTTTTTAGTATAAATAGCATATCCTAATCAGGCAGACACTCTAAATGTATATTATTATTCAACAATATAGAAGAGAATTCTAGAGAATTGTGGTTTCTAACCATAATAGACATCTATGCCGTTTGACGGTGCGGTTAGCTGTGGCTGATTGAAATTCCAATAAATTATATAGACTTGGTATCGGGAGCTTCATTTATTACCTATAAATTCTTAATCTATACTAATATTATAAAGAAGTAAAATTGGTTTGTTTGTATGAAGGAGGCAATTTTTGGAACTACTATACTGAATATACTTTGAAACAATGAAGAATGAAAGATTGACTAAAAAGGTTTATATGGCAGAAATTAAAGGAAATTCTGGCGACCTAGGTGTACTTTTATTGAACATATAAAACTTTTATTGATTATAATCAATACAATAGGCAATGTTAAAAAAGTACATACAATCGCCAAGCATGCATGATGAATTTAAAAGAAGCGAAAGAGGTAGGTATCAGGATCGTAGCAAATGACATTCGTTTGTCTTTGCCTACCCCTCTTGGGATAAAAAGCATGATGATAGGTAGATACTAGATAGGTATCTTACGGCTCCTGGAACCGTGATATCGATCCCAGGGTACCCAGCAGAAGACCAAGTCTTCCTATTTTAGCCGATGATATTGTGATTAATTCTAACTTATGCATCCCTAAAAATATTAACAAAATTCATTGATATATTACAATTAAATTTTCACTTCATCTGTTAAAGTTGAGCTCACCAATGACATTATTGGCAATAAAATTCCCATATCATGCTCGATTCCGAAATATATAATTTTGTTAAAGGCCGTCGAAATTTATTGTAATATGCCTATCAATGGCTACAGTGCGGAAATTTACATGAATATTTATTACTTTTTAAACTACTTTGGGATTTTAAATTGCTTTTGACGAAAATAATATTGGCGCTTGTAAAATATGGAGTCAAAATATTGTAATTTTTACGTAAATTTTCTGTTTTATTCATTATGTCACTTATGTGACTTACAAAGCACGAGAAGTAGATTAAAGCACATATTTTAAAAGAAAATTGGCATGACTTTTCAAACCGTTACTGTTACTCAAATTCATTAGGCCGTTACGGTCGTCCGATTTTTCACAGTAGCACTGAACTGACCGAAATAGGTAAATATTGGACTAGATAATTGGAAGTTCTTGAAACGAAATTTTGAACACTTGTCCATGCGTTCTTGAATACGGATGTAAGATTACTAGCCGGTGATTGTAACCGATTTCTTCATCTTTCAATCAAATAATTGCCTCAAATCCTATATGTACTTATTTCTTATATTATATCTTATATTAAATAAGAATTTCTTCTGAAAGATTTCCAACACGTGACAAAAGGACAAACATACATACTTTCGCTTTTATAATATTACTTTCATAGTTTTATTGTGAAGATTCTAAAGAAAGATTCTAATACTTTACTTAATTAAGTCAGTTAGTCTCATAACACGAGTAAAAATGGAAGGTTCAGTGTGTTAGACCGACCTACATTCTCTGGATAATACACAACATATTTTCTACGAATGCTGGGTTATTATATATTTAACGACTGGGTATTGAATCTAAGCACCAATTTTCTTTAGGCATCGACTCATGGAGCTTCGGAGAGCACGTAAAGTCCGCACTTCTTCTAAAAGTAAACATATATTTAAGTATGTTAGAAGGAAGTGACACATCAACGTCCATTAAGTGCAGCAATAGGCTTGTCACCTGTTCTGTCTAATATGGACAACTGCCAAAAAATGGACATTGTTACCGGTATAAAGGCGTAGCCCGTGGAAACATTTCAAATGTGTATCAACCTCTATTTTGGATCTTTCGGTCGTTTCGATTCAAACCCGGGACTACCTGCTACCCACTACGCTTATTTAATGCTTATTTTCTTTGAGTGATAATGTATTTTTAGTTTTTTTCATAATATTAAGGCTCTCGTTTATAGAAAAATGAAAACATTATTTCCTACAATCCTATATTTAGAGAGAGGTAACAAACTTTTACCCTTTTAGTAACTTCGTAGTTTGGTAGAATAACTTGAACAGAAGAAAACTCTTCCGACACGCTCTTATTTGCTATATCTTTGTTTGTCTTATTCAATATATCCTAGATGAAAAATCAGAATATGTTAATTCCACTGGGTACACTGGAACCGAAAACACTAGGTAACTCGTGAAGAAAAAAAAAAGATTATGTGAAAAGCGGAAACCCTTAAGGATCCTAGTGTCTGTCTGTCCGTCTGTCACAGCTTAGTTCCTCCGAATCTACTAGACGAAAAAATGTTGAAATTAGGTACATATATATATATATATATATATATATATATAGTTTCATGACCCAATTACGGATATATAGCGTAAATAATCGAATTTTGATTTTGGGGGAAAAATTAAAACGTATTTTTTTTTCAAATGCCTCATGTGACGTACCAAATGAAAGGGCATTTAAAAATGCATAGTTTAAATTATATTAAAGAGAATATACGCAAATTGACTTTTATCCCCGAAACTTTAAAATTTTGAAAAAAATATGGAATATAGATAGGACCTTTCTTGGGAGTTTACAGGACAACCTAAACTAAAAAATATACGGAACCCTCAGCGCGCCACTAGACTCACAACTTGGCCAATTATTTTTCTAAACTCAATTTTCCTGCGGGAACGAGATATTTTTCCGTAGTCTACGTCACTCTCTGGCCCTCCAGCTATCTCTGTGCTCCCCTTTGACGTGAAAAAAGACAAAGAAAAACAAAACACTTTCGCATTCATAATGTTAGAATGGTGCAATATGCAACTAGTTATTACATTTGTGATCAAAACAAAGAATGATAATAGTAGTTTATGATACGGGATCATAATAGGGGTAATTAAAACACAAGTGGATTTTTTTAATAGCATCCACGAGTGTTTTAATTCCAAGTTATGTGCCCGTTCATACACTACTTTATCTAATCCCATGCAATAGTACAAAACAAATTGAACCAAGATATTTTTCTTAATCGACAAATTGGCGGCAAACCGCGGTTACCTACCTGCTGCGCATTAGTGCGCATGCGCGTTAACTCTCAAGTAACTCGGACATGCGCGTGTCGATATTTTCATAGAGTTTAATGTGGCTGTATAAAATCCTCTGCCCTTTCTGCATTAAAAAAAAACAAAATATTACGATATCGTTTTTGTATGAAAACTTCGGTACTATAATATATTATTGTATCGAAGTTTGACATATTAGAGACGCGTGTAAATAAAACATATCATTATGAAGTATAACTCGATTTTATAATAGAGACTTTACGATAAGTATTAGAGTAGATAAACGTGTTTAAAGTTATTGGCTTGTAAAATTTGTTTCTGACTTCCCCTATGGTAAATCCATCGTGAATTATCTCGTCGCGTGCTGTATAAAAAGTGTTAATATCATATTAAAGGATTTCTAAAGCTCAATATTGAACTTAAGCCAAAAACAAAGTTCAAGGAAATCCATATTAAAAGTTTTCTAAAGCTCAATAATGAACTTAAGCTAGTCGGCCCAGAAAAAATCAGTCAGAAAATCATGTTATGGAAATCCTTTCACGAAATTTGCATCACGAAATCAATATTCATTAAACATTTCTGGGGCGCGTCACCTCGTAGGGTCGACTCACACTAATGGGTGCCATTTGCATCAGAATCTCTGGCCCTCTTTTAATTTATTAACAAGACATTTCTATTCAGACTGTTCATTATATAACGAAAAATCATAGTAAAATATTATTCTTATCATTACAAAACGAATCTTACTAATTAGGTATAGATGTGATATATCAATATTGAAATAATAAACTTTTGATTTATTCTATTCTTATTTGCCGTAGCAAATGGGATTCTATTGTCTCTGCCTACCCCTGTTGGGATAAAAAGTAGGTGATAGATAGATAGATAAACTTTTGTTTCCCATACCTTCCTGTCATGAACAGAGCATAGACGTTGGCCAACTTATATTTGCAATATCGTTAAATAATTAATAATTGTCAATAATTTGTCAGACCACGTTTGGCCATATCATAATGTAAAGTGTTTTTTTTACTTGGCTTATTTGGTAAACAATGCGTAACTTATCATTTAACATTCTTAAAAGACGTTATATTAACAATTTTACAATTTAATTTTACATTTTCAAAAATATTAAAAACAGAATTTTTTTTTTTTTTTTTATAATAAAATGACATGCAAGGTTCGTTTACCAAATAGTACAAGTAAAATAATTACTCCTTTAATTTTTTTTTAATTCTTTAAAAATGAATTCAATAATATCATGAAATGGCGAATTTTTCAATCGGCCTACGGCATAGATATCTACTTTGAAAAGTAATGATTAAATTTTAAGTATATAAACATTGAAGCAAACTTTAATAACTATAATAGCTTACGGTTTCCTCCACTTATCTACAACTAGATTGTTAAAGGCTAAAATACTTTTTTATACTCCTGCCTCGACATATTATGTTTGAAATATTATCTAAATCCTGCCCACTAGACACTAAGACTTCCCAACAAAAAATTGTTCTGTGATATTTCCACGCAAGCGAAGACTCGTGTGAAAACTAGATGTAGATATTTACCCAATCAAATAAATTGCACTATATTTGATAAAGAAGCAAAAGGTCTGTCAAGGGACAACCGTTGATCAAATTGCGAGATCTTTAAAAAGCCTTTTCATGTATCTTACTTACATTTTAGGTGAACTATATGACCGAGTAGGATACTCAGAGATAAAAAAGCATATTTTATGACCAACGAAATGTGTTTAATTTTTTTTTTGCAAATTAGATGCTCTGTGGTTAACAGCGGTTCAGCAACATGCAACACATTCGATGTCAAAACAATTCTATTGAAAAGTTTAGGTACTAAATATTATTTTAAGATATCAAGAAGAAATAAAGAGCAGATTTTAAGTATATACGTCTACACACTATGATGGCTGAAAGTTTCATACGAGTATAAATTCATTCAGCAAATTCATAATTTGGACAAAAATTGGCACATACAGGCAAATATACTTCTAAAAACGGTTATTTAGGCTTGGTATCAATTTGGAAATCACAAACATTTCAATTTTATTTATTTGTAAAGATATATTCTAAGAAACAGTAAATTGCTTCAGCATTATTAAATTCTGAAATAAAATAATATATTGGCTTTCAGAAAAATACTGGAATTTATATTGAAGAACCGAGCCATGGTAACCGTGTAAGTGAAATATTTGTATTTATGACTAGTTTCTCGCCCTGGCTTCACCCGTGGAAGGCAATCCCTAAGATTGCTGAAAGTTTATTCAAACTCCATTCTACCGCTTCGGAGCCTATTCTGGATAAACAATGGGAGAGACAGACAGACGGACAGACAAAATTTCTTAAAGTAGATATTTATACTTTAGTATCATGTAAAATAGATATACCATATAGGTTTTTTTTCTTCGTGGGTTGCCTTACAGCTCCCAAAACTGTGTTACGGTCCCAGGATACCCAGCGGAAGATCAAGTTTTCCTCTTTTAGCCGATGGTAATCGTAAGGCTATACCTAACGAGTGGCCAGTTCTGTTGTGATATATTTAGATGGAAAAGCCTCTAAGTGTGGTTACATAAGTTTTAATGATAAAAACACCCATTGGTACAGGCCGGAATCATTTCTTTAGATTTTGGTATTAATTTAGATATTTAGGTAGAAATTAGTTCCTACTTTGAAATGACTAAACAAACTAGATCAAATCTACCAATTACGTTATATAAGAGCGCATCAACTAAGCTTACATTTTCTTTTTTAACTGACTTCAAATCATTACTTCTGTTTACATCTAAGGTGGTATTTTCTAGAACTACTGAACCGATTCTAAATTGTGCTTTTACTAATATAAAGTTCGAAAATTTCCAAGGCCGGAGCCGTGGGCGGGAAGCTAGTGTTTAAATCTGGAGTTGCTTAAACTAATGTTGAAAATTTAGTGGTTGAAAAAAAAAAGAAAAACTTTATCTATGAAATGTTGAATAAAGAATTGTGCGTGCGACGAAGTGGGCACTGTGAACCGGCTGATATAAATCTCTCTTGACGTCCCACGAGAATAGAAATAAACGGAGCCTTTCCGAACTGAATTTACGAAATAGATAACAGATAATAATGTATCGTTCCTTTTTCGTTGAAATTTGCTGTGTTTTTGTATTTTTCATATTAATTCTAAACGGTCCCATGCTGATTTGGTAACTATATACCTACCCTTTTTCGATCAATAAGGATTGTTCTATTATTTTTTGATCGTTTATGTAGCATGCATTTTTTCAGCAAAAGTGCGACATATCTGCGGAAGTTGTAGATTACTATAGACAATTGAGATGTCTGCCCTGGCTTCGCCCGTGAAAGTCAATGCCTAAGAATGCTGAAAGTTTAATCAAACCAAGTATTTTTGAAAATATCTAAAATTATAAATCTAGTATTTTTAATGTATTTTTTAATTCTACGTATAATTTTCTTGGTGTTATGATGATTTTAAAATCAAAATTTAAAAGGGCCTATCTCGTAAACCACTGACCATAGACTGGTCGTGTTTCTACCAAAATAAAAGATCTCGATGAGATCTTCATTTCGGATGTCAACTGTCAAAATACTGTAAACATTTTTGTATAGAGGTACAGTTCATTGAAAGGTAAATAAAATCATTAAAGATTTGTTCAAAAGAATGTATATTGTGAATAGAATAAAATATTGGTGACGCCGATGTGATGAAAGTGTGTCTGTTTTTATTATTTGGTATGTGTTAATGTAGACGATGATCATACACTACTATGATAGCTCAAAATTTCATCACAATTCCTATGCCAGGCAGACATACAGAGACAGACGTAACAAAACAGTACTCACAATCACAGAGCATGTATGAAAGGTATGATGAATATAAAAGAAGCGAAAGAAGTATATCAGGATCGTAACAAATGACATTCTATTGTCTCTGCTTACCCCTCCTAAGATAAAAGGCGTGATAATAGATATATAACACATCTTCACCGTCTTAATACCTAGCGGAGTAGGTAGAGGCACTTATTATTGAAGCGAGACTTGGGTATGGAATAAGAGGCATGAAAGTAATATAAATTCGGAAGAGTGTGATGATACGACCTTATTTTCCTGGCCGCTTACAAGCTGGCCATCATTAATAGCATTTATTTTGATTTTAGAACACGATATTGTTCATTTTAATTCAATAGAACATTGTATGTTATTTTCAAATATTCGATGTGTGGAACCTAAATTAAAATTTTACTCATTCCTTCACAAACTGTTGACTTAGGCAGTACTCTGCCAATTGTAAAATTTATTATATTTCTATTTTATCAACTAAGTAAATAACTATATAAAATGTATTGAATCAATATTCAAGAACTAATATCTATGTTAATATAAAAGGAGCGCAAATAAGTATTGTAAGTATTTTTATCATACTTTGTATTGTGTTACTTCAATAGCTTAACGCCCTGTAGTAATGTGTAGTTCATTTTTATTACAGTGCGCTCCTTCTCCTTGCTCCTTCTCCTTTGACGGCTCCTTTCTCCTTACGGCTCCTTCTCCTTCTCCTTCTCCTTCTCCTTTTACGGCTCCTTGCTCCTTGCTCCTTCTCCTGACGGCTCCTTCTCCTTACGGCTCCTTCTCCTTGGCTCCTTACGGATCCTTTTACTGGTTGTTCTTTTGCTGCTCCTGCTTGTTCCTTCCTTGTTAATTCGACCAATAAACGAATGGTGAAAAGTTTACTACGAGTTTTCCTGCTATACCTACCTACCTACCCGGCCTGGCTAACCCACACCCGACAAGAGTAGTTTTAATTTACAGTTATATAGTTAGTTTGGACACGTTGAAAAGGTTTATATGACAAATAGGAAATGCTGGCAGAGGGCAACCTAGGTTCTCTTATTGAACATATAAAAAAAAGATTAATTGAAGGCCGTATTAAAAGTACACACAATCGGCGAGCATGGTATGAAAGGTATAATGAATATAAAAGAGGCGAAAGGGGGATGACATTCGATTGTCTCTGCTTATCCCTCTTGAAATAAAAGGCGTGATGATAGATAGATAGATGGATAGCAATCGTCAAACAAAATCACAGAATCCCTTTTCTAAATGTGGCCACGTGGTGAGAAAGTGTGACTAAGTACTTTATTTTTCTGACCCAATTTTACTTTGCAGCAGAAACACACACGTAATGGAAATAAAATGCTTCCACATACACTGGACACATTCCTGCGAGCAGTGAGGTTAAGTGAGACATGAAAATATATATATAAATAGCGACCACGACCCGGCTTTTTACAAAAATTTTAACATATTAGAGCTAGATATATTTTGTAGATTTTTTTATTGTACACAATTTTTTATACATGATTTTGTATCTCTAACGGTATAAATCGACAGCATACGCCATGAAAACTCGTTGAGAGCTAACTTTTTTCCCGACTTGATTCACTTGTACTGTTAATGCTCAGTTCCTAAAAGTGGCAGATCCATATTAAATTCTATAAAACCTTCCTAGTGATTTTATCTATCCTCGCGTGAAAACCGCGTCAAAATCCCCGTGTCAACTCCTGCCCTTCAACTACATCTGTGCAAAAAATCAAGGCCAGACAAATACATTTTCATCTCATTTAAAATATTGCATAATTCCCCTACCCCGCAAGCATGAGCAAGAAGAATGAATCTCACTGCTAAGATAAAATCTCAGATAGAAAGAGAAAGATATAAAGTTCCATAGAGATAAAGCAAGACAAAAAGTAGCGTCGGGAAACCGGTTTTTTGATGTGAAACGCACTGATCCGTTATCTCACAGAAAATTTTCGGTCCGGCCGCCGTATGATCGAGATTGAAGACAGGCAATGTATATCATACGATCTAGATCACATGCAATTCACTCACCCACACAGACACAAAAGATTCAATTAAACAAAGGCGTGTGGATGTGTGTATGTGACAGATCGTTCCGGTCATCGAAATCAACCACAAATACAACGATTTGAAAACGGATGGTCGGCCGCGCGATAAGATTTGGACGAGTCTGTGGTCGGTTTCGGTGGACCGTACGGCGACCGGCCGGGGATTGGACGAATGTTTGGCCACCTTAAGATAAAATCTCAGTTAGAGAGATAAAGATTTAAAGTTCCACAGAGATAAAGCAAGACGAAATGCTTTATCTCTATGGTACTTTATATCTTCGTGGTCAGGTTCGCGGGGCTGTTCTCAATATTTTTCAGTTCGACAAAGATCCGATTTAAAAATACCAGTTGAATTATGTTTTTTTTGCTATTTTTGCTATTCTAACTTGATTTTAAACGAATATGCAGAATTTCGTTTAAGAATGCATTTTCTATGAAATATGCTTCTTTACACGCTTCGTTCGGCAAATTCAGGAAGTTTGTTCCACTTTCTTCAATATTCTCCTTAGAGCATAATCTCAACCGGGACTTTTAGCCGGTATTTTCTTATTATGGATAGACAATATACTTCTTATTAATATTCTATGCTAATATAAAACAAATACATTAGTTTTATAGGTAAATATTTCATAATTAAATAAGTACTTATGTACATAATCCGACAAACCATACTTAGAGGCTTTTCCATCTAAATATACCTCAACAAAACTGCCCACTCGTTAGGTATAGCCTCACAAATACCATTGGCTAAACAAGGGAGACTTGTTGTGTCCCCATTTTTGGGTCCATGTTAGATATAACATTAACCTTAAATCACGTTTCAAGACATTACGCCGTGTAAAACTTTTAAATGCAAGTGAAAAGGGAATAAAGTGTCATATAAAATCTTGAATAAAATATTGCTGTCATATAAATCTATTACTCAAGACTTTATAAAGCTGACATGTCCTAAAGAAGATTTATGAATCTTAGCTTCATATTATAGGATATTTAAAACTTTATTTTACTTAAGTGTAATTTACCCGGCATGGAGATTTTTTCCAAGGAGTCAAATAATTGATAAAAAAAATTATAAAGATTTTAATATCAAGGGGCGTTTAAATTCACGAAAACAATCAAAATATAATTCGAACAATATAAAATTCTATTAGTGAAATAATTTTTATAATCGGTTAAGTAGTTTTTGAGTTTATTCATTACAAACAAACATACAAAAAATCTAATTTTACCTCTTTATAATATGACGAAATAAATTTGTGCATATTCGCATACCATAATAGCATCCAATTTTTAGAAGTCGCTAGTCGAGATCTTACAGACTACACATTCTCAGATGAAACTTGAATAACCTGAAAAGTGTTTACGCGGTTTTCATCATACAATGCTCTGAAGTAACACTTATATAATGCAAAAAACCGTATCAAAATCGGCCCAGCCGTTTTGGGGAATCATGGTAACAGACATACAAACATAAAAACACCCTCTCACCCCAAACGAATACCGTTTCCGTTCCGTCGTAGGTAATAAATAATATCTACCGCTAGTATATCGTTATGGGACTTTAAAATACTTCCTGGAGTGAAGATTAATGCAAGGTCAATACTACCTTTATTCGATCCACGTATTCAGTTCAATATTATCGCTAACATATAAACATTTATTATTATAATAATATACCCATGTGGTATTGTTAGACCACTAGAGGTTAAAATCCCCATGTACCAATGGGTTTGGGTTTTTTATTATTCAAAAACTTATATACATAATCCGACAAACCACACTTGAGACATTTCCATCTAAATATACCTCAACAGAATTGGCCACTAATTAGGTATAGCCTCACAAATACCATCGGCTAAATGAGCCACACAGAGAGAAAAAAATTAGATACTTGACGATTGTGGGCAATGTTCAAAGGTGGTTCGTAGGATTAACAACCACTCTGGGCATGTCTGAAAAGTGTGATATTTTACTGATGAATATAAGGAGACGAAGAAGACACGTCAGTATAGTACCAAAATAGATGAAAGATAAGTTATTAAAAATTAATAATTAATAAGTTATTATAAAATTACTGAACCGATTTGAAAACTTCGTACAAATTAAACTACATGACGCATAGGCTAAATCAGGGTTCCGCAAGATTTATTTTTCACGGGTTGCCTTACAGCACCCGAAACTTTGTTACGCTCCCAGGGTACCCAGAGGAAGTCCAAGTTCTGATATTTATTTAGATATATATCTGTATATATCACTATTCCTGTTGTTATTTTTACGCATTCAAAAATTTCGTCGAGTCAAGTCAGGGCGGAAATACGAAATAAAGCGAAATGAAGAGCACGTTTGATAACAAAGAAATTGACTCGTCGGCTGTACAAGTTTCTCGTTTAACTTGGTAAGAACACTTGAGTGGTGTTAAGGGTCCCGCAATATACACCTAAATAAATATCTACAACAAAAAAAAACCTTTTTTCTGACCTCAGCGTAATCCTGATGTATTAGCTGTTATCTACAAATCGTTTGGAGAGCTTGAAACTTGGTGAAAAGAATCGAAAGTTTAACTTTCTTCTTTGAGGAATTTAAGAGTCTTGATATTTGAAATGTAGAATTCTAATTAATATTATAAATGTGAAAGTGTGTTTATTTGTTTGCCTTTCTTTTGAGCACAGATTTTTGGAGGGCATTAGATAGAGTGAGTGACATAGACAATTTTTTATCCCGGAAATCCTTCTAGATAAATTCTTATCTCATATTTCAAAATGTTTCACAGCCAAGCCGGAGAGGAAAGATTGAATTAAAAAAATATTCTAAAATGGGTCTATTCATGGCTTCTTTAGCCAACATAGTTATGTTTGGATATGATTTAAAGCTAAACGAAGCATCCTTTATAATAAAATTGCCAGGCTTTAACTATCCAAAAAAATTGTCCCATATTCCCAAAGGCATGGGAATAGAAAAAACTAAATTAAGTTAACAGAATAAAAACTTGAATGATTCAAATAAAGTGGTCAAATTCCCCCCTTCGCCAATTGTATTAAATGGAGTGAACGACATTTTTATAGGCACCTCCATAAATTACATTAACAAAATTCCTCGCCCCTATCGAATATTTATCAGATTTTGTAAATTTAATTTAAACTTTCCGATTTTCTATTGAGACTGAGCTTAATTATTTTAAGAAATGTCACGGTTAATTTCTAATAGTATTGAATGAAATTATTTAATTAGAATGGTTCCTTAGAATTCTTATATCTTTTATTTTTTATTTCGTGCCCAGGCTCCAACCGTCTTCAAATCCTACGACGTAATTTTTATTATTTCTTACTTTTCAGTGCAAACTTTGAAGTCGGTACACTTTTTTTAAAAGGTTTATATCAATTCAAGAGTATATATGTTTTCAAAACAGTTTAGTAGTTGCCACAAACTAACCTGTTATTTACCTAAATGAAAAATTATTTGCACCACTTTAAATTGTATATCAAATGCCAACAACAATGAACGCAAATTGTTTTTGACTAGGTATAGGTGGTCGTTGTTTTATTAGCAACCCATTTACCAAAGCCAGAAAATGAAAAGTTCTTGAATTTTTAAATATTTAAACTTGCAGCCGAAAGCTTCTGATCTAAATCCATTTAGAAGTTATGGGGTAAAGAACTAAAGAACATTAAATTTTATGATTTTATGGATTCAAATTTTATTTAATACGGATAAGTAAATACCTACTTCTTTGTAAACGTATAACAAAACCATTTGCTTACAATAAAGGGAATTCGTCATTCCAAAAAGTTCAATCAGACCATCAAAGCATTTGAATTCAATCTCTCTGTTGTTTGCTCTTGACATTTTCAATTTATTTGAGTATTTATCTATACGTATTATATGATTAAAATTGCTTTATTTCAAAGATAAATTCGACCTCTACACTTGAAATAACAATGAGTTCAGACATGCGAGTATTTTGTATAAGACTTAAAAATAAGGGCTTTAACATATTATTTAAATTGTGTATATGAATCAACAAGAAATTATTTACTTGGTTCTCATAGTTTGAAACAATGTACGTAATTGAAATCATCTTTCAGTAAATATCATAAATTGTTTTCAGAACTTTTTTATTTTGATATTAAAAAAATATTTTTTGAATTTCTTAAATTTCGCACATAGTATGTAAAATATATCGATGGAGGAAAATATGCAATCAAAATAGCAAAATTAATGATAAGGTTTTTTATTATTAAAATCTTATGTAAGTACATAATCTGACAAACCACACTTAGAGGCTATTCCATCTAAATATACCTCAACAGAACTGGGTACTGGGCCTCACAAATACTATCGTCTAAAAGTGGGAGAATTGGTCTTCCGCTGGGTACCCTGGGACCGTACAGTTTGGGGAGCTGTAAGGCAAAACCCGTAAAGAAAGAAAAAAATTTTTTTTTCAGAAATTTGTAGATAATTAATGGTTAGATAACGGCTCAATAAGGTCTCATTTATACCTAGATTATAGAGTATTTCCAATTACTGTAATAAATGTGTTCCCCCAGCTTACCCGTTTCAAGTTAAATTATAAAGCGCTTGTAATTCTAGCGTCGACGTGATTTGATCACAGACTATATCGAATTTCAAAGTTAACTAGTTACAATTTTACCCTTATATAATATTAAATTTCATTATTTATTTATGAGTGTTTATTATTTCAAAATGCCATATTTTAAAATACACATTTCACACTTCAAATAAGTGTCCAGATTATAATTAAAAAACAATTATTTAAGCCTAAATGGCCATACCTAATTAACTAATTATTAGAAATAACAGAATTGGTTTTTATAATATAGGATTATATTAATTTACTGTCTGTGCCTTGCGGTTGCACCCGCGTTAATTTACTGCTCCGCTCCTTCTGGTCATGGCGTGATGTTCCTCAAGAACTGGGCTATCAAATTCAAATCCGACAAGTAGTTCCAGAGATTAGCGCGTTCAAACAAACAAACAAATAGATTATCTAAAAAAAGACTGTAGTGAAGTCTTAAGTATATAGTAATGTACATAATTATATAGGTCAGAGACCAGACAAATTGGATATAGTGCCATGTTCAGACGTTTTTATCCCTCCGTCCGTAAAGTAAAGGTCATAAAACAATAATGAAGATTGTATGTACCTAAGTAGTTGGTCTGATGAAACTGTTTTTCCTAGCAATTGTTTTGAATGTACCGGTCATGTACCAATGGGTTTTTTATAATAAAAACTTATGTACATAATCAAACCATAGACTTGGTCATCCGCTGGGTACCCTGGGACCTATAACAAGGTTACGGGAGCCGTAAGGCAACCCGTGAAGAACAAAAAGTAATATACTTGTATCAAATTGCTTGCTGCAAACAGCTGTAAATCTCTCTGTAAAGCTCTGGCTTATATAGTAAACAGATAAGTTTAAATTCGCTACCGCCATGTTATCGCTGTTCGCGGCTTCGTCGTTGTTCTACAGCGTCAATAATCCATACTATTAGAATTGCGTACGTAACTCTGTCTGTCTGTCTGCTATGCTTTTTCGGCCAAAACACTGAACCGATTTTGAAGAAATTTAATACAGAGAGAACTTGAACCCTAGAGAAGGACATAGGGTACATAGGACTTGGGCACCACGGGCGATGCCGGGGCGAACAGCTAGTAATTAAGTAAAATTTTGTTGAGATAATAATGTCAAAATGAACCCATCTCTCATATTCTCTCTTTATCTATCTATCTATCTATCTACCTATCTATCATCACGCCTTTTATCCCAAGAGGGGTAGGCAGAGACAATCGAATGCCATTTATTACGATCCTGAAATACCTCTTTCGCTTCTTTTATATTCATCATACCTTTCATACATGCTCGGCGATTGTGTGTACTTTTAATATTTCCATCGATCAATATTTTTTTTATATTCTCTCTTTATTACATTATAATTACTTTTTATATAGTTTAGATTGATAAATAATGGTACTTTTAATCTAAAACTAATCTAAAAAATATTTTATCTAGATGTCCTTTCAACTTTGTGTCCATTAAACGGTTTTTCGGTTATCACTAGGGATAACTGCCATTGCTGCCTGCACTAAGCTGTTCATTAAATTCAAAATATCAAAGTTAGAAGAAGTAATTAATAAATTATCTGTCGGATTAACCAAGTATCATCATAGAAACACATCCTCATGGCCTTTATACCTTAGGTGTGACCAGAGACATTAGTAACAGTATCCACTTTTTGCCATTTAACCATATTAAACAGAACAAGTGGCAAGTCTGTTGCTGCACTTACCGTCTTTTGTCGAAATCTGTTATTTATCGATTAAAGCACATATTCATAAAGATTTTTTTAGCACGAATGAGATATGACCCTGGATCCCTCTCGGTTAAAGTCCAGCATGTGATGACGTTTATCAATAATAAAATTGTCGATTCCACATCCGGTCATGGCGACGAACGCACGCGTTTTATTCTGTTCGTGCTGTGATAGTTGTGATTAATCAGTGATTAATAAGACATATCACGGTCGGCGGGATTATCTTAAATACCGATTAATCGCCTATAAACACTATAAAGGCTATAATACTTGACATTGGCAAATCATCGATATACATTGGTGGAGCCATAATAAAACACAACAGTCAACATAACACTTGAAGATTTTTCATCTGAAGATATAGCATTCAGAGATTGACTTCAAAAAAGGAGGAGGTTAAATGGGGTATAAACATTGTATTGCTAATACAACGCGTACAAAGACACGGGCAACTGCTAGTCATAATATAATATAATTTATTTACTTACATCTAGAATTCCGTGAGTTTCTTTGAAACTAATGATGGGAGATGTGGGAGAAGTTTGACCACATTTTAGCAATCAACTGTATCTTTGTCCTAAGGCGATGATTTCATGAGTGCTGACGGCATTTGTGAATGCCGAGTAGATAATGTATGAAAGGTATATGATGAATTCTACGTCATATCATGGCAACCAACCCACGCGTTCCATCGTGACATGATGGGGAATCCGCGTTGTGATAGTTGTGATTAGGTGATTTAAGACATATCACAGTCGGCGGGATCATCTAAGTTACCGATTAATCGGCATATTGAAACTATAAAGGCTATAATACTCGACATTGGTGTAAACTAAATAATCGATTTACATTGGTGGAGCCTTAATAAAAAAAGAAGAAAAAGGTATATGACGTATACAAAAGTAGCGAAATAGCAAATGGCATTCGATTGTCTCTGTTTACCCCTCTTGGGATATAAGGCGATAGATAGATAGACTAAGTAATTCCTAATGATACTAAAAGCCATTTTTCAGCCAAAATTCAAATCCAATTGAATGCGAAGCAGCTTCTTGATTATAGGCTTAGTTTGAATTTTATCTCCTTCAAATATTTTACGTCCCAAATCGCGTCCCTGATGAATGTCTGTCGTAAAACGTCAAGTCTTGTTTGCTAAATTGTCGTCAATTTAAATCGGCGAGCAGAAGCACAAGTTTTCTTGTCACTTGTCACTCTAAACTAAGTTAATATCTACATAGATACATATCTATCATCACGCCTTTTATCCCAAGAGGGGTAGGCAGAGACAATCGAATGCTATTTGTTACAATCCTAACACACCTCTTTCGCTTCTTTTACATTGATCATACTTTTCATACATGCTTGGCGATTGTATGTGCTTTTAACATATCCATCGATTTTCCGGAACGATGTCATTAGTGCGGAGTGAAAGATGATGTTGTGACTAAAATGAAGAAAAGTAGTTTACGCTGGTTTGGACACGTTGAAAGAATGATTAATGAAAGATTGACTGAAAAGGTTTATATGGCTGAAGTAAACGGAAATGCGGGCAGAGGACGACCTAGGTGTATTTTTATTGAACATAAGTATAAAAAAGTTAATGTATATTAGATTCTAATATAAAATGTAAACGATTGCTTAGAAGACGATATAGTTAGTGCTTTGGATTTGAAGCTAGAGGATCTGGGTTCAATCCTAGCTCGGTTTAAAAATGCTAAGCACATTTTTTTTACCAGGATAAATGCTTTAATAGATTTCTAGTGCTTCGGAGGGAACATAAAGCCAGCGTCAGCACTTCTTCTGAATATAACTCCGTGGTGGACTCCATGTGAACACTGTTAATGGTGCCTCTGGCCACGCCGCAAGGTTACATACGTGATGGTATATTTGTTTTGTTGTTTAAATAGAGATAGTGCTAGACATATATATATATATAAATACCTTGCAGTGTGGCCAGAGACACCGGTCCAGTGTCCAATTTTTGCTAGTTGTCCATATTGAACAAAACAGGTGGCAAGCCCGTTGCTAAGTATAATCTCTATACCTATATTATTTCTCAAAGGTCGGACAATAATTTTTTGTCGATATCAAATATGTCCCTTAATACTGTATCAAAGTTAATGTTTGATACGAAATTTAAAGATTATTTTCCCTCTAATGAAGAAAAATAAACAAACAAATCAAAATGATTCTTTTAAAATTTTGTAAAAGACGCCATCTATTGGAGATCAGTTGAACTATGACAACAATATTATATTTATATGAATTTTGAAAATGTTTTAAGCCATCACGGGGCGGAGCATGCGGGATGTAGTGCAGTAGTGTGAATTTAGACCACAGTGTATTCCTTGGTCAGTCAGTAGTGTCAGTACATTTTGTATTTAGAACATGCTGAAGTCTTCTTCTTCTTATTTTATTATGGCTCCACCAATGTTCGTTCACCGGTGATTTGCCAATGTCAAGTATTATAGGATAATTCCGCCGACCGCGATAAGTCTTATTAGTCGTCGACTAATCACAACCATCACAGTACGCCATCACGTCTTGGCGGGCGCGTGCGTTATTCACAAAGGCGTGACGTACCGTGGAATCTATTCTGAAGTCAAGAGGAGTATTAGATACTATTTGACGTCAAAAGGAGACTACATAATTAGGTATAGTTTTTGATAAAGGAGTGCGCACTCTAAAAAAACCTTTGCTCTGCCTACTCCGTAACATAAAACTATAACTTAGATCATTCATCAAAAAGAGAGTCAGAGGATCGATATACCCGCAAACAAGCACTTCATCTTGGTGCCTGTCGTTGTATAAAATATTTGTCCCCTATATTGTTTTACAATAGCAATATACGGACTAGAAGAGTAGCAGTTTTTCCACTTCAAAAGAATATATTGAGCACTGAGCGCTACCTGAAAGGAGATATTGAGTGCCTACTATAAATAGAAATCTTATTATTTTATAAATATAAGAAGTTTTAGAATTTCAACCTTTTCCTGAGTAAAGTAATAATAAATAAATCGTTTTATTTTATGTTCTGTATTTTTCTTAATAAATAATATAGGCGATAAAGAAATAAGATGGTTGTCGGATCAAACATCGAAGGCAAACTTTTCTATCGGCGATTTTTTCCGAGATTTCCAAATATCCACGGACGAAGCGGCGGAAATATAGAATATTTTGATATAAGACGCATAAAGCATTGGAGACATTATTTTATCAAAGTTGGAGACAATGTCGTACGTGAAATTAATAGAATTAGAGCAAGTTTGGACACATTAAAATTTATTTTTTTATTCTTTCTTCACGCCTGCCTTACAGCTCCCGAAACCGTGTACGGTCCCAGGTACCCAGTGAAAGACCAAGTCTTTCTCTTATAGCCGATGGTATTTGTTAGGCTATACCTAACGAGTGGCCAGTTTTGTTGAGGTATATTTAGATGGCAAAGTCCAATTACAAAAATCCGTTGATGCATGGCCGGGAATGATAGCATACTTATCTCTTCTTCTTCTTCTTTTTTATTATGGCTCTACCAATGTTCAACGGTGATTTGCCAATGTCAAGTATTATAGCTTTTATAGTGTATATAGCCGGTAAATCGGTATTTAAGATAATCCCGCCGACCGTGATATGTCTTATTAATCACTGATTAATCACAACCATCACAGCGCGAACAGGATTAAACTGGATTCCACATCACGCCACGACGAAAACGCGTGCGTATGTCGCCATGACCGGATGTGGAATCCCATACTTATCTCAACCCCTTCGTTGATCAGACAGTGTGTTCAATTAAATATGGTGATGTGCAAAAATAAAACAACAAAAATAATTACATGTCAAAGTAGATATTACTTATTGTTAGTCGAAATGAAACTCGCTCAATTATGAATGCCTTGTCAGAAACACTTTTTCAAACTAATAAGAATATACAAATGTTATTCTGAGGGAAAACTTGTATTTCTATTCTTCATACAATATTAATTTGAACTTTGTATATTGATGGCAAAAGTTATGTAATATTGGTATGGGCGGTAAAATGAATTAACTTTTGTATGGTACAAACAACCATTTTCTTAAAATTTGCTCAATCATCACGTCTTTTCTCCCAAGAAGGTAGGCAGAGACAATAGAATCCTGACATACCTCTTTTGCTTCGTTTATATTCATCATCATTTCCATCGATCAATACATTTTTATATGTTCAATAAAAGTACCCCTAGGTCGTCCTGTGCCAGCATTTCCTTTCACTTCAGCCATATCTTTCATCTTTCAATCTTTCATCCTTCATTCTTTCAACGTGTCCAACCCAGCTTAAACTTATTTTCTTAATTTTAGTCATAACATCATCTTTCACTCCGTATTCTTCTCTAATGACGTCGTTTCGGATGCGATCAATACGCTTTATATCAAACATTCTACGTAAATACAGCAATTCCACTGCATTTATTTTACTTATTCCATACCCAAGTCTCACTTCGATAAGTAAGTAATGGAACAAAAACAGCATTATGTATATTAATTTTATAATAAGATAGAATTGTAAGATAAACAAATGATGCGTCGTAGAGCACGCAATAATGGTGAGCCTATAAGTGAAGGCAAAAATGCTACAAACATCGCTTTTATGCTTTTTCAGCACACAAAAGAGTAAATATAGCAAATAGCACCGAAAACGATGATATTTGAAAATGCGCAGGTAATAAATCAGTGTAAATTGCATCCAAAAAAAGGTTCGTGAAATGAATGACGTGATCGGTTTATTAATTTGTGTACAATAGTGAGTAATTTATGTTCATTGAGTTGCAAATGGTAAATAACTTTTATACAATTGCTTTATTGCTATATCTGTATGTTGCTCTGAACCTGGTGCAAATTAGGTACAATTATTTAAGAGCTCTCTTGGTCGCGTAACTAACTAAAAAACGAACGTTTTCGAAAATTTTGCATCTCTTTCACACAATATCCGAGCGATAGAAATAAAATAGAGAAAGAAAATTTCCAAACAAAATCGGTACAATAAAATACACAAAACGGACTTCAGCAATTCAAGTATTGTACAATAAATACTAGAAAGTATGTAAAATTATTTTTACTTGATATGTAAAAAAAATACATTAGTTAATATAGTCTCAAAGTCGGTCGAAAATATGCGTGAAATTGATGACTTTTTTGAAACCTAGATGTATCTGATATTCACATATTTTTTACTTATTCAGTATTAATAATTTCATATACTTTAAGGATCCATTTATTTTTTCCTCTTTTTAATAAGTTTTGTACAATACTTGAATTGCTGAAGTCCGTTTTTGTATGGGACAAAAGTTATGAGGCGTCTCCTTAATGAAAAAACAGACAAAACAAATCTTCACGGCCTTTATACTTTGCGGTGTCCAGAAACAGTGTCCACTTTTTGTAAATTGTCCATATTAAACATGGTGAAAAGCTTGAACAGACTTACTTTTTCTTAAATGAAATTGGTTCTTACATTTTTGGCTGACTACGCCTAAATGCATAAATGGCGTATATAATGGATATATAATACCAATTTTACTCAGATTTAGTTATATATAATTAAAGGTTTTATTTAAACTTACATTAGAATAATAACAACTCAATATAGAAGAAACTTCAATATCTTTTCTTATAAAAATACGATGGGATAGCAAGTAGATATTTCAATCCTCAACGGTATTTGTTAGAAATTGAGCACGTCCCATCTCTCTGTCCAGGTAACCTGCGCAGAACTAACTCTGAATCTAGAGGTAAGCCTTCGGGAATTATTTCCTTATATATTTTTTAGACATGAAAATGGTCAAGGTTAAGGACGTAGGTATTTACGAAAACTGGTAATATGTTGAGTTCTGTAGAATTTTCTTAAATATTATGAATGCCTAAAGATACACTAAATATTTATATATAGAAAGGATTAAATATATATACTCGGCATACAATAAACTGATATTCCCTAACTCTCATCCCGCGAAAACAATGAAACCAGAGTGAGTTTCAGTACAAATATCTCTATAATTACATAACTTTCATCAATGTTAAAAATAACATGATACCGTAAATATATTCAACTAGCGACCGTCCGCGGCTCCGCCCCCGTAGAATCTATTGTGCACTGGTTTGGGATAAGTTCGTATTGTGTAAATCGGCCTTAAATCGCGAAACCAACCAAAAAATATATTGTGTAGTCAATTTATCTAACGCGCACTATACATAGATTTCTCAGCATTAGATATGTATTTTGAACACATCTAATACTAGTTAGCATAGAAGTGAATAGAAAACTCTTAAAATTGTGACTTTTATTATGGTGAATATTATTTAAACAACAAAAATGTGTTGCAAATGGAATTTTCTCAATAGAAAAATATGTTCGTCTATTGTAAAAATATTTCCCTTTGAAAATTATTGCTGAATTACACACAGCCTTTTGTTCGGGTAATTTTTGCAGCCATAGTGATATGGTGAAAAATTTTACAGCTATTTTTTCCATCATGCATTTTTCAGTCAAAAAGTAATAGAAATATTCGTATCTATAATAGATTGTCTTTTGATAGATTTCTCGTGTTTCGATGGCACGAAAAGCCGGTGAATTGTCAAAACTGTGTGCAGCGACGATTATTAATATGGGCAACTGGCTAAAAATAGACTCTGTTACTGGTGTGTCTGGCCACACAGCAAGGTATTAAGGACGTGATGATGTGTTTTATTTTCATCTCTGTTTACACCTATGGGAGACAGGCGTGAATCTAATATAAACAAATATAATTGAAGTACCTGTTTATGATTTTAAAATTAATTCAAATACCTAAAGAGAATCCTGAAAAAAAAAAGTGACGTTTTTTAAAATTTTCATCTGTCTAGCGATCTGTGTGTCTGTCCGTCTGTCAAAATGTTTGGCCAAAATAACCTCCGTAACAGCTTAATGGATTTTGATGAAACTTTCAAGGATCAAAGGGTATAATTTGTTTAAATTCAATATCTTGAAAGGTTCCGTAGAAAAAAAACTGCCTATATAATGGTTGTAGCAATGATATCCAAATTCCACAGACGAAGCCGGACCGGAAAGCTAGTGAGTACTAAACATTTTACCACTTTATTTTCTTCTAAAGTTTTCAACTCACGTATTTTATAGATTTCTTAGATTACGTACTAGGTTAGATACCTTTCAGGAGTAACTGAGTGTTATATAGGCGTTCTCTGGGGTGGCTGAGTGCACTCGCGCGAGATGCAATTTTCTTCGTAACCCTATTCTGTTGGTAAGCCGTTATTAGATTTTTCCTTCGACCTTGCTATTCGATATGTGAACCTATGAAATTGTTTTGTGCTCAATTGACATATATTTGTTTGTTTGTCCTTCTATCTATTTATCATCACGCCTTTTATTCCAAGAGGGGTAGGCGGATACAATCGAATGCCATTTGTTACGATTTTGACATACCTCTTTTGCTTCTTTTATATTCATCATACCGTGCATACATGCTCGGCGATTGTGTGTACTTTTAATATTTTCATCGATCAATACATTTTTTATATGTTCAATAAAAGTTCACCTAGGTCGTCCTCTGCCAGTATTTCCTTTCACTTCAGCCATATAAACCTTTTTAGTAAATATTTCATCCCTTATTCTTTCAACGTCCTTTTTTCACATCAAAACAAAGCAACGGATTGACTTGATAATTTTGTATATAGATAGTTGGAGAGCAGCAAAAATCCTTCGTGATAAATTCTTATGTCTCTTTTCAAAAAATTCCACAGGCGAAGTCAGGGCTGAACTCTAAAAATCTATATTGAATGAAAATGATTGTTTGTTTCTTTGTCTGTTTGTCCCTTATGGACTCAAAAACTACTGGACCTATTTTGATACGGTTTTCACTAGTAGATAAACTGATTCACGATAAAACATCACGCTAGGTTTTTTTGGGGAGTGAGCAGTCAAGCTCATAATATATTTAAATTCCATCCGCCGAAGTCGGGACAGATTACGTCACAATAGTTTCCCGTCGGTCACCGATTTATGTCCCATTATTACCGACTTTTGTCCATAAAAGTCGGTATCCGCTTTTATATTAAACCCAGTAACATGCGTTGTCACTTGTATTATCTTTGCTTCGACTAACGACGATAATTAATACACGAATAGTGACCCAGTGAGAGTTTTGAGGTTGGCTCTACTATCAGAATTAAAAGTTTCAGATGATCACTTGAGAAATGATGAAAAGAAGACGTCCGACAATATGTATAGTGGCTGAGAAAATATAACATTGCTAGGTGAAAGTATTTGAAATGCGACATAAATTATTTATCCCGCAGGATTTCCAGGATAACAAATAGCCCGGCTCCGGTATTTCCCTGTGCACGTCGATCCGTTGCTCTGTTGTGGCGTAAAAGAAGGACAAACAATCAAACAAACAAACAAACAAAAACACTTTCGCATTCTTCTTCTTCCTTTAATATGGCTCCACCAATGTTATAGCCTATATAGTGTTTATAGCCGATTAATCGGTAGCTAAGATGTTCCCGCCGACTGTGATATGCCCTATTAATCACTGACTAATCACAACTATCACAGTACGGACGGGATTAAACTGGATTCCCCATCACGGCACGACGAGACGCGTGCGTTGACATGACGTAGAATTCATTTATAATATTATTTAGGACTAGTTAGGAACGATGACATTGTGTTAGGTATAAATACCTATTCAGACTTTTTGTAGAATATACTGGCTGTAATTGTTGAACTGGCAGCTAAAGTTTTAGACAGAGATTCAAATATTTAAATATTATATTATAATCTCTGAAGAGTTCGAAACTAAAAGCAGATCTCTATCATGCACCCTTGTGCTATGTAGATACTTTTATTGAATAAATGAAAAGATTAATATATAAAATACCTATACTCTTATAATTTTTACACGCCTTTCAACACGTTATAACATTGCCACGCAATCGACTACCAAATAAAATCGGTAGTATTTTTAGAGAAAAGCTGAATTATATTCGTCTTTCGTCCGCACTTATTCTAAAAATAACATATATTTACGTCTGTTAAAGAAGTGACACATCTAGGTCCATTAAGTGCAGCAACAGGCTGGCCACCTGTTCTGTTCAATGGACAACTGGCAAAATGTGGACACTGTTACATGGTGTCTCTGGCCGCACCGTTAGCTATGAAGGCTGAATTATATTGAGTTCTTCTCCAGAATGTGACCAATCCATGAATTAGTTATTCACAATCGAATTGATTTATTTCGGACTGATTGAAAATAACCAACGTCGGTAAATTTATTTTCATTTTGATATATTCTCTACTTGGGTTAACCAAATGGATATTCCAAATGGATATTTAATATGAAATTGAGCATGTTATTAATATTGTAAGTTTAATACAGAGATATGATACCTAACTCTATACCTATGCATGCGAGTCTACTCTTGCATTTCTATAAATCATTTTGGCAAATCTCAAAGACCAGTTAGAGTCTATGAAACTAGATGAACCAAGGAACTTAATCAGATTAAGTCCTTTAATTCACACCTTTTATCGCAGAAGGGGTAAGCAGAGGCAAATCAAATGTCACCCTACGATCCTAAAATACCTCTTGCGCCTTCTTTGTTCATCACACCTCACAGAATCAAAAGCTCGTGTCTTCTGCCTTCACGAATGACTTTCAGTTTTGGAATATCTTCTTACGCAAAATTTTGTAGAATGCAATGAGGTGCCATTTCGAACCAACTTCGAAAAAAAGGAAGGAGAAAGTCGTATTTTTTATGTTTGTACGATCACCGATTACCTACTCCGCCAGTTGAGAACCGATTTTGATGGTTTCTTTTTATATTTTACAGATAATTCTTCAAGATTGGTGTAATTATTTTCTCTTATAAATTGGTTCTGATTTTTAGGTATTTTGAAAAAAAAAACTGACTTTAGAAGTAAATTTTCTTTAATATTTCGATGAAATATATAATAATATCTCTAATTCAGTTTGGAGCTGAAAACTAGTGAAAAGCCTAACAATGTTTGCTATTGACGTGAAGTTGTAACTTTTCATATTGACGGTGATCTAGCGGTTAAGCGTATGTGGTGCATCACAGGATGCATATGGTTCAAATCCCACCCACAGTGGGTTTTTTTATTTCTCCATGCATTTTATTTTGTTTTGTGACAATATTTCTCTCTCAAGGCACCAACCGTCTTCAAATTCTACGACGATCTACAATACCTACTTATAGTACCTACTATGCTAAACAAGTGCACATATTATAGAAACTAAAATAGAAGTGGGTTAATTTTAATAATAAAGAAAATTATTGTGTGTAAGATTGTAAAAATTGTAATCAGTTAATAAAGGCTTATCTTCTTCTTCTTTTTTATTATGGCTCCACCAATGTTCATCGGTGATTTGCCAATGTCAAGTATTATAGCCTTTATAGTGTTTATAGCCGATAAATCGGTATTTAAGATAATCCCGCCGACCGTGATATGTCTTATTAATCACTGATTAATCACAACCATCACAGCGCGAACAGGATTAAACTGGATTCCACATCACGCCACGACGAAAACGCGTGCGTATGTCGCCATGACCGGATGTGGAATCCAATAAAGGCTTATAGTACTTAAAATATAGATTGATACCTGTGACAGCTGTCAACAAAGTCAGTGATATGCCTTTATACGAGTGTTGAATAAATTGTGCAATACCAAATATCACTCATTTTCTTGCAATGACAATTAAAAGTGCTAGACATATAAATGAGTAAATTAAAAGATTTGACGGCTTTCCAAGTACTTTGACGGTTGTCACAGATATCAAGCTATATTTCCATAATAAACAAATTAACAACAAAAACCACAAATACACTTTCGATCTTAGCGTAGATGCTAAAAGAAATATCTCCATAAAATAAAATGTGCTGTTTAAATGAGTTACTGGTTTCCTTCGTAAGAGATACAGTGGAAGCTTTCTTTTAAGATGAGTTTTGGAACGTGCCAATGGTCTTTGTGGCAGTTATCACGTACAAACAGGTGAACAAAGTTGAACTATGGCTTACAAAATTGCCTATTAAGTATACTCAATCTGGACTGTCAAGAGTTTAAATTAAAAGATAATTTAATATTCTAATGTAATTAAAAATAATGTAATATTTTAATATAATGTAATATTCTATAATTTTGCTCAAAATATTTTACTGGAATAATAGGACGTCTAAGATGTATAGGTACACCTAAACACAACACACCTTCACGGCGTTTATACCTTGCAGTGTGGCCAGAGACAACAGTAACAGTGTCCATATTGAAGAGAACAGGTGGCAAGCCTGTTGCTGCACTTAATAATGGACTTAGATGTGTCACTTCATTAACATCAGACATAAATATCTGTTATTTTTATAAAAAAAGTACAGACGCCGGCTATTCGTGCCCTCCGAATATTAAATAAACAAAGTTAATTGTTTGTTTGACCAACGGATCGAGGTGAGGTTTTTGCCAACTTTCTATCTCGGAAAATAGAATAATTGATAAACCACTTTGCGAGCCTGCAAAGACGAACATTCCATATTTAAAAGATTACTCAACATCTCGAACCTCTACCTACACTTCTACAGTTACTTAGAGACATTGCGTCTGTACTGGTTTTATCCAAAGATCTCCACGACCTTATTCCTCCTTATCCATTCCACAATCGAATGGCACGCCAGTGTTACCAAAGTTCGGCAATATTATGTCGTGCCATAGAGAAATGGAATAGTCTGCCTTCCTTCGTGTACCCAGCAGCTTACATTACTTAGGTCCTTCAAGCGACACGTGAAAAACATATCTGTCTGTAGACTCACGCACTAATGCTTATTGCAGGCAGTAGTCATATAATAAAAAGTGTAAAAGAGCAAGCGTAAAAGTGCGTCAACACTAGGCGAGCCGAGCACGATTTCGCGACGTTTAGTGTGGACGTGAAGCGAGCCTGCCAAGAGTACTGTGCAAAAGTGTCGTGTTCCGAGTTTGCTTGCGATGCTCTATCGAGATAGGCACTGGACATTACGATTTTCAAATTTATATAAAAGCAACAAAACCATGAATTATAATAAAAAAAAGAGAGGTGTCGTGGGACATCCGGTTGGAACTAAGTTCCGTTCGCTATATTATGTATTAAATAACAGGCCCAAGCAAATAAATTAACAACGATTGAGAGTAATTAAAATTATTAAAGGTGTAAAGCATTAAAGCTATCGATGTAACGAATCAAGCTCAGTTTATTTTATTAAGGTGCCCACCCATTCGTCCAATCACCGGCGCGCCGCCGTAAGTACGGTACACCGAAACTGACCACAGACTCGTACAATTCTTGTAACAAACGGTCCGGCTAGATCATACGTCGGCCGGAATGGGTAATTTTGGGTGCGATGCCGGACCAATGTGTGGCCTACTTTAGACAACATGACTTGCATATCTTAAAGGATGAAAATTTCTAAGCGACGACCTTCATGCTGTATAAGCCTACGAGTAATGTTGAATACTGCCGCAAACCGCAATGGAAACACCCGAAAACGTATTGGATTCTGCTTTACTATGCAACAAGACGTCATTAAAAATATTCCATTCTCTGGTGATGCTCCGGAACAAGAAATTATTAGAAACTAGCTTTCCGCCCCGGCTTCGCCCGTGGAGTTAACTTAGTCATAAAAAATCGTATAGAAAAAAGCACTTTCAGTTTTTACAGTTTTTTTTCAATTTTCCGGGAAACTTTTCCAATTTTTTTCCCTAAATGTTGTCCTGACAATTTATTACGAATACAACAAAAAATCTGCCAAATCGGTCGAGCCGTTCTCAAGTGATGCACCGTCATAAGTGTGGCAATTGATTTTTATTCATTAAATTTATTTAATTTCTAACAAAAAATCACTGCATTTACCTATTTTACTTTGTGATGTGGCCATAGATATCAATATATTATATTACTAAGCGTGATCTGCCCCTGGTAGAAAAAACTATTTACGACAAAAACAGGTGGCAAGACTGTTGTTCCACTTAAAAATAGCTATAATGACAATAATACTGGCTAAATTTTATTGATGATTTGTTGACCGAGGCAAGCCTTGTCAAAAGCAGATGAATCGATCAGGTTTTTCTCATATGTCAAGGATATTTTAATCTGTCTACCCCAAGAAATCTGAATAAGAAAAGAAAATTCGATATCTCGTAAACATAGCCACCCTTTCCAGAGATTTCCTTCCATATTGTATTATAATGTAATAACGCGTAATTTTGGTGCAAAATGATGGATGAGAACTACACGTCACTATGTCTACGATCTATGCGAAAATTGTATAAGCTTACATTAACACATTTTTGTAGCATAATTTTCTGATATCATCACTATCCTACTAATATTATAAACGCGAAAGTTTGTATGGATGTATGTATGTTTGTTACTCAATCACGCCAGAACGGCTGAACGGATCTGGATTAAATTTGGAACAGAGATAGATTATAGTCTGGAATAGCACATAGGCTACTTTTTCTCTCGGAAAAATGTATGGTTCCCGTGTGATAGATTTGATTTTGTTTTTCACGGGATCGACATGATTTTTTGCATAGTCGTAGTTTAGAGGTCAGAGAATGACATATACTACTTTTTATACCGTGAAAGCGGGCGGGGGACGGGTAAATTACAGCCACGAGATTATTTCTTTTGGATCTATTTCCATGTGGTTGAAGCTGCGGACAGAATTTAGGGGTCAGAGAATGACATAGGCAATTTTTTATACCGCGAAAGCGGGCGGGTGATGGGCAAATTACAGCCACGGGATAATTTCTTTTTGGGTCTATTTCCACGCGGATGAAACCGCGGACAGAAGCTTGTATATAATAAAACAAAGTCTCTCACAGACTGTCTGTCTATCCGTTTGTTCACGATCATATACTTCACGAGAAAGTTTCAGATATGAAGAATTGATGTATATTTTGTGTAAATTAACGAGATAAGTAAAGGTGCGTCGGTGGCCTAGTGGTTAAAGCGTCTGGTATATAACTAGGCGGACAACGATTCGATACCGGTAATATACCAATAGGTTTATTATAATTAAAACTTAGGTAGATAATTCGTCACACCTCAAAAATATACTTCAACAGAACTGGCCATTAAATTTGTTAGGTATAGCGTCACAAATACCATTGGCTAAAAGAGGGAGCCATAAGGTAACACGTGAAAAAAAGAGATTGTAGTTTTAAGTAGTCTGTTTTGTTTTTTTTTCATATACAAACTTGGAAGTCGAATCTCGTAGAATCTATTTTTGGTATATATTATAAATATCTATGTTATGACAAATATGAAGTTTGTACGGTTGTATAGATACTCAGTGGAACTCTCCTTTATTATATTTTATTTTCTACTCGTTTTCCGCCCCCGGGTTCGCCCGTGTATATTTACGAACAAAATAAAATATAGCCTATGTCACTCAGAGATATTGTAGCTTTCTATTAGTGAAATAATTTTTAGAATCGGTTCTGTAGTTTGAGAAATTTCCCCTTACAATCCAACCTTATAAACTTACAAACTTTACCTCTTTATAATATTAGTATAGATTAAGGGCTTATTTAACAGATATAACACAATTTTTATCACGTTGCCTGTCTTCTTACTGGCCCCAGAGTACCCAGTGGCAGAAAAATCTTCTTCATAATACAAATTTTTAAATAATATTGCACACCAAAAATGCTTGAATTGAGGTTGTTAATTTGAATCATCCCCGAAAAACCCTGAGGACAATGAAGAAGTTCGTAATTGCTAGAGAAGGGACTTCTGAGACTTAATGAGATCCTTTTATTGGCTGTCGATTACTTTCATTGTGGGAAAGACTTTTCGAATAAACCTCAAAATTTAGCTGTGGAAAAAAAGTTTCAATTTAGCCACTTTAATTTTGTAACGTAGCTGTATTTTATTCGTATTTTGGCTGAAAAATTTTGAAATCTTGTTTTATTTATGTTGAAATAATTATATTTCATACATATTTTAATTTATAGTTTAACCTCTTTGTATTTTTAGTTCTTTTAATTTTATTTTATGTCAGCTGACTCTATTGTCGTGTTTTTGCTTTGCAAATAAATATGTAAACATTGTTCAGTGTTTCTATTTTTATCCTGGAAATTAATATAAAATAATAATTTAAATAAATTGAAAACCTTGAATAATGATTGATTCCAACTAATAGAATCGTCAGCCTCACAAATTTAAATGAACCGAAATTTAGATAATATCCAGTATATAATAAACCTATTTATTATTAGACTAGCATTTCGCCCCGGCATCGCCCGTGGATAATTTGGGACAAAATTAAATATACCCTCAAAGATAATGTAGCTTCCTAAAGAATTTTCAGAATCGGATATAGTTTCAGAGATTACCTCCTACATCCAAACTTACAAACTTTACCTCTTTATAGTATTTATTTATAAAAAATCCACAGCACTCCACACTACAAAACATACTGCCACAAAAAGGATTTCTACTTTGTTGACCTTACATTCGGTAGGGAGACATTATATATTATTAGATCACTCATCAAATTAAAAATTAGTAGTATAGATTTAGCGATCATTATAGGCGGTGAGGCTATCGCCACTGTTTAATACTTAAAAATAACTGATTAAGAAGATGCAGTGGCTAAAGATGTAGTAGGAATGCAAAATATACGCAATAATAGAATCTTGAATTGTATAGGTAGGTAATGTAGTTATAAGATCAGATAAATCCATTTACTATAACGTTGAGTGCTTTTTACTGAAGGGCTAATATGTACAAATTAAATTGCAAAGGTATTTCTTATGTGACATTTTCCCATAAATATTTTTCTAAGAATCCGACTTCAGGATTTCATGGCTTTCATAAAACAATTTCTTTATTAAATATAAAATAAGACAATTCTTCACTTACATTTTACCCCTCCAATCCTCAGAGAAAAGTCAACTCACAAAAAAATCACAGGTTTTCACTAAAACATCGCAACAAGCATTTTTCAGGCGTGACACAGCGTTATAAGATACACAGTGAGTAAAATAAATAGAATGAACATTATGGCGATTTAATAGCACTGGAAAATTTTAGGGCCGACTCGTGAAAATTGCGTGCTGAAGGGTACAAACGTCCGTTCACCGCGGGTGGCAATCGCACACTGACAAGGGATGCTGTTGTTGCTACGATACCGTATCCACCCTTGGAATACTCCAGTTATAACCTAGGAGGCAGTGGACAAAAGAACACGTCATTTTGTTATGGATAGACTGTGTTCCTTCATTATCTAGAATTACTTTCGTTAAGATTTGGTTGCGTTAGTCTAGCTAGTTAGACCTGCGTTAAATTTAAGTTAAATAAAATCTAGGTACTAGTAATATTTTTAATGGCAATGATATCATTACTGGTATAAATGTTCATCGTAAGAATTTATCCCAAAGGATTTTCGAAATGGAAGGTAGTCTATATCGTTCTTAAGCCATCCAGCTATCTCTGTGCAAAAAATCGCATCGATCAGTTGCTCTGTTGTGGCGTAAAACAAAGACAAACAAACACACATTTTATAATACTAGTTAAGATAGCTAGCATATTTTATATATTTACCCTAAGCCAGCCCTACGTTAACACAACCAGGCTCGTTACACCTTGACAAAGTATTTAAATCCAGTTTTAGGTAACAAAATGACGTGATCTTTTCGTCACTGTCTCCTATACTATTAGGTTAGCCCAAGTGCGGGCGACAACCTAATTTTACGTATAGACGCCACCGTCCGTAATAGCTCTTGTGCAATTTCCTAATACGCACTTCTTTATTTCTGAAAGGTTTACGGTTATTAAACCTATTAGCGTGATTTGATGGTGACCGATAATGTCGGGTTGTTTGGCCTTGTTACGAGTATAGATAGATCGCGGAAAGGTCTGCAGCTATTTTTCTTATTTTAACCCAAAATGTTATAATAATATTACAGATATATAATGAATCCCGCGACTCCCACGAGTTTTTTAAATAAAAATAAATTATTTAAGTAGGTATAGCTTAATTTGGACTTGACCGTGAGTTTAAATCGCACCAAGGTAGGTTTTTCAAGTAAAAATTAAGGTATATTTTTATATTTTCATTTCAATTTGCCAACAGACGACAAAATGACGTCTCATTTTGGTAAAGTAACGTTTCTGTCTCGTGGTACTACTCGTTTGTGATAAAAGTAGTACCACGGCCCTCAACGTGCCCTGTGGCACTACCGAAAATACAAATAATTTGAGAAACGGAGCAGAATGGCTACTTTACGTCTGTCGGCAGAAGTTAAACAAAAACTACTGCATAGGAAACAAACATATTCAAATTAGTTTCTTAAAATCGGTCCACTTTTCCATCTAAATATACCTCAACAGAACTAGCCACACGTTAGGTATAGCCTCACAAATACCATCGGCTAAACGAGGGAGACTTGGTCTTCCGCTGGGTACCCTGGAACCGTAACACGATTTCGGAAGCTGTACGGCAACCCGTGAAGAAAGAGAGAGAGAGAGAAAAAAAATCGGGCCATCTTTGAAATAGAAATATAAAAAACATTAACAAACAACAAACAAAGGGCTTAGTTTTATTTTACATACCAAATTTTCTTTCGACTTCTGCACTTGTTTTGAAAATAACATATTTTAAAGTTAAAGAAATGACACATTATTAAGTTTGACCTATTTCTGGATCAACCTTAAATATATTATGTATGAATTTTGTCCCCTAATGCTATTGACGACACCGTTAACTTACATAATATTATAATGTTCAGTAAAATTATACAAGATGGATAGACCCGATCGGTTAAAGTGACGCGACCGAATGAGATTTTGATTGATCATCGTTTCAACCAGCAGTCGCCTTAAGGTGCTCCGATACTTAACCTGTCCCATGATGAGTGATAAAGAAAAATGTTGTATTACAAAGTATTAAATGAATATTTTGAATGATGGGATAGATTAGGTTTTAAATCGTCTTGTGTAAAGGCCTCTCTTTGTTATGACTCATCACTGGGCAGTTACTGTCATTCAATTTTATCATCGCCTTATCGAAAAGACGTCGAAATAAATCCTCTCCTTAATTTTTATCTAAAATTGTATAGGCACCTACAATTGTTTTATTAATATACTTTAATTTTTATTTTTACACACAACAATATGATAAACCTAAAAATTAAACATAACTAAACTAATCAGGTCCGCGTGGAATAGTGGCTGCATTTCTCTGCCGATTCGTTTGGTGATAACCAAACGTGGGTTAGCATTTGCACACCACGGCCCTTGAGTTTTTACACCAAACCGCAAAAGTTTGTCGTTTTCTATAATTGATATTTGCGCCGTTTGTTATATTTCTAAAGTATTCAGGCAATATAATGACAGAATTAATAAAATATTCATTACTTTTAATATGCATAAACCGCATTCTAGAAATGTAACATTTAAAACTTCATCTAAATTTGTTCAGAGATTGGCGCAGCCATACAGACAGACCCAATGCTATTATATTATTGCAGTTACTCTCTATCACCTTGCCTTCCATAGCCTAGTTTATAATGATGAATATTTTGTGAAAATGACTATAGCAACACAATATCGCTGAAGTCTTCATAGACCACATATTATATTCTTGTAATTTTCTTTTTCTTTTTTTTTCTTTCTTCACGGGTGACGCTACAGTTTCCGAAACAGGGTACCCAGTGCAAGACCGAGTCTCCCTCGTCTAGCCGATGATATTTGTGAAGCTATACCTAACGTCTAACGAGTTGCTAGTTCTATTGAGGTATATTTAGATGGAAAAGCCTCTAAGTGTTGGTTTGTCGGATTATGTACATTGTACATAAGTTTTTAATTAAAAATCCATTGGTACATGGCCGGGATCTGGAATTGAACCCGCGATCTGCCTAGTTAATATTAGATGTCGTAAGTTACGACTCGTAACCACTCGGCCACCGACGCATTGTATTGTTAAATTTTACCTGGCCGAAGTCGGTAGTTCAACGAACCTGAACTTACTAATCTATATAAATTTTGCACCGAGGAGTATAAGATTTGGTATAGTTAAAGTTTATATGGAGAAGGTGTGCAGAAAATAAACATTTTATATATTGTGTTGGAAATTCATAAAATTAAATTAAATTAAATTTTCATTGTTTACATTCATATTGTCAATGTCAAACATGGCGGCGCGCATAGAGTAAAGATTGTCACACAGAACCAAGATAATATAACCACCTACGTTACAAATGTTTTGCACATACATAGTTGAAGAGTGGCACAAACTAAAATATTTATCCCGTGAAAATGTGCCAAGTCGGAGCGGATCACTATAGTATTTACTAAATTTGCATAGTAATGCATCTTCACAAGTGCAATACCAACCTATCTAAGAGTAAACCTCTAAAAGCAACATTCACCTCAATGTTTGGCCAATCGATAAAGACAATATTATCTACCTTGGTATACCCATCCGATAACGTGTTCTAAGGTCTTAGAGGTTTATATACCTACCTGAATTAATTGAATTTCTTGTTGGCACTCTGGTCTAGGTTGTTTACTCTCGGAGACAAATTACTCGGTAACTCTGAGGAATCTAATTAAAATGTAGTAAACATTGAAGTAGATGCATCAACTCAACGCTTCCGTAATAGACCAAAGGATAATGTTATTAAGTTTTTAATTATATTTTGAAATTATTTTTATGTAGATATGAGAAGTATGAAAATAGAAAAAGCCTAAGTGTTTTTCATAGTTAGTATAGGCTGTTCTGATTAATATGGGCAAAATATGGAAGTCTCTAGCCACTCCACCAAATAAAAAACCGTGGTGGTTCATACATTTTTCAATATTACATAATATTTAGATCGTCATAATCATAAATAGTAGTTTATGAAATTGTTGTATAATGAGGGGTATCAAAATACGAGTGTGTGTTTAAGAACCGAGCCGCTAGGCGAGGTTTTAAATTGTATCACACGAGTGTTTTAATACCTAGTTATATGCAGTTTCATATACTACTTTATCTACTCTCGTACATTGGGATTCAACCTACTAAATAAAATATCCACGAAATTCAGTAACTACAACAAAACATATTATTCATAAAAATAATTGATGGAACCTCGTTGGTGATATAAACTTTTTGGAAAAACCTGTATCGTAATGGTAAAAAAAATTACTTTATAACATTATTTTGTTAGAGAAATAGTGTTATAAAGTGATTTTTTAATTTTATTTCAGTATTGTGTTTATAAAGTATGTGAATATAAATTCGTTTTAAAGTTTATAATTCGAATTTTAAGAATGAGAGTATATAAAAAAATATGTTTACTAGCTTCCCGCCCGGCTTCGCCCTTGGAGCCCATATTAACTTTCATTCTCTATTATGGTCTTGAGTTCATAAAAATTTCGCACAATTCAGTTTTTCCTGAATTTTCCAATTTCCGGGCAACTTTTCTAATCTTTCTTTCCCTAAAAACCTGATTCGGACTATTGCGAACATTTAAAAAATAACCAAATGGGTCCAGCAGTTAGAAGTGATACGCTTGCCAACGAACATAATTTAATTTTCATTTATGTATAGATTTGCACGAGTTTTCATCAGCGTAATATCTTGATATTGTATCGTATTTTCGTAAAATAATATTTGCCTTCAAGATTGTTCCAAACATATCCTCGGTACACAAACACTATACGTCCGTCTTTGACCCAAATAAGAGCTATATAAAATCGCTGAAATGCTTTTTCAGGAATAGAAAATGTAGATATAATCAGATACTCGTAAATTGTAACTTTATGTTGCGGAACGAATAAATGCTCGTCTATATTTTATGAACTTTTTATAGTTGATGACGCTTTAGAGTTTAAAAATGAAGGTCTTATTGAGTTTGATTTCATTTAGATCAAGATTTTATGATATAAGAGATTGATTAGATAATCCCCATAGTCAATTCGTACTAAGTCGCCTTCTGATCTTAAAATACCTCAAAATAGCTTAGCCGCAACACAATTTCATTGATGGTATGATGACTAACGATATTATACTATAACTTTATTTATCGTGGCACAAACCACCTTCAAATTCAATAACGACTTTTCAGCAGTCGATTTTATTTTCAAAAAATATTGTTTTTTTAGCAAAGCCTTTTTCAAAGGGGTGAACCCTGAGGTAGCTCACGTATATTTTTTTAGCAGAACATAAAGATATTTTAATTTTATCTTTGAATTTCATCATGGGAAACAGACAACTTAAAGATCACCTACGATAAATATCCAAAATTAGTTTTCCTGGTTATTTTCCTTGGCAAAAACTAGTTACATTTTAGTGAGAGCAAATGGAATTGTAGAATACTTTTAGTCACCGGTATTGCTAAGTAGATAAATTGCTTCCGCGACTGCCAACCTAGATAATTGCTTCTTGAATTACCCGACCTGTGGAAGATGGGAGCGGTGCCAAACCGTAAAGCTGCTTATAATGTTAGTTTAATAAATAGTTTACGCAGAGTTTTGGTACTACTAATTAATATATAGTTTAGTTTTATTGAAATATTGTAATCGGAAAAAAGTGTTTGCAATTATTTGGACACGTTGAAAGGATGAGAAGGTATAGAAAAACAAAAGTGCAAGTATATTCTAGTGATAGCTAAGTTCGACTAGATATCGTTACTATCTATCCTTTCAACTTATCGAACCTTTTTTTGACATTTTTTTTAAACTTCGGCCATGTCAGTCCAGTTGAAACTAAACATAATTTACAATAAATGCTTACATTACAAACAAAAAATTAGACTTAGAGAAACTTAAATTACTACTAAGCAAAATTGTAGAACATCCTGGTCGACTCACATGCGAAAAATATCAGATATTCGAGATATTTGTCAGTTTGTCACGTACTTTACACAGTTTTTTCGTAGTAATTTATTTAATAGTTCAAGTAAATTGAGATTAAGATCCTTGGCACAAGCAGCATCTCATATTTATTCAGACCTCGCCTTGTTTTTATACTATTTATTTTATTTATTTTTTCTTTCTTTAAGGTTGCCTTACAGCCCCTGAAACTGTGTTACGGTCCCAGGGTACTTAGCGGAAGACCAAGTCTCCCTCGTTTAGCCGATGGTATTTGTGAGCCTATACCTAACGAGTGGCCAGTTATGTTGAGGTATATTTAGATGGAAAAGCCTCTAAGTGTGGTTTGTCGGATTATGTAGGTACATAGGTTTTTAATTAAAAAACCCATATTGGTACATGCCCGGGATCTATTTTTCCGAATTTAACTTATACTTCAGACTAAATTAAAGGATTATTATTCTATGAATTCTTCCACACGAGTTCTTGTTTTATAATGAAATCGCGTATAAAGTTAAATTGTTCGTACAAAAGCTGTATGGAGGAGAAAATTAAATTTCGTAAAGTATGACAGTTTACAGCTGACACTCTTATTTTATAGCCAACTGTGTTTATGTACCCAAGGACGATTTGGCGTAAACATATGACTTTATTTACTTTTTTATATATTCAATTTTTTATACTAAAAACTCGCATTGTCAATGAAATATTTTAATAAGAAACCCGAGGAACAAGATGCTTTCCTATGTATTTTTTTTAAATCCTATGGATCGACGTTATCTTTTCCCCAAGAAAATATGTAGGTAGTTACTGCAGGTAAATCTTTGATATAAAAACACTTGTGCGAACCAGGGGAGGGTTGCTAATATAATAATAATTTAAGGATTAGGTAATTTGTTGTACATATACGTCTCAACATAAGCGGTTCCATTTAGTTTCCCTCACGTGAGGAAAACGTTAGCTCTGTGTTGCTAGCACTTTGATAACGGAACCAAAATTTAATCGTGTCACGACCCGAGCTTGATGAATTTTAGTTTGCTGCTACTAAAACAGCTGTAAGTGTTTGCATTTAATTATGTTGCTATAATGTAGTAGATAGTAATATTTGTTAGATTGTTTGGATATGTGAAAAAAGATTAAGAAATAAACTTGAAAAAAGTAAACGGTTAGTGTATGATACAAATTGATATCAATATCTGTAAGTATTCTTCAGTATTAAATTATTTAGATTGGTGTTTGGAGCTAAGTTTTTTTTTCTAATTTGGCACCAACTGGTCAATAACAGCCCCTTATAAAGACAGGAGCCAAAATATTTGTTATATTAGAAATGCAGATTTTTTTTTCGAATAATGGATGTTATTTTTCTGGTATTCTTATCTATATATATAAAAATGAAACCCGTTTTCCGTTGTCACGACATAACATGAAAACGGCTGAACCGATTTGGCTGATTTTAGTCTTAAAATATTCCTAGATATCCAGGGAAGGTTTTAAAGGTGAGACAATTTGAATAATTGCCGAAAAACCCCTAAAAACAGCCCTTTTCTTTTTCCCATAATAACAGAGTCAATTTTGAACCTTATTGCTATTCAATAAAGTTCATCTTCTATATATATATAACGAAGACTCAATTCCAGTTAGGCTTTTAGAACGGGCGGCGTCAGCGTTACCGACGCCACCGTCCTTATCAGTAGACTCGCTCATTGCAAATAACAAGACTTGATATTAGAATACACTTGTTTTATTCATTCAGTACAGACTTATCACTAATACTAATTAAAATAACAATTAGATTAGATACTCACAAGATTTTTATCACCAACACTTTCACTGTCTTGCCTTCAAGACGGTTCAAGCAATAATAATGGCCGACCACTTCATTCAGTACTCATGAAAAAAGTGAGGTTAGGCGGAAGTACCATTTTTTAATTAGAACAATTTTAATGCATTGATTTTTTACAGTATTGAATTAAATTTGTAAATTCATTATTAATTTTTAGAAGTTAATTTTAGTCTTCAGTTTAGTTTTAATCTGAATTCCAGTAGAAACATTCGCGAACGGTCTCAAAATGACGGCGGATGTTTCTTACTAGTAAACCTAATCAAATTAGTTTATGATTTTTAGATTTACTGCAAAACATTATGCAACAACTTATTCTATGCTAATTATAAATCATAATAAGAATTTAGAACTTAAGATAATTCATTATTTGAACACAAATTATTCATTGTAAATATTACAAACAAACAAAACAAAGTTAACTCTTAACTAAATATGGTCTTGCTCCGACATATAAAAATGAAACCCGTTTTCCGTTGTCACGACATAACATGAAAACGGCTGAACTGATTTAGCTGAAAATTGGCAGGGAGGTAGTTTAGAGCCAGGAGAAGGACATAGGATAGTGGTAGGGGTTGGAGTAGGGGTAGTTAAAATTATAAATTTTAATTGTGAATATATGGCGTCATCTTGAGTTTTACATGTGTACTAAAATGTATTTGCAAACGTCAATAGATGGCGCTGTATTATACTTTCTACCACGGAAATGTGTTAATTCCAGTGTCGGTAGGCCAGGTAGGTTAGTTAGGTTATTTATAACTCAAGAACGGCTGAACCGATTTAGCTGAAAATTGGCAGGGAGGTAGTTTAGAGCCAGGAGAAGGACATATGATAGTAGTGGTTGGAGTAGGGGTAGGGGTAGGGGTAGGGGTAGGGGTAGGGGTAGGGGTAGGGGTAGGGGTAGGGGTAGGGGTAGGGATAGGGGTAGGGGTAGGGGTAGGGGTAGGTGTAGGGGTAGGGGTAGGGGTAGGGGTAGGGGTAGGGGTAGGGGTAGGGGTACGGTTGGGGTAGGGGTAGGGGTAGGGGTAGGGGTAGGGGTAGAGGTAGGGGTAGGGGTAGAGGTAGGGGTAGGAGTAGTTGTTTTCCACGGACGAAGGAAAGTAAATAGCAGGCAAGCCAACGTTTGGGCAGGACAACGTCTGCCGAGTCCGCTAGTTTATTATAAAATAGATAAGATTATAACAAAGATAATAAGGAAAAAGACGACTGAGGGAAAGTAAGAAAAATGTGCCAGGATTGTGACGTAATATGTTTACCTCACAACGATATAGATCATTCTAGATCATACCATGGTGACCAACGCACGTGTTCCGTCCTGACATGGTGGAGAATCCAGTTTAATCTCGTCCGCGCTGTGATAGTTGTGATTAGTCTGTGATTAATAGGACATATCACAATCGGCGGGATCATCTTAGATACCGATTAAACTGCATATTGATACTATAAAGGTTATAATACCTACTGGACATTGGCAAAGCATCGATTAACATTGGTGGAGTCACAATTAAAGAATAAGAAGAAGAACGATATCGATTTTTTTATTGTAACTTTCTTGTTTGTCAGTCTGTCGCAGCTATATGTTTAAATGGAATTAACATAAAAACTAAATTTTTCTACACTTTGACCAGAAATGACGACTTGGTTGGTTTCCAATGAAAATGAGAACGCAAATAAATATCACACTTGCTACAAAGAAGTGCCAGAATTGTAATTATGAAACTTTCCATAAAATATGTAACCATGGGGTAACCTATAACTAACTGCAAAACATTACATAAATAAAAGTCCTCACTTCAGATAAAAAAGTGAAAAAGGAAAGAGGGTACTAAAATGAAAAAGTCTAGACTAGACGCACTAGAATTCTTGACATTGACAAATCATGAAACCTAGGTACTCTATTAAAAAACTGGCTACGTTCGAGTTAGAGGCTTCCAATTTCAAGGTAAATTGAATGTCAGACAGTTTTTGGTGAATGAAATTCAGAGATTTTTTTTTAAACAATTTCGATGATATTTATGCAACTAAGGATGACTTTAAAATTTACTAATATGCTTTCTATTGATATGAGCTGACAGACTATTTATGTGGTGACACTGGGAAGCATTCATAGACTCGCACTTTCACTTAAAAAGTAAATTGACAAAAACCTTAGTGCAGGTTAAACTCGCTCACCGAAAATTTAAGAATTTATTTGTTTTTTTTTTCCTTTTTTTTTGTTTCTTCACGGGTCAGTTCTGTTGAGGTATATTTTTTATTGTAATTTATAAAAATCTTACGTTATTATAAATTACAATTACCTAAAATTGTTACGTATCCCAAAACATCGTGTATTAACTTTGACACAGATATAATAATATGTCCATTATTAATTGCCATTAGTCTCCTTTCAGAATTCTTAATGAGACGCTAACAAATTAAGCTAAGTGCAACTAACATAGAATTTTATATGAGAGGTTGCGATATGTCCTAGTTCTGGGGATACGATGGTAAAACTAATTAAAGGTATATTAAGGATAAAATACCTCAACAAAACTGGCCACTCGTTAGATATCCTCAAAATTTAGCCTCAAATGAGAATGGGTAACCATGAAGGCCGATAATGCGGTTTTTGGAAGAAGCAGGCATCTGCAGTGCAGTGTTCTCAAACAATCTACTTGTGAGGTTTCAACTTTCTTCTCACATAATGAGTTTGTATACTTGGAAAGCATGTTCACCAGAGAGGGATGGAAAGTATGATTCAGATATGAATGCGAAAAGAATACGCAATTAACCGTGTTACAGACACACATTATTAAAAAACATCAGACACAGACCAAAAAGTCCAAACTTCAAAGTCATGAAAGTAAGATTAATGCAGTAGAGATGAAATAGAAAAGTAGAAGTAGAATGTGTGGGGTAATTTCGAAGGATACAGTGAGAAATATGTGATAAGAGAAAAATGTGGACTAATAGGAGATATACCTAGTGATAGAGAAAGGGATGGTTACATGGTTTGGTCACATGGATGATAAGGGACTTACAAAAGGTATACATAGAACAGATGTGACTAGAAAAGTTGTTGAGGGCGCCCCAAATAAAAAAGCACTTATTAAAAGTAACAACCCTTAATCGAAGAGCATGCATGAAATTTTTTTTATGGATTTGAAAGAAGCGAAAGAGCTGTGTCAGGATCGTGGCGAGGGGATACCTTTGGTATCTGCCTACCCGAGGGGAAATAAGGCTCATGAAAATAATATTATATATGTATTTAATGTGGACTATGTTACCAGAATATCTGACGTCGCTCAGTATAAAGGCCGTGTGTTATTTTATAATATAACAAGGTTTCCTTAAGCACTGCAGTGCAGTGTTCTCAAAAGATCTACTTGTTAGGTTTCAACTTTCTTCTCACACATGAGCGCGACGCGGTCACAACTTACGTGAGCCGAAACTAAATTTTATTTGGCGGCGGGAATCTTTTATGTGTTGTTTATTGGAGTATTTATTGAAAGATTGAAAAGGGAATGTTAGGTGGTTTCTTTATAGAAGTATATAAGGTAGATCACAACTTTCTGTTTCTAGGAGTACATGCAATTAAATAGATTACATATTTTAATAAAATATATCGCAAACTTGATCGTTCTTTGTATTATATTATATTCGGTATTTACACCTTGAGTTTTACTGGTGACTTCATATTTATTTGTCGCTACATTGGTAATCTTTAGTCCGAACATCTCCGATGAAAAAACGGGAATCCTTATAAGATCACTCATGTGTCTCTGTCTGTCCATCAATCACAGTTTATTTTCTCCGTATCTAATGTACGAAAAATGTTAAAACTTGGTATAATAAACCGTCTTCAAATTCTACGACGAAATTTTTATTATTTCTTACTTTTCAGTGCAAGTTTTTGAAGTCGGTACACTTTTTTTAAAAGGTTTCTGCCCTGAGAGACAAATAATAACGCAACTAAAAAAATTTAGCCGCTAGACCATCGTTGATACGAAAATTGACAACTTCGTGTCAATAGCAACCGTTGCTAAGGCTTTTCTCTGATATAATTTTCAGCAGTAAACAGAGGCAAATTACTGAATTTCTAAAAAATTACTGAACCGATTTTCGTCATATGACTGTGAGATAATGTCGAGAATTTATTATATCCTTAAAGAATTATCTAATTATTTAATTAAAAAAGAAATCATCTAAATCGGTTCATAGCTGGCGGAGTAATCGATGTCCATACATACATTAAAAAAATAAATAAAAAAAACGGTCTGAATTGAGAACCTTCTCCTTCTTTTTTTGGAAGTCAGTTAAAAAATAGACATCATTAAAAATGACAATTTCTATGTAGATTTGTATATTTTTGATTCATTGCATCACTGATTGAGTGTTGAATATTGAAATTTCTAAACGAATTTCCGCTTTGGATTTTTAATTACTTTTGAAAAGAAATACAGTCTTATTATCAGAGTTTGATTACCGTTCCATAGACAAAAATGATGTTAGCATCTTGCACGTATTAAATAACAAATTAGCGCTAATTTAGCACTTTTTAATAGCCTCTGGACACATAAGATCAGTAGTCTATAGTAAATAGCAATATTCTGAAACAATTATGTATCTATTAAGCAAGTTTCTCGAATGAGAGAGCTCGTTAACAATCTATGAATAATGGATTGAAGAAACCAAACTAATTTATTGTGTGGGAATAATCGATTTTCAATTTCGTTGTAATAACAAAATCAATTTGCTAAATTAACATTTTATAAGACTTAATTTTACTTATTTACTTACCTCATGTACAAACTTAGTCACATTGATTCTATGACGTTTTTAGTAGGAATCAATAAGGAATACATAATTCATGAATAAAAAAATCAAAACAAACAAAGAAATCGTCACGACATTTATGTTTTGCGGTGTGGCTAGATAGTATATCAGTCCACATCGGTATAACAGTGTCCAAACAAGGTAAGCCTGTTGCTGCACTTAATGGACTTCGTTTTTAATTTAAATTTGTGGCCCAATGGTTAAAGCATCTGGTAGTCATTAGGCGGACCTGATCCAATGGGTTTTTATAATTAAAAACTTAGGTACATAATCCGACAAACCAAGGCTTTTCCATCTAAATATACCTACCTTAACAGAACTGGCCACTTGTTATAGCCTCACAAATATCATCGACTAAAAGAGGGAGACTTAGTCTTCAACTGGGTACCCTGGGACTGATAACACGGTAGTCATGGGGACTGTCGACAGAAGTTAAAACTTGAAACTATGAATAACAGTGGTTTTTAATTTATAAGTATATACAGCCGCCTAAAGAAGTTTTCTCTTCAAATAAAAATCTCGGTTTGGACCGAGAATTTCCTGCCCGGACATTCTCGGGCCGGGCAATCCATGGTCGGCATTTGTGCCGAGAGCATGTCGTGACGCGAACCCAAAAGATTTTCCTCCAACAAAAATCGCTCAACACGCCAAAATGTTTTCACTTGAAGAAAATGCTAAAGACTTTTTAAAATATGCATTTACTTATCTTTGATCCCGTGCGAAATTGATGCGTAATCTTAAATACTTCAGGACTTGAGACCACAGAAATAAAAGTTTTACTATTGTGTCAGTTTATATTATAACATCTACCTGAATATTTATATTCAACGGATAAACCGCTATTATGTTCCTTCATAACAAGAATTGTACTAAATCCATCCTTACCTATATTCTTGCTCGCCTCTGTGAATCATAAATTTTCAGCGTTTTGCATTTATATTATAGTTCAAAATATTTCTGTACACTCAAATCCAATAACTTCCATTAAATTATTGGTTTAAATCGCAGCGGAAATACTAGTATGTTATGGGATCAGTGAAAGCAACGGAGTTTTATGAATATCGCATATGACCGTTTTTAAACACAACAGATATGGCAAAACTTAAATTTGCAGTTTCCTGTAGGGATAGCCTGCAACAAGCACGTAGGCAGGGGGAGGGTCCAGTGGGTCCGGACCCCCCCGAAATCCGTCACCGACACTTTTTGTAATTGAGAATTAAAAAAAGTAGGTAATTACTATCAGTTCAGCTGAGCTGATGAGGTCGAATCAAGCGAGCTAGGATATTGACCTATTGCAGAAAAGATGTAATAAAAGGTAAAGTTTGGACCCCCCCCCCCGACTGAAAATCCTGGCTACGTGCTTGAGTGCAACCAATAGCATACTTAGGATTAGATTTGACTCGAAGGTCAAAAACGATGTGTCCGCACCAATGGCCAGCCAAGTTATGCCCGGCCTCAAATGTCCAACTCTAGAATGTTCAGGGAAATCCGTGTAATGTCTTTGCTCGCCCCAGCAATTTGCTCGGCATTCAAAACGAAAGATTTCGCAGTCCTAAATATGCTATAACAGCGGAGGCTTTTCAGAAAAAATACGGGAGCAGAGAGTTGATTTCATTAATCTTTTTGAAAGAAATTGGAGATTCATTAAGCTTTTTATTAGGTACCTGTAGGTATTAGTTTTCCAACCGAATATAATTAGAATACTGAAGGTAATAATTGGATTATCATGTCACATGTTCTGTTTATTATGGACAACTTTATTTACATAAAAAACTTTATTTACATAAAAAAATTATTTTGAGCTCCTGGTGTTACACTAGTTCAGAACCTGTATTGCAACAAACCAGATGTATATTTGTACACATTATGCACATAATAACTTACCAACTAGTACCTACACACATAACATACCTAAACAAACACAATCACACCTTAAATGAGAAAAAAAGAAAACATATTTAAAAACATCCTTTGCAACAGAAACAACAGCCACGGTTTGTAAACCTACCCTCAATCTCCAAAACCTACAAACTTCTAGTCAATGCCACTATAGTGCAATCATTTTGAATTGGCACGTTTTATTTATGAGACTGGGAGTGTCACTGGTATCTCTGGCCACACCGCAAGGAATAAAAGCCGTGAACATGTGTCTGTGTGTTAAGTACCTATACATTATATTAGGTATTACTAGGTTTTTTATTTTTGTAATATATTTTTTCCGCATTCCAGCCACTTGTCTATCATTGTTGCAAATAAATTCTAGATGAAGATCACGATTCATGAAATCAGCACCGCAATGCGCTAGCTTCCTAGTTCCCGGTCGTGCATCTCGTAATTTCATTACAAGCAGACAAACATTTGTCGCTGCCTGCCGAACCCTTATTTGCATTTCCTAGATTAATGTTATTAAAGCGTGCCTGGGAACAGAAGGGAACTGTGACAAACTATGTAAATGTTGTTTAAAATTATGGCGGTTTCGTTATTTACCTGAAAAGCTCTGCAAAATCACTGAATACTGAATGTGAATTTTTTTATTAGCTTTTCGCCCCGACTTCTCCTTAAGTTTTAAAATATACCGGTCGTCAATTCAGAGGATTTTCTCTTTTTATTACAAATGTTTCAATGTGTTTCGAAATCTTTGAGTTATACCAAAAGAGGCGTGAAGCGAAAAATCAGCGAACATTTTTTTCTGCCACTTTTGGCGGGGGGAGGTAGACGCTTAGTACTAACCCCTGTACCACTGTATTTTTCTGTCGTTTTATTGTCGCAACGGCTTTTACGTTATATGATGATTATGCTAAAATACAAACATAATAATTATAATTAATGATTGGAAACACTATGTTCCCGCAAGTTTGACGTCCTACATCGCATTTCCCATTTAAAACATCACAATTAACTATTTTTCTAAAGCTCTGTCTCGCGACACAAAACTATACCAACGAAACCTATAAGTAACTTATTACTTATACCTGGTCAGTTTAACTGGTCAAATATAGGCTATACTACCTTTCGCCCGTGAGCCCGTACCAAATTTCGTTACCCTTAGGGAATGGACTTAAAAAAAGTAGCCTATGTCATTCCCTATCCCTATAGCTTACCCCGTGTCAAATTTCATTAAAATCGGTTCAGTGATTTAGCCATGAAAGCGTAACAGACAGACACAGTTACTTTCGCATTTATAATATTAGTATGGATGAATGTAGCTTTCTATTTTTTTTCTCAACATAAGTGGCCATTCGTTATGTATAGCCTCACAAATACCATCGGCTAAAAGAGGGTGACGGCTGGGTAACCTGAAACCGATAACACAGTTCCCGAAATATTTCTCTGAAATATTCCTGAAGAAATAAGAACATATTAGAAGGGCCTCAATCGTGTTCATATTTAACCATTTCACACGTAAAAATAAGGGGAAAAAATTGAATAGGTGGCAAGCCAGTTGCTGCACTTAATGGACCTAGATCTCTAGTCACTTCTTAAACAGACGTAAATATCTGTTATTTCCAGAAGAAGTGCGAGACCACTCCTTGTATTCTTAAAGAAAATTGATGCTTAGCATTTTTTGCACGAGTGGGAATTGAACTCGGGACCTCCCGGTTTATATTTTTATGAAGTCAATTAGCATAACAACAATATTAGACAAAAGTATGAATGTCAGTCACATCTGCGTTACCAAATTCTATATTTGTAACTTTTCAAAGCAATAACTTCAACAATTTTGTGAATAGTCACATTATTAGACTACTTTCAAACATAATTCCGTACAATTTATTTCGAATTGTTGCTGTCTAGGTAGAAGAAATTGGTTTTGATGAAATCGATTGCCTTCAGCCAACTCTGCAATGCGGTGGATAGACGAACAACATTTATTTTATTTATTGGAGAATAGAGGTGTATCATTCAATAATTTGATAGCTTTCATATTTAAAATACTTAAATATTAATAACAAATACTTATACAAATATATTTTGAAAGTAATTCTATTATTATATAACTCTAAATTCACAGGCATAATACCCGGTCCTTTATAAGGCTTGCATGGGGACATAGGTCCAACACGTAGAGGCCCTTAAGAGTGTTTAATCTAAAGTGTTGTGACTAGCACCCGTCGGGACCTATCTCTGAATGCATCAAATACAATGCGCTCACGGACAGGCCCCGTCAGGTGCCTGGACTATTGCTGAGATAAAATAAAATTAAAATCGGGCTATTGTTTTGAGATGTTAAATGGATTGGTTTACCAAGTTTATTGGTTGAGACTACGGTCACCTGCCGGTATCATTCATCTCATGAAACGTAAATTTGGCAGGTGGTGACTCGCCGTTTACTAAATGGGCCTCCTAAAACCATTTTTAAGCACTTCTGCAGGCAGTAAGACAGGCAACGTTGGTGTAAACGGCTGGGGGTGTCGAAAGGTGTGACACCGGTTTCACTTATAGCTTCCCCGTTATTACGCCTTTAGACACTTCTATCCCCGAGCATAATACATAATATGTATTATACTCTAACGACTCCACCCTGGACAGCCAATTAAGGCAAGCCAGGGGCGAGAGTCTCAGGTCTAGCAGTGGGGACGCCTGCCTCAACATACTCCCTGGAGCACTCGGGTTCGGAGGTGTCGTTACTCACCCACGGCTCGCCACAAGCCGCCCTGCGCCCCTATTATTATATTCTCTTTATTTCATTTCTTTCTTTCTATTATATTTTTACATATTTAGGGGTATATAAAAAAAAAACAAAAATATATAAAAATATAAAAAAAGGATTATCCCCCCGGAAGCGAGGTAAATACCCAAACTACCGGTGGTTAGGGCTGCAGAGAGAGGAACTTCCTCACAATACGGGCCGTGCTGAGGAGTACTGCCTTCTGGATCTGGCCCTTGACCCAACCGCCAATTTCAAGGTTCCTAAGGTGACGGTCAAAACTCTTAGCAAAAAGACCATTGACCGTCACTACTATCGGTACAATGATCGCCGACTTCACATCCCACATGTCGACAATCTCGTGGGCCAAGTCAAGATATTTTGATTGTTTATCTTTCTCGGCTTTCACAAGATTGTCGTCATGTGGAATAGTGACATCGATTATCATTGCAAGGCGCGCTGATCGATCTACCAACACAATATCAGGCTTATTGGCAACAATAGTTCTGTCTGTGATGATAGATCGATCCCAGTAGAGCATGACCATTTTCAAGAACTGGTTCAGGCACATACATGTAATACGGTACTTCCGTGACTACAAGGTTGTATCGCAAAGCAAGTTGTTGGTGTATAATCCTGGCTACTTGGTTGTGCCTGTGCAAGTACTCGCCGTTGGCAAGACTAGAACAACCGGAAATAACATGTCTGATTGACTCTCCAGGACGGTGGCATGCTCGACAGATGTCAGCCGTGCCGTCTTTAATTATGTATTTCCGGTAGTTATTCGTCTTGACAACTTCGTCCATAATTGCACAGGTAAAACCTTCGGTTTCTCCAAAGAGATCACCGTAGCGTAGCCAGGACACGGAAGTCAAAAGGTCTACATCAGAACCATGAAGAGCCTTGTAGAACCTTCCGTGTAACTCCTTGCTCTGCCATACCTCCTTGCGGTCATTGGTACTCAGTACTACAGGTTTGTGCCAGTTCTCTTTAGCCAAGGATAACGGGGTAAAGCCCTTGTCTACCTTGACCACATTTCCATGCATCACCCCCTCACTGTTGAGAAAATATTCTCTGAGACTGTATACCTCACGATTGTGGAGAGTCTTAGCGTTGAGAAAGCCACGACCTCCACATTTCCGTGGGATGTACAATCTCATTACAGATGAGCGTGGGTGGTGCATACGATATGTGGTCAATAGTGTCCGAACTCGTCTGTCCAGGGCGTCCAGTTCAGTTTGAGTCCACTTGAGTATGCCAAAGGAATACAATAAGATAGGCATGACCCAACCATTAAAGGCACGCACTTTATTTCCGCCTGATAAAAGACTCTTCAGTACTTTTTTCAGGCGGCCATAGAAGCGTTCCTTCAAAGATTGTTTCATGTCTGTCTCATTGATTGCTATTGCCTGTGACATACCCAAATACTTGTAGGTTTCGTTTTCAGAGAGTGAATCAAGTTTTACAGAATCTGTGAGTTGTGTACTCTCAGATTCCGTTATCACTCCTCGCTTTACATGTATGATCGCACATTTGTCCAAACCAAACTCCATACTGATAGATTTACTAAAGTTTTCAGTTATCCTTAGTAAATCTATCAGTTGTGATTTGTTTTGGGCAAATAACTTCAAATCATCCATGTAAAGTAAGTGCGATATAACTTGACTCTCTCTCCGCAAACGGTAGCCTAGCCCTGAAACCCCTAGCAGTGTGCTGAGTGGGTTTAGGGCCAAGCAGAACCACAATGGACTCAAACTATCGCCTTGGAATATACCCCGTTTAATCCTGATTAGTTCGTCGTCACCGAAAGCTCTTCGACATCCTGGATAGATAAGGACTGTTTTCCAGTGCCCCATACATGAGCTCAGGAAGGTGCGTAGAGTTGTATCGATTTTATACAACTCCAGCACCCTCATGAGCCAGGTATGTGGTACAGAGTCATACGCTTTTTTGTAATCTATCCAGCATGCCGATAGATTCTTTCGGTTACGTCGAACTTGTTGGCTAATGGTCATGTCAATGAGGAGAAGTTCTTTAGTACCACGGGACCCAGCCCTACTTCCATTCTGAGAAGCAGACATGATTGAATTGGTATCTATATGGCAACCAATTTTGATTCTCAAAATGGATGTAAGGAGCTTGTAGATGGTAGGCAAGCATGTTATGGGTCTATAGTTCTTAGGATCCGTGGTACTACCGGACTTAAAAAGCAGACGGGTGATGCCTGTAGTCATAAATTCTGGGATCGATCCAAACTCAATGGCTTCTTGGAATTGGGAAGCTAAGCGAGCGTGTGAGCTGCGTATCCATTTTAGCCAATAGTTGTGTAGTCCGTCGGGCCCTGGAGACTTCCAATTTGCCATAGGACGGACCGCACAAACTACATCGATGGGGTCAATAATGACAGACCCCATCTCTGGCACTGACTCACAGGCCCGCTCAACATCCCCCATCCAAGAGTCCTCGGTGTGACTGACGGGAGCCGACCAGATGTTTTGCCAGAAAGTATTCGTGGTTTCAACATCGGGTACACTCCCCTCAGTCACACTCTGTTTGGATTGTTCCCAGTCTCTATAAACCTGCCTTTGATCGTTTTGAAATATGTGATTCTGGACGTATCGATCCACTCGCAACTTGTACCTGCGAATGCGGTTTGCCCATGCACAAATTTTCTGCTTCAGGAAGTCGATGCGTTCTGTGACTCGAGATATATATTCCCGGGGTCTGATGTCAAACCCCGAGAAGGCTCGCTGCACAAAACGCATCACTCGCGGACGAGTGTTTCCGTTCCTGAAGCAGGTTAGCTTGCCTATGAGTACCCTAGCCTCGTCAATTCGTCTCTGGATCCTGCTCTGCCACGCGGGTACGGTAGGTTTCGGTCGTGTAGCTTCATTGAAAAACTTGACTCCTGCTACACGGCAAGCCGTAACCGCGGCGCAGTACAGGATCGAATGCGTGTCGGCGAGGTTTTCACTATTATCAAAATAGTTTGATAATAGTGAATCTAGGGCACTCACAATGTTTATGTTTTTTTTGTGCATAGGCAAACGTGGCAAACGCGGCCTAAGTAAGGGCGGTGTCGTTCGATACTCCAAAATCACATCCTCCAAAACGCTCCTCAATTGCTCATTATACTGGCTACTTACTGTTATAACCGCGTTATCCATGTCTACATCATCAGTCTGCGGTGTAGTAGGACGTGATGTTAGTCTGCTTACCGCAGGCTGTGACGGGACGGGGATGATGCAGTTAATTCGTAATTCTGCGCGCAGCCTCTCCAGTACGGGCTCATCCAGCATGTGACAGCGTTGGATTGCCCGCACTTGATCCGATAGTCGTTGGACCGAAACATTGACAGTTGGTTCCAGGGTCTGAAACAGAGGAAGCATCCGTAGACGGTACGCAGTGAGGTTAGTTCCTCCCTCTGTAGCCGCATAGTACGCTCGCATGACATTCTCATTTATTTTATTAGTCCATTTCATGCGGCGCACTGCACCACCGGTAGCAGGGACCTTTTGCAAGGCATCATGACGTCTTGCGGGTCCTATGCGTGCCGGGGGCTGGGGCTTTCTTCTCCGACGTCTGTTGTTTGGTGATGTTAGTGGGGAGAAAAACTCGTCGCTGGAGCTCGACGACTCAGCGGTACTTGCAGGTTCGGGGTCTGCCGGCGGTATTTGTGTTGGCGCCACCACTTCCTGCACGGAGACCACAGAGCCATTAGCTCCCAGCGACGATCCCGAAGGTGTTGGTTGTGCGCTTAGTGCAGCTCTCGATCTTGTTATCATATTGCAATATTGTTTCCATTGTACTTTCTTACTATTGATTTTTTTGATTTGTTATGTCATCGGGTAAAAATCGGGTAAAAACTTTCGTTATGTATATTTTATAATTGATAATATCTGTAGTTTATTGTATATGTATTGTACTTTGATTTTTATTAATATTTATTGTAGAAAAGGCTTAGAAAATAGTTAAATTAAAATAAAATACAAAAGTAAATATAATATGATTGTCAGATGTTGTCGTGACTTTGAGCTTTTTTTTATTATTATAAATACAAAAGTGCGTTTTTTGTTTGTTTGTCCTTCTTTTATCCCGGGAAAATGGAGTTTTTAATAAACGACTTTTCTACCCGTGCGAAGCCGAGACTGGTAGCTAGTAATTATATAAATCCAGTGATTCAATTAAATAAAATTTAGTTAAATATTATAAAAAATATAGTGAAAGCTATCAAGAGACAATTTGGAAAAATAGCCTTATGTCGTGAAAGTAACATAATTATTTAGGATTTCTTGGTATCTCCTTCATGATTAAACTGCGAAATAAATTTTAATAAAATTTCAACTAAAAATAATATTCCTACATAAAAGAGTATTTTCATACAATACTGAATGAGTTTCATGAAAATTCCAAGAGATTCGGGAACGTAATGTTTTAAAGGAATTTTTATATTTTGTCCAAGTGAACTTTGTGCAGAGATTTTAACTTTGTTGCAATCCGCAATCTGCTTCATTTCGTTATATTGCCACTGAGACTCTACGTTTTGTACAATATAACAAAACACTGGTCCGTCCATGTTTTTACATTTATCCAGAAACAACATAAAACAAAGAACGTTGGCAAAAATTTTCGTATATACAGTACATCTATACTGGTACTCACGCCTTAATTCACTTAGGGTAATTTTTCGCGTAGTCAAATGAAGCTAAATTAGGATTCTATTAATCTTTGCTGACACAACATTTTAGCGAAATTTGTCTTAAGAATATTTCCTACGATGAGTGCAGTGAGGCTTGAGTGCCTATCGATATTACCAGATTAAGGTCGAGGTCTCCAAAACCCCGAATGCCACAAAATGCCTATAGTCCAACAAATAGCAAACAAATATATTTTCCACTAGCCTCGCCCGCGAAAATTTCGGTTTGGTTGATGTTTATGGTTATCTACTATTCCGCTCCTTTGGGCCGTAGCGTGATGTTAAACAGCCTTCTGCAATAATGTTTTTTTCAAATAGGACTGGTAGGTAGTTCCTGAGAACGCGTTCAAACATACAAACAAGCAAACAAATATATATATAAACTCTTCAGGTGTATATACGATGAAGCTTAAAAAACCTATATCAACATCGCAGACTTAGCTTTCCTTGGATAAAAGGTACCTAATATGCTAGCTTTAAAAGCTTTTATCTAATATAAGATTTGAGTGATTTGTTTACTTGTTAATTTTACTTAAAAATTTCAGAGTTAAAGAATTAAGAAATAATATACCATTTTGGTACTTGGAACAAAATTAGTAGCATACGTCCCCAAGTCTCTTCCCAAAAGTTTCCCATACCATAAATGAACAACATATTTTTCGTGAATGAAAGCATTAGGACATAACAATAAAAGAAACCTCTTTTATTGCGCTCTAAGTTCGGCATCACACGCTAAATTACAGAATATATTATTCGTCTTCATCATAATCTTCATCATAACCCACAGTGGTTGTTGTGTTGAATATTGCTTTGGTAAAAGTTTTAAGAGCTTTTCGTGCATTCTGACGAAGCAATGTTAATTTGAACTGCATTAAGACAATAAGGTATGTTGACATGTAGGATATGTTCTGAAAAAATATTTAAAATATATTAATATATTTATTAAATGCTAACTTTCCGCCCCGGATTCGCCCGTAAATACTAACTTAATTTTTCTTACGTTATAAACCTTATTCAGACAACTACGAATATTTAAAATTGCCAAATCGGTCCTTCTCAAGTGATACCAACGAACAGCATTTAATTTTTATTTATATAGAAAATTCAAAACACCCATATCTTCGCCCGTCAGATATGGTCAAATGGTGTACATCGATAGATAATTTACAGTAGAATTCAAAATTTAAATTTGGTAACATGGATGCAGTATTAAACTACCTGACGAGCAATATAAAAAAGCCACTTTTTACTTCATCTATGGTTTAGAAAATATTTAGATTTTTAGGCACTTTGCAAGTGGCTTTTTTATATTTCTCGTCAGTGTATTTACGATTAAGATACTTTAGGTAAGAGTAACGTTAGGATCAGGGCTTTTATTTATTTTTCTGTGCAGACAGAGCCCTGAAATATACAAGTAATTGATATAAAATTATATAACTAAATCATTTTCCTCTAATCCACATCAAAACAGGAAAATTGCAACAAATAATTAATTGTACAAAAAATATTTAGAAAATTTGGCCTAATAGTGATAATAAGTATTTTATAATTGTTTTTACTTACAGCAGTAAAAAGTTCCCTGTTAATATTTGTGAAGCCGTCCAAGTTCATTATCGGTGGATTTTTAGAGATGGCAATAAGAAACATCTCAACCTCCTTCTGTGTACTTCTGTCGATTGTCGCCAAGTTAACGTTAAGTAGACGAATTTGAAATTCTAAACCGACCTGCATATAAGTACAATTATAATTTTGTATGTATCGACTCTATTATGAGTATGAACAACATTGATTAATTTCTACACATTTCATAAAAAAAAGTTGATAGAATTGTCAAATCAATACAGTTTAAACCAAATGATAGGAAATTTATCTATGACGAAATCAATGCATGTAATTTTTTGTACAAAGAGGTCTTGTATGGATTTTATTGTTGTCACACTACTCACAGTGGCTAGATGAAAAAAATATCTAAAAAACTCAGCTAATAAATATGATATGAATACCTAAATCATCATTAATCAATACCTAAATATAATTTGTGACAATGATAAAAATTCGTAAAGTTAAAAAATATTATCAATATGTTTGCTTTTATCTATCTATCATCACGTCTTTTAACCCAAGAGGGGTTGGCAGAGACAATCGAATGCAATTTGCTACGATCCTGACATACCTCTTTCGCTTCTTTATATTCATTATACCTTTCATACATGCTCGGCGATTGTTTGCTTTTAATCGACAAAAAAATCAGTTACATGAGGAAGGGACGGGAATTTATGAAATATCGCGTCAGTTTAGAAGTATCGTGTAGAAGATCGCGATAGTACAACTTAGAGAATAGAATAGTGTGTAGATAAATATATAACTTTCAATAATTGGGACCAACTGAACTGAAATACGACCACGTGACCTAATGAAACTGTCGTTCACTCTGACCATACCAAGGAAATTTGTATACAAACTCCTTGAAGTATATTGACTAATTGGAGAAAAGTCATGTTGTCTACAGTTAACTTCTTTCGTGAACGCAATGTTAACTGTGGATAACGCTGAAAAAAATTGCGAAGTTTTTGGTCTATCAGCTGATTTTTTTAAGGTTATTCTATGATTCTATTATTATATTATGTTTTAGCGTTGCAAGAGAATAATATAATACTAACGTTGGTACATTTTCTAATGGGCTTAAGAATATTACTTGGCGTAATCGTGTTCGAATGTTTGTTCTAATTTCAAATTTTTGACAGCAACGTCAAAATGGCTATCCAAGTGAGGTCGTACCATTACACACACATCTTCATGGCATGATTCCCATCATCTCCTTTCATATCACTCGCTGAGAAAGTAGCACTCCCATGGTCCGCGCGGGTGAGAGGGGCGGGCGCGATTCTTCCATACACGATACGAAGTTTCACGCGATAAATCTGTTGTCGACGCGATCCACCTCGGGTCCTTGCAAATAAGTTTTGATTTTGATGAAATTTGAAAAAAAAATCAGGGTTCAAGCTATCCTCATACCAAATTTCTTCAAAATCAAAGCCCGAGGTAAATCACGTCGACAACAGACACATCGCGCGAAACCTCGCATCGTGTATAGCAGAATCACGCCCGCCCTCACCCCTCATGGGCATGGGAGTGCTACTTTCTCAGCGGTTCACCTATAGCAGTGCAGTTCAGGAAATAAATTGCATTCATAAACCTTGGACAAGTTTTGCATACGAACAAAGAAGTTGTCTCCTGCCTTTAAATTACTTGGCTCATGACTGTGTCGTCCAATTATTTTGAGATGTAGTATTTTGTTTAAACGTTTATTTGTATAGAGAAAATTTATTATCGTCATTTTTTACGGTTTCTTATTTATTTACAGAAAACGGTGAGCGTAATCAAAAATGTAGTCGATAAAGTGCTTCATATTTCTGAAAAAATCTTATAGTCGCTCAAAATTATGAGAAATTTTTCAGTTTAAATTTTTGTAAAGTATTTTTTTGAAGAAGTGCTCTTGAAGTGTAGTAAACACGCTAAAATAAACTGAAACAAATATTTTCATAGAGCAGACAAAGAATTTAAATTATATCCTTTGAGATAATCTAAATATATAAAGCCGTCGTGACAATCAACGCATAGCCTAAACTATTGAAGATATAAATATGAAAAATGGTGCAATAAGAAAATTTCGAAATTCAACCCCTAAGGGGCTGAAATGGGGTGTAAACCTTGAATTCCTAATACAATCCGTACTAAGCCACAGACAACTGCAAGTGACTGTATAGTATTTCTGCAGTGCATTTTTAACATTTTACAATATTTATTTACCTTTCTCGAAGCATGATAAGCTTCATTACATATAATATAAAGTAGGGTCATGCAATATCCGACAATCACAAACAATCCCATCTCCTTGTAACTGATGCCATGTTCCAGTATCTCGGATAAAGCCCCGTACAACGATATTGTGGTCGTGAAGAAAATAACCATGCAATAAATTCCGTACATGTTAGAATATGCCCGACCTGTAGAAAGGTTTAAGCAATATTTACATAATGTTATAGCGTTGTAAAAGCACAAGTATAGGCTTTGATGCTACATTTTGTAAAGTCAATGTTCTGAAAAAGTTACAAAATGATATAAAAAACATTTCTTCTTTCTTATTTTGTTGGGTTTTAACAAAGAAAACGTTGTCTGATTACTCCGTTATGATACTGTACCAGTATTTTCTTCTGGCTCTACTTGCTTTGAATTATTACAGTAAATACAACTTCTCTATACTTTTAAAATGATTTAACAATTTTTTTTTCTACACAGGTTGTCTTACGGCTCCCGAAACCGTGTTACGGTTCCAGGGTTACGGCCTAAGACCAAGTCTCCCTCGTGTGGTATTTGTGAGGCTATACCTAACGAGTGGCTAGTTCTCTTGATATATATTTAGATGGAAAACGCCTTGTTGGATTGTGTAAATATTTTTTTAATTATATAAAACCCATTGGGAGAAAACAAGATAGCTTATTATATTGTAAATATTTTAAGTAACCGTTTACAAATAATGATATTAGTAAGGCTAACAATGTTAATTAATTATTAAAATTATTAACATAACGTCTTTTAAGAATTTTAAATTACAACTTATTTAAAAAAGACATTCAAATATTGTTTGCTAAATAAGATAAGTCTAGAAAAACTGAACTCAGTACTGTATAATGTTTATATTATTTTAATAAATAGCCTAGATTAGGTGAAAATATATTTAATAATATTATACTTACCCAGTTGTTGCATCATATGTGACAGATCTACCCAAAGCTGCCTGTACTGCGCTAGCTTCAGAGCTGGATGATCGGCTTCTAGAGCCTTGTGGAGATTTGTCGCCAATCCCTTGGATGCAGTGCCAAATGCATTACAGTTTATGTACCTTGACAAATAAAGCGGAATAAAGAAAGATTTATTCCGAAATGAAATTGTGATAGGTAATAAAATAACGTGAGTGCATATAGGAAAGAACTGTATAGAATAAAATGATCAACAGAAAAGTCCGCGGTAGCAGTATGCGGTAGCGGCCGGAATGGGAAATGGATTAGGGGTGGGGTAAGGGTAAGGGTAGGGGTAGGGGTAGTGCAGGTTTTATTTTGTTCGAAAATATCCACGGGCGAAGCCGGGGGCGGACAGCTAGTAATTTATAAAATGCATAAATTATGCAATATTGTTAGTATAAATTAGTTTATTGAATAGTTAAATTCCCAACCAATTTGAACCAATACACTGCAATTGATAACTCCTATTTAAATTTTCCATTAAATTCACATTAACTACAACAAATGTTTGTGTTCAATTTGAAATTCAATTATAGAGACAAATTGTTATGTATAAAGTTTTTCTAGACAACGTAAAGCTTACATAATATCTATATAAAAGAAGGTGCGTCGGTGGCCGAGTGGTTAAGATGTCTGGTATTAACTAGGCAGACCACGGGTTCGATCCCGGATCCCGGCCATGTACCAATGGGTTTTTATAATTAAAAACTTATAATTATACATAATCCGACAGACCACAGAGGCTTTTCCATCTAAATATGCCTCAACAGAACTGGCCACTCGTTAGGTATAGCTAAAAGGGTATAATTTACGCGGACACCAAAAATATTTTTAAGACTCTAAGCTTAGGCACCAAATAAAATAAACAACTCCAAATAAAATAATTGACACTATTAAAAGTGTCCTAAAGTATATCATATTATGATCCAAAATAATAGAAAAAACATCAGAAAAATCGCACGCCTTGTACTAATATTTTATTTGGTTTCTAAAATGGATAAATGGTCACCAAGTAATGGATAAATGGTCACCAAGTAAGGTAGGTAGGTTAGGTTAGGTTAGTATAAAATTTATTAAGTATAAAGTGTATTTTAAAGGCGTCTATATATTTTTATGGCAGTCAATAATACCAAAAATGGATCTATTTCATAATATTTTAGGAAACGTAATTTGGTGACCATTCATCCATTTTGGTAACCGTTTAGTTTTTTTGGTACTAAAATAGATACATTTTTGGGCGCCGCTTAAACACAAGCCTAGCTAAAATACACACGGTTTCGGGATTTGTAAAAACTATAATAATCAAAGGTACGATCACATCTATGAAACCATTTTAGGGTAAACAGGGCGGTTCCGAATAATCTTTGAAACGTCTGAATAAATTTTCATGAAACTTGTAGCAAACCATAATTGATTTTTTTTTCTCTCTCCACGGGTTGCCTTACAGCTCCCGAAACCGTGTTATGGTTCCAGGGTACCCAGCGGAAGACCAAGTCTCCCTCGTTTAGCCGATGGTATTTGTGAGGCTATATCTAACGAGTGGCTAGTTCTGTTGAGATATATTTAGATGGAAAAGCCTCTAAGTGTGGTTTGTCGGATTATGTACATAAGTTTTTAATTAAAAAACCCATTGGTACATGGCCGGGATCCGGGATCGAACCCGTGGTCTGCCTAGTTAATACCAGACATCTTAACCACTCGGCCACCGACGCACCTTCTTTTATATAGATATTATGTAAGCTTTACGTTGTCTAGAAAAACTTTATACATAACAATTTGTCTCTATAATTGAATTTCAAATTGAACACAAACATTTGTTGTAGTTAATGTGAATTTAATGGAAAATTCCGGATCCGGAATCGAACTCGGGGTCTGCCTACTTAATACCAGACGTCTTAACCACTCGGCCACCGACGCACCTTGTCATTATTCATGGATTAATTTATAAGAAAATATTTCCGATGAACGAATATATCGATAACGTCCAGCTACATAATCAATGTTTAATAAAGACACACCTTCCTCGAGAAATGGAGATCATAACTGTGAAAATTGCATTCAGTGGTTCTAGTGATTGTTATAATATACTAGCTGATTTCCCGCTACTTCGTACGCGTTGTATTAGGAATGCAATTCACCCCCTTTGGGTCCCTGAGAATTAGGATATCAAACCCAAAAAATATTTTTCGAATCGGTCCAGTACTTTCCGAGTCTATAGAATACGAACAAACAAAGAAACAGACCAATATTAATTTCCGTTTCACCCGCGTGGAAATAGATCCAAAAAGAAATAATCCCGTGGCTGTAATTTGCCCCTCCCTCGCCCTCTTTCGCGGTATAAAAATTAGTATAATGTCTTTATCTGACCCCTAAACTACCACTCTGCAAAAAATCATGTCGATCCCGTGAAAAACAAAAACAAATCTATCTCACGGGAACCATACATTTTTCCGGGATAAAAAGTAGCCTATGTGCTATAATCTATCACTTTTAATTTCATCCAGATTCGTTCAGCCATACATGTGCAAAATAGACACCTATTGCCAGTATGTGATACAATAAAAACATAAAATCTTTACCACAAACTGCAAAATCCATCTAGCATAGCAATGATATGGTAATATGCAAATGAGTGCCATAACTCAAAGTCATCTTGCAGATAATGCTGGGAGAGTATTACAACGAAACTCACAGTCCATGATAATACACATAAACCCCATGTGAGGATGTATAGGTTTGGGAATACTATAGGAGTTCCAGTTATCTTCAAGTATTTTAGCTAAAATTAAAAAAAAAAGTAGTAAAATTTACTTTATAATTGTTTAGAAATTTTCGCAGTAAAGAACAGCGAGTCTTATATTATCTGTAACATCTAAAGAACCTCGATAATTCGAATGTTAAAATAATTCTAATAGTTTGAAAATTCAAATTCCGGTTACACATCACTTCTGTCTCATTTATTGAAAATACTCCCCACAAATGTATGATGCGAGAGCTATATAATATTTTTAACCGACTTCCAAAAAAAGAAGGAGAAGGTTCTCAGTTCGGACCGTATATTTTTTTTATTTTTTTTTTATGTATGTATGTACATCGATAACTCCGCCAATTGTAAACCGATTTTGATGGTTTCTTTTTTAATCGACAGATAATTCTTCCGGATTGGTCCCATTTTTATCTCATAAAAATTGGTTTATTAGTTTTTCAGAAATTTTGAAAAAACTGACTTTATAAGTACATTTTTCTTGATATCTCGATAAAATATGTACCGTTTTTGACAACTTATTTTTTTAAGACATTATAATTTCTCGACATTATCTCACAGTTTTTCAGAAATTCAGTAATTAATTTCTGTTTACGGCTAAAATTATGTATCAGAAAAAGCCTTAGCAACGGTTGCTATTGACACGAAGTTGTAAATTTTCGTGACGATGGTCTAGCGGTTAAATGTAATTGGGGTGCATAGGATGCACAAGCACATTACATGGTTCAAATCACATCCACAGGGGTATTTTTTTTTAATTTTCCATCAATATTTTTTTAGTTGCGTTATTATTTGTCTCTCAAGGCAGCAAAATCACTTAAAAGGGTAAAATAAACCTTTTAAAAAAAAGTGCACCGACTTGAAAAATTTGCACTGAAAAGTAAGAAATAATAAATATTTCGTCGTAGAATTTGAAGACGGTTGGTGCCAAATTAGAAACAACTTAGTTCCCAAATTCACTAATATAGACAATTCATTAGGAACCTACGATCATCATAGATAATATTGAACAGATCTTTATCTTCTTAGATATTTACTTAGTTTTGTATCCTAATTTGGCACCAACCGTCTTCAAATTCTACGACGAAATATTTATTATTTCTTACTTTTCAGTGCAAATTTTTGAAGTCGGTGCACTTTTTTTTAAAAGGTTTATTTATAGACGACATGTGACCTTGACACTGCCTGTCCATGAATGCGCGTCGCGCCTGCCCATGGAGATTCTTTTTCACGCTTTCCTTCAAGACCCTAGATAGGGCAATTTTCAGCTCATACACCTAAGTTTGAGATATATATAAATTATTTCTTTGTTTCATAATCAATCTATCATCACGCCTTTTATCCCAAGAGGGCAGAGACAATCCAATGCCATACTCTACGATTCTAACACACCTCTTTCGCTTTAATCGACTGTGTGTACTGTGAATATTGCCTTTGATAAATAATTATTTTATATGTTCAATAAAAGTACACCTAGGTCTGCCAGCAATTCCTTTCACTTCAGTCATATAAACCTTTTTAGTCAATCTTTCGTCCCTCATTATTTCAAAGTGTTCAAACCAGCGTAAACTGTTCTTCATTTTAGTCACAACATCAGCTTTCAGTCCGCATTGTTCTCCAATGACATCGTTCCGGATGCGGTCAATATAGACTATTATAATACACGCTTCTGTCCGCAGTTTCACCCGCGTGGAAATAAATCCAGAAGTAATAATCTCGTGGCTGTACTTTGCCCCTCCCCCGCCCGATTTCGCGGTATAAAAAAGTTGAATATGTTATTCTCTTACCCCTAAACTACCACTATGCAAAAAATCAAAAGTCCTAAGAACCATACATTTTTCCGGGATAGAAAGTAGCCTATGTGCTATTTCAGACTGAAATCTATCTCTGTGCTACATACATTAGTGGGATTCATAATATAAACTTAAACAGGTAGATACCTGATAGTGCGTCCACATGTTTTTAAAAATAGCCACTTGTGGAGCATGCCTCCATGAAGCAATTGGCAGAACAAAGTGAGGTATCAAGATACTAAGAAAGATAACATTGTAAATTACTTCGTCGAACCTTTTGTACGTGCTCTTCTGAAAATTGGTGAAACGTTCCTGGCCCACTGTAATAAAACCGAACTCATTGATGTTATTTTACAAAGTGGGCTGGTAGTTTGTTTTAATTTCATTGAAAGCCATTAAACTTGTGGAATTAAGATGTAAAAAGTATTTTTTTAAGACAGGTAAATTTTAAAGAAAAAGAGACTTTTTTAAGCATTATATAATGGATAACGTAACGATAGACTCATTTTGAGGATTCCAAAAATATATGTTTTGTTCACTTCTTTAACAGATATCCTCCGAAGTATGAGAAGTCTTTTAAAGCATATTTAAGAACTATTTCCAAGTCCAAAACTTTACTAATTACGGTTTTCACACTTCTCAAAAACACGTAGGTACCTAGCTATTTTATTTATGATAATCCTACATGAAGATTGTAAAACAAACTCATCTCCCCTTACCACACAACCTAGGTAAGTCTTTCATATTGAATGACAGATTTGTAAGATAGTAATAAAACATAGTTAAGCTAAACACTTGTTAAATACTGTTTTTGGCACCAGTGGAACGAGCACTGGTGTATAGGGTGTATATAGTTCAGAAATAAAGAAGTAAGAAATCTTACCTTTAAAAACAATCATAAATTCTAACCCCCAAATAATATAAGCCCAAATTGTAGTTTTGGAAAACCATCCAAAAGTTGTGCGCTTGCTTGTCTGTGCGTCTGTAACAAGTTTATTTTATTAATAACTAATGCGAGCAAACACGAGATATAAGACTTCTAGTCATTATGGTATGTCCTGAGAAAATATACAGAAAACTTAATCATCCTAAACATTTATTTTCATAATTTGACTACTAAATTATATGGACGTTAACAAAAGACATCTTTCTGTAAATTATTTTTTGAATCGTTGAAAGTATGACAGAAATACCAACCTGAGAAAGTGTATTTAGGTATTAATTATCACAAAAATTTATTACTGGATTTTGCTAAAAATAATTTTCATCAAAAATATACATAGAGTATTTAGGAGCTTACAAAAAAAATTTAGGAACCTTTATAGCATTTTCAGAAAGCTAGTCAACAATATGCCACATGATGGGGAATAAAAAAAAATTCTCCAGTTATCCACCCCTAACAAAATTTTCTCACAATTTGACACGAAAGTTCTAAGGTTCACACTTTCTGTACATTATCATAAGACGGCTGAGATAAAAGCTCATATGAAATGATAAAACATACGGACGCATTCACATGACGAACTTATAAGGGCTCCGTTTACGCCAATAGGCTACGGAACCCTAATAACAGTAATTAATCATAACTCCATTTTTGAAAACGGCTCTAATGATTTTGATGAGCTACGAGGGTGATAAATCTATTTAATCTAATCTAATCTTTCTGGAAAATATATTTTCGGGATTTTCAAAGTGTCAACATCCATTATACAGCTTCATATTAGTAATATCTACTTATAACAGTTTACATAACATTAACATCACTCGGTCTATGGACAATAATGTACTAGCTTTGCTCTCCGGCTTCGCTCGTGTGACCCATATTAACTTTCATCCCCTATTATGGTCTTGACTTCATACAAAAATCCCATAAAAAAATCTATTTTCGGAAAACTTTTACAATTTTTCTTTCCCTAAAAACCTTATTCAGATTTAACGAACATTTAAAAAAATTGCCAATTCGGTTGAGCCGTTCTCAAGTGATGCTCTTACCAACGAACAGGATTTATTTTTAATTTATATAGATATGTGTTATGCGAATTAGAGAAGTAATAGTCTTCCTCCATGGTCCTTTCTATCAAAACCACACTCAAATACTCAAAATTGATAGAAAAACACACCTTTTGGCACTCTCATTATTGGCATAATGCCCATAATCTGAAAGAGGACCAGTAGACTTTTAGTGGTCTTATAAAAGCTATCATGATCATCCAATAACTCGCCATCTTTTTCTGTTATTTCAATTCCATACACGTTGTTGGAGCTTTCTACAAAATCAAACAATAAATAAAAAAAACAATAATATTAGAAATTGACTGGATATTAGAAACATCAGGAATCTTTAAAAATATGTAGAATAAATAACTTCCAATCGAAATTTGGCCTTTTTTTATTAATGAGAAAACTAATGAAACAAAAAGAAGTTATTAAAAATTACAAATATTTGAAATGTCTACCAAAAATTAAGAAATTAATTAAAATAACTTGGACTTTATTACAGGTCCTCGCAACACCGCATAAATAACTTCTAAGAGGGCAGCTGATGTAAAAACTGATTAGGCAAGATTTTCCTTTTATTGCCCTTTTCAATTTAGTTCATGAATATTTATGGATATAAATCATGAAATTAAGAAGGAACGTTTTGAACTAACTTCCAAATAGATGGTGCTAGATTACAGTTTATTAGTTTTTGTGATTTCTTTATGATACACAAGTAAAACCCATTCTACATGCCCAACGGCGCTGTCCAACCATGTAGAATACTGATATTATTGCGAGCAATTCTTACTGACAATTTTATATTCTTGACTTCCATTAAGTATTTTATTTTTTTATTATTTATGACTTTCGATAATGGGTGATTTTCGAATGACATAAACAATGTAAAATTTTCATTGCAAGTATTTTTATAACTGTACTTACAGATTTTGAGTACGTACCATCAACATGATCTCCATTCAATTTAGATTGGTTCTTTTGTTCGCCAAATCCTCCGTTTCCATTGTCAGTAGTAATAAAATGTTCATTACTATTGAAAGTTCTGGACCGATTGTCATGCATATTGTAAGTTGTGTATTCAAGTTCTAGTACATACAAGCTCAGCAGTCGACGACTCAAAGGCTCCAGTAACAAAATACGACATAATCAATCATATCGTGCCCGGTTCGTCTTACTTGGTTATGCGCATTTGAAGGGAAAAAGATGTAGAGTAGACTTTCTTCGATATTTTTATATCTTTACGGTCACCGAAACTGAGTTACCGGTTCCAGGGTGCCCAGAGAAAGACTTCGTCTTCGTGCTTGTTGCATAAAATAAATAAAACAATGTTTTATGACTAAAGCCTGAAAGATCGGTCATCTGAAAACTCAAGGAATCGTCCGCAATTTATAGCCGATAGTATGCACTCGTATGTATATAATAATAGGTAATGATATAATCCAGATACAGAATAGGTCGCCACCCAGTATTCTAAATAAAAAAAACAATTCTTCACCTCTGTTCCTGCGATTCTTGAACCATCTGGTATGAGCAGGGACGATGGCAAGAGACCTGATGGCGTAACTTTAGTACCGTGGCATTTAGGAAAAAATTTGGTGTGGGACGCTACCTGTGTTGATACACTGGCAGCATCTCACATACAGTATACAAAATTAAAAGCGGGTGCGGCGGCAGAACACGCTCAACTGCTCAAGCGCCGAAAATATTCAAATATTTTAACAAATTACTTATTTTCGGCGCTTGCAGTGGAAACAATGGGTCCATGGTCTACCGAAATGAAAATATTCTTGAAAAATTTAGGTACTAGATTAGTCCACGCCTCGGGTGACCTAAAGGCTGGCTCTTACCTCGCTCAAAGGATCAGTTTAACCATTCAGCGAGGTAACGCAGCCAGTGTTTTGGGAACCATGCCACAGGGAGGGGTTCTGGAAGAGGTATTCTTTTTATAATTTGTATATATAGTTTTTAAATATATTATTTATTTATTACCATTACATTTAAGTTATGATGTAAATATTTAAAATAAATATATCTAAATTCTTCACTATTTCTATTTATCACGAAACTTCTAAGAATTACAGAATTGCGAACAAATAAATATTTTTTCATTATATTTCAGCAAACTAATCCGATCTTAGCTAATCCGTATTTCGGGATTAAAAAAATTCAGTCAGATGTTTTGGCGTCATTGAGTAAGATACAAACTTTCTTATTCAAATATCATATTATACCCTTTAAAATAAATTAATCTATAATAATTTTAACTAGGCTACTCTACGGATGTCCCTGTCCAATCGTCTATTTAGAGAGGCCCTATATTTCGATGACGCCGCAGCATCGCTTAGCACCCATTAATTCATATTTCATACTAATGGCGACTTTCTAAAACACTTAACGGTTCTATTAGTGAGATATAACGAGCCTCTATGCGACCTTCAGTATGAAACACAAACATTACCCTCTTAACGTCACCCTGTGTGGTACATTTTTAATAAAGTAACAAGGGTTTGACAACTTAAAGGTCTAGTTATGTAGGGTTTAGTTCATACATAATAATTAAATTTACCTTATCGCAATTTAGGTTTTGATTAAATTTTATTGCTTTTATTAATATTTTAGGTTAACTAGAAATAGCAATAAATTTATTTGCACGGGATTTGAATTTGAATATAAGTTTCAAAAAATCCTCGAACATTTTGTAATAGTAAATTTATCCTAGCTTATTTTATGTAGATTACACCCATTCACTTTAATTTATATTTGGAGCATAGATGGTAAATATATTTTTATTTAGAAGTTTAATTTAAACAAGAAAATCGTTGATATTGATTGTTTAAAAACGCCAAAGAGAAAGAGTAAACGGTAAGAAATTAGAGCAGGCGAAGCCACAGTCCACAACCAGTGTTGTATAATTATGTTGAATTCAGTTAAAATACATTTTCTTTGGATAAATCTAGTTCTTCTTTAGTATCTCTGACAATACTGACTGCGAGGGGTACCTACTGCAAGTAGATTTCTAGAAAACTTTTTAACATCACTTTCTAAAAATGAAAGATAGTAATTAATCATATTTATTCATCTACACATAGTAAATCATAGTTATTACATTATTTAAGACATAATTGATTTTATTTTAAATTTTGTAATAATTTAACAATATTTATTGTAATTTATAATAAGTACATGATGCTAATATAGCTAATAGATACACTGTGTTTCTTGCAATGCAAAAACACTCGCTCAGTTCATCACTTCTTCACTGTAATATATAGAAACAGATGTACCTAACTAAGGATCATTAGTTTTATCTGAATCGTGTTTATATACGGTTTACAAAATCCTTTAGCTGCTGTAATTGAGGCCACTAATATAATATTAATTGAAATTATAAACACAGTATTATGTTGTCAGAACTTAATTGATTTTTGCAAATTGAGTTTACCTTCTGAAACATTGATTCAACCTCTTTTTCATTATTAATGTTTGTTTTGGATAAATTGGAAATAAATTAACTTGCCGCACCGCTACGTTAGCTGTACGATGATTCTGATGAACTGACGAATTCATACTTAATTCAGAGCAATTTTATTTAGGTACACCATAGATTTAAATTTATAAATAGTTTTATATTATGTGCTCCCAAAAAATAATTATAAACGCTGTACAAAGTTATACAATGGCTCTATTGTATTAAATGTCAAATTAGTAAAAGCGAGACAAAACACATATCACTGTGTAATATCAAGTTTCGAATTTCATATGCCACAAAAATCTGTCAAGTTAATATTAATTCACCATAAAAAAGCTTATAAGCTTATTTGCTCCTTTATTATTTTCAACTCATCATTTTAAATTTAAAAATACTCAATACCTAGTGCTGATTCACTGAATACTGAATATATATGAAGAAAATCCCCGGAAATGAAAGCGTTGATCTGAGATTTCCTATTTCTAGATATAAAATTTCCAACATCTTTTATGAATAGCGGCGACATGTGTTGCCTTCGGGAAAAGCTGTTTACAAAAGAAGTTTCCATGTGTGTTCTTTTATAGAGATAGATTAGCTCCATGATTCATTCATTGTCCAGCAGAAATACGGAGCTTTTGTATATACCTTAGACGTGTGTTTCTATGCACTACCATTTATATTCTTGTGACGGTAATGTATTTTACCAAGATGAAAATCTGATCTGTTTATGCAGGATCTATATCAAATCTGTAATAGCCGTTACGTCTGTGGCTTCGGATACTTCAACATTTTTTTAAAGTTAAAAAATCTATACAATTTATAGAGGTAAAGTTTGAAAGTTTGGATGTAAGGGGGTTAACCTTTGAAACTACTAATCAGATTCTGAAATTCTTTTACGAATTCAAAGCTACGATATATCTCTGAGTAATATAGGCTATATTTTGTTTAAGCCAAAGCCAGAAGCGGAAATCTTTGTCACGTGCAAACGTGTAAATTTCATAGTTTTGAAATGGTCTGATTTCTCGGCTATATCAGGAATTTACCATGACGCGATGCATTTTTTTTTCGGAAATACGTGATACTATTTTAAACACATGAAGAACTTAGAGTAGTTACGGCCCTGAAACCTTCTTCGCTCAACGAATAAGTTTAGCGATACAGCGAGGAAACGCTGCCAGCATCTTCGGCACAATGCCGCAGGGGCCTTTTTTAGATTTAATTTAACATTATATATTTTCTTCTAGTCTAATTTTGTATATTTTGGTTATTATTTATTTAATTTTTTGTTTAAGTTCTAAAAATTATATATTTATGTTCATAATATACTTTTTGAAAACTATTTTCAATATATGTATTGGATTTTGTGAGATAACTTAGCAATCTCTCTATATAACTTTTACATACAATTTATTATATGAAGTTTTGCATTATATGAAACACAAAGTCAAAAATCCAATTTAATAATTCCCGGTTTAGTTTCCTTCATAAAAATGGAGCTAAGTTATCGTAAAATCTCGGTTGAGCGATGTGAAGAGGTGGGATGTTGTAAAAATTGATGACAAGGTGGTAAATTTTAGCACTTCCGAACGAAGCTGTCGAGTGCCTCTACCTGAAAAGTCACAATTCAAACAATTTAGTTCATACGTCGTTGAAATTTATGTGATTCCCCTACTTAACATTAATTTATATTATATTTTTTCATATCGTGATGTTATATAGCCTATAATCTTTCTCAAGAATTGGTCTATCAAATGCAACAATTCAAATCCGACTGGTAGTTTCCAAAAACACAAACAAACTCTTCAGCTTTACTATATTAGATAACGGTGAAACGGATTTGGTGAGACCTGAGTATTTTTATGTTATTTATGTAAATTTAATATTCAAAAAGATAATATGGAAAACTTGCTAAATATGAGCATTGTCTTCTTCTATCTCTGCGGAGCATTGTTATCGGAGCTACGGTGCTACGAGAATACAGAATGACAGATATATATATGAGGAATGGATTATTATTTTCAGTTTGTAAAATACAGCGTGCTACGGTGCTACGAGAATACAGAAAGACACATATTATATGAGCAATGGATTCTTATTTACCGTTTGGAAAATATAGCGTACTACGGTGCTACGAGAATACAGAAAGACGGATTTTTGAGGAATGGATTATTATTTACCGTTTGGAAAGTATAGCGTGCTACGGTGCTACGGTAATACAGAAAGACGTATGTATGAGGAATGGATTCTTATTTACCGCTTGGAAAATATAGCGTGCTACGGTGCTACGAGAATACAGAAAGACGCATATATGAGGAATGGATTCTTATTTACCGCTTAGGAAAATATAGCGTGCTACGATGCTACAAGAATACAGAAAGACGCATATATGAGGAATGGATTCTTATTTACCGCTTGGAAAATATAGCGTGCTACGGTGCTACGAGAATACTGAAAGTCGGATATATGAGGAATGGATTATTATTTTCAGTTTGGAAAATATAGCGTGCTACGGTGCTACGAGAATACAGAAAATTGGATATATGAGGAATGGATTATTATTTACCGCTTGGAAAATATAGCGTGCTACGGTGCTACGAGAATACAGAAAGACGGATATATGAGGAATGGATTATTATTTTCAGTTTGGAAAATATAGCGTGCTACGGTGCTACGAGAATACAGAAAGTCGGATATATGAGGAATGGATTATTATTTTTAGTTTGGAAAATATAGCGTGCTACGGTGCTACGAGAATACAGAAAGACGGATATATGAGGAATGGATTATTAATTTCAGTTTGGAAAATATAGCGTGCTACGGTGCTACGAGAATACAGAAAGTCGGATATATGAGGAATGGATTATTATTTTTAGTTTGGAAAATATAGCGTGCTACGGTGCTACGAGAATACAGAAAGACGGATATATGAGGAATGGATTATTATTTTCAGTTTGGAAAATATAGCGTGATACGGTGCTACGAGAATACAGAAAGTCGGATATATGAGGAATGGATTATTATTTTTAGTTTGGAAAATATAGCGTGCTACGGTGCTACGAGAATACAGAAAGACGGATATATGAGGAATGGATTATTATTTTCAGTTTGGAAAATATAGCGTGATACGGTGCTACGAGAATACAGAAAAAAAGGAATTGTTACATTATTACCGTATGGTAAATATGAAATGCTACTTTGCTACGAGAATGCACGGTTTTTAAAGTTTGACTATGATTTAATTATACTAAAATGAAGACATTAAATATAAAATTAAAGACACATTACACGAGATAGGACATTATATCATTAGACTTTCGAAGAACAAAAGTTGGCCGAGTATTTCGATAAAATGGCTAAACTTAAAACATTACATAAGTTCGAAATTTGTTTACCTAAGAGTTCTGTTGAAGATTCCAAGTTTTTGGAAAGTAAATAAGTTGGCTCAATTTAAAGTTTTCTTCCCTAAGGTCTGTTGTTTATACCGTCCACGTTAGAAATGACAAAGTTACAACTTTTCGTGGAGTTTTAGACATATTCAAAAGTACTTGTCTTTCTTTCATAAAGTAATTGTTTCGATCGCTCCTACTTTCCGCCCCGGCTTCGGCAGTAGAAAATTTTGGATTGTGACATAAAATGTAACCCGCGGGATTTCCGGGATAAAAAGTTAGCCTAATCGTCCTCCAACTATATCTGCTTTAAAAAATTACCACGATTTCGCCCTTGGATTTTATAAAATGATTTCAGAGATAATATATAGCCTTTTTTTTCAGCTAATGCAATTTTCGTATCAAAAAAGTTTTGTTAATTAAAAACATTCTCTAACTAATTAAATATACTGCAATTACTATCATTTAGTCAAACATTGAAACTTTCTCAAACGCAAACGGATTATAACTTACCAATTCCTCTTATTCGTTAATGCACCGAATAGTTTATAAACTCCAGCTTACTCTGGACAAACAGAACTTCCTCATTTAGGAAATCGATTTAGCCACGAGTTTCTAGTTTTAAATAACTGATGCGCTGAAAATACACATGCTCTGAAAATCACTTGTCACTTAGATACTGTTTAGAGATTCAGTTATAGAATACCTATTAATAAAACAAAATTAAATATGCGGACCATGGTTCAATCCTGACCACCAATGGGTTTTTATAATTAAAAACTTATGTATGTACATAATTAGGCAAAGGGTTTTCCATCTAACTATACCTCAACAGCCCCCTTAGACAATGTATGAACGCTAGTATTCTATTCTCTCGGAACGCTAAATGCTAATTTTATTTGCAGAAACTTATAACCGAATTATAATAATTATATGAAAAAGTATACCATCGACTAAAACCTTTGCCATTTTTTTCAGCGTTATCTACAGGGTATGGCGTATGCTAACTTTGCGTTCATGAAAGAAGCTAATTCGTTTTCTACAAGGAGTTTATATACTTCAAGGACTTTGTATACAATAAGTATAAAAACTCCTTGGTTTCGTCAGAGTTGAGGACAGTTTAGTTAAGTCACGTGGTGGTCAGTCCCATACATTTAAAGTTCTATATATTTTACATTCTATTCTATTCGCTTAATTGTCTGGTGTTGTTAGCTGACATATTAGTATGTAAGAAATGACATCGCTACTTATATTCTCTTATTTTTTATTTGTTCAATATTTTCAAACTCCCGACTAAAATAAAATATTTTATACTTAAGTTTTATAGGTTATTTCGATATAATATCGTATTTCAGAGGAATCGACCTTTTGCCATTTTAACCTTTGGCATGAAAGGTGCGGAGACGACCCAGCCTTTGCAACAGCGATGTAAATGTAAATTATTTGATTGAACGGACGAAACTAGATACATTTTTGTTGTATGAGAAAATATTGTAAAGCTCCCCTTCCAGCTTCGCTTCGAGTGGTAATTTTTTTGATTGGTTGAAGTGTATGGTTACTACTTCGCTCCTTTGGGTCGTATATATCAAATAACCTACCTCATTAAACGCGTTATTTAGGCGACATTTTTCAAATCGGACTTGTGGCTCTTGAGATTAACGCTTTCAAACATCTTTATATTATTCGCCCGTGGATATTTTCGAACAAAATGAAACATAGCCTATATTTCTTTGGTATATTGTAGCTTTCTTTTTCTTTCTTCTTTTGATATATGGCAACAGTGCTGACTTTCGTCGCAATTCTGCCAGTATCCAGTGTTTAATCTTGCGCAATAGTAAGCCGATAAATCGGTAGCTAATCACAACCATGCGCGGCCGGGATTAAACCGGATTGTAAGATGCCACGTAGAAATTCGCGGACCGTTACAGGGCGACTTGGGGCACTACCTACTATCGTATTTAAGGCTCAGCAGACGGTAGCCATACCAGTCAGCTCTCTAACTATTATGATCACGCAATTTAATTTCCATTAATTATTTGCGTGCTAAGTAAACTTATTTGTATTATGCCAAAAAAGTATAACTTCTAACACACACAGTTTTTTTATATTAAAATCTGTTCAGTCGACGTATTTGTATGCCAAGTCTATCAAAATATTTGTTCCAAAAATGCGGGTATTTTTCTCGATTCATATATTGTAGTTTTAGCCATCTAAAACTATATTATTGTTTGTATTGATGTATATTACTTAGAATATTTTTTGATGTTAATTACTATCTAATGATCAAATTAGTAACATAGTACGTACTTGCATAAATACGTAAGACATGAAACTTAAACTTTAGTTTAATTAATATCTGCTGAGGTAATCCGCTGCTTCTACGAGACTTCTAGTTACGAAACTTAAAATATATAAATTGTTTCAACATAAAATACTGAACTTTGAACTTTTACAATTCGCAAAGACAGTACTAACCCATTGCTATTTGTAGAGAAGATTTTTTTCCATTCGTATATACTACAATGCTATAGAAATGTCGTTTCTTCAAATGAGTTATAAATGAGAATATAAAATATAGAATAAGTTGTTCTCAATAAATTGAGGATATAAGCATATTAAGCAAGTATAATACCATATCAAAAAACATACAGATGGAAAAACATGTGTTGTGAATAAAATAAATGACATTGCACGCGTAAACCTGAATAACTGAATAACTTTAATTAAATCTGCTGTCAAAATACACAATACGTGTTCTCTGACAAAATTACCAAATAATCATCAAATTATTTAACAATTAACTTTGAATTGCTGACCGACAATGTTCGTTTTTAGGGTTCGTTACCCAAAAGGTCACAGCGGAAACCCTATTACTAAGGTTTCGCTGTCCGTCCGTCCGTCAGCCTGTCACAGGACTGTATCTTTTAAATCGAAATAGGTAGACACTTAAGTCGACGCATCACAGCGCAACGAACTCAGTTTTACGCACGGCTTATTTTGTCCATATCTTTTTAGAAAAATGTGAGCGAGATGGACGGACTACTATTAAAATCGATAAGGTAACCAAGGATAAGATAAGATAGACCAATATTCACATACCAGAAATATGAGAAAGAAGGATTTCTCAACAAAATCGGTATTTCGAAAAACACGAAAAGGACTTCGAATTTTCTATGTTTTTACAAAAACTATTAGATTTATCAAATTCTAGTTAGTGTATTCTTAAATTATGTGAAATTATCTATCTGTTAATGTCGAGAAAATTTAAAATATAGGATTTTCAAGGCTTCATAAAACTTAGGTGTAACTGATTTTGGTTATTTTCTTTCCATGAGAAACTTTAGAATTTATTTATCTTTAAAAAGCAATTTTTGATTTCGAGCCGAGCACATACAGTTATCGCGATAAACTGGAAAAACGAATTTTGTATGGGACAAAAATCATGAGGCGGCCCCTTAAGGTGCCCACTCATTCGTCCAATTGCCGGCGCGCCGCCATACGGTCCACCGAAATCGACCACAGACTCGTCCAATTCTTATCGCGCGGCCCACCATCCATTTTCAAATCGTTGTATTTGTGGTTGATTTCGATGACTGGAATGATCTGTCACACACACACACACATCCACACGCCTTTGTTTAATCGAATCTTGTGTGTCTGTGTGGGTGAGTGAATTGCATGTGATCTAGATCGTGTATAATTTACAATGCTAATTAAATGTGTATCATACGGCGGCCAGACCAAAAATTTTCTGTGATATAACGGACCAGTGCGTGGGCTATTTAAAAACTTTCATACAGTGTGTATTACTATGGCAATAATGACAAAATACTGACCAAGTGTGAGTCGGTTTTTTATGACTTTTCAGTGACGAAATTCTTTGTAGAAATTTTATGAAAGCAAATGAAGTATAATAGGGGTGTAGACAATTTTTTTTAAATACTTTTAAATTATAGCTGTCAGGTTTACTATACGTAATAAAATATCTAGATTTTTTATTTGTATTTTCATTAAAAAAATCATGTCTTCAATTTTATTTTTCAAATTCCCGCGAAAACGTTGATGACGTCACGTTCTAGTAAACCAACAAAATATTGGTCACAGATTAGATAAAATAACAAGGAAATAACTTAGTCACTGACAGATTGACAGGCAGTTATTATAATATAGACTAGTCTGTGGTTATTTATTTGACATTTAGGATATAGTGACGTCACTTCCCGTTTGCGGTCACGTGACCAGAAGTATCAATTTATAATTTTTCTTTTTGATATATAAAAAAGTACATTAATTAAACAAGTAAATAAACATTATTTTCAGTGAATATACTTTATAAACTACATAAAAAATATTATTATGTATTTATTTTCTTTTACTGTCTATATACCTACGTAATGAACGTCAAGATTGTTAATAATACTCTATGGGTTCATTATACCCACGTCGTATAATATTTCAGTAGTGTTATTTCACAATGTGTTGGTTAACATTTTGTGCGCTTTATTCATAAACTAAGCGACCTCGTCCCCGGCTTCGCACGGGTTTACAACAATTTGAATACGCTTAGCGGACTTTTTTGGAGATAAAGAATAATTAATGTAGGCAAAAAATATTAAGGTAGTCGATAGCCTAATTGGTAGGACGGTACTCGCTGCCAAAATGCTAAGCACCAATTTTCTTTAAGAATATGTGCTTAAATAAACTCCTTGTGCTTCGGAGGGCACGTAAAGCCGGCGTCCGGTCACCAACCCGCCTGCCAAGCGTGGTGACTACGGCTATTCCTCTCAATGAGCACCACTAAAATCGTGCGCTAGATGGAGACCATGATCAAGCAGTGGATCTTAAAAAAGGTTGATGATGATGATGATGATATCATTTTGTTGTATCTCTGACAGATTAGACAGCAGACGTCATGAAAACTCGCTAGGGTTAACTTTTCCTTTGTTATTGCTCAGCTCCTAAACATGGTAGGTCCATGTATAAATGCTCGAAAACAACAACAAAATCCGTTCTGTAGTTTTCGCGTAAAAAGTTCACAAACAGACAGACAGACGCGGTGGGACTTTGTTTTATAATATGTAGTGATTATAGTGATTTAAGAACTGCTCCAAAAATTTCATAAAATAATTATCATCTCTCTTTTTTTTTATTTTTCTATCAAATCCTAGTATAAAATAGTATTTATAAATCACTATAATATTGCAGACCATTGATACAATAAGTAGTAAAATACGTCTCTGTTTCGGTTACACAGGAACTAATTATGCTCGGATATCTGTCGTCTCCAGGATTCATCAGGATCGTGTAAGCCAAGTTTCAGGCGTGTTCTGGGAAAGTTTTGTGATGTTTTTGTTTTCTGAATGAGGATTATTTATTTTTATATTATCTCAATTAATCAATGTATTAACTCTTGAGTCTGACATATCCAGGCGAAACACCTAAGTCTGTTGAATACATAAAAGTATTTCCTCCTCTTAAAAAAACACACACACGCACACGTATATATATATATATATATACAATTATACATACATACTATACATACCCCAAGACCCCAACATAATTAGTCTTTCAAATGTATCTAAAGGTGCTGTGATTGCTTTTGTTGTTTTTTTTCTATCATTACTTTAAGTTAGACATATAAATTGTTAACCTAGTTTTTGGGTGTAAGATTAGTTTTTTAAGAATGTTTAATAAGTTGCTGTGGTTTATGTAATTAAAAATAAATAAACATATTTATTAATTTTATCTACGTTCACTGCTTGCTGTTAACACTTCTATCATGTTTATGTACTTATCTTATCTTGTAATCTGTACCTACATCCGTAAGACCTTATTCGCTTATGACATTTTCTGCTAACTCTTGAGCAAAATTTCGTTAGAAACTATACCCTAATTAAGGAAAATTGTGCTTACAACTTGGCTGCCTATTTGGAAGTCTCACAAATAATTTCTTAGAGTAATCCACTAGAGAATTAACAGCTAGAAACCGCCGTGTTAATTGTACTGGAACATGCGGTAGACATCTAAGTGAGCGGATGAACGAATGATTGTTAGTTTAATTTAAATATTAGCCTTAAGTAGGTATAAAATTATGTTAGTCTTGCAATATTCAGGACGCCAGAGCCAAAAAACCGCAAAAAGTCGGGATATTTTTCAACGAAACTAATTTGGGCTTAAAATTACAAGAAAAATACGAAGATTAATCGAGATCAGGAAAGTGGTTTTCATTGCAAAATTTTTTTTTTTTGTTTTTTGTTTTCAATTTTTGTTAAATATTACTCTTAGAGAAAACTGTTTCGATTAAAAGTTATGAAGGTGATAATTTTGCACGCGGGTTAGATATTTAAACAAGCAAAAAAGACGAAAAAGCCAAATTAATGAAAATAATGATAAGTAATACTTAAATTAAATTTCGATTAGTGGAAAAACGAAACGAATCGCAACCTGCTTTGCTGGAATTGGAATTTGTAGGTACTAACAATATCTTTGATCCCTCAAAAAAACAGATTTAATTTTGCCTATAGGTTATATTTTATTTTGATTAAAAATATCCACGGGCGATGCCGGGGGCGAAAAGCTAGTATGGTAAAATTTAACTAAGGTAGTGCGCGCGCATATCAATACTAGCACTTAGAAAATTTTATATTATATAGATCTCCGACAATATCTAAAATATTTGTATGAAAATTAGGTTCAGAGCCTACTCTGTATGTTTATCCAGACAGAGGTATAGTGTCTTACGCTGGGTACCCTGGAACCGTAACTCGTAAAAGAAAAAAAAGTTTAAATATCTGATTCCTAGCAAAGATTGGTTCCGAATTCACGTTTTTCCACATTACCTATTCTATACCTAATCCTAATTTTCTAAATTATCAATTTTACAAAAGACAAATTTTCCGATGAGCAAAAAAGTTTTGAATTGAAACTAAAACAATTGAAATCGGGCGCTTTTAACACTAGCGCTGATGTAGCAAGTAACTCAGATGGTACTAGAAGCACATAACTTACGAGGAGTACTAATTTTAAAAGTCAATATAACAGTTTATCACTTATCTGTTTCATCTTAGAATTGCTTTTCCAAAATCAAGCAGGGAATTCAAATTTCATTGCGCGCGCATCTGGGACACTGGCGCTAGAACGCGGAAGTGACGAGATGCTCCGAAGGTACCAGGAGTGCATAATTTCGAGGCAACAGTTCAGCAAGAAGTTTTTAAGTGCGCACGCATTTGCAACACTAGCGCTCGGAAATACAAGCGGCCAGGGTCGAAACACCCCCAAGCTACTAGGAGCACATACATTTGAGAAGGAATTCGGGGGAAACGGGAAAATTGGTCCTTCGTCTCGCTTTGAGCGGTATTCTGTCTCGTCTGACTACAACTCACGTTTAGTAAGGATTGCCATAGTTGATTCCCTTCTGATAAATAGCTAGATAAATAGAACACTGAGAAGTTTAGGTATTTTGTCATGGAAAAAAATGTTTTGATATTAATTTGGTTAATGATTATAACCCTTTGAGTATTTACCAAAGGAGACGTGAAGGGTATACATCATCGAACAAATTTTTCTGCCACTTTTGGCGGGGGGGGGGGAGGGAAACGCCTAGTACTAGCCCCTGTACCACTGTATTTTTCTGTCGTTTTATTGTCGCAACGGATTTTACGTTATATGATGATTATGTTAAAATACAAACATAATAATTATAATTAATGATTGGAAACACTAAGTTTGACGCCCTAGATCGCCTTTCCCGTTTAAAACATCACAATTAACTATTTTCTTAGAGCTCTGTCTCGCGACACAAAACGATACCAACGAAATCTAAGGTAACTTATTACTGCGCACCTGGTCAGTATAACTGGTCAAAGGGGGAAAAATTGGCGAAAGGGGAAGCCCGTCTATGGCCCCTCCATAGGCTTAGTACTCTATGTTATAACCTAATGTAAAAAAATATATAGAAATCTGTAGCATACTTCGTTTAATATTACAGAAAGGAGAATATTTTAGTGGACAGATATGTTACCGTATTCATGTTTTGCATTTTGTTTTCTTTTACACTTTGTACAACCAGGTATTATTTTTAAAGTGGAAAGTCTGATATAAGTATATTTCCTAATACTTATCATCACGCCTTTTATCCTAAGATGGGTAGGGAGAGACAATCGAATGCCATTTGCTACGATCCAGACATACCTCTTTCGCTTCTTTTATATTCATCATACCTTTCATACATGCTCGGCGATTGTGTGTACTTTTAATATTTCCATCGACCAATACATTTTTTATATGATCAATAAAAGTACACCTAGGTCATCCTCTGCCAGCATTTCCTTTCACTTCAGACATATAAACCTTTTTAGTCAATCTTTTATCCTTCATTCTTTCCTAATATAATTATTTTTATCTTATTAATTATTATTTCAAATGGACACATAGGTTGTGTTTCATTGAAAAAAAAATTATTGGTTCCGTGAGAACCTAGAAAAAAATAAAGTATTTGTAATTGAAACGGAAGATATATTATTTCGCATTATAAATTCGGTAATATGTAAAGTAAAAACTACGGTACGTTATTTAATTGTTTTATTTCAAAAAATAAGCTAACTTATGAAACTAATTAGACAATTTTGAAAAGTTTTGAAAATTATGCCGACAGACGATAAAGTGACGTCATCATTTAGGTAAAAGAGCCATTTTGCCCCATTTATCAACTCATTTGTCTAACTGGTAGTACCACAGGGCACGATTAGTGCCACGGGATAGAAACGCTAACTTTACCTAAATGATGACGTTACCTTAGTTTATATTATACAATAATTAGAAAATAGGCAATATGTAAAATAAACTGTTATCAAAGGAAGCCAAGAAAGTCATTAGTATCTTAGTTATCCTTGTAAATGTCCTTTTCAGTTAGGATCAAACGATTCTAACATTACGCTTCGACAGTCAAAGGAATATTCCGTCTTTCTTGAGTACCTATACTATAGTATCTATTCAAATTTGGTTTATTTTCTAGTCTAGAAAGCACTAAAATATATTTACTTATATGTTTATTTGCTCCGTTTAGTTTAGTAGTTTAGATGTTAGTTGGCGCTTTTTACCCGTTTGTCAATATTGTTGTCATAGTTCAACTGATCTACAATGGATGATGTCTTTTACAAAATAATAAATTGAAATTAGTCTAATTTTAAAAGAAATATTTAATTTAGATTTGTTTGTTTATTTTTCGTCATTAGAAGGGAAAATTATTTTCAAAATGGCGTATCAATCATTAATTTTAAAGAAGTATTAAGATAGATATGTCGTACCGACAAAAACACTCTTGAAAAATAATATAGGTATAGAGATTATGATTTATTCCCTGCAGTAATAATTATATCTCATAATAAAAAGCATTTAAGTAAATATTCCCTAGGTATATTGCGCTTTAATAAAAGCTGCTGAAACTAGGCAGGCAATGTTAATTAACACGTTGCTATGGGGAACCTCGATGCTATCAGTAGATAGGGAGCTTTTATACGCAGTCTTTTTAAGCTTGCTGTGTGCTTCAGAAATAATTAATCTGTTTACATTTTATGTGGCTAGGCTATACAAGCTTTAACAACGACATAGGTATATGAAGGCAAATTTAAAATTGACAGACAGACGGTCGGACAAATTTGTAACACACACACGCACACACATCTTCTCGGCATTTTATACCAGGAACAGTGTCCACTTTGTGCCAGTTGTTGTAAACAGAACAGGTTGATTTTTTTATTTGAATTGAAAAAATAAATAAGATTGAATTTATAAGGATTCTGTTTTTCCTTTTGAATTACTGAATTTTTGTATACCAAACCAACATTACCAACTGACGCTACTTTTAGGGTAGTGCGTGGTGCGTCGGTGGCCTAGTAGTTAAGACTTCTGCTGGGTACCCTGGAACCAATAACACGGCTTCGGGAGTCGTAAGGCAAACCGTAAAGGAAAAATAATAATATTAATATTACAAGTCTTTACCCATGTGATCAAAACCAGGGTTCAAAGCTAGTTCGGAATGTTCCTCAAAAAAATAAATAGTTTGCCCTTAACAAGTGAATCCCATGATATTTTGTATATAAAATGTGGAGGTGAAGAAATAGACAATTGTTGAATAATTCATAGGCCTTTGTGACGCAGGCTGGGTATGATATAAACGAACCATAAATTTGCCGAATAACTGTGGTCAACTTTATTAAATAAGATTCGTTGCATGGTTCTGCCATAAATCTTTATTTCCTCTTACAAATAGTTTAGCCTCTTGCACTTCCTTGTGATCACAATATCCAACCACTTCTACACTTAAAAAGAAACCTATGCCATTATTCGGCCCTCCAACTATCTCTGTGCAAAAAATCACGTCGGCTTAGACAATGTACAACTAAACGAATAGAATAGAATAATTTAAAATACAACCACGTGACCTAACAAAACTGTCGTTCATTCTGACGAAACCAAGGAGTTTATATACTTATTGTATACAAACTCCTTGAAGTATATAAACTCCTTGTACAAAACGAAGCGTAATATGTCATTTTGTTTTCAATTAGCGTCTTTCGTGAACGCAAAGTTAGCGTTTGCCCATACCCTGTAGATAACGCTGAAAAAAATGGCGAAGGTTTTGGTCGATCAGCAATTTTTTTAAGATTATGGCCGATAATTGTTTTCGATTTTTTTAATATTCAAGTAGTTATAAAATGCATGCTGCGCATACTTTTCATATAATTCGGCCATAAACTACATATTCTATATTCATAATCTATTGTCTAAGGGGGCAGATCTTGACGTGAAAGATGGACAATCAAACAAACAAACAAACACTTTGGCCTGTATAATATTAGTTAGGAAATAGGATATTAATTTAATTAAATTCATCTATTTTGTTTTGAGTATGTGTAGGTACCTAACAATGCAATTGCCGAAGGTTCTCACGTGACAGGCTATGACTAATCTATACTAATATTATAAATGCGTAAGTAACTCTGTCTGTCTATTACGCTTTCACGGTTAAACCACTGAACCGATTTTTAACTTTAACCTAGAAAATGGGGCCCTTTTAAAATTTCAACGCTAAGGAGGTATAATAGAGGATAAAAATTTGTACGGTACAATAATGCGGTGTCAAATCAATAAGCAACCCATCATTTGGCGTTTAGTAAAGCATTTAGTAGTTATTTTTAACCGAACTTCAAAAGAAGGAGGAGGTTCTCAAATTCGTCGGAATCTTTTTCTTTTTTTTATGTATGTTCCCCGATTACTTGAAGACGCCTGAACTCTTCAAATTTTATAGGCAGGCATATTTAAAGCGATTTGGGTTTTTTTTATAGTGACTTTTGTATTTGCTTTCGAAAAGCACATTTTGGTTTTGGAGGAGGTTTTTTCTTCATCAGAAGTGATTATTATTGGTTTGGTTTATATAAATGTAGTCGCAGGAACCCTAATAATTCTGGGAATATATGGGCAGATAGACTTATTGTAAAGCATTGTTATGTTGGTATGGTAATGTGGTTTCTTATCAATAGTATTTTGAGGTTCTTCTTTCATCACCTGCTTATAATTGATTGATTGAATTTATTCAGCTTTGAACATGATTCAGAGAAGTCTTCTAATTTACTAGCTAGGTATCATGAGAGATAAATACTTCAAAAGGTACTTATCATACTTTAAAAATGTTATTATTAATAACTAGGGCTTCGCCCGTGGAGCCCATGTTAACTTTCATCCCCTATTTTATGATCTTGAGTTCATACAAAAATCCCATAGAAAAACAGCACTTTAAGTTTTTCCCGAATTTTCCAATTTTCCGGGTAAGTTTCTTATTCAGAGTTTTACGAAAATTAAAAAAAAATGCCAAATACAGTCCAGCCGTTCTCAAGTGATGCGCTTAACAACGAACAGCATTTAATTTTAATGTCATTTGCAACATCCTCCTTAATCTGTTGCAAATGACATTCTATTGTCTCTGTATTCCCTTATGGGATGCAAGGCGTGATGATAGATTTGTGGCGGTACATCGCGTCGATAGATGTCGCACCGTTACTAACTCATTTGAAACCTGTATCGCGCCAATGAAAATATTTAATAGATTGACATATATGCAACTTTCCAACGATGTGCGTTGGGGAGTATTCCTTTTATTCATAGTCGTTGTATTGTTGTATGTATTGCTATTTCTTTATTGGTGACCCCGACGTGATGTACCGCCACAGATTCATGACAGATTGGATATAGTAAGAATACACTTATCTATATGCAAATAATTATGAAATTACTGACACAATTCGGTAAACTGTAACAGAGGCTTTTTGATCTCAAAATACCTCAAACTTGTTTGGTAGCCTCAAAAAATATCATCGGCTAAATGAGGGTACCAGTAACAAGGTTCCCAGGAGCCGAAAGGTATCCGTGAAGGTATAATAAAAAATAGAAGATATAATACAATGGAGATAAGAGACACTTTCTTAGTGTAGATTTTACGTGTCTTCAAAAGTAGTATATGTAATAAAAGTCCTTGGCAGTTATCCGCTTTTTTACTTCTTCCGAGCACAGAGTCCCCGTTTTATGGAGACTACATTTAGATTTACCTACATTTTTTGTACTATTTCAATGGACTATTTTTTGTAATTTATTGTAAGTTTTTTTTACAAAAAAAAAATATACCTATACTAAATCCAAAGTTATTTTACTTTTGACAGCTCGAGTACTAATCAATTAGTGATGACCTAATGCGATACATTTTATTTTTTCTCAACATTTTGTAAACATACCCAGGTGAAATGACTTTTTTTCTATCTTCACGGGTTGCCTTACAGCTCCCGAAACCGTGTAAGGATTCTAGGGTACCCAGCGCAAGACCAAGTCTCCCTCATTTAGCCGATGGTATTTGTGAGGCTATAACAAATACCATAATGAGTGGCTAGTTCGGTTGAGATATATTTAGATGGAAAAGCCTCTAAGTGTAGTTTGTCGGATTATGTACATAAGTTTTTAATTAAAAAACCATTGCTACATGACCGGGATCCGGGATTGAACCCGGGGTCTGCCTAGTTAATACCAGACGTCTTAACCACTCGGCCACCGACGCACCTATATTCTATGTGTTAAAATAAACCATTTATGTAAAGCACTAATTAATGTAAATGTATTTATTAATATCAGGCAGGTCAGGGCTCAATAAATATCGATATCGATAAATATTCCAACTAAAAAAACAGGTCGCTTCACTATTGTAAAGAAAACACAGCGTCCATGAAGTATTGCATTTTTGGTCTATGGTTGCCTGTCAATAATTATAGAACTTCCTAGGCGTGCTTATGTCAAAAGTAAAATGAATTGGATTTAGTTTAATATAAAAATATTTTGACTATTTTTTTAAAATTTTCAGGAAATTTACAGACTGCGACGGACTGACATGCCGAAATTATAAGATATCCCATTTTGCCATTCGGCTCTTGTACTCTAAAAAGCAATATTTTACTTCAATAAATAATTATCTAGCTTATAACACTTTTGTTATTAATTACAAGTTCGACCAACTGAGCTCGGTAAAACTTGATTGATTTATTCTCTAGCTCTTTCGTAATTTTGTTCGAAGCTTCAATTTTCCTAATGCTGCATGCATATATTTAATGCTATTTTGAATTTGTATGATTTACTACTCGAAAAATGCACCACGTAAAAGCCGCAGCGTGATTTGACAATGAATTACTGAATAATGAAAATATATTAACAAAAACTGCTGGCCAGTTTTCCGAAAGTTCTCGACAAGGAAAACCATATTTTCATTCAAAGTTTTAAGTACTTAAAAGACAGAGTTAGGATCCGCTCTCTTTAAATATGTTTACAAAACTCCTTAACTTTAATATGGTTATTTTAGTCTTTTTAACCGACTTCCAAAAAAAGAAGGAGATAGTTCTTATATACATAGGTAATATTTTTAATGCTTTTTTATATATGTTCATATGAACATCGATTACTCCGCCAGTTGTGTACCGATTTTGATGATTTATTTTTTATTCGTCAGATAATTGGTCCGGGTTGTCTCATTGTTGTCTGATAAAAATTGGTTCTTTAGTTTTCAGATTTTTTTAAGAAACTGACTTTATAAGTCAATTTTCCTTTGACGATTTAATTTTTTAAGGATATAATAATTTCTAGACGTTATCTCACAGATATATGAAGAAAATCGGTTTTCAGGCAAAAGTATACCTATGCAATAATATATTAGGCATCGTAACTAATAATTAACAATGCGAAAGTGTTTTTGTTCGTTTGTTTGTCTGTTTTTATATTATGCCAAAACGGAGCAACGAATCGACGTAATTTTTTTACACAGTTGCAGAACCCCTGAAGAAGCCCTGAGGGTAGCCCTTAATACCTGACGACAGAAAATATCCAATTTTTCTCTTCATCTCGCATATTTTCAAGATTCCAAGATCAAACATTAGAAACCGTACAGCCATACTGCGAGAAAAAATATTTAACTCACTAAATTTGCATGCATACATTAGCTAAGTAAATTTTCAAAAAGCAATTCAAGACTCTATATTGTAAGCCTTAACTTTAAAGTGAGCTCGCAAAAACTTAGCTTCTTCATCTTAATTGAAACTCCTGGAGTCGACAGCTCACTTCTAAAGAGGATAAATGGGTGGACTTGAAGGGTGACTTGGGCGAGAGAAAAATTGTCTAGGTGAAAAGAAATTTTGACTTTGTCTATGACTTTCACATTTAAACTAAAAATGTAGAGTAAAATCATCAAATTAAATAGATTTGGAGTCAAGAAAATTGCAACTATGCTTTTCGGGATGAAAGTTATATGTTTTCGCTTCGGCTTGGCCAGTGGAATTTTCAAATTATAAGAAAAACAAAATAAAATAAGCCTATATTACTCATGGATATATGGAGTTTATCTTTCTATTAGTAAAATATTATTTTTAATGTTTTAGTAGTTCCAGATATAACCTCCTACATACAAATAAATAAATTAAATAAAAATAAAGAAGGTATAGATATATTTCTAGTACCTACCTATCTATCTATCATCACGCCTTTTATCCCAAGAGTAGGCAGAGACAATCGATTGCCATTTGTTACGATCCTGACATACCTCTTTCGCTTCTTTTATATTCATCATACCTTTAATACATGCTCGGCGATTGTTTATACTTTTAATATTGCCATCGATCAATAATTTTTTTATATTTTCACAAAAGTACACCTAGGTCGTCCTCTGCCAGCATTTGCTTTTACTCCAACAATATAAACCTTTTTAGTCAATCTTTCATACTTCATTCTTTCAACGTGTCCAAACCAGCGTAAACTATTTTTCTTCATTTTAGTCACAACATCAACTTTCACTCCGCATTATTTCCTAATGACATCGTTCCTGGTGCGGTCACTACGCTTTACTTCACACATTCTACGTAAAGACCGCATTACCACTGCATTTATCTTGTAATCCTAATCCTAACTAACATTAAAAATTTATGTTTGTTCGTCGTTCTATCACGTCACAGTAGATCAACGGTTTGGCGTGAATGTTTGTACAGAGATAGCTGAGAGTGACATAGGGACTTTTTATCCCGAAAATCATAAATTATGATGTCACATTCCAAAAGCCGGTGCGAAAAGCTAGTATCTACAATAAGCACAGAATAGAATTTCCAATCCAAGTATAAGCTATATTGTGGCATTAGTGACATGTGGTCCAGATTTCCACCTCGTTTGTTATACATCAGGGCCATTGCATCCTGTCTGAACCAGATAACATATTTCCGGTGGAATAAACATAGAATTTGATTTGGTCGTTAGGTTCTAGAATTTTAGTAGAAGCTTGTAGTAAATTATTATACCTGCTTCAATCGAGGACAGAGGAGCACTGGTATAGCCTTTGTGAATTAAGCTTGAAGGTAAGATAGGAATTATGGAGGTTCATAATATATTTATAAGTACCAATGGGTTTTTAATTAAAAACTTATGTACATAATCCGACAAACCACACTTAGAGACTTTCCATATAAATATATCTCAACAGACCTAGCCACTCGTTAGGTATATATCATCAGCTAAATAAGGGAGAATTGGTCTTCCGCTGGGTACCCTAGAACCGAAACCCGTCGAGAGGTGTAAGTCAACCCGTGAAGAAAGAAAAAAAGAAAAAAGTACATGCGGTAGGTATATGAACTAGCTGGCTCTTGCGTCGTTGTACGACTGGCGAGAGGAGGCCAGGGCCAGGGACTTGCGACCCACGCCAGCGGAGAAGAACTACCGGAGACTCCGTTTTCGGCGGCTGGTGTTTTCGGACCGTCGAAGCTCTCCGCCCCGTCATCGACGAGTAGGTGGAGATACGACATGGACCCCTCACCTTCCGGCTGGCGCAGGTACTCTCGGGACATGGGTGTTTCGGGAAGTACCTGTGCCAGATTGCCCGGAGGGAGCCAACGGCCGAGTGCCACCACTGCGATGGCTGCGCCGAGGATACGGCGCAACACACACTAGAGGAGTGCCCCGCTTGGGATGGGCAGCGCCGGGTTCTCGCCGCGGCCATCGTCGGTGAAGACGAAGACGGAGAAGAAGACGTGACGCTACCGGCCTTGGTGAAAGCTATGGTCGGCAGCGAAGAAGCTCGTTCGGTGAGGAAGTCATGTCGCAGAAGGAGGAGGCGGAGCGAGAAAGGGAGGGAGATCCCTACGCCGATGACATCCGCCAACAGCGAAGAGTAGTGCGCGTCAAAACTCTCATAACTCGGATCTCTGGCAGGGGGGGCAGACGCCGCAGTGGTACTCCCTGCTGCGCCTGGGCAGTTTACTCTGCAAAGAGGTGGGGCCTTGCGGCCACCCGGCGGCGGGTCGCGGAAGAATGCTAACGCGTCCCCGTGGCCCGCCGACAACCGGCGCGATGGAGTACCGTGGGGTTTTAGTGGGAGAGTCCCACATAACCCGTTCCCTCACCCCCGAGGGCGCGGGTATGCATGATGCATTTCCCCACGTAAAAAAAAAAGGTAAATGAACTAGAGCATTTTTTTCTTTTTATGATCACCGATCACCGGATAAAGTCTTCCTCATTTAGCCGATTTTTTGAGGCCATAACCTACCGAGTGGCCAGCTCTGTTGATGTATGTAGATGGAAAAGCCTCTTTGTACGGATCGGATAATGTAGGTAGATGGACACATCTAGGTCCATTAAATGCAGCAACAGACTTGCCACCTGCTCTATTTAATTAACAACTAGCAAAAAGTGGACACGGTTACTTTTACACTGCAGGTATAAAAGCTATGAATATGTGTGTATTTATATTAATTTAAAGTAATTAAGATATATTCTACAGCATTCCCCCTGTAAATTTAGTCACAACATTATAATTTCGGTCACATTTTTTTATAAATTCAAGACAGATAAAATATTTTAACATCCTGAAGTTAAGGGTCCTTGGCAGTCGGCCATCTTACTTCTGTCAAAAATATGGCAAATCTCAATTAATCCCAGAAAAATGAGTATATATTTATACAACATTTTCAACTCAAATTGTTAATAGTTATAATTTTAACTGGGATTAAGCCATATTTTTATTATTTGCGTAGATTTTAAAACAAACATTTCTATTGCGTTTTAAAAACTATGGCTTTTTCAGATATTTTGACAGATACAAGATGGCCGACAGCCACGGACCCTTAAAACAAAGACACAAAAATAGTGTTTTTTGACAAAATACATTGTATTTAACTCCTCTGTCTCAGCGGTGCAAGCTAAGCTACACGTGTACGTTTTACTACCGCTCGGAAATGAACTAAGTTTACGTAATACATGGGATTAGATTTTACATTTTATAGAAGCTGCACTTTATAGTAAAATGTTACTTTTATAGTATAACTAAATTAAATAAACAATTCAAATATAGGCGCGACGGTTCGATCCCGGCCAGGTACCAACCAGTTGGCTCCCGGAACTATGTTATCGGTTCCAGGGTACCCAGCGGAAGACCAAGTCTTCCTGTTCTAGCTTTTTAGACTTTAAACACTTTTCCATCTCAATATACCTCAATTGTTACTCATTAGGTATAGCCTTACAAATACCATCGGCTAAAAGACGGAGACTTGGTCTTCCGCTAGGTACTCTAGGACCGATAACATGGTTTTTGGAGCTGTAAAGCAACCCATGAAGGAAAAAAGGCAAGGCAAAGGGGACCTGGGGACTTCCGACAGAAGTGAAAACCTAAAACTATGGTGTATACCGTATAATAACGCCGTCTAGGGAGAATTGCCGGCCAGAAATGGCCAGCCAAGAATACCCAGTAATTAGAAGCCAGTACACGAATTCCTGCCCGCACTCTCTCGGGCCGGACCGGCTTTGTACAGAGAGCACGTCGGTGACGCGAATCTAAAAGGTTTTCTCCTACCAAAAATCGCTCAACGCGCCTAACGAAGTTTTCACTTAAAAAATTGGAAAAGTTACCTGGAAAATGGAAATTATACTAATATAAAAATAATTCGTTTATAAGAGACAACTTCAGTCCCACGTCATGTTTATTATGACTAAACGACATGATTCCAAAAACACACTATTTTTTTTAGCAATTTATGCTTGACTGTACGTACAATTAGTACACGTAATCTTCTCAGCGTCATCATACTACATGTCCCACGTGGAATTATCTCACAAATTGGTGCCAATCATCAGGCGTGTGACGTGTCAACAGCATACAGATTAGAGATTGGAGTTTCAATACAAAAATATATTGCGGCGTGGCCAGATACATTCTGGTAACAATGACAGGTAGGTATAGCTTACTTTTGACTTAAATTTCAATTTCAAATCCTAAAATCCTGAATTTAATTTCGTTGCGATGATGACAACATTGACGATTTTATTTAAGAGCAAGCTTGTTAGCGCAATGAACTCAGTAAACCGCGTGGCTTATTTTGTCGATTTCTCTTTAAAAAGTTGTTAGACAATTACACTGCAAAAAGAAACGATAAAATAACCAAGGATAAGATAAGATAGGCCAAGATTCACGTACCAGAAACATGAGAAATAACGATTTCACAAAAAATTGGTATTGCGAAAATGCACAAAACGGACATAATAATATGCTCTTCGAGTATTATACAAAAGCTATTGGAAATAGCAAGTTTTCATGCAAAAACTACTGAACTAATTTTATTGTGGTTATCACTATAGATAGATTGATTCACCGGGAAATTTTACAAGTACTAAACATGGACCTATCATGTTTAGAACCAGTGGGGTTAGCATACATTTTGACAGCGACACTTTCGTTTCAGTCGAATGGCCTTGAACAGGCCAAAACGTTCATGTCCAACAAGGACCGGCCAGAGATAGCCCGGGGCCGAGAGGTCCGGCCCAACAATGTGCGGGAAAATTCTGTGTACTTGTCTTTGTCCGGCCAAGCAAATTGCTCGGCATTCTTGTGCAGGGCATGCCCGGTCTTTTCTGTGTACTTCTGTGTACTTGTCTTTGCCCGGCATAGCAAATTTGCACGCACATTGTTGGGCCGGACCTCTCGGCCCCGGGCTATCTCTGGCCGGTCCTTGTTGGACATGAACGTTTTGGCCTGTTCAAGGCCATTCGACCGAAACGAAAGTGTCGCTGTCAAAATATATGCTAACCCAGCTGAGCATTAAGAGTATAAGTGAATCAAGTCGGGGAAAAGTTAGCTACAGCGAGTTTTCATGGTGTATGCTGTCTATGATGCAGGAAATAATTGTCAAGAACAATAGGTAATATATCTAATAGATAAGTAGTTATAAGCGTATTCATATCGTACTATCGTACCCATAATGTAGGTCAGAACATTATGAAAACATTAATTCATACTTGCGACATCTAACGTCAGATACTTGTACTATATGCGCATGCCATAATACATTGTTTTAGCTGCAGAGTCGTTGTTACTAGATGGTGTAATAATTAATAATAGATAAATGATTAGTTGTGGCATAATAATAATAAATAATACTAAATAACTTTTTAAGTAACATGATTTTGTATAATTTTTAAAATCAATTAATATAAAATTACTTAGGTAGGTAATTAAAAACTACAGCTAATAAATATTGGAAATTAAAAATACTTACACTAAAATTAATAATGTTCAGAGTCAGGTTTGATCAAAAATGTCTTGCCCGAGTGGCATGGTGCCTAGAAGAACCCTGGCTGCTCCTGGCAGCTTTCCCTCGCTGTATAGTGATACAGATTTTTTATACGAGGAACGAGCCAGCCCTCATATCACCAAACTCTACTATTGATTTAGGTGTTATTAATTTAAAAAATGATTTGCCGCGGGAAAGGTTTCAACAGCAAACGGCACAAATGTGTAATCTCTCATTAGAGTCTCATATTTGCGCCGATTGCTGTTTTCTGCATATTTGCTAACTTATAATATATATCCATCAACACTTAAAAACCAAAAAAAAAAATATGATAGAGTCATAAAATAATCTTTTAATAATAAGCAAAATATATACACACCAAATAACACATAGAGTTCACACTTTTAATATATCGCTACTCGACGCTAGATGGCGTGCGCTTTTAATATGTTTTCACCTCAGAACAATCTATTCTATATATTTATAAAACACAAAGTATGTTTCTACCTATGTCCGTTATAGACGTTGTAACCATCGAACCTATGTGCCCCAAACTTCATTTGAAAGTAAATAATGTGAAGATGGTTTTATAAAAAAAAAAAGAAAACTAAAACTAAAAAAAATTTTCAACCTCATCAAAGGGTGGCTTTACTCGCAAATAAAATAAAAAACATTAGTGTGAAGTTTGTATTAATTGTTACCCCGGGCGAAGTCAGGGCAAGCCGCTAAGTAATAATTAAAGTCTGACCAAACCAAGTCCTAAAAATGTGTTGTTATCCTAATAAATAGATAAGGTATAATAAAAAGGGCGAAAGTGTGTTTATTTATCTTCATTCACGTAAAAACGGATTTCACGTTGTTGCATTAGTACTTACTTTATACCTGGCCACTATTTTCTTTATTTTGATACTCTGATATATTGTGGGATAGGTACCTACACATATTTTATAAACAATAATCTTGTCACGTTATACTGTAAGTAGGTACGGCTGTTTATTATTTTCCTGAATACTTTCATAGAATTTCACATACATAGCCTCTACAATGGCACTATTATCATGTGAACTTATTTCTTTCTGTGAGTATAATAAGGAGATAAATAAACAAGTAATAAAAATAAGTTAGTTTGAAGTTTGTTGATTTCAAAAATAAATATTTAATAGTTTATAAAAAAAAATGAAACACGCTATTGTCAGTAACGCACACTTGCGCAAACCAAATGAGCCCAAACTCGATGAGGATACGTCGTTTCATTACAGAGTTCCACTATCCATCTCCTGGCTCCATCATCAGATCAGATCGTGTAAAAAACTCAACATAACAAAATCCAATTATTATAATGATACGACCTCACTTGGCGTATTTGTATTACGTATTTGTTATTTTAACAGGTAGGTAACTTCCATACGATACTGGCAAAAATTTAAAATTAGAACAAACATTTGAACATGTACGCCAAGAGATAGATGTAGTTTTTAGATTGGCATTACAAAAGACAAAGCGCATAGATACGCGTATGTTAAAGCGAGACAGAAGATGGTTTCTTAATAACTCTAACAGCCTGTAACAGCCTAGCATCAGTCGTAATTTCGCTTATTTTTGTAAAATATCCTGTTTGAAAGTATAATTTAGTGTTAAGTATAGTAATGTAACTCATCTAAGATGAAAAATCTACAGAATTACACATAGCATACTATCTATAACGCCAAGTAGGTAAGGTCGCACCATTAAACTTCCTTGTTTCGTAGGGGTTAAATAATTAATTGTTATAATAATACTAGCGACCTCGCCCTCGACTTCGCACAGGTAGGTACAATATGGGTTTACAACAATTTGAATACCTACATAAACACTTACCACCACCACTTATATATAGTGGTAGTGGTAGTGGTAGGGGTAGGAGTAGAAGTAGGGGCAGGGGTAGGGGTAGGGGTAGGGGTAGGGGTAGGGGTACGGGTAGGGGTGGGGGTAGGGGTAGGGGTAGGGGTAGGGGTAGAGGTAGGGGTAGGGGTAGGGGTAGGTATAGGGTATTTTGTTCGTAAATATCCACGGGCGAAGCCGGGGGCGAAATGCTAATATTAGATATAGACAAATACTACTGCGGACTTTTTTTAAATCATTTTAATCTAGGTATCTACACAATTCTTTTCTACAGCATTTTGTTATATCTATCTCTGACATAATTAGACAACATACACCATGAAAACGCGCTGGAGCCCAACTTGATTAATTAATACTCAACTCCTAAACATGATAGGTCTGTTTAATACTCGTTAACCTTCCTTGTAAATCAACCTATCTAATGGTAAAAACCGCATCAAAATCCGTTTTGTAGTTTTTGCGTAAAAATGTCACAGACAAACGAGGCGGAGGACTTGTTTAATACTATAATGTAGTGATAGTGATAAGCAAGATTACACACTTAGTGAAAAGCAATTAATAGATTCTACGTCATGTCATGGCGGACAACGCACGCGCCCCGTCGTGTCATGATGGGGAATCCGGTTTAATCCCGTCCACGCTGTGATGGTTGTGATCTAAGATTTTATAAGACGATGCGTGGCCCGCCTCTACTAGATGTGTTCCGCTCACTATAAGATCGTGCCAGAGAGTTGTCTTCTAAGACAACTATACGCGTCAGTCTGCATTGTCGTCTGACGTTTGCACGCTATCTAAAATTTTACTGTAAAAATTGTTTTTCTTTGATAATATTGCCGTACTGTTCTATTATTACGTGTAGAAATCATAGTGGGACAATTAATTTATCAAATTCTGTTGTGCCATACCACAAGTAAGTAATTTTAAAATTGTTTTATTTGTTTTTATTTATGTAGATTTCAAGAACGCCATTTCGGCCGTAGTGCTGTTAGTCGCCATACGAATTTTATCGATATCGATTTCATGCGTTTATAAAAAGTGTTTAGAAATATTCACTTTTAAAGTATTAATTACTTTGAGGAGTAATATTGGTTTTCATAAAAACCAGCACAATTTGCTTCAAACATTTTGAAGAACAACTATATTTACCAGGAAAAAATCGTCGAATACTTCATGGTGCAAAGTAATCTAAACATTAATTTACATTTACACTTAAATAGTTTGGGTTAAAATATTTTTCTATACGTTAAATTGATTGTCCACTTTACAGGTCACCCCTCAAGAAACTCCAGCATTATGCACTACACCTACAACTGGCATAAACCTAGAAAATAAACTAGATGACACACCTAAAAAAAGGAAATTACGTGCACACCTTTTTAAATATAAAGAAGCGAAAGAGGTTTAACAGAATCGTAATAAATAGCATTCGATTGTATCTGCCTGTCCCTCTTGGGATAAAAGGCATTATGATAGATAGATATATATATTATTAAAAAGCAAAACTTTCCGTTAAGAAACTTCGTGAGATAAGTAGACGAGATTCGAAGAAAATTGCACTATTCAGTGAAAAAATATAATTTGCAAGATGAAGAAATATCTGTTTTAAAGAGTACAAAAATAAAGAAAACCATTTATATATATTAATAAAGATAAAAGAAATGTAAGCAAACCCGGACAATAGCCCCCTGAAGTTAGGTCCTTTGCTTTAACACTTCATTTTTTATTCACCAAAAACATACAATTATAATATTAGAAAACAATTTGATACATTGTATGTGTGCCACACCCCAGGACTCTATAAAAATAGTACTCTAGTATTGATGCAGAGGCTGGATTTACTGAAGAAGTTTTAAAAGCAATAATAGTTATTACCTACCGCAAAAGTATTTGTTATTATTTTGACAAATAAATAATAAATAAGTATGTACATCTATTTGCATTTATTTCCTTAAAAAATAACTATGACAAATAACATAAAAATGTTATCGATATTAATTTTATCGATAGTGTATTGACACTAGTGTATGATTGCAAATAAAAGTTGTGTGCGTGCGTGACAAAGTGACACGTTTGTTTGTTCTAAACAACACATCTAGTAGGGGCGTCGTCTTGCAAAATCTTAGGTTGTGATAGTTAGTGATTAATAAGTTTTATCACATTCGGCGGGAACAACTTAGCTACCGATTAATCGGCTATTGTTACTGTAACGTCTATTGGCAAATGATCGATTAACATGCCATATTAAAATAAGAAGAAGAAAAAGCAATTCATTCCTAAATCATAGGTAGGTACTATATTACCTTATACACTCTTATTAATAAACTCGAAGTAGCGACGTAGCCCCTCCTGTGTCAAAAAACCCGGAGCGGGTTTTTATATACTGTAAGCGTACCCGCTCCGGGTATCTACTTCCTCTTGTGGATGACCCTTTTTTATTATTAGCTCTAAACTTATGTGTTTTTGTCGCAATTCGGAACGTATTCATAGAGAATAGACTGAGTAGAATATATTTCCTTTGCCAGTCAGTCCATATCAAATTATGAAGATATCTGTCTTCAAAAACCGCTCAATTTTCGGTCGTTCATTCTTTTTGTGTCGCATTACGGAAGACGCTGCGAAGTTTTAAATTGTTATTTGAATTAATTATACAATGGAATGGTAAGTTATCTTCATTTTAATAGTATGATAAAGTGATTTCCTTTTTATTTTCCTTGAAAACAAAGCATTTGAATGAGCTCATATGCAAGATTTCAGTGACAGCCTTGATTTCATTTCGAGATTTCATAGGGTAATTATAAAGTTACAAAACTATTGTTTTAGTAGAAAATGGGGCTTAATTATTCTGTTATAGGTTTATTAATTAACAATAGTTCTAAATACCGCAAAATTTAAGAAATTTAATTTTAAACATCTACTGGTCGTCGGAAACCCGGAGGGGGCTTTTTGACAGATGTCCATCTGACAGTTGCATTTTGCAAAATAGTGGGTGCTCGACAAGTATGGAAGCTATTGAATTTGAATAAATTCTTATATTTGGCCACTTAAATACATTTCAGGCAGCAAAGACGACTCGGAGGACGACAACAACTTCATAACGGCGCGGAAGGCGCAAGAATTACTGGGCGATGCTGATGTGGAGCTGCCGGTCTCCGCGGAGCCCGACATTTACTACATGTCCTAGTCGGATTGTATTATTTTATTATTTTAAGAAAAAAAAATCCGTATCCATACTTAGTTACCTTTATTTTGATATTTTTTACTATTTTTAACTGCTTTTATCTGTAATTATTTATATGGAACAGTGCAGTGTTTTGCCTTTATATTAGTCATAATATATTTCCATTCATGAATAATGTACTATATCCATAGAAAATGCAATATATTTGATAATATTTCATTGTTTTCAACATGCTGATTTCTACTCATATTTTGGGTACCTACTTTGGTTGTCTCATGCATAAAAATTATGTAGCCTAACCTTGTAATATTATGTGATATGCATTACGTGTATCCCCATTTACTTAAAAAACATAACATATGATACACTTAAGCCTCATAAGCCTAAAATAAAGCATGTTACAGGATGGTCACTTATGACAAGTATTTTACCTGTAAAATTTACCACAAAACTAAAAATTTAAAATAAAATAAAATATTGTACTGAGCTGTATTATATTTTTCTTTTATTTAATGTGTATAGTAATAAGGTGTAAATAAAACTTAAAACTATGTTATGCAATTGTTTAATTTTTAAATAAAACCCAAATAACTAGGTTTTTTATAGGTACCAAAAATTGAACTGTATACTAGAGTACAATAAATATTAAGTGTGTGTGTAGAAAATATATCTAGGGTTAGAACTGTAAAGTTTGAACAGGTAGTTTCATACTGAAAACATTGAAAAAAGCGATTTTAATGAAATACGCACCACCATTTTTGCTGCGTGCCAAAAAACCCGCAGCGGGCGCGACAAACGGAGACCGGTTCTATTTTTTGGCCGACTGGTGAAGGGGTAGTAACTAAACTGTGTTTCGTCTCCGTCTATCATAATGAATTGTAAATTTGTTAGACGGAGACGAAATACAGTTTAGTTACTACGTCGCTACTTCGAGTATATTAATAAGAGTGACTTAGTTTGGAAATTGCTTAATGAACATCTTATTTATGTTTTATTAATTATACTAATATACTATTTTCTCTAGAAATGTAGTAATACTTAACAGCCATGTCGTCGGCCATACCTGCGCGTGCGCCGCCCCTATTACACGACCAATGCGCCGAAGCTTTGCTTCACTATAATGACATGCAAAATTAGCTCCCATACAACGAACACGCCGTTGGGTGGGATAGAAAATTACAGTCATTTATATTTCTCAGACTTTTATTGCGGAATGCCTATTGGTGATGCTGAGGTAGGACTCCGTTTTATTTTTAATCTTGAAACCTGCTATGAAAAAACGAGATTTTTCTATAAAATATACCTTACATATATTTCGTATTTAGGTTTGACAAGTGTTACCTACGAGCTGATTAAGTCAATAAGTAAGACAATCTAATTAATAATAAGTAAAATAATACATGAAACACACTGGCTAGGCTACCCCAACCAAAGAAAGTGAAAAAATCTAATCCGTTTAAGTTTTTCAATTTTAATTCTACATAATTTATTCAAATGCGGATTTGCAAGCATGCAACACAGGCTAAATGAGAAAGATTTGACAGTACCTAGTAGCTGAAGCCGACGGTTATGGAAGCTGTAAAAAACCGGGAGTGCCGGACAAAAGTGAAAACTTAAAACTATGAATAACAGTGGTTTTAAATTTATAAGTATATAACGTATTAACGCCATCTAGACAGAGTCTAAAGAAGTTTTCGATTTAAAAAAATCTCAGTCCTGAAAAATGCCCGACCCAGGCATACGTGGATGCCAGTACACGAATTCCTGCCCTGACATTCTCGACCCGGACAATCCATTTTCTTGTTGCGAAAACATGTCTCGAACACAGGTCGCGAATCCATAAGATTTCCCGAACCAAAAATCGTTCAAAAAAAGTTTCACTTCAACAATCTTATTCAAATTGCACTAGCAGATGGGACCCATATTTGTCCCATATAAACTCAAAACTGCTGGACCGATTTTGTTACTGTTAGCGCGATCAGATACCTAGATTGATTTACGGGGAAGGTATTGGTGTATACAACATCAAGCTATGTCTTCTTCTTCTGCTTTTATTGTGCCTTCAACAATGTTAATTAATGATTTGCCAATGTCAAGTATAGCTTTTATAGTGTTTATAGCCGATTAATCGGTATTTAAGATGATTCCGCCGACTGTGATATGCCCTATTAATCACCGACTAATGACAACCAGTACAGCGCGGACGGGATTAAACTGGTTTCCCCATCATGTCACGGCGGGACGAGTGCGTCGGTCGCCATTACATGACGTAGAATCGAGCTACGTCTTTTGGGAGCTGAGCACTCTGAGCAGTAAGTAACCAATAATGTCAATGTTTCTTATTCGATGAATTGTACGTTAATGGAATTGAGACATATGGCAAATGTCAAATAATTTTCTCTAAAAATTTACGTTATAATGAAGTTTGGATTCTAGACACTCCGATTCCTAGCGCTCCTTCGTGACATGCGCTGTGATGGTTGTGATTAGTCGACTATTAATAAGACATTATCACAGTCGGCGGGAACATCTTACTAACGATTAATTGTCTATTGTTACTGTGACGTCTATAATACTTGACATTGCCGGAATCATCAAAACCCTGATGGAGCCATTACACAAAAAATAGAATAGAATAGAAGTTTAAATATGACAAACGAAGCCATAGGCAACCACCAGTACTCAAATTCCGATGTCCAAGCCCCAACGGCATGAACATAATTTGTCCCCTAATTGGTCTACAAATGACACGTATCGAGTGGCCGAGAAGGCAGATTGTCATTTTGTAAATTATCTACCAGGATTATGTCCAAGCTAATTTTTCAAGTCACGCATGTTTAGGAATCGGTCACAGGAATGTTGGACCCGTTTGAATGAGTACGTACTGTTAACGAATGTAATTTGTGTTTTTTTAGGGATCCGTACAACTCCGATGAAAAAACAGGAACCTCATAGGATCCTCTGTCTGTCTGTCCGTCTGTCACAGCTTATTTTCTCCGAATCTACTGGACAAAAAATGTTGAAACTTGGTACATAATATGAGTCTTTCTTATAGTTTGCAGGAAAACCTAAACGAGTTCTGTCCGAAAAAAATTGGTAGAGCGTTGACTTCAAACTGGAGGTACCAGGGTTCAAATCTCACTAGTGACAAAAATGCTAAGAACCAATTCTCTTCAATAATATGTGCTTTAATCGACTCGGAGGGCACGCAAAAATAACAGATATACTAACATTTAAGTGCAGATTTGCCACCTGTTCTGTTGAATATGGATAACTGTCAAAAAGTGGACATGGTTACTGGTGTCTCTAGATATGCAAGGTATAAAGGCCGTGAACACATTAAATATTTATTTTAAGTTTTTTCTTCTTTAAATACTCAACTCGTTATATTTAGCCTAGCAAATGGTGCCAAATCACTTTCACTAGGTAACTTGGGGCCGGTGATCGGTACCGGGATGCATAAAAATATGTGCCTTAAATACATTTAACTCATAATAACATCAGAACAAGAGATAAATCTGTTGGTCATGCTCGCGGGGCTGCAGTTTACATTTCTGAAACCACTAAAAAAGGGATTATACTATTATTACAAGCACTATGTCCAACCACCAACCAAGCCATTATTTTGAAAAAATAAAACACTAAGTACGACTTTACCTTTTATTATCTACATCTTTTCTGCAATAGGTCAATATCTTAGCTCGCTTGACTTGACCTCATCAGCTCAGTTGAACTGATAGAAATTATTTTTTAAATTCTCAATTTCAAAAAGTGTCGGTGACGGATTTCTGGGGCGGTCCGGACCCACTGGACCCTCCCCCTGCCCACGTGCTTGCCTGGTTACAAATCTAAAACAAAATCTAGATCATAGAATATATCTAGACTTGGCCAAACCTGAAACAAAACAATCTGCAAAATATGTATTGTTACTTTATAAATATGTCTCAGCAAAGCTTACTATCTTTTTAGTGTTTATAAAATAATTTGATAAACAAATTAAACAATTTATATACCTAAGCTTTATAGCAGGTAATCTCCAAACGGTTTTCGAATTTTGATACTTTATCAAAAATTTATTGCTTTTGGATGGAACCCTAAAAATAAGGCCGCAATCTGAGCTCGAAATATCATCCTTTGTTGAACAGTTGTTCAATTTATATAATTTAAATTAAATTTAAAACTATAATGACTATTTGATAATCGATATGGTAGTTAATTGACCTTCGGCCCATCATTAATCTAAATGTACGTGACCTTGCTGACATCGATTCACTTTCTATAAAAAGATGTTTACATTAGACGAGATTTTGAATAAACGAACCACATAAATTACTTCTCTAAATATACATTGTGAAGAATCTAAAAGTGTTTTTTTTTCCACTTTGTGAACAGTCTGTACCATTAGGTATCTTCTATAAATCTTCTACGTTTTAAATGTTATTGGTACTACACATTTTTTTTAATATAAATTTTAGCTCATCATGCCTTTAGGTATTCCCTTTCAGACACCAAAGATATCCACTTGCCATCCGCCCCTTTAGGTTGTAGCGCGATGTTATATAGCCTATAACTTTCCTCAAGAATTGAGCTATCAAATGCAATATTTTTTTTTATAATTTGTTTGTGCTAAAAATATTTGTCAGTTGACACTCTAATCGTAATATTTCCCTAAAATGATCGGTGAAATCTGTAAATCACTTTCATTTTACACAGTACATCCAGCGTACCAAATCGTAGGCCTATCTAACACTGTAAAGGACCTCTTGTTAAATAATTCCAATGTTTACAAGTAGCTACATAGTAAACTTAACCATGAGTCATTGTTACGGCAGACACTTGGACGCCGTTAATTGAAAGTGAATTCACTGTTCCAAGAAAAGTTTTTAACCTTTTCACTTAGTTAACTTTTTCTATGATCGCTAGAGTACACAATGATTACAAAGTAGATGTATTATATATAAATAAATATTAATAATATTACACACACATTCACACACCATCACGGCCTTTATATCTTGCGGTGTGGCCAGAGACACCGGTAACAGTGTCCACTTTTTGCCAGTTGTCCATATTGAACAGAATAGGTGATAAGCCCGTTGCTGCACTTAGGACCTGGATATGTCACTACTTTAACAGACGTAAATATCTGTAATTTTTTGGGAGAAGTGCCCTCCGAAGCATGGGGATTCGATTAAAGCACGTATTCTTAAATTTAATCCGGGACCTTTTTATATTATGTAATACTAGCTTTCCGCCCCCGGCTTCGCCCGTAGATATTTTAGAACAAAATAAATTATATAGATATTATAATATCACTCTGGGATATCGTAGCTTTCTATTTGTGAAATAATTTTTAGAATCGGTTCTGTAGTTTTTTAGAACTTTGCCACTTTAAAATATTATTACAGTTATTTAATTACAATCACAAATTGTTTTATTCGCATTCCTTTAAAACGTATGGTACAACGATACGCCGCAGCTTGGAAATATTTTCACATTAATTGTATATAATTATGTATTTAGGAAAAATATCGGTAACATTCTAAAAACTTTTTATTTTATTTTTTTATTTTATTTTTATAATTTTTAGAATTTATATGTCTTATTTTGAATATGTGTATAAACCAAAGATATAGTATGCTGGCGCCCTCCCTTCTAGATTGGTATTGTTGCGATTAGGACGACACAAGTCAGTGCGTGTAAATAGGTGTATTTTGTGTTTATCATCTGAGATGAGTTACATCCAAGCATTGCACACGTAACCATAATCTAATCACCTCTACTAAACACTAAATTATATTTTAAAACAGGATATCTTAAAACGTTAGGTATAGCCGCACAAATAACATTGGCTAAACGAAGGCGATTTGGTCTTCAGCTGGGTACCTGGAACCGTAACACGGTGTCGGGAGCTGTAAGGCAACTGACGCTAGGCTGTTACAGGCTGTTAGCATTATTAAAAAACGGTCTCTAGTAGCGCGACTCTACATCTATGGTATAAACAATATTTTTTTGGATAAATAACGTCACTGTAATGACTGTAATTTTTTAAAATAATATTGTAGAAATGTTTGTTGTCCTGAATAAAATAAATTGTAATAATTATATTAAATCTTTCTGGTATCTTCCAAGTATCTTCAAGTTTCAGAAAAGAAAAATATAAACTGCTTTTCACGTCATTTCAAAAATATACACGGACGAAGTTGGACCGGGATGCAAAGTCTTTATAAACCTATTATTTTATGTCCTTAAGTTAAAAATAGGAATTCATATAATGTTAATAATTTTTCAAGTAAAATATTACTCTATTCTTTTTGAAGTCACTTAAAAACTAAAGTATCCGCAAGTTCACACACTTTCCATGTCCATTAGAGAAAAATCAACGCGTCTCAACGATTAATTGCAATTAGAATCTTATCTTACCTGGCAGCAGTAATTTGATCTTGAAAAAGAGTTGTAAGGACCAAACACTAGCTTATTAAAAGCCTATTACCTATTTGAGTCCCATTGCCGAAGTATTCCCGAGCCTTGTAAACGGACGGACGGTCATTTTTTCTACAACGGCATGAAAGATTTTTTATTTCTTATTTGTTTTATTGGCTTGGCTTTTTATACTGAGGAATTAGGAGGAAGGCAATAGTCTGCCGCCATTGGAATTCTAATTATTTCTAATTGGACCCCTCTTCAGATATCCTGTTCTTTGGTTATATTATTATAGAACAAAAAGTATTATTTGAGTTTATACTTACAGTGTAGTCCTTAGTATATGTAGTATGTGTTTCGGAGAGAACGTAATTTTCGCACTTCTAAAATTATCAGATATAGATACGCCTGTTAAGGAAGTAACACATCTAGGTCAATAAAATGCAGCAACGGGCATGCAACCTGTTCTGTTCAATATGGATAACTGGCAAATAGTGGACACTGTTACTAGTGTTTCTGGCCACACCGTAAATTCCGTGAAGGTGTATTGTCTTTATTTTTCTGGGTAAACCTTCTTAGCCAAAACCTAAGTTAATGAATCAAAAATCACGAAAAAAACAAAAAGTCCTCGACTGCATCACTTTAAAACTATGAAACGGATTTTGATGCCGTTTTCACGAGGAAGGTTATATTAAACGTGGACCGGACCTATCACATTTGCGAGCTGAGCATTAACAGTATTAGTGAACCTAGTCTGGAGAAAAAAAATATCTGATGGCGTATTCTATATAATTCGTCAGATATATAACATAATTATATAGAAAGAAATTGTGAAGAATAAAATGATCTTCAAAAATGTACCAATAGGTTTTTTAAATTAAAATCTTATAAACATAACCCGACAAACCATACTTAGATGCTTTTCTTTCCATCTATAAATATACCTCAACAGAACTGGCCACTCGTTAGGTATAGCTCACAAATACCATCGGCTAAAAGAGGGTCATCAGCTAGGTACCCTGGGACCGCAACAAGGTTTTGGGAGCTGTAAGGCAACCCGGGAAGAAAGAAAAAAAAAGTAGCTAAAGTGTATGTGCTAGGTATTCAAATTGTTGTATGGGTTTATTGTACCGTGCGAAGCCGGGGGTGGTTCGCTATTTTTAAAAAATAGAATAGGTCAATAGGTCAAAGTGAAAGTCACGCAAAGTGACCAGTAGGTAAGAGTTATTTAGGTTAGCATGCGAAATTAGTTTTAGATGTATATCAAAGAAAATCATATACATTATGACATTTCCAAAGCCTTCAGTTTGACAAAAAAATTGAAAATAATTATTGTATCGGCACTGTAAAATTACTCTCGACTTTTCATGCTTCCGAGGGGAGAAAAGTTTCAGCATTTGTTGTTCCATACATACAACGACAGACTTGCCACCTGTCTTGCTTAATATGTAAGCACATTACTCTCAGTTGTATTGCAACTTCTATATTGGTGACCCCGTATGAACACAGGCTGTCCAGCCACATCTATAGGACCCCGCATCCTACTTTCACTTCCCACTGACGACATATCAGTTCTTAGCAGATCTCCAGGAGTTAGCAGGAAGATAGGTCGTTCCCACATTATCATCATGTGATTCCGCACCGCAGTCAACCACACTGTCCATCACAGCTAGATCAAGTATACAAGTACAAAATGAACTTATGTTGGCAATAAACTACGAAGCAGGCTTGGAAGTCAAACATTGGATGTTTTGATATTTCTGCGACTGTATTTTCGAAATTCTAAATAGGTTTTTAGTTTTGTCTTTTTTATTTATTACAAAATTATGGTTTTTGTTTTGTCTTTTTTAATTTCTTACATCTAAAGTCCCGTAATCCCATACATACTCAGGATTGTATTCTCTAATTCACAGATGATGCATGTTGGTTTCACGCTAAGAGAGGCTATGTCTCTGCGTAACTGTAAAGGCTCGAGATTTCGTGTGGCATTTGGGTCATGCGATAGATGTCGCATCGTAATACTGTCTGAATACTGAAACCTGTATCGCGCTAGTGAAAATATTTAATAGATTATTACCTAGCCTACCTATATACAGCGACACAAGTGTTGGGCGTGAGCGTTATGTTTTGACAGTCTATGTATGTGTGTATGTGATCCCTCGTATCTCCTTAACCACTCAAGCGATTTTGACAAATGTGCCATGTGGTGTCCACGGATTCGTGCCATCACTCATCCGCGTGTTATAGGATTAAACAAAATCAACATTGCGGATTTTATAGGTGAATTACACAACTCAAAATGGTTTGATGAAAATATTATCTCTACCTCTTAGCCTCCTTGGGTCGATTTTATTTCCTTGATGGCATCACCATATAAAGGTGTTAAACCCCGTTTCTCTATGACTAATCCACAGCAAATGTGAAATGTTAACAGCCTTATTAAACTATGTTTTGATTGGTAAATGTTGATACTTGAATATTAAAATATGGTGGTTACATACCATTTAATTTTTTTCATTGTCTGATCGGCTAAGTTGAGTTGTTTTTCTCGGGCAGTTATTTTCTATTATTTTTATGTAGCCAAGTTCGGAAATAAACATCCACATACTACATAGAATTCAGGTTTTGACGCTTTCTTCATGGTGTCAACAGTGTTACTAATAAATTAAAAAAAATTAATTTTTGTGCAGCCATGGCTCGGATATTAATAATCCTTTTTTTCTTTTCACGGGTTGCCACGGGTCCCAGGGTATCCAGCGGAAGACAAAGTCTTTCTCTTGTAGCCGATAGCATTTGTGAGGCTATACCTAACGAGTGGCCAGTTCTGTTGAAGTATATTGAACCTCTAAGTGTGCTGGTTTGTCGGATTATGTTCATAAGTTTTCAATTATAAAAACCCATTAGATTCAGAACACCGGTATTGGTGGAAGGATTTTTATTTCGAAAAATTGTAATGTCAAATTTTGTAAATGTTTACGAATTTTATTGTCGGTAATTATGATAGCCACAAACTATGCCATACATTAATAATGAAGATGGCCTTCGCGTCAATCATCGCAATGTGACGTCGAACCATAACTACAAATTATAAAACAAGTCCCCCGCCTCGTCTATGTGTCTGTTCCCGATTTTCTTCGTAACTATAGAACGGATTTCATTTTGGTTTTCACAATTTGATAGTTTGATAATTAAATTATTAATTAAATTAAATATAAAAAATGTTGAATCACGTTAGGCGCTCAGCATAAATTTCCATATATTTCTAGCTTTCTTTATTTTACGAAAATACTAAATTAAAAATGACAACCCAATGAAACAAACTAATAATAGTGGTATATATTTAAATACTTTATAAGAATTAAGTTTTTTATGCACTACCTAAATAATACCTTTAGCAACCTTGTGTTAGCCTTGTATGGCCTCTGTTTCTTAGTGCAATTAGCGACTCTTTGAAACAAAAAGTTTTGATACTTTTATGTTATTATAGGACCTGTAAAGTTGGAAATATTTAATTTTTATAATTAGTTTAATAATTATAGTCATTATTTATTCATATATTTTGATAAAAATACGAATTAAATTAGTATACGCAAATACAATAATTTGGCCCAAAACTACAGGACAGAGAAGTATATATAGGCTAATATATAACTAATAAGATAATTGATAATTTTATAATTATCAATTATCTTATTAGTTATATATTAGCCTATATAGTCAGTGTTTTCAAAATTTCTGAAAAACTAATGAACCAATTTTTATGAGATAAAAAAAGAAACCATCAAAATCAGTTCACAACTGTTGGAGTTATCAATGTACATACAAATATAAAAAAAAAATAAAAAAATACGGTCCGAATTGAGAACCTTCTCATTCTTTTTTTGGAAGTCGGTTAAATAAACTGCACTTTTTAAATTTGTCGATTTTGACCATTTTAACCGACTTCAAAAAAAGAGGGGCTCAATTCGGCAGATTTTATTTTAATTTTAAATCTCCTACATAGCCTAAAATATCACTTTGCAGTTATAGTAAAAAAAATGTTTAAAAAAAAGTGTATTTTGGTTTGAATTAATATCAAATGACTCGTAAAACCTAATAAATAAACATAAACATTATCAGAACGTGCGGGGAAAGTGTCAGTTTCACTGGGATCATAAGTACAACTAATTGATAATATAGTTTACTACCAATATGAGTCATGTTCTTATCAATATTAAACATGTAAACATTCCTTAGAAACTCCATGTTTATTTATAATCAACTTGAGTAAACAAGAAATTGAAACCGATGTAAGTCGGTAATAATAGTCTCGCCATCCGTTATCTAAAATTAAGTATAGCGGGAGAGTTGTCTGTTTTTCAAAATATATTTAAAACTGCAACGTTATTCTAAATTAGTCTGTTTTGTTTAGAAAAAAACCGGATAAAAGCGACCGAATTGCCGAAGATGCCTTTTAACTCTAATATAATATAGATTGTAATATGGTAAATTAATTGGTTAAAAAAATAATTATTATTAACTATTTTATTCAAAATGTTAGACTCAGTAGTTACGGAGATAAGTGAGGGGAACGGTCAATTATCGTATATTTTCTTTAATAAGATTTAAACTATGCATTTTAAAATTAAAAAATAAATATATTTGTACCTATTTCTTATTTGATGTCACATGATGCACTTGAAAATAAAAAAAAAATTGTCCCCCAAGTTAACCTCCAAAATCGAAGTTCGATTATTTACGCTATAAGTCCGTAATTGGGTCATAAAACTATATATATATGTTTCAAGATTATTTTATCGTCCAGTACATTCAAATAAAATAAGCTGTGACAGACAGACATGAGTGATCCTATAAGGGTATCCGTTTATTCATCGGAGATGTTCGGAACCCTAAAAAGAATAAATTAAAAGTATATTGTCATAAAATCAAAACGATCAAGACTAATCGGCAGCGTATACTATACACATTCGCCGATTGAGCCATGTTTCTATGGTTTACCGACTATAGGAACAATGTAGGTAAGCGGACGAAAATAAATCAAACGACGCGAGTAGTGGGTTCTACTAGCCAGTGTAGAATCAACGTTCGAGACGCCACACGAAAATTACGCAATCTAACTGTTAAACAGTATACAGTATTTTGTATGCGTAAAGATTATCACAGTTTCTTACAAGTTCATATCATTCGGGCACGCGCCGAGTTACCTACATTTTGTGTTTAAACGAATTCACGGTCGGACGTTTTTTCTTTGGACAGCTGGAACTTTTGTGTGTTTTGAACTGTGGTGTTTTTCGTAGTTTGGAAGGCTTGAGGTATGTGATATAATTTTGTTTTTTATTTTATTATGTTTAATTTTGATAGAGCTGCATAACTAAGCCAATTTTTTTATGTTTTAAAGGCTGTATTTTGAACATAATTTGGTTCAGACAGCAGATATCCTGCAATAGAAAATAAGTTGTTTTTATATAAGAGCCCTTACTTTTTACTTATTGGGAATCTAATTATTAAAATGTTCGCAATAGTCTGAATAAGGTTTTTAGGTAAAGAAAAATTGAAAAAGTTGCCTGGAATATTTGAAATTTGGGGAAAACTGAATGGGATTTTTGTGTGAACTCAAGACCATATTTCAAGGCGATGAATTTGAATGAATTAAAAGTCTGACTATAAGATGGTGCATATGACTCTAACTAATCTCATTATCAAGATTTTGTAAGATAAAAGTTAAGGCACTAATATTGAACAAACAAGCTTTAAATGATAAACAACAACACACCTTCACGGCCTGGATACCACATGCCAGAGACACCTGCAGTAACAGTATCCCACTTGACGCCGATTGTCCATATTGAACAGAACAGGTGGCAAGCCTGTTGCTGCACTTAATGGACCTAGATGAAGTGCGGACGCCGGCTTTACTTGCCCTCTGTAGCACTTTCTTCTTCTTCTTCAGCCTGTGTCCGTCCACTGCTGGACGTAGGACTTCTCAGCATTGCGCCACTTCTCCCTATCTTCAGTTCTCCTCCACCCCCTACCCTTTCTCTTAACGATGCCGTCACTCCATCTCGCTGGTGGTGCCGACACTTCTATGGCCCATTCTAGGTCTCCACTCAGTAACCCATGACATCTACCATCGTGTCTTCGAGCTACGTGTCCCGCCCATCTCCACTTCAGTGTCGCAACTCTAGTTCCAATGTCCATCACTCTTGTCTTCTAACTTGACAGCACTTGACAGCACTAGGAGTCGATTAAAGCGCATATTCTCAAAGAAAATTGATGCATAGCATTTTTGGAACGTGTGGGAATTGAATGACAGGTTCAGAATTCCACATATGAAGCAAATGGTTTAAGGTTAGAATGGTAATAATTGTATCAAAAAATGGGGATTTTGAGTGAGTAGGTAATTCTAGTTAGCGCCAAATAAATATAAATTGTGTTTTTGTATTCAAGTTTATGTTTATATTTTAATTTTTATTTATCATACCTCATAAGTTATGAAACAAAAAACAAACACATCTTCACGACCTCTATACATTGCGGTGTGGCCAAAGACACCAATAACCAGTATACACTTTTTGCCAGTTGTCCATAGTAAATAGAACATATCCCAGATGTTACTTCTTTAACAGACGTAAATATCTGTTATTTTTTCAAGTTAGATATTATCTGAGCAGGTTATCTGTAATTTATATATTAATTTCCTTCTCCCACTAACTTACATGAACGGGGAAGGTAATGCCTTCGTAAATCGGAGTACTTTGAAGTTTCGTGACTTGTGGAACGAACTTTCATCGAGGGTATTTCCCAGTATTTTCTGATTTCTACAATATGCAGGTCAGGTCAGCTGGGTAGCTTGCGGTCAAAGCAACATTCTCTGTTTTGTTTTGACCTACTTAGTGCAAATCTATGGTGTTTTTTTTGTCTGTATCAAATATTTCCGTACCAAAGTTAATGTTTGATACGCCATTTCAATATTATTTAACCCTCTAATGACGAAAAATAAACAAACAAATTAAAATTAAATGTTTCTTTTAAAATTAGACTAAATTATTTATTTTGTAAAAGACGCCATCTGTTGGAGATTAGTTGAACTATCTTTTAAACTACAGAACCGATTTTAAAAATTATTTCAAGAATATAAAGCTACGATGTGATAATATAGGCTATATTTTCTTTTGTTCGGGCGAAGCCGGGGGCGGAAATGTAAATAAAATTGGAGACACTGTCTTCGAAGCTTTTTACAGTTTGCATTTTATAAAATGTATATAAAAATAAAAAAAACACTTCATAAAGTCGTGCATTACATTGTAATATAGGTTTAATTCGTTTCATGAAAAAAATCGTACCCGGAAATGCCAGTTTTATAGCCAATAAGCGTAAAGTATTTCATCACAGGCACTAAATAGTTTATCAAATTAAATAGTTTATTATATTTGTATATCAAAGTATGGCGCATGTTCAAGGCTGCTATTAGTGTGGTCGACGAACTATTCATTATTTCGAAGCATGATACACGTGTTCTGATTCAAAGCAAAATTGTATACGCCCATATTTTGGAAACACTAGCGACTCTCCCTGACTTCTCTTACATGATATTGATATAGTAGTGTACGTCTAAATTTCGAGAGTCTCAAAAAGGGTAAAAAGACGGAAACCCTATTACTAAGGCTCCGCTGTCCGTCCGTCTGTCTGTCTGTCCGTCTGTCACCAGGCTGTATCTCATGAACCGTGATAGTTAGACAGTTGAAATTTTCACAGATGATGTATTTCTGTTGCCGATATAACAACAAATACAAAAAAATAGAATATAATTAATATTTAAGGGGGCTCCCATACAACAAACGTGATTTTTTCCCTCGTTTTTGATATTGATAACGGCAACAGGTAGACGCTTGAAATATTCACAGAATATTTAGTTATATATTCACTTTAAAAATAAATAATTAAATTAAAATAAAATTAATATTTAAGGGGGGGGGGTCCTACACAACAAACGTGTTTTTTTTGCCGTTTTTATAGATAAATGTACAGAACCCTTCGTGCGCGAGTCCGACTCGCACTTGGCCGATTTTTTCAAATAATATTCGCTTGATATAACAACGGGTGCGCTAATATTTATTTGATATAAAAATAAATTTGATATAATAGTCGTTTGGTAAAAAAATCGCTTTAACTAATATTATTTTATTGCCGGTTTCGCTCATGTAGTTAGAGTGCGATCTTTGTCTACATTATGCAATTTCTCACAAGCTAAGATATTATAACAATATCAAAACTCTTTGATGTTGTAACTCTGGCAGGGGTAGACGATATAAAAAATAGGTTAGCGAGAAGCGAAGCGACTAGCGTGGTTCCGATAGTGTTGAAAATAAAGAGCGAGCCGAGCGAGCGAAGCAAGCGTGCCGCGGTAGTGTCCGGTAAAGCGCAGAAACCTTTATTATGTTTTGTGAGTAAAAGGAATACTCCCCAACGCGTGTCGCTGGAAAGTTATATATATGCCAGTCTGTTAAATATTTTCGATAGCGCGATACAGGTTTCAATTTGAGAGACAGTAGGTAACGGTGCGACATCGAATTCGATCAAAAATTTGTTTCTTTTGCCTTTCTGAGGAACCGAAAACAATGTCTAATTCTTTTTTAAAAGAGGAGAACCTGCCGTTGAATATGTCAACCTGGTTGCCATACTTTATAGCCACCTCGTTGTACTCGCGACACATCCTGACTATCGGGTTATAGTATGAGGTGTTATTTTTGGTACTTTGAAGAACGAATATATTAGGATTACGTGACCTATGGTCTTGTATTTATTTGTAGGGAAGACAGAAGATTTTATACGAACTAAAATTATACGAAATGAAATTATATCAAAAGTTGTTATGTAAAACAAGGGAGAACTAGCTCTACATCAATACTGACAGTTTCAATAGATTTTTTTTTTCTTTACGGGTTGCCTTACGGCTACCGAAACCGTGTTATCGGTTCCAGGGTACCCAGCGGAAGACCAGTGTCCCTCTTTTAGCCGATGGTATTTGTGAGGCTATACCTCAAGTGGCCTCTGTTGAGGTATTTTTAGATGAAAACGCCTCTAAGTGTGGATTGTCGGATTATGTACCCACAAACCCATTGCCCTAATTAATAACAATAGTGTTTTTTTTCCTTTTTTTAACATTTTACTCATTTGTTATTATTTATTTTCTATGGCGCCCTTTATCAACTCTTCCAGTCACATATGTTCTATTTATTAATATAATATATATACTTTTTTTTAGTTATTAGTTTTTATCACTGTCCAAAATTTAATCTCGTGGAGATCTACCACCGGCAGGATTTAATTAACTAAGTAGATAAATTTGTACCACGGGTATTTAATTCGTACCACCGAAAGAAATATTCGGATAATGTGTGAATGGAACTCAAATTTATATATTATAGAATATATTTTGTAATAAATTAAGCCATAAACCATATAAGCATTCATTTCTCAATCTTAGTTACTGTGTCTTCATTTAGTTCAAATCGTTCTCTTATCACAATTTTTATATCTTTAAAACATACCATAGGTAGGTACCTACTTCTTCACTGCATTAATGCTGCTTTCGGAGGATGTGTAGCATTTATTGATACAGTGTGTGTGTGTGTGTCAGGAATCAGCAAGAGTCATGTATCAATTAAATAAGACGAATAAAATAATAAGAAAAATGATTTTTAATAATAATGAAAACCCTTTTATTTAGGTATATGTAATTTATTCTTCTATACAAACATCTTAATTCAAATAAAATTAATAATAAAGAATGAAAGACTATTGTATTCTGTCAACTCTCAACAACATTTCTAGCTCCATGGAAACTAGACGTCCAACAGTGCGACCCGAAGACGTAGCTAACCTCAACATGGCTGGGTCTACTTCAGAGCATATTGACATATCGTATATTTGAAATGCTCAACTTGATCACAGTTGACTCCCTCTTTATAATACCTATCTATGTATTGTTAATTTTGTGGATATACTGAATTCTTTGCTGGAGTTGATAATTCTGTGGATAAAAACTCCAAAACAAATAAAGATTTAAAAAATATCCCTTCCATACATCAAAGTCTATTTTTAGTCAAATACATATTTTCGTTTCCCCTTTGGACTCTTCTTTCAATATTTGCATCACACTTTCATCTCTGCTAAATAAGAATCTTTTCCTTTTATATTGATCGAAATTCCTGGCTTATTTTAAACCCGGAAATATTTATAGTATTTGTCCCACATCTACGCGTGTGAAATCTCAAAATCTAGTAGGACTATTATTAAAATATGTTCTAACTTTCCGCCCCGGCTTCGCCCGTGGAAAAAGGATTACGAATTAGCCCTAACTATGAATCGAACCCCGTCTCCTAATTAAGTCCACTACGCTACAGAGGTAATTTAAACCTTGCTGATAATATTTTACTTTGTCTACGAGGTTGTATCGTTATCACGAAATCCTGTACAATGCCCTATAATTGCGCTGTAATAGATATTATTAAGTAATATGCATAATTTACTAACAAACATTCGTGAATATCGTTTCATTTTGTCGGGGCACGCCTAACCGGAATTAATGCAATGTTGTAAAAACTGTAAGCGTTTGGGCGTGAACTGCTAACTATCTGAATTATTACATTATGTATTAGGTAATTATTTAATGAAATTTTATTTGGAAACGATTTATTTAAGAGATTGAGGGCCTGTTTCAGAAGTTATATAATGTTTACAGAGTCTAACTAACGGCGCAAATATAGTTCAATTATTGAAAACTACAAGGTGCAGAAATTTTAGGTCTTTGGAGTTCAAATGCAAAAAAGTGTATTAAAGATAAATCCTCACGATTGATCATCTCCTCTGGTGACAAGAGGGCTGGCTCCTTCCTCGCTCAACGAATCAGCATGGCGATTCAGCGGGGATGTCCAGCCAGTATTCTTGCCACTGTTATTTTAACGTTTAGATTTTTTTAATATTGTTATACTAATAATAAAGAGAGAGTGTGCAAATTAACTAAATTTATAATTATATTCGTAAACCAAGACGAAAAAAGTCGTGCCTTTTAAGAGATTCCACGGCGTGCGCTGCTTCAATAGAAAGTTGCACGAAAATAATGTATGGCTGAATTGTTCCTCTTCAAAAGTTTAAAAAAAACCGCAACAGCTATCTTAGCTGTCTATTTTCCAAGGATGAATCACAGTAACATATAAGACGATATTTTTTGTTTATATTAATTATTGAAAAGTTACATAGTCTTTTCCACTATTTGATCTGCGAATCATACTATGCGTCAGATTGTAAAGAATGCCAGAAGCATGTGTAATCCGTCAGTGTTATAAAACAGGTGATCGAATCGGATCATGTAGGACGTAGGAGGAACTACAAACCAAATAAGTTTTGATTCATTGTTGTAGGCGGCTTTTTACATATACCTATACAAAAAGTGACCTCGAAATGACACATTCGAAGTTTTACATATGAAAAATTAAACCAATGCGGTTTATTATTTATTGTATGAGCTTGATAATTTATTAAATATTGGATGAGTTCTAATTTCAGTGAATCTTGGGTAGAAGCATGCAAGTAAGATTAATGCTGTTGAGATGAGGTCATTAAGAAAGATGTGATACCTAATATACCTAACTAAGAGATAGTTGTAGAACCTCTACAAAAATGGAAAGGAGATGAGATGGTATAGTACCAACTTGGAAGGGACGGCCAAGACGAACGTTAATTAAGGCTCCTATGCCTTCCTGGCATAAACTATTTTCAATTTCTCTAAAGGTATATAATCCACCTGTGTCACTGAAATTTAGCATATAGTTACTTATTGAATATATCTAAGTGAAATAGCTGTTATTTTTTCAATGGGTTTTTTTGAATAGGAAATATGGGTAGTTAAACTTTGCCCCCGTTTTCTCTTTCATAATCTATCACAATGCTCTTAATTTTTTTTAAGCGCTGTTTAATCATTACTCTTCAATTAAACGTCTTGCATTTTTTGGTAGCATAGTGAAATATCAAAATAAAAATTATTTTATGATTTTTTAATTGGTCAAAAATAATAAAATAATTAATATTTTGAATTTAAGGTAGGTACTCTAAACAAAAATATTTTAAATCATGTATATTGAACTGTTTGGACGGACATCCTTGAAAGAGTTAAGGATGAAAGATTGACTAAAAAGGTTTATTTATGGCTGAAGTGAAAGGAAATGCTGGCAGAGGACAACCTTGGTGTACTTTTATGTAACATATAAAAATTTTTTGATATTGAATATTTGACAATATTAAAAGTACCTACACACAATCGCCGAGCATGTATTAAAGGTATGATGATTATAGAAGAAGCGAAAGAGGTATGTCAGGATCGTAGCAAATGGCATTCGATAGTATGGGATAAAAGGCGTGATAATAGATAGACATATCTATCTGTCGTGTCGCTGACTGACTGACAATCAACGCACAGGCAAAACCACTTAAGATATAAATATGAAAATTGGAAGATATTCCTTAGGTAGAAAAGACTATAGTATGCACAAAGAAAGGATTTTTCGAAAAACAACCGCTAAGGGAGTGAAATGGGATGTAAAATTGTAATATTCCTAATACAACGCGTATGAAGTCGCGGGCATCTGCTAGTATTTGTATATGTGTATACGATAAAGTGCTTTCTATTAGTTACAATGAATATTTCAATGTCAATGTAAAATGTTAATTACAATGTAGAGACACAAGTAGAGAGTAAATATTTTGCTACTCAACAATAGATGTCGCCACTTAACATAGCAGTTGTCGCCATAATCTACTAATAGATGTCGCTATGTGTCTCATTATTTGCCAAAATTTAATAAGAACATTCGCGCCATTATTCACGCCATACACGCCGCTTTTCAATTCGTATTGCTTTCAATTATTTCAATAATAACGAAATTGGAGCTGTTTCTATTATATATGTATCTATCGTCACACTTTTTATCCCAGAGACGATCGAATGACATTTGCTACGATCCTGACATACTTCTTTCGCTTCTTTTACATCTGTATTTGTTGCTATATAACTCTTGGAAACGGGTAGGTTTGATTGCCAAGCACCGAGCTTGGAAAAATTTAATTCTTTCGCTGGTCATCCCCATTTCGTAAACTTAGTGAAATCAATATTGCATTTGTTAGGCTTCACAGATGTTAGGTAAGCATGTTTTGCCATAATAATATTATGAGAATATTATCTATCTATATAAATAAAAATTTAATGCTGTTCATTGGTAAGCGCATCACTTGAGAACGTAATTTTTTTATTGAAAACTGAACTGTAAACATAACATATCACTGACTGTAAGTGCTTTTTACTATGGGATTTTTGTATGAACTCAAGACCATAATAAGGGATGAAAGTTCATACGGGCGAAGCCGGGGGCGTAAAGCTGGTTTAATATAAAAAAGCAGACAATTTCGATAAAATCAGACATTCCAAAGAAAATAAAAACCTGAAGTTTGTCTTCTTATTCGAAATATGAAATGACCTACTTTGTTTTATACTTAATTAAAAATACTCCAACCTTGATACCTCACATCCGTTTTGAACACTCAGTAAAACCGTTAAAGTGTGTCTTATTTGAAATCCCCGTGTCCGGAACACCTCGTCCGGCGTCTGTGACGTACATATTCCTCGAATATTGTGATCTTACAATACCCGCGTGTCATACTGACGTAGAACGACGCAACGGCGCTCTGTCGAAGGTCATATTGTAGGCTGTATTTGTTCAAGATAATATTAGCTTATGTACGAGTGGTATCATACCCAATATCGTGGCAACGATATGTTGATACACTTGAAAAAAAAAGTTATATATATTTTGCCACCCCCTACCAGAAATAAAAGGCAAAATTCTGACTCATTATAACCCAGTCCAAACTGCTAAGGATAGAAATTTAGAGAAGTGTTTATTTTTATATTAGATCAAAAAGGAATTTCTCTATATTCATCCCTAAGGAGAGAAAGAAGTGGCACAATTTCTTGAAACTTTGTATGAACCTTAGGTATAATTCAGAATTAGGATTTCACTCAAAGGGGTCAAGGGAGATTAAGTTCAAATTTCGAAAATTTCTACGGGCGAATTCGGGAGCAGAAAGCTTGTATTCCAATAATGTTTATTTTGGTACCTCGCTACAAACTTTTTTTGATTACATAGTTCTATACCTACACATCTGTTCATTAATTTTATTTGCCTTTAGTACCCAATCTATATTTGTATATGAAATAATTACTATACTAATTAATTGACTAAGATTACGCAACAAACATCGCCAGTTTTAATGAGATTTTTACCAGATTTGTACGGAGAGAATTTTTTTTTATAAAAAATAAATTTTCCCAGAATAAAAAAATAACCTAAAGATGACGTAAAGTGGTTTTTTGTATTTTTCTTAAATAATCGTTTAAAAAATATTATTATTAGTTCTGCAAATGTAAAATATTATAAATTTTAAGAATTTTCAATGTCAACTTATTAATAGTATAAGACAAGTATAGAAATTTAGATCTGTTGTTCTTTTTTGGCGTGAAAAGAAAACAAACAAATAAGTACTTAAATATCTAGTAAAATAATAAAATAAACTAAAATTATTATAGAGAGTGCAAATTTTGTGAGTTTGTATTTTTGTAGGAAGCTACATTATCTCTGTGTGCTATAAGCTATATTTTATTTTGGTCGAAAATATTCACGGGCGAAGCCGGGGGCGGCGGAAAGCTAGTATGTTATTTTTTTTTTTTATAGTTAGTAGGTATTGGGATTAACGATGGACAGTACAATAAGGCAACAAAATCCATTTTTTTTAAGAACTTATTTCCTCTTCGTTGAGCGATTTTTAGTAGGGGGAAATCATAGGATTCGTGACCTGTGTTTGCGACATGTTTTCGGCATGGATTATGCTCCACCCGAGAATGTCCGGGCAGGAAATCGTGTACGGTTTCCACGTATGCCTGGGTCGGGCATTTTTGGCTGCGCATTTCTGGCCGGCCATTTTCGGTCTGGACACAGATACATTGTGAAATGATCGCTAGATGGCGTTATTAAACGCTATATATAATGTATATACCTATAGCTTTTACTTCTGTCGGCAGTCTCCATGGCTGCCTTTGCCTTTTTTTTCGTCATCAAGAGTTGCCTTACCTCCCATTTTTTAAATTGAAATTGTGGCAGGGTGGGAATAGAGGAATCAAATCAAAATTATCTAAAGTTAACCTACACTTGACACCTAACCTAGACAGATCGATACCATGGTAACAATGTGGACATTTAGTGAATGGCCCGTAAATTAGCATTTAAAATCTTTAATATAAAACAAGTTTCTGTATATTTATCTCGTTTTCCTCCATGCATAGTATACTTAAGAGTATCTTACATAACATGTCATTGACTTCGTGTAATCGAGGAAAAAATATTGCCATTTTTATACGAAAATAAATAAACATAAGGAAGTAACATTCTACTTTTAGAGACATTTATTACTATCTGTTCGCCCGTGGAGCCTATACTGATTCTCATCCCCTAATACCCCCTTATAAGGGTGAATTTTAAAAAAGTAGCCTATGTCTCTCCCTAGGGTTCAAGCTTACTGCGTATCAAATTTCATTAAAATCGGTTCAGTGGTGGATTTGAGCAGGTAAATTACTATTGACGTAAATTTCAATCCTAATCCTGTCGAAAATTGAATTCTGTTTAAATAAGTTGCTACTCGATTGAAATAAAACTGTCACTTTAGAATTTTAAGTTTTAAATTTGAAATTGAAGTCTAGAGTCAGCGAATAATACAATGGCTCAAGATTTACACCTACATCACATCACATCTGATTCCCATTGCTTTTCTCAACAAAATACAAAAAAACATCCGATAATTTTATTCTTTACTTTGACAGTTTCTTATTGCTTATGATCTAGCCATCTACACAATCTTTGCGTAGATATAGAAATATTTTGCAATTCATGGCAGACATGTATTTGTAGTATTCCATCACTTCGGATTTCCCGCTTAATCCGCTTGAGAGGAGTGCGTGAAGAAACATTTCCACGGTACAAAGTATACCGGTTGACTCATTATTTCTTACTTATCTTAAATACATAACTTTTCCATTTAAATTTACAAGTAAAGAAAGACACATTTGTTTCTAAACACATTTGTACCTAATATTCTCTGAGCCAAGAGATTAGGTGCAAAATGAAACGACGATACAACGAAATAATATTCTGAATAGGAATAGTCTATTTTTTAAAATATGTATATGTAGGCATTATAAACTAAAAATAATTAACTAAGATTACGCTATTATAAAGACCTATTTAATTTTATTTTTATTTTTGAGTGTAAATTCCAAAAATATACAAAAATAAAGCACTATTCCTTCATTTCCTACGGACAAATTAATCAACAGTGAAATTAAAAATACGTATCTTAAGAGGATCGTGTAGCTCAGCGTACGCAGCGAAATAGGTATTTAGAAAATCATATTCTGTCTCAAGCGCGCTCTTCCCACGGGCATCAGTGCGACTGAGAGCACTGCAGCTCGTGAGTGTTCGTAGGTATGTTCTTCGTTGAAAATTGCGTTTTGGGGGAAAACGATTTACACCTACTAAACTATAACGAAACCTTATAATTTTGGTGTCAAACGTTTTAGCAGATTATAATCTACGTACGTACGTTTTGCTTTTTTTTAAATTTTGCTTTGTTTCTCAAATATAGACGGTTTATTACGAGCAAGTTATGAACCAAAAAAACCGAGATTTGAGGGGCTTATAACTTTTGACCTATTACGAATTATGAAAAAAGAAAAAAATACGTACGTAGTTTTTCATTATGTCAGTAACATATTACAAAATCGTTAAAATTAAATGATATTTAGGGGTAGTAAAACGTTTTCTCCGTTTGTATGGACATGGACGCGGTACACTACACTCTTAAAGCTTCGCAATTAGAGGGGTAGATTTAAAAAAAATTGTATCTTGTCCTTCCCTAGGGTTGAAATTTATAAACTATATATTAGATAAACTTTTATAAACTTAATAAAAAAAAATTAGTAGTTATAGGCTAATTCCAAGATATAATTTTTATTCCGGAAATTCTTAGAGATAATTTTTAATAATAATAAAAAAAAATTACTTTGGAACTTACGGTATATTACACTTGACACGGATATAGCGTTGTGTTATGCAAGTAGAGAAACAAGGTTAAATTCACGATCGCCATTCCGTTTCTCGAACACGTCTGTGAAATCTTTGAGTCATTGGTGACTCATTCATTCATTGATCAGAGACCTAGTAAAGTAAGGTTAACAGACTCGCGCGCTTTTAATAGTTTTATTTATATCCTTATCGTCTAGGTTGGATATCAATATGGTAAAACATTTAAAAATTCGCGCACCTTTCAGTTTTTCCGAATTTTTCCCATTTTTCGGGAATTTTTTTTCTCGAAAAACCTGATTTATTAAGAACATTTTAATAAAAAAAATACCAAATCGGTCCAGCAGTTCTCAAGTGATGCGCTTACCAACGAACAGCATTTCATTTGTTTTTATAAAGTAGATATATATTCACTAGTTTATGTAGCAATTTAATTATTTCATTTATCAGATCATAATTTTCCAGTTCTGAGATCGAAAGTTCTAGAGTTTTTGTAAAAAAAATATTAGGTCCGGTATCTCAACGAAAATTTTCGTTCCGGCCAGCCGTATGATCGAGATTGAACACAGGCCACACACACGATTCGATTAAACAAAGGCGTGTGGATGTGTGTGTGTGTGTAACAGATCGTTCCGGCCATCGAAATCAAACACAAATATAATGATTTGAAAGCGGGTGGCGGACCGTTCGTTATAAGAATTGGACTAGTTTCCTGGTTCGTCATACCTACAGCTCAACGTATCTGCTGATTCGATCACCCCATACGTCATGGGAACAAGTGTAACAAATTCAAATTACAAGTACAATGCTTTTTTTAAATTGTAATGAGTAATCATGATGATGGCAAAATTTACTACGAACTATGAGTTTGCATTTCGTGGATTCATTCATTGAATGAGACTTGAATGTTTGGTCAACTCATCAAGCCGTATTTTCACTTCTTCCTTATGAAAGAATAAAGCATGAAAGATTGACGAAAAAGATTTATATGGCAGAAGTGAAAGAAAATGCTGGCAGAAGACGATCTAAGAGAGTCGGAGTCGCGCACGAAGTTTCTGTACCATTATCTATAAAAACGGCAAAAATCGCGTTTGTTGTATGGGAGCCCCCCTTAAATATTAATTTTATTTTAATTTAATTATTTGTTTTTAAAGTGAATATATACTTAACTAAATATTCTGTGAATATTTCAAGCGTCTACCTGTTGCCGTTATCAATATCGAGCAAAAACTAGCAAAAAAAACACGTTTGTTCTATGGGAAATATTTATTTTATTCTGTTTTTTTAGTATTTGTTGTTTTAGCGGGCAACAGAAATACATCATCTGAGAAAATTTCAATTGTCTAACTATCATCATGAGATACAGCCTGATGACAGACAGATAGACGGACAGCGGAGCCTTAGTAATAGAGTTTCCGTTTTTTTCCTTTGGGTACGGAATTTCGATAAAATTGTCGCTACCTAACTAAATTAAACTCAGTATTCCAGAATTAGGTTTGAAATTTACGTCATTCACCCACTGATGTCACTATAGAAATAATTGATGTTTCCAAAACTAATTTTGCTAAAGATCTTGAGATGTATTTTTTTTTTTTTTTTTTTTTTTTTTTTTTTTTTTTTTTTCTTCACGGGTTGCTTTACAGCTCCCGAAACCGTGTTACGGTTCCAGGGTACCCAGCGGAAGACCTAGTCTCCCTCGTTTAGCCGATGGTATTTGTGAGGCTATATCTAACGAGTGGCTAGTTCTGTTGAGATATATTTAGATGGAAAAGCCTCTAAGATGTATTTATAGACCGGAAATTGATAGGTCAAGGGCGATACGGATGTTTAGGTGGCAAAATGTCCGTTGGGGATATCAGACAATAAATATATATAAATATCCGGAATTAGTAGGATGTCGGAAAACTTCCCTCGTGTTTACTTTAAGCTTCATGGGTGCCTAAAGCTTTATGGTTCCCGAAATAGTATTACCGGCCCCAGGGTACGCAACGGAAGACAACCTTTTCCTCATTTAGCTAATGGTATTTTTGAGGATACTTGAGGAATGACCAGGGTCCTAAAATCATAAATTTAATATCGTTGCGACGACGACAGCAGTGATAATTTTAGTTAAATCGAGTAGCATATGAGACAACATTCAATTACTTAGAGGCTTCCATCTAAATATACCTCAACAGAACTGGCTACTCGTTACGTATAGCCTCACAAATACCATCGGCTAAGAGAGGGAGACTTGGGTCTTCCGAGTTCCCTGAACCGATAACACTGTTTCATGAGCTCTAAGGCAACCCATTAAGAAATAAAAATTGTCGCTACTGTGAACATCGCAACAAAATTAAGAGTTAGGTACCCCCTATTCCATTGAAATATTTTGAGAACTTTCAGGAAAATATACATATAATTTAAAGAAATGTTAAAAATATATTGTTGTTTTCATTGTACTTACAAATTTTTGGGCAATCCCAAGTTATTTTGTAATATGAATAACAAGGACGTTTTTTTCAGCTTAAAACTCGTTGTTAATTTTTCCTCTTATGACACACACAACCTCCATTTAAAAGTAAATGCAAGATAAATTTCTCGATTTAAAAATTGTATAAGTACTTTCACTCAAAGAAGTTCAGTCTTTCGCAGCTCTTATTCAAACGCCAATGTACCATCACGGCCCTTACATATAGGCAAAGACAATCCGCTTGGCAGTGACATTGAGAACAATGTGCACATATTTTTTAATGTGGCCAGATGGGAGCATCGAAATTGATTGTTATTGAAAGAATTTATAATAAGAAAAGAAAACCAATAAATAAATATGCGCCACGCACACACAAGGGAATAGAGCACTTATACTTAGGTACTTAAAGTAAAAATTAGCGCTTAATTTTTTTTAGTAGAGTAAGCAATCGAAAAGTTAATTCAGGACTACTTCATAATAAGAAACATGGGGATTCGTTAAATGAGTATAATCTCTCTGGCTGGAGAGTTGGTCTTTTTTTTGTGTTAGGTATGTAATGAAGGAAAAGAAGAAAAAATCTTTACTGGTTGCCGTACATCTCCCGGGAACCGTTGCCGGCCCCTGGGTACCCAGCGGAAGTCAAAGTCTTCCTCAATTAGCCGAAGATTGTTTTGAGGATATACCTAACGAGTGGCCAGCTCTGTTGAGGTATGTAGATGGAAAAATCTCTTTGTACGGTTTGTCGGATAATGTGCATATATTTTTTATTATAAACCCATCGGTACATGGTCGGATGTGGTGATTGAACCCGCGACTTCTCAGTTGTGAGCCGACGCTTTACCCACTCGACCACGCTCTTTAATGAAGTAAATTTTACCTAAAACGGCGAGTCACCAAACTTTTTTTTACTAAAAATGCCAGTCTGTGACGGAAATAAAAATTAATGTTATCTATACTTATAAATGAAGTCTGGTTCACAAAAGGCTTCCCAAGACCACAAACTAATCTATTTGCGGTAGACCAAATTTCAAATAATGAAACCAACAGATTAAGTACTTGGAGGTTATTTGTGTTTTTCTGAAACTATTTCGGTTATTGACAGGAAGTAGAAGACGCCATTATACTTCTTATCTAATAGGTAGGTACTTAATAATATTATATAGTAATACAATTGTCTAATCAGCAAATATTTTAGTAAGAAACTTAGTTTTGTGAGATGACTAATTATACAACACGGTGGTCCAGAAAATTATGAATTACTCGCACAAATAATTAGTATGACTATTATTGACTATACAGCGAGGGAACGCCCAAACCTTCATTATTATTTTTAGTTTTAGTTTTATTAATTTTAATGTTAGTATTTTTAATGTTTATTAGCTATAGTTTTGAATTAAGTAATTTTATATTAATGAATAAATCAATTTGTAACATAAAAATAAAATTAAGCTGATATTTATATCTGTTGTCCATTTTTTTTATATTTGAACCACAAAACTTTTCTATTTGAATAAGTGTAGTAACCTACAATTTTGCTCGTATTACAAATAAATAAAATTGTCTCTCCGTGATAAAATTAATTTCAATATCTAAGTGGAACATTTTATTTACACTATACTGAAGCATGTCTGTCCCAATGTTTATCCAGAATTCCGAAACGGCTAAATGGATTTGGATGAATTCCGCTGGGTACCCTGGAACCATAACACAGTTTCGGGAGCTTACAGCAGCCCGTGAAGAAAAACATTATTAATCTTTCCCGGAGGATGAAAGGGTTTTTTTATTATTTATTTAAACAAGGTTCACAGTACAGAATAACTGCAAATATGCACAAAAACACTTGTTACACAGATATTCCAATTAGTAGTGAACACAACATGGCTATACGTTTACACGTTATTGACTACAAGTTAACTTACATGAAAAAAGAAAAGTACATAATATTAAAATAAAAAAAAATAAAACTTATGTACATATTCCGACAAACCACACTTAGAGGCTTCTAAATACACAACAGAACTGGCCACTCGTTATAGCCTCACAAATACCATCGGCTAAAAGAAGGAGTCTTTGTCTTCCGCTAGGTACCCTGGCACCAATAACACGGTTTCAGGAGCTGCTAGGCAACCCGTAAAGAGAGAAAAATAATAGTCATCAAATTATTTATTTAGCCCAAAATTTAAAATGCGGAGGTCTCGTGTCAATGCCACACTTGTTTACTTTCTCAATGAGCAATACGAAAGTTGATCGTAGACTGCAGGCAGGTGTATTATATGTGACTCATGTGTGAACGAATATTGCAAATAATGACATTTTTATAGTTCGATGTACTTGTAGGGTTTCTTTATATCATTATTTAACCACTTCTGATAAAGAAAAAAACAGCCTTGAAAACCAAAGTGTGCTTTCCGAAAGCAAATGCACAAGTCACAATAAAAATAATACCAAAATCGCTTCAAGTGTGCCTACAAAATTTGAAGAGTTCTCGATTACTCCAGAATCCCATCATCAGATCCTGACCTGATGACCATGGGACCACCTGGAAAGCATACCCTTTCAAACAAAAAAAAATTCAAATCGGTCCAGGCGACTTTAAGTAATCGGGGAACATACATAAAAAAATTTAAAAGATTCCGACGAATTGAGAACCTCCTCCTCCATTTTTGAAGGTGGTTAGAAACAAGATTATCGTGGGTTTCTCATAGACAGTCTATATAGATTTTAGTCTCATCATATAAATCTATATAAATAAAATTCAATTGCCACATGTATGACGGAGCATCACTTGAGAACGGCTCGACCGATTTAGCCGATTTTTATTGTTGTGTTCGAAATTGTCAGAAGGTTTTTAGGACAAGAAAAATTGGTAAAGTTGCCCGAAAATTGGAAAAATCGGGAATAACTGAAAGTGAGGTTATCTATGGGATTTTGGTATGAATTAAGTTTAGATGGGCTCCACGGACGAAGCCGAGGCGGAAAGCTAGTAAATAATAATTTAGGAGGGATAAATAATTTTATTATTGTAGTTTGTTATGAGATTTTATATTATCAAAGGAGATGTGAAATAAATGTTGAATATATTTTTTTCTTTTTTCACGGGTTGCCTTACAGCTCCCGAAACCATGTAACAGCCGTTTAGCCGATGGTATCTGTGAGGCTATACCTAATATACCTATACCTGTTGAGGTTTTTTTTTCTTTATTCACGGGTTGCCTTACAGCTCCCGAAACCGTGTTACGGTGCCAGGGTACCCAGCGGAAGACCAAGTCTCCCTCGTTTAGCCGATTTGTCAGGCTATACCTAACGAGTATAACCTGTTTGTTTGTGTGTCTTAAGTATATGATGGTAATACCTATCCGTTACTCAAATGCAGTCTGACTATGAATGAATCATGCCAATTCATCCAATTCACTCATCAAATTCGTACGTCAGAACACCGTCTGTGATAGATATTTTCGCGGTTTTTAACGTCCAGACTTTTAGGATCTTGATCAGATTTTCCAAGATGACTCACTTACAAACAAGTCAATGAGTGAGCTTTTTTTGACCTTTGAAATTTAGAACGGATGTCACGTACATTTTATGCATTTTTCCAAATATCATTCATCTTTTACTCATCATTCTTTTGGACAGATGTATACGTCGCAGCCGAATTGTAGAATCCGCCGCATTACAAAAAGGCTAACTGCTTTATAAAATAGCTCGGTTTTGTAAAACGGCTAGTTAAGGTTAAGGCGGATTGTTTGTTGTATAACAACCCGTTTAAAATAAACCATAACTAACCAAACCTAACCTACCCTTAACATAACGTAACCTAACCTAATCATGTGACATTATGATCAAGCGGCGGTTGAAAGTTTAGCCGTATTACAATCCGCCTAAATAAACCTTACCTGTAATGTGGCGCATTCATCAAATCGGCTGCAAAATTTAGAGTTTTTTTACAAAAATAAATTTAAGATATCCTTTAATCCAACTATAATAGTACAGTAGTTTAACCGATTGGTTGGACAATTTGAAATAGAACTAAGTACTATTTCTTAAAAAAAGGCTATTTTTGCAACTACAAAAAAAATACAAATATAAAATAAGGGCTGAAGAAGCTCATTTCACTAAAATTATAATAACAGAACCAAAGAAAAAAATCGATAAATTTGTTATTGTTCGTTGAACTCTTTTTTACCGAAATTTCATTGTTTTGAACTTTTAATTCAATAATGATTAAATTAAATGTGGCAGCAACTGCAATAATTTAGGACTAACTTTGCCATGAACATTTTTTTTTAAATATATCTACAATTTGATAATAGGTGGTTATAATTATATACACACAAAATACATGGCCTCAGGTTTGAATTCCTATTCAAGCAAAATGTTTGTACCTGTATTATTATTGCTTTACTTAATCAGATTCAGGACTTGTAGGTATATTTAATATACCCAGATATATTTTTAAACATTTTCCTGTACACTTTACATAAATTTTATTCAATACAAGCTTTTCGCCTGTGGAAATGTTTTCATTGCGAAAACATAACAACCCTTCGTTTTTATTTACAAATAATGCTATATCCTAACTTTCTTTTAATAAATGGACTATGTCCATCTGAAATAAAGTAACAGTTAAGTACCTAATTTTTCTAATCGGTCCAGTAGTTTTTGAACTTCATTCTTACAAAGAAACGTGTACACTCTCTCTTTATGATATACTAGCTTTCCCATACTAACTTTCATCCTCTATTATCCCTTAGAGGGATGGATTTGAAAAAGTATGTCCTTCCTTAGGGTTCAATCTTACTGTGTTTTCAGTATTTCTTTAAAATCGGTTTAGTAGTTTAGCCGTGAAAGCGGAACAGACATGCAGACAGACAGACAGAATTACTTTCGCATTTATAATATTAGTATGGAGTAGTATGAATTATATGGATGTAATTTTATTAATTAAGACAAGTTGCCTAATTGGCATTTATGTAACTCACAACGGATTTCTCGCTCATTTATTAACGTGTTTAAATAATTTATTTGATAAGTAAACTTATAAAAATATTTAACATATAGGAACATTAAAACTATTCAAACACAGATTTTACTTCAATATCCAAAACAAATTAAAGATGTTTTCGAAAAAAAACTTACGCAAATGTGTGTGAAATGCGAACAGGATGCTAAAAACAATCACCCGGAACAAAAATCAGGCAACAACGACATTTGTTTTTTCTTTGAGGGTTCCGTATGTGAACAGATTTTAATTTTGATTATTACATTTTATCTATTAATACAGGAGTAGGTATTTCTTTTAGCTAGGGTCTCTATGACAGCCTATTGACACACACACTTTTTTGTTGTCAGTTATTTGGCTGTTTTTCAGTCCAGTGCGATTTTTTTTAAATGTTTCATATAAGGGCCGGCCAATTATATTGAAGGAAAAAAGACGTGTCGGTATAAGTTGGTGAAATTTTATGATAACCTTAAGTACATATTCCTTTTTTTTCGATGACGGATCCCGGTCGTGTACCAATGGGTTTTTTATAATTAAAAACTTATGTATGTAATCCGACAAATTCTATCTAAAATATACCTCAACAGAACTGACCACTCGTATAGCCACACAAATACCATGGGCTAAAAGAGGGATACAAGTCTTCCACTGTGTACCCTGGGACCGTAACACGGTGTCAAGAAAGAAAAAAAAATTTAGTTTCAGACAAAAAGAGTTGAAGGCCACAAATAAGGATGTTCCTACCTCTTCTAGAAAAGAAGACTTCCATAAAGTCCCCAGTAAAAAAAGACTCTGTATTATAACAACCACCTTGGATTATGTACGAACTTTCATTGATAATATCCGATATAAAATATAATATATAAAAAAGGTTAAATACGTAGTACTAAATATAGACGTGCATGTATGAAACGATGTATGGATGCAAATGAAGCAAGAGAAATATACAAAGATCAAGAGAAGTGGCACTTCATACGCTCTGCCTACCCCTTTGGAAAACATGCGTGAAGGTTGTATGGATTATGTATCGAGATGAAACAAAATTTCTAAGTATTTAAAAGTCCCACGTGATCCCTGAAGGTTTCATAAAAATTCGTTTCTACGACTGAATATTTGAGAGACCGCAATTACGTACTTTCGGCGCTGTTGTTGTTTATATAATCTTTTTTTTCTGCTTTACAGCTCCCGAAACCGTGTTACTGTTCCAGGGTACCCAACGGAAGACCAAGTCTCCCTCGTTTAGCCGATGGTATTTGTGAGGCTATACCTAACGAGTGGCTAGTTCTGTTGAGGTATTTTTAGATGGAAAAGCCTCTAAGTGTGGTTTGTCGGATTATGTACATAAGTTTTTAATAAAAATACACGTTGGAACACGGCCGGTATCCTGGCTCAAACCCGTGGTCTGCCTAGTTAATACCAGACGTCTTAACCACTCGGCCACCGACGCACCTTGATTTTTTTTTATTTTACCCTTTTTTACTTTTAATTATTTTACAGTAAAGCAAGAGACTATTCTAATTGATTGCGGAACTCTAAAAAGAATATTAGCGTGACAACATAGAAATTAGTTTATTTGGTACATAGGTCTCCGAGATCCGTCTCCCGGTCAATTTTCGTTACGCAAATTAAATAATTCATTTAGAATGAAACAATGCGGAGGAAACCATTTTTTGCGTAGATATGCTCTGCTTGCTTTGATATTGAGGAAATCCTGGAAGAGTTCAAACTTTTGAAAGAAAAGTTGAAGAAAAGTTTCTATAGCGATTGTATGAATTGTCATACATTTTGATGGAAATGTTATAGATGAATAAAAACTGGGGAAAATTGATATAGGATAACCTTATGCGGATCGTAGGTAATTATTTAGTGAAGTCATTGTAAAAGTAACTGATATATTTCTTTACATTGGGTTGTTTTACATAAACAGAGTTAGTTTGTTTTATTAACAATTTTACATATTATATATTTGTATTTTTTAACTTTTACAGCTATATAAAAACCTTAAAATTTAACATAATTAAGTAAACCAGGTCTGCGTGGAATTGTAGCAAGAATACTGGCTGCATTTCCCCGTTGAATCGCAATACTGATTCGTTGAGCGAGGACGGAGCCATCACTAGAGGAGATGATCAGTGTCGAGGGGATATTAATTTTTGGCATTGGAACTCCACGGACCTAGAGTTTCTACACCAAACGGCACAAATTTGTAGTTTTCTATTATTAATATATTAATAATTAATATAATTATAATAAATATAATAATATTAGGGCGCAGGGCGGCTTGTGGCGAGCCGTGGGTGAGTAACGACACCGCCGAACCCGAGTGCTCCAGAGAGTAGGTTAAGGCAGGCGTCCCCACTGCCAGACCTGAGACTCTCGACCCTGGCTTGCCTTAATTGGTTGTCCAGGGTGGAGTCGTTAGAGTATAATATTATGTATTATACTCGGGGGTGGAAGTGTCTAAAGGCGTAATAACGGGGAAGCTATATGTGAAACCGGTGTCACACCTCTCGACACCCCCAGCCGCTTACACCAATGTTGCCTGTCTTACTGCCGGCAGAAATGCTTAAAAATGGTGGTTGTTTTAGGAGGCCCATTTAGTAAACGGCGAGTCACCACCTGCCAATTTTACGTTTCATGAGATGAATGATATATATGATCTGCAGGTGACCGTAGTCTCAACCAATAAACTTGATAAACCAATCCATTTAACATCTCAAAACAATAGCCCGAATTTAATTTAATTTTATCTTAGTCATAGTCCAGGCACCTGATGGGGCCTGTCTGTGAGCGCATTGTATTTGATGCATTCAGAGATAGGTCCCGACGGGTGCTAGTCACAACACTTTAGATTAAACACTCTAAAGGGCCTCTACGTGTTGGACCTATGTCCCCATGCAAGCCTTACAAAGGACCGGGTATTATGCCCGTGAATTTAGAGTTAATATAATTATAAAATTAATATATAATTCATTATTAATATATTAATAATAGTTGCGCCGTTTGTT